>CM054182.1:60343378-60965878 GCA_028829895.1 Sinotaia quadrata
TACTTTATGTAAGATTTATGTGTGCGTGTGTGTGTGTTTATGCATTTTCCTTGATACGATTGCCTCTGTGTCTATCTCCTTGCCCTTACAAGTTTTACAGTTTTCAGATAGCGGTAAATCGACTATAACAAGTGGTAGTTCTGACGATGAAACACTGGTCCGTCGTTCAAGTGACCGGGGTTCGATCCTCTAGGGCAATCCTTTCCGCTCCTTATTTTGGGATGAATAATTGTATGGGGCAATCTTTTTCGCTCCCTTCTACAAGAGAGTTCATCAGATGGTACGATAAATCGGACCTCACGTGACGATGGCACGATATAGTTCAAACAATTAATTGACACAGAACAGAAAGACTAGGCCGTTGACCACTGTCCAAGCAAAACTGTATCTAGACCCCCCCCCCCCCCGTACACATGCAAACGTACATATGTACGTACACATACATAACGTTGCTCTCTCCCACTAAATATATTCATTTTTCTCCTTCCTTCTCCAACCCCACCCCCAAAAAAAAAATTCCTTAATTGCGCCTGTCTCTGATATCAGATGGAAAGTATAATTGGACTTGAAATCTGTTACAGGAAAAAAAAATAATTTCATCACTGAAAGCGTTGTTACATTTCACATTTTCTTATACTAATACCATTTTGCTATTTTAAAAATGAAATCTTGGATAGGTTTCAATTTAGAAATGAAATCTTGGATAGGTTTCAATTTTAAATAAAATTTTGGATAGGTTTCAAAGAGATGAACACAGTAAGAGTGCAATATAAGAGATGTTAAGCCACTGTTGGCACTGCAGGTAGAGTCAGCCGCAGGCCACAGGGAGTGTTACCACGTGACGATGAAGTAAGCCGTTACTGCGCAGTGAACTTGGAACTTGGCAGGAAACAATGGCAGGAAATACTGACCAGAACTTTGACTCAGCATTTAAACTAGCAATTCATACGTCCTGCCACTAATAAGACTGTGGCATGTTGTTTTATTTATACATATATGTGTGCGAATAATGCTTACCTTAACATATAAAATTTCACGCACGTAATAGGACAGGCACTTATTTTGAACTACCATTATTTTTCTTGTCTTTCTTGTTTCCACCCTTTTTAACATACACACTCTTTTAACGTCTATGTCCCTTACATTTTTTCTTCTTTCTCTCCCCTACCCCCCACCTCCTTTAGGTTTTGTTGGAATGTTTGTATTGATTCTGTTTGTTTGTTCGGGGATTTTGTGTCGATGTTTTTCTCTTCTTCCTGGAGGACCCCATCTTTACCATGCCATCAATAAATGCAATTAGACTGTACACGTTGCACAAAGCTTCCACCAACTGACCCTTCCACTCAGCACCTACCCGCCCCCTCTTCTCTCAACCTTGTTGCAATCCATGCATCTCACAGGGGATTTACCTTTTTGTTTTTAAAATTCGCAGTCCTATCTCATTTGCGTATTTATTTTGCTTTTGTCACCTTCACATCTAATACGAATTCTTTACGTTATAACAAAATTACTTTTGCATTAAAGTCCGGGTTTTAGTACTTCAATAATAGACATATTAATGATCAGTTGACGATGTTTGCGCACTAGTGCTGAACTTGAAGTTGAAAAGACGTTTGGACTACTTTGACTGGCTCTCAAAATTGAGACCGTCTAAAGGAGTATCTAATACCCAACTCTTTTTTTAATGCATACGTTGTATACATTCGTCACGAACAGTCCTGCGGTAAATATTAACATAATAAAAAAAAAACTAAATCAATAAATTTTAAAGTCTGATTTTGATTAAAGTTGATTTTTTGAAGTGGTTAAGCTTACTGTTTAATGCAGATGAGTGTCATGTCTTTTAGTATGATTAGAAGTTCTGCTGTTTGTGACATAAATTAACTGCCTACTGTACGTGCCTATGGGGCTTGTGGCATAAATTAACGCCCACTGTACGTGCCTATGGGGCTTGTGGCATAAATTAACTGCCCACTGTACGTGCCTATGGGGCTTGTGGCATAAATTAACTGCCCACTGTACGTGCCAATGGGGCTTGTATACAAATACTTATTTGTATTTAGAGTAAGAGTGTTTTCATCTTACTGTTTTTAAAAGAATCGTGCTGAGATTTTTTAGGACACGTAATTAAAGAGGTGAAAGATAGCTACAGATAAGATTTATTTGTGCTTGAGTTGCCAAAGTGGTGTGTCTGTTATCTTCTTTGCTCGGTTCATTGTACTCGGACATCGAAATTAGTGTCATCAACTGAGTTCAATCTGTTGCCTTCTATGCACTCAGGTCATTATATCCAGGAGTCCAAACTAATGTCGTTACATCAGTTCAAACTGTTGCCTTCTATGTATTCAGGTAATTATATCCAGGTGTCCCAATTAAATGACGTTATTTAACTTTCAGTTGTTTTGCCAATGTAAACTTCGCAAAAGTTTTGAAGGATCAAAGGGAAAAAGAATTAGATGAAATGAGCAATGCCGTTTTTCGTTGTCTTAGCCAGCTACATTATTCAGATAAAACAATCAATGCCGTTTTTCGTTGTCTTAGCCAGCTACATTATTCAGATAAAACAATCAATGCCGTTTTTCGTTGTCTTAGCCAGCTACATTATTCAGATAAAACAATCAATGCCGTTTTTCGTTGTCTTAGCCAGCTACATTATTCAGATAAAACAATCAATGCCGTTTTTCGTTGTCTTAGCCAGCTACATTATTCAGATAAAACAATCAATGCCGTTTTTCGTTGTCTTAGCCACTTACATTATTCAGATAAAACAATCAATGCCGCTTTTCGTTGTCTTAGCCAGCTACATTATTCAGATAAAACAATCAATGCCGTTTTTCGTTGTCTTAGCCAGCTACATTATTCAGATAAAACAATCAATGCCGTTTTATCATTGTCTTAGCCAGTTATATTACTGCGATAAGCATAATATTTTTTAACTACTATCTACATCACTGAACTATTTGGGACTTAACATATTTGAAATAACTTCAGAAGACATTAGGTGACGATTGAAGGATTGATTTATTGATTCCTTCATTCATTGATCAATGGATGGATGTTATAATTGGATGTAAAGAGGAAAGATTGATTATCTTTTTTTTTGTTTGTTTTTCTTTTTTTTTTGTTTTAGGGGAACGGATGGCTGGGTAAAAGATTGTGTCAATCAGTAGACGTATCGACCGAACCGTTATTAATAAACGTACTTTCCTTTTCATTAAGCAACGCAACCCTCACATCGACTAAATCCGTTGATAACAATTAATTGGTCATCGTCCTCAAATCAGCCCACTTGTGGAATTCACTCTGTCCAACTGTTAACAAATTATAAAGTACCCCCGGGTACCATTTTAGTGCAGTGATAAACAGTTTCATACCCGTGATAGCACGTCAGCACATACAATGCTCTCTGACACTGTCTGGAAGTGACTTTTGAGGGGAGGTTACTGTTAAAAGCCTGAAGTCTTCAGTGCTGGAGAATTAAATCGCGAAATATACGTCTCATAGAAAGACACTTCACTTCCGTGTTCTCGCAGATTTCTTTGTTTAATTTAGCGCAGTCCTTGCATAGTAATTAAACAACCCCATGTTGTTGCTTGAAACATCCTAGTCATATTAGTTTGAAATGCCACTGAGTAGTGAACAGATCCAAAGGCTTAACAATTAGGCCTATAATGCTTTTGGATTGATTATAATGTCTGCTGTCATTTCCCACAATAAGGGTCAATGTTGTTGATGGCTTCCATTAACAGTTCACAGTACTCGATCGTCCAAAAACTAATTTTGTGACTTACTATCAGTGAGCATCCAAACAAACTATTTCTAATAGTATTATATTGCACTCTAAGCGTCATGTTATATTGTATACTTTGCAACAATGTCAAGATTTTTGAACGCCATCAATAAAAATTTGAATATTTCTGACAGACCACCAGATTGGTAGTAAATAGCTACTTAACTAAATTATATAGAGTGATTATACGTCTAATGTACCTTCAAACGACTAATATGAATTATTTGATGATGATGATGTTGATGATGATGATGATGATGATGATGATGATGAAAAAGTGTGTAAAATGCTAAATAGATAGACAGACAGACAGACAGACAGACAGATAGATAGATAGATAGATAGATAGATAGATAGATAGATAGATAGATAGATAGATAGATAGATGGGTGCATGGATGGATGGACGGATGGATGGGTGGGAGGTTAGATGGATGGATGGATGGATGGACAGTCGCCATTTATAAAGTATCAGATTATTATACACCTTTCGGATGTAGAACATTCTGTGAAGAACTCGCACATTCCTATGTTCCAAACGCTCACTGAAAGAATTTGGCAGTAACAACAGTAGGGTATGTTTGTCTAGTATTGTATATCTGAAATTTGGAGTTTATTTTATTATCACTTCACAACACGCGTCTGAAGTGGAACGGCTAAATCTGATACAGTCTTTCTACATTTAATAGTATTTTAGGAGTAATGCGTGCAACTACACTTAGACAATTCTTTTGAAGCTGTTTACGGGCTTGAGATTTCTTTATTTATTTCTAGCCTGAGACACAACCACACTTGCTGCTTTAGAGCAATCATTCTCTGACATCTCACTTTGGTCGCAGCGACAGAATGTTTTTTTTAAATTAAAACTGTATTTGGTCTAGTGTCATCACCGTATAAAAGGTGGGTATCCGATTAATATTTGCAACAATGGAGAGAAAGAACAACTCCATTCCTTGACATGTTTGGGAGGGAAAATGATAAAATTGATATTGATGTGATCTGAAATGTTTTTCTCTTATCAGCAAAGTTTCTATGCCTGGCAACCGTGATTGACAGCACTCAGACTGTACTTTGAATAAACCGCCATCACGCAGAGAGAGAGAGAGAGAGAGGGATCGCTACATGTCTGATATGTCCAATGTTGAAACGCATCGACAGTGCTGAGATCAGTGGTGTTGTAGAAATGATCTGTCTGAAGCTGCGAAAGGACAAGTTAAGAAATATTCGCATCTAAATTAATGGATGTCTTCTGTATCTGTCATTGACAGACTGCATTTAACTGCATCTTCAACTAGCTTATTTGACAGACAAGTTCGTTTAGTGGATAGTCTAGTGGATTTCTCCTCTGTGTTCAAGCCTCTGAGGGAATATTTATGGACATACATCGCCCATCCAGTTTTTAAAGCCTTTAACTTTGTCATCAATGCATATATTCTCGGCGGAACTTTCAGACAGTGGCTATAATTAACATGACCCAGAAAACTGTCGACCACTAACACGATGTTAAGCCCTGGGAGGAGATTTTGGAAAGAAACTTTTTCAGTGTCTCGTAATCCCTGGATGTGCTTAGTGTTCGGAATAATTCGAGATAACGAGTGATTTAATCACAGTGGATCGAGAATATTTGAAACCCTTGTTGAGGTAATTCGCCATGAAACTAGATGCTGATATCAGTGTTTAAGGAATATTTTTAATCTTTAGGTTTGTGCGCTTGGACGTTGTGCACAGTGGTTTCAGAAATATATGTATCTTACTAATGTAACATTCTGGTTGGTATTCCAAACAGTGGTTATGACCAGCATTCCAGGAATTCTCTCTAATCCGTGGATTGTATACGTACTGCAAAGGACATTCAAAACTTGTGCGCTACACAGTAGGTGGCACATCGCACATCTTAATAAGCCATGGATGCATACGACCTCCAAAGGTCTTTGAGAACTGGTTTTGCCTCAGTGGATACACGCGTTCCAAGTTTCGTTGGTGTTCCGAGCTTAGGTCGTCTCAAAAAAAAAAAGAAAATCATTACTGTGTCAATACACAAAGACTCCTGACATTTATTTAAAATATTTTGTCCATTGTGTTGCAAGAGCCTTCATGTTCATGGATTAAATAATATTTCTTTTTTTTTTTTTAGGGCACTGAGTATAGTGCAGGCACTGTGTTCCATGAATCTTTGCAATATGTGAAGACAAGAGATGTGAATGTTTCCAGGATACTTTCTTTTAAAATCATATCGACGTGGAGGAAGGTGGTTAGACTCCCAGTGTTCTTGGAGTCGTTGGCATGTAGCTGTTCGTGAAGACAGGAGAGAGTGCTAGTGTGTAATAGAGTGAGAGTGAAAAGGATTTTTTCGATAAGATAGATAGGGGAAAGTAGTTGCTTGTAAAACACGAATGTTTTTTACTTAAAAACAGGAGAGTGTTGTTTTCATAAAATAGGAGAGTTTGGTTTTCGTAAAGACAGGAGAATGTGATTATTCATAAAGACACGAGAGTGGTTGTTCGTAAAGACAGAACAGTATTCTCCGTAAATACGGGAGAGAATGATTGTTCTTAAAGATGGGGGTGGGGTGGATGGGGTGTAGCTGCTTGTTGAGACAGGAGAGAATGGTTGTTCTTAAAGATGGGGGTGGGGTGGATGGGGAGTAGCTGCTTGTTGAGACAGGAAAGAATGGTTGTTCGTAAAATCAGGACATGAGGGTTGTTCGTAAAATCAGGACAAGAGGGTTGTTCTTAAAGTCCGTAGATAATGGTTGTTTGTAAAGACAAAACAGAATTGCTGTTTGTAAAGACAGGACAGGATGATTGTTTGCAACGTCAGGACAGGCTGATTGTTGGTAACGGCAGGACAGAATGGTTGTTCGTAAAGACTGGACAGGATGATTTTTCGTAAAGTCAGAAGAGGATAGTTGTCGTAAGGACAGGACAGAATGATTGTTTGTAATGTCAGGACAGAATGTTTTTCGGTAAAGGCAGGATAGAATGGTTGTTCATAAAGACAGCAATGAATGGTTGTTCATAAAGACAGCAATGAATGGTTGTTCATAAAGACAGCAATGAATGTTGTTCGTAAAGTCAGAGGAGAATTGTTGTTCTTAAAGACAAGAGAGAGTGGTTATGCACATAGCTTCTGGAGCATTTATCTTGCCTGGAAATATAATCTTTTAAGGCCTGCTAAAAATTGGTTTTTGCCCGGTGTTTTTCAAGCATAGTCAGCATGAATGGACTGCATAATATGCAAAGTGTGTTTCAGGAGTCTTCATTTTCATTGGCTTATACAATCTCGTACAACACTGAGACAATGGCAAAGTTCAGCGTATTTCAAGAGCATTCAACATTCAATAACTGTGAATAGACTTGTAAATGTACAAAGCAACATCCCCATTTGTACCTTCTTTCTATATTTTATAACAACACCCGTAAGCATTCAATGTACACATAGCAAATATTATAACACTAATAAACATTGAATGTACACATAGCAAATATTATAACACTAATAAACATTGAATGTACACATAGCAAATATTATAACACTAATTAACATTGAATGTACACATAGCAAATATTATAACACTAATAAACATTGAATGTACACATAACAAATATTGTAACACCCATAAATATTGAATGTACACATAACAATTGATAAACACCATAAACATTGAATGTACACATAGCAAATATTATAACACCCATAAACATTGATGATACACATAAGCAAATGTTATAACACACAAAAGCATTGAGTATACACATAAGCACATATTACAACACCAATGAACATTGAATGTACATATAAGCAAATATTACAACACCCATAAACATTGAATGTACATATAAGCAAATATTACAACACCCATAAACATTGAATGTACATATAAGCAAATATTACAACACCCATAAACATTGAATGTACATATAAGCAAATATTACAACACCCATAAACATTGAATATACATATAAGCAAATATTACAACACCCATAAACATTGAATGTACATATAAGCAAATATTACAACACCCATAAACATTGAATGTACATATAAGCAAATATTACAACACCCATAAACATTGAATATACATATAAGCAAATATTACAACACCCATAAACATTGAATGTATATATATAAACAAATATTACAACACCCATAAACATTGAATGTACATATAAGCAAATATTATGTCGTACGAAATAATTTTGAAACATTTCGAGACATGCAAGTAAATCAACATAATGCAATATGCTGGACTGCTTTTTTGGTGACGTAATCAATCATTAAAATTTGCAGATATCATTTTACTTCAAATCCAGCTATGTTTTGCAATATCTATAATTGTTTTAAATTACATTTAATCTTTATTTTCTTTAAAAATAACTAAATCGTAATCTTGAACAATTATACATCTATAAAAAGCCTTTCCTGGATAATTTCGACATGTAATCTTCTAACCCTCTCTACTGCTGTTGCAATAATATAAGTTTGGTAACCAGGGTAACGCCTCAGTTTAAAAAATTAAACAAATTATTTTACGGAAACATAAATTTTCTATACTAACCAATCAAGTAGGATTTAAAATTACCTTCACTCCCTATAAAGAGTTCTTCATTCACCAATAGTAACAAAAATATTATTGACAGAAACAAATTTCGTACATTACAGATGTTTATGACAGGACTGATGTTTTTAAAAATTTAAATTGGTACTAATGCTGGAGTCTTCTGAAATTTTAGGCTTTATATTTTGCCCGTCTCCCTGATATCTGACCAATTTAAATTTGCAAATACATTTGTGAAATCATTTGAGCAGAGTTTGAATGGGGTACTTCCATCTGTAAACTCTAAATCAAGTAATTTCTAAGCGTTGATGTATTTATTAGCAAAGAGTTAAATAGAATTACGTCACTGCGTGGATAGCACTGTCGCTAGTTAAATAGAATTACGTCACTGCGTGGATAACACTGTCGCTTTCTTTACTGAGCCGCCATGTTTTAGCACCTCATATCTAACCAACAGTGTCAGAGACCGTGATTGTATTTAAGGAATGCAAGGTTAAAAAGTATGATTAAAGGAATAAATAATATGAACACAGTTTAACATGCGTACATAGAGTAGTAATAAGAAATAGTACTGAAAAGTATCGAAGCCTACACGTTTTTGGATATTTTAACTTTTTTATTTTATTTATTTATTTATTTATTTATTTTAGTTGATGCATGTGAGGTCACCAACTATCATTTTTCTTCTTGAAGTTTTGTCTGAGTTCATAATTATCAATTTATTTTTTCGTATTATTTTTTTAACCCCTTATGCATATATATGTATGTGTGTATTTACGTGCGTGCGTGTGTGTATGTGTGCATAATTTATTTCTCGCTGCAACTTTAGAGTATGTACAAGACCAACGAAGAGAGAATGTTGATTTGATGCGTAATCTTAAAAAAAAAAAAGTAAGTTAGTGTCTTCCGTAACTCTCCACCACAGAGTAATTTTTTTTTTAAATCTCAAAATTGTATTCTCTTTTTGTTTTTTTTTCGGATCACACTATATCTTTGCAATGTGGAATGAAGGCAATATGATTTTGTATTAGTGTTATTTCCAGGAGATGAAGCCTTGTTTATTTATTTATGTTTTAATAGCAGGCTTAATTTATCATCTTAGTGAACACTGCCGCTTCAGGCTTGATTTCGTTTCTCATGGCAGAGTCAGGTTGTATTAAATAACACTTCTTTCTGTTTTTAACAATCTTATGTTTACTGTCAGACTTATTAAATGCTTTTCACTTTAATTTTTTCTTGTTCCATGCCAAATAGAGTTGCAGATTATATTATAAACAAGTAAGATTTTTTGCTTTAATTATTATTATTTTTTTGTGTGTTTGGTGACACTTCTCACTGATTAACGATAGTGACATCACGTGTTTTTTTCTCGCCATTCAGCGAGACTGTATGTGCATGCCAGGCCTGCAGTTCGCGGGCACGCTCTAACCTGCATGCGCTCTTGCTGCCATAGCAACCAGAAATATCCACCCTGCTCTCTATTCCTGCGAATCTCTCAAATTTGTTGTCAGTGTACAGCTGGTTAACTTTCCTGTTTCTTTCCCCCTCCCCCCTCCCAACCTCATGCAACTAGAGACGATAAACTAGTAAAGATAATTTTGATGACATTCGCACTGTCGAGCGATAAAATTTAATGACTTCATAAAAAATACCCATTTTGCCGAATAAATTTAATTTCTACTGTCTTCCCCCAGGAAAAAAAAATTAAAATAATTTTTTTAACAGCTCGGTTGGATAAAAAATATGACTTATCAGGGAATTTCTTTTTTTTTTTTTTTTTAAGAAGATGGAGTTTGAAGCACACAGATGGTCATCTCTAATATGTTATGAATCGCCACCACCCTTATACAACATTCAGTGCAGGGTATGTTTGGCGCTAAACTACAACACAACATTCAGTGCAGGGTATGTTTGGCGCTAAACTACAACACACGTGTAGTACACATAGGCAGTCGACCCCTCCCCACCTCGAGTATACTTGACGGCGTTCGCCTGTCTGCGTATCAGTTCTGTAGCGCTGTAGCATGCATCTTGGGCTACGACTGCAAAGGCAATCAGGAACAGTTGTTAATGCGTACACAGTTCAATCGCCTCTCAACCCGTCTCTGCTCCTTTCAAGCACATGACACCACCACCCCTACCCTTCCAATCTACTTCCTTTGTATACTTACTTTGTTGGTCAGTCAGGTTGCTGCGGGGGCTAATCTACTCCTCCCTTGGTCACGCTTGACAGTTCTGCATGCCATGGGTCGTTCATGCATGCCTATAATATTCATTCTGTTCAGAGAACCGAATCCGGCATGCTTGGTTGGCTGGGTGGCTGCTTTTCAGATTGCTCTGTGTGTGGGCGAAGAGGGGGGTGGGGTGGGGTGTAGCTCTGTGCTTCTGCATGATTTTCTGTTCAAGCTGGGTTATCATGATGTATATGCATAATTGTGTTTTTTAATTATTCAGTTTTATTTATACTATTTTTGTGTGATAACTCAATTTTATTTCTAATATAACGTTCGCAATTTTATGCTAATCCTCGAACCTTGTGTTGTAAAACTGTTAGTTGTTTAGTTGTCTATCTGTTGTCTTCCGTGTGGACGAACGTTACCTCGAACCTGTTTATTTGTTTTTGCTCCTTGTTTCATGTTTTAATTTTTTTCTCTATTAATTACTCGGCTTATGCTTCCGCGAAAATCATTTTCAAACTTGTCAAATTTTCTGTATGGAAAAATATGGTAATAGGATTCTACTATCTAATAGCTACCCGTGTCGTGTAGAAGACAACATTAAAGATAGACTCTTGCCTCTTATACTTCACAATCACTTGAACACGGAAATATTAACTCAGTTTAATGTGAATGCACACATGTCGTTTGTATGTTTATGATAGCTGACACAGATAGTCATGTTCAATATTTTCGTCAAACGAACACCAATCTTTAATCATTCCAACAGCTCTTATCTTTAACAAAACGTAAATATTGAACACTTTTTGTATTTAAGTGTTGTGTTACATGGGTTTAGAAATATTACAATATATATATTTAAACCTTGGGTGAGACGAATACATTTGATAAGGCCATCTAGTTAAATGATCACAAAATTCAGTTAGTCACCACTTATTAATCTTATTTGATTGACTTCAAGGAGATAACTGTCAGAATTTGTGACAACTGGTACACAAGTGCCTAGGCCTTAGGGGACGTAAGCAGTCTCTTACTCTAATTTTTTTTCTTGTTGTGTCGTCCCCTTCTTACTCACTATCACCGCCCCCCGACCTTTTCAATCTCCTGCATATCAATTTCTCTTTCTCTTTCTGACTCTCTCGCACTTTCATTCTCTTTTCTCTCTTTGCACCCCTCTCATACTTTCTCTATTTCTTTCTGTATTCATTGCAGTCCTCGTTTACATTGTTTCTCCTTTCCACACTCTGTTTTCGAATGTCCTCAATTTTTTTTTTTTTTTTAGGTAAATCAAGATTTGTTAAGGAAGGAGTGGGGATTAGTTCAAAATATTTTTAATTTTATTTTGTGTACTTCCTCGTTTCAACAATTTTGGTTTTCGTAAATCCCAATTATTTATTTTTTATTTGTTTACTACTAATAAATCATTTATTTAAAAAAATAAGTAAATAAACATAGAATTACATTCCTTTTGCTTAACATATTTTGAAATTTTTGTAATGTCCCACTCGTTTTCAAACTCCGTAACACTAATGATCATTTTTCTCGTCTGCTGTTTTATTCCACACTATCATTTCTTATCCCTCGTTCTGTGGGTCTGCAGTTGTTCTTTCGCTGAAAATTGTCTGCAATATTTATTCTCATCAACGTAATTCATTTCAATTTCAGACTTAGTTTGGTTTTTTTGTATGCAACACATTCTTTCCTTAGACGTTCATTTAAAGAATTCATTAATGAGTAATATTTAGTAGTGTACAAAACCTCATAATCTGCATTCAATCAGAAAAATTTTGTAAGAGCTTAAAACTGGTGTTGTATTAAAACTAGGTAAATATAGAAATAAAATCTATACAAACATAAAAAGGACTTTGAACTTAATTGAAATTATTTGTACATAAGGCAACAAAAAAAGTAGAATATCACACACACACACACACACACACACACACACACACACACACACACACACACACACACACAGAGTAGAATTTTACATACACAATTAGAATTTCTCACAAGCACACGTAAGGAGAATTTCTCACACATACACACACACTCACACAAACACACACACACAAACACAAACACACAAGTAGAATTTCACCTACACAATTAGAATTTCTCACAAGCACACATAAGGAGAATTTCTCACACTACACACACACTCACACATACACAGTCTCATACGCACACAAAAGTAGAATTTCACACACAATCACGCGCACGAAAGAAAAATTGTAGAAATTCCTACATTCACACATACATGCAAACAGAATTTCACATAAACACGCACACAACAAAGTTGAATTTCACACACAAAGTAAAATTTCACACACACACGCACACAAAACAGAATTACCCGCGCGCACGTGTATACATATATATATATACACACACAAACAAACAAAGGAAACTTATTGGATTTCAGAACTAAATGTTTACAGAAGAAAATGCACAGACACTTTTGCATTTATAATAATTTAAATAATATATTTTCATTTATACAGTCACATAGGGAATAAAGTAAACTCACGAAAGAAATCCTTCCAAAGAACGTGTTTTTCAAATCGGCTTCCAGATGGAAGTTTCTATTAGAAAAGCTAACGGTGGTATTTGTTTTAGTATAATCTATTTTAGCTGTCCATTTTTTTACTTTATGTGTACGTTAGCACGTGTATATATATATATATGTATGAATGAATGTGTATATTTATATATCTAGAGTCTGTTTATTTACATCTTTCTGTCTCTATGCCTGTCTGTAAATCATCAAATTATCCTTTAACATCCATCAGTTCATCTTTCTTTTTATCTGTGTGTCCAGTTATCCATCTTCTAATTAACATACTGGCATCCATCTAAGGACCGAATCTACGTCGTATCTTATTGATATCAATAATTCTATTTTCTTATATTTTCCCTCTATATATCTATCCACCAATTATTATTTGTTCTTTCTTACTAGTGTTTATATTTATTATACCCGAACCTAATCTTCCCCTCTTTCTCTTCTTAATAATTTACTAACCTACTCTCGAAATGGTCGATCTAGGCGTCTCTCTCACTCTCTTCAGTCTCTCAGTCCAGATACCACTGAAATTGAGCTTAAAACCATTCTGTCATCCATCTTGCCTCTCGCGCTGGCATCCTTCCAATTGTCCCTCTATCACTTACATGACCGTCCTAGCTAGTTAACCTCTAGATGGTCTTAATGTCAAGCTGCCTGAAAAGATATCCTAAAAGCCAGTCATTCAGTCCATGTGACCTCTTGCCTTGTCCTAAATCACTATTGCATGCTTGACACTCGCCAGTTATGTGTATTATACACACCGGAACGCTTGTGCCAGTTATTTGTCTTTCGCTTTCCGTGTTCACCGACTGGGACTGAACCTATCCCTCAAACACTGAACCCTATCCCTCAACACTCATAGCTAGATGGCTTAGCAATGGTGATAGCGCGGTCTGAGCGACAGGAACTATTTTACGGGCATTAAGTAGACGATTTTAGGAATAGAGTTGATCGTGCTTATTCATCGTGGCTGTAGTGACCGGCTTGTTTCCCTTTGAATGTACCGTTATATTGTCGTTTGTCTTCGTTTCCATGGTACTATCGTAATCTCCCTTTTAATGTACCGTTATGGTATTTTGATGCTGTTAATGTTCGAGATAAGCATTCAGTCAGAAAGAGATTACGGCTTCATTGATTAAAATATATATTTATATTATTTTATCTATTTTGAGTTTGTGTATCTGATCACAAGCTAATTTTTGGCTTTGTAAATGAGTTAACAACATGCATGATTGTCGTGTACAAATTTTTAGCTAGCCAGGAAAGCTGACATAGTCATTACAAAGATTGCATTGTGCTATAAATAACATAAATTTATTGTTCCCTTTCAATAATTCTATTATTCAAGAACTACTACTCGCTTCCCATAAACGCATGTGCGTTGGCTTCAATGAATGATTTCGTTTACTCTAAGGGCGGCAACCCTGTATCCACTAAAACAAAAAACATAGTAGGAACCTTCATGCTTTGTGCATTTGTTTAAACAATAACTTATAACTTTGTTTCCGTTTTCCTTTTTATTTTTTTGGAGGAGAAGGCGGGGGGTGGAGGGGGGAAGAGATGAAGATGTTTGCTGTAAATTAACGGTACTTTTACGACAGCATTTAATAGGGTCCATTCCCTGCTTGTGTTTGCAGCTCTATCGAATACGCCGTGGACACTGAGAACTTGAGCATATCTGCCATACGTACTATCCGGGTATTACGACCGCTCAGGGCTATTAACAGAATTCCAAGTAAGCCAGAATGACAGGTGTGTGCTTGCTCTTATCAAGTGTCACGCAGCGTGTATTAAATGTCACTGACTCTTATTGTCATATGTTCTAGCAGACATAGAGAACAGGTAAACAAAATCTGCAAGCAGTATAAAGATGGCGTCGTGTGGTCACACCTCTACGTTTAAAATAAGCCCAAACCCAGCCTTGAACACCCATAAAATGTTTATGTTTAATGTTTGTACGGATGACTTTACACAGATTAAAATGCGATTGCATTAGATAAGATTATAGATTATATTACATCCGATTAGATGACATTACTTAAGGTGAGATTATATAAAATACTAAAGGAAATATAATTAGATTATTCAAATTATATTAGACGAATGTGGTTGAATAGGGTTTATTTATATTAAATTAGGAGGGCGGGAATATTTCGTACAACAGACACTCATGGGACAGAAGCACACACACACACACACACACACACACACACACATACCCTATATACAAATAAACACGCAAAGACGCACTAACGCACGTACATATGTGACATGAACTCGTTGCCGCAGGTCCTTATAACAGTGTTGACAATGGAATCCCTTGTCTGCCCACAGGTATGCGAATTTTGGTCATGCTTTTACTGGACACTCTCCCTATGCTGGGCAACGTGCTACTGTTGTGTTTCTTCGTCTTCTTCATCTTCGGCATCATTGGCGTGCAGCTCTGGTCTGGTGTTCTGCGACACAGGTGCTTCCGAGACATCAACGACAGCATTATCATTCCGTAAGTACACGCTCGACTGACACACTTGGACAGAATGACTGACACACTTACACAGAGTGGCTGACGCACTTGGACAGAATGACGGATACACTTGAATAGAATGACTGACACACTTGGACAGAATAACTGATGCACTTGAACAGAATGACTGACACACTTGGGTAGAATGACGGATACACATGAACAGAATGACTGACACACTTGGACAGAATGACTGACACACTTGGACAGAATAATTGATGCACTTAAACATAGCAAGTAACGTCATAAACGGAGTGAAAGACACGCTTGAACGGATCCAGATAGTGTTTCCAGTGAATTGAAAATGCAGGTTCACAATTGTTTCTCCATGTTTGACTTCACAGCAAAGAGGTTCATTTGGAACCAGTGCGCCGTGATTGGTTTGTTTTGTTTTGTTTTTGTTTTTTTTGTTTTGTTTTAATGTACACTTGTTTCTGACACGTCCAGAGTCCAAGGCGTACCATAGAGTTTATGAAAATAAAATCCACTCCTATAACTCTCTTGCACACGTTTTCAAAGACACTCTCGAGGGTTCATATAAATGTCAGACGGTCAATGGCACAATTAAATCCTCGTACTGTATTTCTCTACCCGTCAGTAAATATTTTTGTAATCACTGTTCCCGATTGGGAGCTTGTTTTCCAATTATTTAAAATGATAATGGACGATTTATGCTCTCTTACTACGAAATAAATTTTACGTTACGCAAGTTTCCGGAGACTGAATGAAAAACGTCCAAGCGTGTATTACGCGGAGGGGAGGGAATTTTCTTGGGTATTTATGTGGAGCTTAAATTTTATCTTTGCCGTTTTAAAACAAATTAATAAAATATTTATTTATTTGCTAGTTTGTTTGAAAAATAATAACAAACTGACTTAGATCTCAAAACGCAAACGTGCTTAGCATCTTTGCTAGCAATTAAAGAGGTTATAGATCACTTGAGCTAGAATTTTTTTTTTTTTTTTTTTGGGGGGAAACTGATTTGTTTATCTTGTCTGCTCTAGTGAAAGGTGATCAGCGTGTATAACCATAGGTCAGAGGTCAAGATGTACTCAGTCACTAGGATTTCGAGAAATTTGTAAGTCAACGCAGACTCTACACTAATTCTCGTTCGAGTTCCATTAGGACGGGAGTCGAGCTGGAATCGATTTTGTTCTGATATTAGTTATCTCCGCTTGACGAGATCAAATTTGGAAAACGACACTAATTAGTTGTTCTTCTGGATTGATAATGTGAATTGTAAATCTTCCATTATAAAAAAAAAATGCGTGTTTATCCACCTGTACCTTCATCGCAAGAATGGAAAATTTCGTGACCTCGTTACGTAATGGTGTGGTATCAAAAAATTTATCCTGGCTAGTTGTAGTAAAGAAAGTAATAGGCAAATTAATTTATCACCACAAATGAATCGTATCATTTCTTCCATTTCTTTGGCAGAACTGAGAGATGAGGTGAGAAGAGGGAGGGGGGATCAATGCTGTCCCAAGATAAATTATTACTTAAAGAGATTTTGTTAAATTTATTAACATAAGTAGATTATGTTTTCTTTCCGGTGAATGAGTGTGGGACTTCCCAACTACTTCTTCAACAAGTAATCCCTTCCACAGTCCCGTGTTTCAAAATAATACATTAATGAATCTCTCTCAAAAAGATCGCGTTGAAAGGCAATGGGTTAACGATTCCATGTCCGAAGACCGTGCTAAAGGCAATAGGTCAAAGAATCTGTCAAAAGACTATGTTCTAGATGTAAAGTTGTTCCACTACAAGTGAAAAGTCTAACTGTCTACAACAGTAAAAGACGTCACTAAGGTTACGTAGGTATCACATTACAGTGACGTGAGTTTACACAAGGAAATGAAGCTTATTGCAAGTCTATTATAAAGCAACAGATTTATAATACGTTAGGCGAATAGGTTTTTGTGTTTAGTTCATATAGCTACTGTCAAGAGCAGGAGCAACTTAAAGTATGAATTTGACTTTTAGACTTTAGACCATTGGAAAGCACATTTTATAGATATAAGGCCAACTATTTTCTATCGTATGGAAATTGTTGACAAAATATAATGTTTACATATATTGTCGTTTCATATTGTTGAAATGAAAATAAAATTAGGGTTATCTGGATTTTAAATTAATTTTAAGTAATTTTTTATAACAAACTCTATCTTCTCTCTCTCTCTGAATGTATATATGTATGTAAGTATATATGCATATATGAATGTTGTATATTTGTGTTTGCGTATGTGTATATGTATGCATGTATATATTTAGGCATATATTAAATATATAATTAATGCTTCCTTTGACTTGTTCCAGTTAAAAATAACTCTTACGATATTTTTTATTTAATTTGAAATAATTTCAACTTGAGCTATATTTGCATATTTATTTCTAAACGTGTGCCTGCGTTTTTTGTTTGTTTGTTTGTTTGTTTTTGGGGGGAGGGTAAACAAGGTACTTTGTCATTAGATGTAGGTTTTAATTCTTTTACACTTTCAGACTTTCCATCAAGGAGAAGTTGAAGGACTACTATCAGCCAGATATTTACGGTACAGAGTACATCTGCAGCCCACCGGATGGGGGAGGGATGCGTTTGTGTGAAAACGTGCCTCGGTTCCAGTATGAGGGTATCCAGTGCAACGGTTCGGCAAGCCTATACTCCAACAATACACCAACGAACGAGTCGTGCGTAAACTGGAACCAGTATTACACCAACTGCACTCCCCGTGCAATGAACCCATCCATGGGGTCACTGTCGTTCGACAATATTGGACTCGCCTGGGTTGTCATATTTCAGGTAACACTTCCGGTGCAATGGTAACAAGGAGAAAATTAGGATGCACTTTTTTGTCGTTTCTATAGATGGTACTCATCAAAGTGTTTGATTTGCTTACATTTTATTAATGCCTGGGGAGAATATTAAACGAGTTTTCTGTTTTCCAGTTTCAGCGTCCTCCCCACTCCCCGCCTTTGCCTATAAAGCACCTCCTTTCTCTCAAGTGTCCCTGACCCTCATTATAGGAACCCTTGCATTCAGATTTTGTTTTGTACTGTGAGTCTATAATTAAAATTAAAAACCGGCGTTACGTGACTGAAGTGCATGAAATATACAATAATCAACAACACACAACGCTTTCCTGTCAAGAAACAAGAAAATTTCTAACAAATTAAGTCCTATTTTATTTTTATGTTTGGTATTACATTAAAGTTATGTGTAGGGGGGGGGGATGCTGGGTAGTGTTGCTGTTGGTATGTGCGTGGTGTTGCTTGAGGGGTGGGGGAGGGGGGAGAGTTACTGCACAAGAAACCTTTGCTCACTATGACAAGAATGATGGTTTCTATATCTCGCAAGAATGTTGGATATTAAGGAGTTAATTATCGATACTGTTCTCAGCAAAAATAATGGATACTAAATATTAAAATATATAGATAGTGCCTAGTACGTGAATAATTGATGTTATTAGTTATAAGAATGCGAAATTCTATGTATTCCAAACAGGATAGACTTCTATTGCAAGAATGACTGATAGTTATATTGCAAGGATTGTAAATAGTATCTATTGCCAAAATGATGAATATTATACATTGCAAAAGTAAATGAATTCTCTTCATTGCAAGAATGATGGATACTGTAGCTTACAAGGTTGAAGGATGCTGTCTACTCCATGAATCTTGGATACTACATGTTATAATCGAGGTGGATGCAAGACTGTTTGATACTATATTGCAATAAGAATGGATATTATTTATTTTTTGCAAGAGTTAATGATGCTAAATTTTGCACAAACAAAATGTTGCATACTCGTCTGTGCAAGAATGGTGGATACTACTTATTGCAAGACTAATGGAAATATTGTACCTTACAAAAATGATGGTTGCTTTCTATTGCAAGAATGGTGGATACTGTTGATTGTAAGAATTGTGAATGCAATTTATTATTAAAAATATGGCCATTATATATTACAAGAATGATGGAAGCTATTTCTTACGAAATGGTCGATACCATTTGTTGTAAGAATAGTGAGTACTATTTATTGCAGGAGTGGTGGATAATGTACCCTGCAAGTAAAGTGGAAACTATTTATTGCAAGTGTGGTGAATGTTTATTATTGCAATAATGACACATACTTTATTTTGCAAGAATGGTGTGTGTTACTTATTGCAAAAAATAAGTATATTTTAAATTGTTCGAATGAAGGATACTGTTTATTTTCAAAGAATGATCGCTATTAGTTGCAAGAGTGTTGGAGTGCAAGAGTGCAAAAATGAATAGATTTACATATATCAAGAGTGTTGAATGTTATGTACTGCAGAAATGAAAAGATTTACATATTTCAAGAGTGTTGGATGTTATGTATTGCAGGAATGAATCGGATTATATGTTACAAAAACTGTTAGAAGGTATTTATTGAAAGACTGATGCATGATATTTATGCAAGAGTTGGATGTTGTTTATTCCAAGAATGAAGATTACATTTTATTGCAAGAAAGACAGATGCTATGTATTTTTTTTTAAAAACCAAGATAGCTAGAAGACACTATAAGCAGTGCCAATATTTATCTCAGGTCTTTTTGTTTCCATAATGCTGGAATTCAAATTTATGTTTACAGTTGAGCAATGTAAATAAATCAAGTTTATGTTTACAAGTGAGAAATGTAAATAAATCAAGTTTATGTTTACAGGTGATCAGCTTAGAGAGTTGGGTGAACATAATGTACTACATACAAGACGCCCATTCCTTTTGGGATTGGATTTATTTTGTAGCGTTAATTGTGGTACGTATCCGAGGCGTGTGGTCTAGTTTGTAGTGTTAATTGTTATTTGTGTCTTTAACGTGTCGTGTTTCGTAATATAAAGTGTGGTACGTATCCGAGATGTTTGGTCTGCTTTGTAGAGTTGTTTTATGTGTCTTTAACGTGTCGTGTTTTGTAGCATTAAGTGTGGTACGTATCCTAGATGTTTGGTTTGCTTTATAGAATTGTTTTATGTGTCTTTAACGTGTCGTGTTTTGTAGCATTAAGTGTGGTACGTATCCAAGGAGTATGGTCTGCTTCTTAGCATTAATTGTTAAATATGTCTTTAATGTGTCATTTGTTTTGAAGTACTAAATACGGTAATGATATGCTACATACATCCTCATACTGGGGTGGATGGGTATATTTTCCTACTTTTATTCAAAGTTGGAACCATACATTAAAATCAAGCGCAGATGGCATAGACTGGTTAAAGAATGTTTTCCCTCTTAAATGCTCGCCGCCTGAGTTAATTTTTAAAAAAATAACTGCGAAATGTAGGACCTTACATTTTTTTTGTTTTCCATATCGTATTTTTTAAACGAACGTTTTCATTTCCGTTTATTTATGATTTTCTATTCAGATTGGGTCATTTTTTATGATCAACTTATGCCTGGTCGTGATCGCAACACAATTCTCGGAGACCAAGAAGCGAGAGACGGAGCGAATGCTTCAGGAAAGGAAACGCTTCCAGTCCTGCAGTACCCTGGCCAGTAACTCGGAACCGGGTGGCTGCTACTCCGAACTGTTAAAACTCTTGGTTCAGGTATGGCGGCGGGCGAAGAGGAAGCTGATGCGAACCTACCACCGGACCCGGGGCAAGAAGCGACAAAAAATAAACCCCGAAAAGTCCATATCTCTGCGGAGAAAGAGAGCAAAGAAAAAAGGTACAATTCAGACCATTTACTTGCAGCCACCGCCCCAGCACCAACCACACCATCATCTCCATCATCATCACCTCCACCACCACCACCACTATCACAACCTAAACGTAGTCACACCAGACATGTACCCCTCTCGGGCCGATTCGAGCCCCACAGCCCCCCGTGCCAGCCCAGAGGCTTCTGACGTTGACCCTATCTCGTCGCCGCGCCGCCCGAATTTTCTCGTGATTCCCAGCAACAACAATAGCCTCAACCCTTCCTCGGAATCGCTCAACACCCTGGCGCTGGGGGCAGTGGAGGCGTTCAGCCCAACCTTTTTCAAGTCGCAGCAGTCAACGCCTAACCACCTAATGGCTCGCATGCCCCTGACTCGGACCTCGTCGTTCAATAGCAGTGTTAGTGGTAGAGCCCTGGCCTCGCTACCGGAAGTCCTTGCGGCGCATGGCGCCAAAAATGCGGCGCTGGCCGCCTCCAATATGCTCCTCAACGCGGATATGGAACCCCGAAAACTGCAGTCGGTAGCAGACAAAGGTGAGTGGGACACTGTCTAAAGTCCAGGGTTCCTGCTTTTGAGGGAAGGGGTGGGAGATATTTTGAACATGTCTTTAACCTTTCTACTGACCTAATTTCCTGCACTCTTGCAAGTAATATTGTCCTTCGGTCTTGGCATTATTCTACTCATATTTACCATCTTCGTAGACGGTAGCGCATGCTGTACCCGCTATTTGCTGTGAAAAGCTTCCTGCATGTGTAGAATTAAAACGAATAGAGAGTAGCTTTGTGGTTTCTAATCCTGCGAATCTCTGTTCCAAGTGAGAGCTGATAGCAAGAAGAATATTTTGTACTTAATTTTACTTGATTGAGTTCGCTTCGAATTTAGTTGTACATTATGATTTCGGTCTTGTTCGCTGTAGCCTTTGTCTTAACTCAGTGTTTGAGTTTGGCTTAGATGTTTTCATTATTAATACTTGTTCGATACCATTAGTTTTTTTTTAAAGCTCTTTCATATTTGTAAGCTTTCGCTGACTATAGTTCTCTTATACATATTGTTTTCATTTAACTTTAAATATTACAAATCGAATTAGAAAAAAATGTATATAGCAGAAGGCTAAATATAAAGACTAAATGACACACAAGTCACTATAGAGCACATTAAGGGAAATTCATTTAGCACAACCTGTTGTATATCACATGTCTAATTAAGCAACAAACACCAGTGTTGCGAAAGACTGTATCAGTCTATGTGCTTCACGTTATTAAGTACTGGAAGTACCTCAGCCATTTAATTGTCTTCAATAGTTTTGCTGCACATGCAACACCTTTTTTCATGTATGGGATTTCAGTCAGCTTTTTCTCGTCTTGTGCTCTGGCGCTTGTCATGAAAAACACAACAGTGAAGGCGTATATAATCTTCTAAGCGGCTGTGTACAGATAAACTGCTCACTACTGTGTATGGAGTTATTAAATGCACCGGGAAGGAAGTGGTTTACACATGACACTTAGTTACACCTAATAATGTACTGTGTCATGTTAATAATGTTCGGGAATTTCAGCGGAATGGTTTACCTTGTAAGTTTTTTTTTGTTTTTTTGTTTTTGTTTATCAAATGGTAGACGGCTGCTTGTCATTTCTAAACTTTCTGTGTATGTGGGACTTTTTCTCACTATAGGGTTGCTATTTATTTTGTTCCTGTAGTAATTTTCATTTATTTATTTTTTAAATTGGCTTTGGTTTTGGTTCAAAGTTGTGGATTTTTTTAAAAATGGTAATGGCATTCCGAAAGCACTTAACTCTGTATGGATTGCATTCCTAAACAACATTTAACTTATACTTGAAATATTTTACGTCGAAAGGAAAAGTAGACAAACATTTCAATACACTGAATCTTTCCCGGCTAAAGAGAAACGATCTTTTCCCAAATTTATAAATGACAAAATAAAAGACTATTATTTTAAAGGGGTTAATTTCTCCACACTGACTTCATTGGGTTTTTTTTGATAAACAATATGCTCTGCGCGGCTTACCCCCCTTTGTTCAATCAGACAAATCCTGCGTGCTGTTCTAGTTTGGTGTGGATGATTGTTGTGGTGGTATTGTTTTGTTGTTTCTTTATTTTTCTTTTACTTATTTTTCCTTTTCTTTTTATTTCTATCATTATTATGATGGTTATGGGAGAAAGAAATGTAGGGTTGACATCAAAATGAGAAACAAAAACCTGAATACAGAAACAGACTCTCGTTTCCAAGACACTAAGTTGTAACATGCATTTCTCGTATCTGAGATGTTAAAGAAATAGACACCACATCCACTTCACTACGCATGTTGTTAGGTGAGTGAAATTTGAGTAGATTGTAGAAGCGCTGAAGACAGCGTTGCAATGAGAATATTGGAGGTAGTGAATTAATGTGTTATTCATTACAGCCGGGGTAGGTTTGGGGTTTTCTTAGTTTTTATAGGTTGTACAAAAAAATATTTTTACTTTTTTTTAATTTCTTGTCCAATTAAAATTTTAGTTAATTTAAATGGATTTCAATAGAATTTACAACAGTAATAGACATATGAACAGAATAAAGTATTAATGTCTCGTAATTGGCTTCTTACGTAGAATTTCGCCTAGCGCACGTGGTACGTCTTTTCTGTCCAATGCAATTTTGGCTTGTATATGTTCGTGTGTCAAGCACTCTGTGTAATTGATTCTAAATAGTAAAATATTTATCTCTGTAGCTACTTATTTTTTATATAAATGTCAGATTCCGACTGTTTTGCATCAGCAGTTTGACAATAAAAGATATAAATTCTGTTTTACGATAATAATAAAGATATTTATATTACTTATATTGTAATACACAGGTTTATCAAATAAAATGCACTTTTCCGCTTTTAACGATCAATTGAATGCAATTATTAAAATCACTTATGGAAAGATATTTTGTGTGGATATAATTTGAATTGTGTAGAAATCTTAGATGGAAATATACAGACTGAATTGCAAATATGCAAATATTCACTAGTTATTGCTAAGATGCTTATGTTCTTTATTCGTCTGTTCTAATATCTGAAAATTTCCAATAATTTAGCGGGACTATGACCTCAATGACTGTATTATTATTATTATTATTATTATTATTATTATTATTATTATTATTATTATTCACTTCGTTTGAGATGCTTAACTTTGGTTCTCTTTGATTAGATAATTAACCTAGAGTTGTGTGTCACAGCCAGTGCACTATTCTTTTAATACTTAGCATCACAGTTAAACATTTTCCAACTTACTCGATCACAACCATTTGCATTTCGTCTGGGACAGGTAAATATGCACAGCTTGATTTGCACACCTGCATTTGTTTGCAATGTTTTCATCTGACAACAGATCGTATTTACCGATGGTTTAACCGGAAATGCTTTCTACGCATGTTCCAAAGCCTGCTTTTAGTGCAAGCATGTGATCACGTCTTCAGACACCGATTATGAGCCAGTTTACGACCGGTAAACAAAGGAAACGTAACAGAATAATTTGGTTTTTAGATATCTTGAACGTTTTCTTAACATAATAATTTCTTTGTACTGAAAATAAATATGGGATCTTGCTTGAAATTATTCAGAATGTTGCTCAATTTCAATGTTAAAATGATTTCTTGTTAAACTTTTCCTGACTCTCAATTTGCTTTTGAATATATTCAAAGAAAAATAAAGAAATCACAGAAAAATATAATTGCATAACTCAGGTGAATTTTATCTCAGTGACTAATACTGCAATAAGCATTTTTTATAATTAAGAAAATTGCAGTTTCTTTACACGGTAAAGTGTAATCTTAAAATCTGGTGTGGTTTTAATACGGGTGGTGTCTGGAGATGTTATCACTCAATGAGCTCGTCAGGTTGGAGTGGGGGGGGGGAAGAAACAGTTTGTTGGATCATTTAGTTAGTGAATTTATATTTTACCAAATTATTAGAGTAAGAATATTATTTTATTATATTTATTTTAGAAACTGAGCTGCGTCCAATGATCGGTTAAAACCGTAGGTCCGACAGTTTTTGTGAATTTTTAAATTTATCAATCATTGCTTGCACTAATTTTTAAAATGTAATGTGTGCTGATCATATTACAGGCAGAGCTATTGTTATTAAAAGATAAAAGTCATACACTCTGTTTCACAGGCAGAGCTATTGTTATTAAAAGATAAAAGTCATACACTCTAACAGATTTCTGGGGGTGGGGAATATATAGGTTGGCTATTCAGTTTCTTTTGTCCCTTAATTCAATCAAGAGAGGCAACTCATCATACTTCTCTCCCTGTGTTTCTCCTTTAAAATCAGGAAAAGTAGTTGCAATCCCTTCTAAATAAATTCTTCTGGGTAAGCCTTTATGGAAATCTTTTTTAGTAGATCCATCTGGACAAACACTTTTCAACTAATCCTTCTAGTTATACATTTTTCCCTCCATAAACTCTCCATGTCCAATGCGTCTAGAAAATAAAACTCGCTAAATCTTTCAAGACAACTCCTTCTGAACAAATATTCTCGACAAATCTGTGACGGATAAACTTTACTCGCTACGTACTCTAAAGAAACCATTCAAATTACGTCTTCTGGAGAAACCAGTCTGAATACGTCTTCTAGAGAAACCAGTCTCAATACATCTTCAGCAGAAACCAGACTCATTGCGTCTTCTGGATAAATCAGTCTCATTACGTCTTCTGTAGAAACAATCTCAATACGTCTTTAAAGAAATCGGTTTCATTAAATCTTCTGGAGAAACCAGTATCATTACTTCTTCTGTAGAAACCATTCTCACTACATCTTCTGCAGAAACCATTCTCATTAAGTCTTATGGAGAAACCAAGAAACCAGTCTCAATACATCTTCTGCAGAAACCATTTTCATTACATCTGGAGAAACCATCTCAATACGTCTTCTGGATATACCAGTCTTCTAGAGAAACCAGTCTCATTACGTCTTCTGGAGACCAGTATCAATACGTCTTCTGGATATACCAGTCTTCTAGGGAAACCATCTCAATACGTCTTCTGGAGACCAGTATCAATACGTCTTCTGGATATACCAGTCTTCTAGAGAAACCAGTCTCATTACGTCTTCTGCAGTGACCGGACTCAATACGTCTTTAGAGAAACTCTCTCAATAGGCCCATTTGCCGTAGCCCTTCTGGAGAAATCCTTCTCGATACGCTCTACACAATAAATACTTCCGGACAAACATTTCTGGACATTTACTTTTCTTTCCGACCCTATTTTTCTTGACACACTATTATTAGAACACCTTTTTCGGCATATCCTAACGGGTAAGACCTTTTCGAGACAAGTCCGCCCGATCAAACCTTTCCTTAAAATTCTTTTTAAACTACGAGCGAAAACAGAGCGATATTTATGAATATAATTTGTCGTTTTAAGCTTTCAATGTAAACCATTACCATGGATATTTTCAAGTTAATGCCCGCAAATAGATATTTATTTATAATTTACCTTGAGCGCACACGTACACATACATACACACAGCCACATAAATAACACTTTCAGAATTTATTTAAAGATCATAATAGTAAAAGACACGGTCAGTATATTTAAAGTTAGAGAGAAAATCAAAATTTAAATGTGTACACGTTGCTTAATTGGCATTTGCTGGAAGAACCCCAGCTTTGCTTTCAGCAACACAATCACTTCTTTTAATTAAAGAGTAAAAACAATTCATTTTAATAAAATAGAAAATTCCACCAAGGGATGTAACTCAAGAAAATATGTTAGTGTGTTACTCTGATCATCGTAAAAGCGTGTGATCAGTATTGGAAGCAGCTCGGTGTAGTGCTTTAGAAACAAGAATTAAAGTAGTTAAATGAGTTTCCACTGTCTGCTGCACGCCAAAGGCCTACCCCCAAACACGCTCTTCTGTCTGTAAGTAATCAAAAAGCGAACAGCGAGGGCAGGACTCTACCAGGCAATTTACACAAGCATAGCAACGGGGGGAAACCTCTGTCCATCTAAATACTGTCCCCGGTTCGTAGTTCCGAACAGAGGAACCTGTCATTCATACCCCCTCTCACCAACAAGACAACAAAATGCCATTGCCATTTTTTATGTATCATTGTTATTATTGTCTGCTCTTGGCCTGAATAATGTCTGGGTGTGTGTATGTGGATGGGGAGAGAGAGAGGATGAGATGTGGGTGTTGATAATGTATTTGGTAGACGATGAAGGAATGTTTGCCTTATTTTTCTCTGCATACTTTTTGTTTTATTCTGATATCAACCATTTCTTTCTCCATTAATTGTTAATAATAGTAGCATGCTTTAAGACAAGTTTAATTATTTTTCGAACTGTGAGGTGTTTTCCCTTCTAATGTATATCTTGTATTAAATTCATATTTGGTGGGTTTGTTTTTAATCTCTCAAACAACGTGAGTTTTTCGTGGCTGTTGTTATAACATTTTATAAATTGTATTACTGTTAATTTCCTCTGTTATTTTTAATTTTCATTCTAAACAAGAAATCGAAAAGCAAAAGTGTGTGGCTTTTTAAAGCAAAATTCTCTGGACCCTCTCTAACTCTTGCATGAATTCACAACAATGAAAAAAAAAATGTTTCTGTCAAAAAACACATTCTAATCAGGTGTCTACTACATTTACATAATATTTATCTCAGTTGTATGTATGTGTGCATTGACAATATTTCTTGTATCCACCATATTCACATGCTTACGTCTACGATTGATATTGAAGCTCTGTATATTAAGCAAATTCTTTGCTAGCATATAACATTAGTAATCTAGTGTGGTCTTTATTGAATATAGTTGATTTAACAGTGACTGTGAACACATCGAGTTCACGACGACTAACGGATAAAGATGACTGAATTCAATCGAAGTGAGAAAGGTATCGACATGCCAGAAAAGAAATAAGACGAGGGAGAAGATATATACTGTTAAAGCGAATATAAGAGATTATAATCAAAGACCTATTTAAAGAGAAATAATTGAACAGTGCTTGCTTTTATCGTAAGGGAGTAAACCATTTACTTCGTTTCCTTATTTGTGGAAGATTTACTCTACTGTGTTATTTCGGGAAGGGCGTGTGCATGGGTTGCGTTTTTACGATGTTGGGGGTCATCTTGAAAAGAACTGGATGATTGCCAACATGGCACTGAAAACAGATACAGATATCTAAAGGAAGTGGTATTTCGATCAACCAAATAAATGCATTTCTGTTCAGCTTCTAAACATTTTTGTTTTTAATTGGGGAAACCTATCTGCAATTTCTGTAGCTTTTTAATTAATTATATTAATATACTTTAGAGTTTTCGATTTAGTATAACTATCAAACCTTACACGTTAAGTTATACATACACACACAACACAAACATGCGCACACGCTATACACACAAACAGATTATATATGTATATATATACAACACACAATATACACGTGCGCACACACATACATAAGCACGCACACATGCATAAATATATATAACAACATACATATGCACATACATATAAGACACAACATACATATGCACACATATACACCACACACGCATATGTATACGCTTGCACACATATAGGTGCACACGTGTACACACCAAACCTCATTCACACACACACACACACACACACACACACGTATATATATTTTTTTTAAAAAAACACGCATAATGTCGTGCACAAGAAGTAGGAAAACATGTCTACCCCTTTTCATTCTAGTCGATTTGACTCTCCAGTACTTCCTGCTAACAATTTTCGATTACAAATTCTCTTAACTGTCGTTTTCAAATGAACGTCTCTAAAAATAAGACGATAAAGGCAAGAGAACAACATTCCCCACCCCTTACTCTCGTAAGGTCAAACGTTCTAGGATTTAATCATCAGTCAGGATGAGCAAAAGGCATTAGTGACAATGATGACGGCCCGTCTCTCGACAGGTCTCTTTGCAGACAATCTTCTCATGGACATGGTGGCTGACAAACAGCTGAGCGTGCAGATGTCTGTTCAGAGCGACGGAGAAGCCCACCCGAGCCACGTCAGCCATTCTGAGAATGATGATGACAGCGATAAGGACAGCGAGAGTGATGAGGAGTCGGAAGACGACGGAGATACCGGACGTAGACGATCTCCAAGTAATATCTGTGGTATTGTGGTCGAGCGGCTTTTTTTCACCTTTTCATCGTGTGTGGGTTATGTGTGTGTGTGTGTGTGTGTGTGTGTGTGTGTGTGTGTGTGTGTGTGAGTGAGTGAGCGTGCGCGCGCGCGTGGTCATTTTAAGGTGTTTTTTGTTGTTGTTTTTATATTTTATTTGAGAGTTTGATTACTAATCAAAGCCGACCACACGTTGTTTTGATTGGATGGTCTGTGCGCCTCAATGAGTCAGTGGTAAGTAGAAGTAAATAAATGTAAATAGATATCTTGTTTGCGATTTAGGGCTTTTCCTTGTGAATGCGATAACTCACAAAGAATAAATGAAAATGGTCCCCCTTTTCTGCGTTAAATCTCTTCTTTTTTATCTTTTTTATCCAGTGTGGACAAAAAATTAATCATTGAAACAAAATGTTACTAAATTATCGGTATTAGGGAATGTTATTGTAATTTTAAAATAATCGGTTCATTGATTACACTTATGTATTTTAATGTCAGATTTTTATTGTGAATGAATATATAAAGAACGTCATCAGAAATTAAATTTCCAAAACGCATTATGAAGGCATTTAAATGTTTACAAACAATTTGCTCTCCGGACCTTTCAAAATGCTTTCAAAGAGAGACATTTTAGAAAAAGAAACATTAAGATCTTTGAAATCAATATCGGGGGAAACCCCGGATTTGAATTATTGTAAGAGTGATCTGACTTCCAGCAAAATTAATCTATTTATTATAGAGAGCAAATGCTAATGATATAGAGAAACACAGTACCATATCTCCTGCAATTAAATATGGGTTAATTATATCACCTAGTAGATTTTGCAGGTTATGGGCCCTCAGGTGACGTAATTGCTGGCAAATATTACAACACAATGCATAGTACAAGTGTGACATGGTAATACATATTACAATTAACAGTTAAGCAATTACACTCATCAGTCGGGGAGGGGGGAATAACATTAAATTCAATATAAAACAAAGTTGACTGATATCAGTGCACGATGTGGCCATACTAAGAGTTCACAGTTGCAATTATATCTTATTCGGTTGTACATGATAAGTGTCGTTTTAGTGTCTATGACAATTATGCATTAATCAACATGAAGCAGAATATTCATATATATATTATCTCTAATCTATTCTCTCTATATATTATCTCTAATATATTCTCTCTATATATTATCCCTATCTATTCTCTCTATATATTATCTCTAATATATTCTATATATATATATATTATCCCTAATATATTCTATATATATATATTATCTCTAATATATCCTCTCTATATATTATCCCTATCTATTCTCTCTATATATTATCTCTAATATATTCTATATATATATATTATCCCTAATATATTCACTATATATATTATCCCTAATATATTCTATATATATATATTATCTCTAATATATTCTCTATATATATTATCCCTAATATATTCTATATATATATTATCCCTAATATATTCTATATATATATATTATCCCTAATATATTCTATATATATATATTATCTCTAATATATTCAAGTGCAAAAAAAATAATTCTTGCGGAGGTATTTAAACAGATGAAAAATTATCCAAAATTACTACGCTAGGTCAGGGTGTTAGTACGCAAGCTACTGGTTAGTATCGAATAAAAAATAATCATATGAGAATTTTCATGTTACCACATCTTTAAAGTCAGTGTGTGCTCTGAATTGCCACGTGACTGCCCGCGTTTTCTCGACACAGAATCCTGCCGCTCTGTTGTCTAGTTATAACAGAGTGGTCAGCGGAAGCTAAGTTGATGGCGAGGTCAATAAACTCTTCAAAATGAGACGGTCTCACGTTAAGCAACCGTTCTCATACCGTTCGTTGACGATCGGTCATGTGATATTCCTCTTTACTATCAGCATATCTAAACCGTTTCTCTTAGTAATTATTGTCCGGAAGTTCCAAATCTCAGACTGTAGGTCGCCGACATGACCAAATAACAAATGTACAGATCAACATGAGAACTTATTAGTTATGAAAAAATAATATATACGTTAATATTAAAAACATAATTATATACATGTCATGTTACGAATTCTTAGTGTCCCAGTAGTTAAATAGCCATCGTTTCTCTCTTAACAGCGTGTTCGTTGACGTCATTATGGGTTTCTCTTTCGACTTCGAAATAAGCAGCCATCGTTTCTCTCTTAACAGCATGTTCGTTGACGTCATTATGCGTTTCTCTTTCGACATCGTTTCTCTCTTAACAAAAGGCGTGCCCATTGACGTCATTAGGCTTTCTCTTTTGACTTCAAAATCATTTCAATTCCTATCTGCAAAATGACTCCTGTCAATTTGTTTTCTTTTCATAATACTATTAGCAGATTCTCTCCTTGAAAATTTATCTTCACATTCTTGTTTTATGTGATTCAATGACAATCTGTTAACTGACATTTTCATTTTTCTGTTGACCCCTCTCCACTCCCGAGTCAGCATTTGTATTGACTCATTGTAACAGGCTGGTTACAAGTCTGGGATGTATGGGTGGATGAGTGCGACTACATATATTGGTGCCATGTGACACTCGATTTACACTTGCAACTTAGGCGTGATTTGGTCACACCAGACAAACAGACCAATAAACGAGCCCCCAGACACGTGTAGACAACCAATAGAATAAACAGGCCAATAGACTTGCCCCCAGTCACAGCCAATCAATCATACCCAGACACGTGTAGACAACCAATAGAATAAGCAGTAGAGTTTGAATAATGAACTGATGATATGTAACATGTAACAAATGTGTGAATTAAATCAATGGCTGATTAAAGATTTTAAAACAAAGACAAAACAATGTTACAGTTGACACAAACTTGAAACAAAATACTATAACCAAAGTAAAATTAACTCTTTGAAGTGAGTGCAAGATGATGAGAGATTACAACTCTGCACACACCAAATATAACTTGCAGTGTGCTATCTCAGCTGTGGAGAAAGTTTCTGGAATAGCTGTAGTTTGCACAGGATATCATTCCAGGCAGGGATGGCAGTGGCTGGTTGGAAGCTTGGCCCTAGATGAGGTGGAATGATATCCAATAATAATATTTTAATAATAGCACCAATCTGAACTGTAACAATGGCCTCGAACCAGAGTTGGGCCAAGCATGATTCAGTCTTCTGTATAAACTGGTGTGTGTGGGGGAAGGGGAGGGTATTACAGCACAATAGATCTCCAGCACACATACAACGTCACTGTAAGTGTTTTGTGCTTTTAATGTGTGCTCTACTTTCCTACTCTATACACAACTGTAATGACGTCACCCTACATAACAGGATTGCGCACTGTCATATCCATGACTGATGATCCAGTTATCTTGCACAAATTACATTCAGATGTCTTAGTATGTTAACTAAGACAGTTGTGCTTGGTGTCCTGGTGAAAGCAAACTGCCCTGCTGATGGAATGAATTGGTGACACACACACAAACAGACTACGTTTGTTTAAAACATCATGATTGGCTCATAATACCAGACCTTCACAGTTATTCACCGATTAAGAAGACAATGACAATACAAACATTACAGAATGACCATACATAAATATGAAATGATAAGAAATTTTACAGTGAAATTATTAAAAATGAAAAAAATGAGAAGGTTCATACTACAACAAAAGTAAATAAAAGAAAAATTGAATTTGTTATGCATGTCCAAATAATTTCCCAGGAATAACTAATTCAGATATTGTCTCTGAAAAAATCTAAAATGTTCCCCCCCTCCATGTGTCTTGGTGAACTTCTCTAACGCACAAAGCAGTTCTGACATAAACAAATAACGTTCCTATGGTAACAAGTCGAGTGAGACTAGCAGTTCATAACACACAAAGCAGTTCTGACAAAAACAAATAATGTTCCTATTGTAACAAGTCAAGTGAGACCAGTAGTCCATAACACACAAAGCAGTTCTGACATAAACAAATAACGTTCCTATGGTAACAAGTCGAGTGAGACTAGCAGCCCATAACACACAAAGCAGTTCTGACATAAACAAATAATGTTCCTATTGTAACAAGTCAAGTGAGACCAGTAGTCCATAACACACAAAGCAGTTCTGACATAAACAAATAACGTTCCTATGGTAACGAGTGAGACCAGTAGTCCATAACAAAATAAGTTCAGAATTAATTAGGCACAACTTTAATATTGTCTTGTTTGAAGGTAGATATACACTATTTTTATAAAGTTCAAAATCAGACTTAAACTTTGACATGAGACTTAACTCTGATTTTTGATGATGCTTTTCGTTGCGGAATTATCTCCCCTTGAGACCTCCCTAGATTTTGCAAGGAAAGGAAGATAATGTATTGTAGTTCATACAGCCTTAGTTCAACAAAATACCCCTGCAATAATTTTACGCAGCTTTAGTTTAAGTGTCTTATTACGTAAATTACTGTCAGTTGTGAAGTTAGGCTATTCCCGTGTTCACAATTTTTAAACTATCTCATTCTCACAAAAAAATGTATTATTACAAATTTTAAATATCCAGTTTCTCTGCTAATTGAAAAACTTTTACATACCTCCTTTGGGGGTTTCACTTGACATACAGTTTAAAAAATTGAATTATTTTTCCTCTTATCTTTTCTTCAGTCAAATTGACTTTCTAAGACTTAACTGCTTTTTCCAGTCAAAGCAATTTCATTATTCTTTACTGAACTGATTTTTTCCAGTCAAAGTAATTTGACTATTTATTACTGAACTGTTTTCCTAGTCAAAGTAATTTGACTATTTATTACTGAACTGTTTTCCCAGTCAAAGTAATTTGACTATTTATTACTGAACTGTTTTTCCCAGTCGAAGTAATTTGACTATTTATTACTGAACTGTTTTTCCCAAAGTAATTTGACTATTTATTACTGAACTATTTTTCCCAGTCAAAGCAATTTGACTATTTATTACTGAACTGTTTTTCCCAGTCAAAGCAATTTGACTATTTATTATTGAACTGTTTAGTACTTTTACGTACTTCCCTTCCATGAACGGTTTGCTGGACAGTGCTTGAGTTTGGTTAGCCATTTTTAATATGACATCATTAATCTTGCTCACACACATATAATGGGTTTCTCCAGGTCTGGGCCAGACAGTCTGGTATTTGTCAAGATCTAGTGAACAGTCCGTCAAGGTAAAAGTATTTATGGTTAAATCAAATGGCTAGATCGTGGGGTTTTCCCTGGCAAGGATTGACCAGCACTTATTAAATAAGAGCCCTTTCTCCCATTCCTTTTCTTTCCAACCACTTTTCTTCAGCTAGGTGCCACAAATTAAATACTATGCGTATATTTTCGAGAACACATGACAACGGTAGTGGAGTACTTGTATATAGACAGAATAAATGACTCCTTTTTAACTAAACAAAAGAACCAGCTAGAAATTATAGTTAATACCTAAACAGAAAGTAGTCATTGGGGAAACATAAAAAGACATGCTTCAATAAACAAACTTACCTTAACATAATGTGTACAAAACGGAAGATAAAAATAGAAAATGTTTAGCGAAATAACTTACTCACAGGTTTAAAGGTAATAAAGTGTTTTCTGAGTATTTAGAAAAATTGTTGAAAATTACATTTGAAAAATATGAAGTACTGAACTTTACCTTATGATGCAGTAAAATTAGTAAATCATGGTAAGTATGATTTAAGCATAAATTCTTCCAGTATTAAAAAAAATAACGTGTCTAACAGGTCCTTGCCACCAAGGCAACAATGTGTGGTTGGTTAATGTGATGTCAAGTTTACAACTAAAAATTGTTTGTGAAAAAACTTTAATTACCTAGCGAAATTTCTTATTTCGCAAACAATACCTGACATGATTGCAGTCAAACGTCATTCGACGTGTGATTTAATATTTTTCCTAAACATGTAATTGATCCAAACTGAGCCGTTTGTTGTCTGAAACAAAAACTTGACATACAGATATAGAAGCACCTTCTATATTCAAGAGTCTTTGCAATATGCATGATTCGCTTCGGGAAGTTTTATGTCACCATTTTTAGTTTTGGGCATGCGCACATAATTGCAAATTACATGTGCCTATTTCGTAATAGTGCATGAATTTACACGGCTAGTGATATATATCATTTTCGACTACAGGCTAGTCATATATTTTCATTTCTGGTGTGTGTTTTTTCACCCCATATTTATCTGTGGCAAAACTTCCGACAATTGTATAAAACCAGTCTTTGAATACATTTAAATTGTTAGCCAAATGAGACCTAAGAACCAGTTTTGATAGATAGATAGATAGATAGATAGATAGATAGATAGATAGATAGATAGATAGATAGATAGATAGATAGATAGATAGATAGATAGATAGATAGATAGATAGATAGATAGATAGATAGATAGATAGATAGATAGACTTAATGATAGAATTAGGTATTTCATGAACCAGTCTCCATAAAGGATTTGCTCTTAATGATTGTGTATAATCTTAATATTTGCAATGTGTCAACTAAATACACAGCTTTGCATCCGACACTGTGCGTCTATAGAATGTATGAATGTGAATCACATCACATTTGAGCCACAAGCTTAAACTAGACAATCACTTTGTATGAACATTTCAAAGCTGCTCATATTTTTCAATATATTCTACTATTATTTAAAAGAAGTTTTTAATTTGAATTTTAATTATGAACAGCATAAAGAGGATATACATTTGTTTATGCCGTTAGATTTCCAAGCAGTAACACATTACATTTCATTTTGAGTGAAATAATTTTTTTAAAATTAAATCTTTTGTTCGAAATTTATTGACTGGACATAAGTGCAATTATGAAGTTTGCATTGACTCTACACACGAAATAGAATATATGCAAATAGAAAGTTGTCAAGACCGACAGAAAAATATCTATAAGATGTAAGGACAGACAAGCAGAGAAAGAAAATATACACAGATGGAATTATAGATGGATGGACAGACAAGAGAGAAAGGAAATATACAGATGGAATTATAGATGGATGGACAGACAAGAGAGAAAGGAAATATACAGATGGAATTATAGATGGATGGACAGACTAGAGAGAAAGGAAATATAGAGATGGAATTATAGATGGATGGACAGACAACAGAGAAAGGAAATATACAGATGGAATTATAGATGGATGGACAGACAACAGAGAAAGGAAATATACAGATGGAATTATAGATGGATGGACAGACAACAGAGAAAGGAAATATAGAGATGGATGGGGAGATATAGACAGAGACAGACTTGCATACAGAAAGAGAAAGTTAAAATTTTACAGTCGAATTTTGTAATATGAAAAGAAACAAAGGAAATTGACGCTTTACTATATAGTCTTTCAAATCGCTTTAAAATGGCAGATTTTACAAAAGCAGTTATTTATTTTTATGATCAAAATAAACTGAAATTGTTCTAGCGCCAATTTATCCATACTATGTATTTCTAAGTTCACATTGAGATTGCTGAGATTGATGTTCGCTGTCTTGTCCTAAGTATCTCAGCGTTTGTTGTTTATTTTTTTTCAGCTGCATTGATGAAATTCCAGAACTGCATGAAGAAATTCGTAGAAAGTAATTTCTTTCAACGTAGCATTCTTGTGGCTATTCTTCTGAACACACTGAGCATGGGGGTAGAATATCATGACCAGGTCAGTAAATCGAAAAATGGAAGGTGGGAGTCAAAATGGCTGTCGTTATATACTGCCAGCTCATTACAGTGTATGTCCTTATGTCTGTGTGTATGTGTGTATATGTGTGTGTGTCTGTGTGTGTTTGTGTGTGTCTGTGTGTGTTTGTGTGTGTTTGTGTGTGTATGTGTGTATGTGCGTGTGTGTCCGTGTGTGTGTTTGTGTGTATGTATGTGTGTCTGTGTGTGTGTCTGTGTCTCTGTGTGTGTGTGTGGGTGTGTGTGTGTGTGCGTGCATGTGGGCTGCTATGTTCAGTTGAGGTGAACTGAGTGGAAATTATTCTCGAGAAATCTGTTGGGGGGGCGGTAGAGAAAGAAGGATTGGGACCGTCTCGTCCAGAGGCCGGGTGTGGGCGTGATTCTGCGTGCGCGGGTAGTGTTCGGTAGAGCAACAATATACGAGAGGAAATTAGTGTCGTAAAACATTTTTTCGGGACGGTGTGGTGAGTCATTGTGCTTGCATCAGTAGTGGGAAGGTATTTACGAGGAAAGCAGAAAAGGCAAAAGGGGATTAGCATGACTGTCGTTTTTATTTACTTTGGGGTCTAGTGCTTGTTGTCAAGCACACGAGAGTAAACTTCTGCCATGGTTCACTGAAAATTGCAATTTCTGTTTCCGGCAGTTTTCACACCCAGGATGCTGTTTGTCAGATATATTTTTCCTCTTTTAATTACTGGTAAAAATTATAGCTAGCATTTGGAGTTGGGTTGGGCTTTTTGTTTTTGGTGGGTTTTTTTTGGGGGGAGGGGTTGTTTAAACTTGGGGGGGGGGAGTTGCAGGCAGGGGGAGGAGTGAGTCACCACCCACCTCACTAAACCATTTTTTCCTATAACGATTATTAGATTGACAACTAAACAATCAATTTAAAATAGTAACTATGGCAATAATGATACATGAAGAAATACCTTACGTAATCCATTGTTCTTTTAGAGTAATTTCTTTTGCACTGATGGCTTGCTGGACGAACATTAAATGCGCAACTACATTTAAATTATTTTCTCTGATAATTCCTGTAACGTAATGTTCCCATTTCTTATTGTTAAGTAAATTTAACTCCATTCGCCTCTGAAGAATGCAACAAAAGTTATTCAACTTAAATCCATCTTTGTGCACAAGTCAAAAAAACAGATGGCGAATATAAACAAGTAATAAATGAATTCCTAATTAACAAGCGTCTTCCACTGCAGTTCAGAACAGACCTATAATTTATAATATTTGTGCGGATAGAATTAATTAATATTTTAAACCTCAATAAACAAATTTCAATGCATTTTTTAAAACAATATATGCTCTTTCACTCTACCTCCCTCTCTAATTCTTCCCCTCTCTCATGAAAAGCAGTCATTCTTATTTAATGCACACATATACATTTGTATGACTTTACAGCCAGAAACATTGACTGTGACCTTGGAGTACAGTAACATTGTCTTCTGCGTACTATTTGCCACGGAGATGGCCTTCAAAATCTCAGCTTACGGAGCTTTCGGCTACATCAGCGACGGCTTCAACCTTTTTGATGGCTTCATTGTCATTCTAAGGTATATATTACTCTATCCCACCAACCCACACCCATCTACTAGTATTCTCATTGACTAGTTTCAGTGTTTGTGACTGAATTTCTTTATTTGTTTTCGTATTCTTTGTTTATTTGTATGACAGTGTGATTGTGCTGTTTGTGTGTGTGTTTGTATTGTGCTTTTGATTCATTAGTGTGTGTTTTATTCATCAGTCTGCGATACTGTACTAAGAATATAGGGAGGGAACTTCAGTGTTTTAAAGTGATCCCTTATCAAAATTACAATATTTTATTTCTTTCTCCCTCTCTCTCTCCCCCCTCTCTCGCTACCCCCCCCCCCCCCCCATCTCTAGTCCTCTATCTTATTATTCTACCCGTACAGATTTATTTTGTTTAGTTTCTCGTAATCATGACAACACTATTTCTGTGACAGCGTCATAGAGCTAGGCCAGGGAGGAGCAAGCGGTCTGTCAGTCCTGCGGACATTCCGACTCTTGCGAATTCTAAAACTGGTTCGCTTCATGCCAGCTTTGCGTCGCCAACTCGTGGTCATGTTACGGACTATGGACAATGTTGCTACTTTCTTCGCTCTTCTCGTCCTCTTCATGTTCATCTTCAGGTCTGTGTGTTGTTCACCCAAGTAATGCAATCGTCTAACCTGCGGCATTCACAAATAAAATGCGTGAATGTCATTAATTCATTAAGATTAATTTTTGTTCATTTAATGTAAAAGAAAAATTACATTGCTTTATTATGTCAGGCTATGGAAAGATTAGAAAGATTGCTGTAATATCATTAATTCTTGGAAATTATTGTTTTCCATTATAAGCAGACAAATAAGTCAATTAGTTAATTAGGTCAAAACATGAAAAAATTAACGTTTCATCTTTAGTTTATTTGTATTCTCATTCGAATTGTGCTCGTTTACGTTTTGCAAACAGTTGGGGCATGTCATTTTTATACGTCATTTATCAAACATATGCGTCTTTTAACGAGTTGTTAAGTTTCTTATAATTCACTATCTAGCATAGATATTGATAACATCAAAGCAATTAGCTCTTCTCTTAGTGTCAGTATCAGTAGCTCTTATTTCAGTGTCAGTTGTTCTTCTGCCAGTGTCAGTGGCTCTTTTGTCAGTAGCTCTTCTGTCAGTGTCAATAATACTTCTTTTGGTGTCAGTAGCTCTTCTGTCAGTGTTAGTAGCTCTCTGTCAGTGTCAATAATACTTCTTTCGGTGTCAGTAGCTCTTCTGTCAGTGTTAGTAGCTCTTCTGTCAGTGTCAATAATACTTCTTTCGGTGTCAGTAGCTCTTCTGTCAGTGTTAGTAGCTCTTCTGTTAGTGTCAACAGACTGTTAAATTGTAGATTATCTTAAACCACTAGTTACACAATTTTTCTTGCTAGGTCTTTACATAAATTCTGCTATTCTTGTACTTTCTGGAGTTCTAGAAATAATTCATAATAAGTATTATATACAAACAATAGTCATAGTTCAAATAAAGGCGATGCTTAGGGAGAGTTTAGTTCTCAAACAAGGCGCAAATTGATTTCTTATTTCATTTTAATTTCAATTCTCAAAGTTTTAATATTAATATGTTTTCAATTAAGGAGAAAGCTGATTAAACCTAAAGAAAATATTTTTTCCTTCTCCATCACAAAATAAAATATATATTTATATTATATACAATGTTGTTGTTTCAGTCTGCGTTCTTCGGCTTCACAAAATTTATACTGTACCGACTGATATGCCTGTTAATAGTTACATTTCGATAAATGATTTTAAATAATTTATAAATAATTTCATATAATCTATACTTGTATCAGCAATAAATAAGTAAACATTACGTAATTGCTATATCAGTGTATTATTTGATTGTAATAATATGTTCCTTGTGAGATGGCAATAGTGTTTACATTACATGATGGCAATAGTGTTTACATTACATGATGGCAATAGTGTTTACATTACATGCTGGCAATAGTGTTTACATTACATGATGGCAATAGTGTTTACATTACATGATGGCAATAGTGTTTACATTATGTGATGGTACTAGTGTTTACATTACATGCTGGCAATAGTGTTTACATTACATGCTGGCAATAATGTTTACATTACATGCTGGCAATAATGTTTACATTGTGTGATTGCAATAGTGTTTACATTATGTGATTGCAATAGTGTTTACATTATGTGATTGCAATAGTATTTACATGAAGAGTTTTCAGTAAATAAAAGGTATGTGATTGCTAAACGCTATTGACTTACACACGTATGCATTAATAATTATTACTTTGGATTATTTATTTTTATGTTGGGGTTTTTATTTGTTTTTGGTTGTGGGGGATTTTTGTTTGTTTTTTATTGCTTCTTATGCTGGTTATTTTGTTGTTTTAGGGGGATTTTATTTTTACCGTGTTTATTTATTTACTAGGGTTCATTTGGTTTGTTTGTTTGTTTGTTCCATCGTTTCTGTTTGTTAGCTTTCTTTTTTGGTTATGTACCTTTTCAGTTTCCTTTCTTATAATACACATCGTGGGCATCTCGTTGTTTGATCTTTCGTGTCTTTAGTCTTTCCCTCTTCTGTTCATTCCCGCTTATACATTGCTGCATATACTCATTTGTTCGTTTCTCACGCCAATGCTGACGCTCATCTTAATTTTCACTCTAGCATTCTGGGAATGAACTTATTTGGCTGCAAGTTCTGTAAAGAGCTACCTGGGGTTGGGCGCAAATGCGATCGCAAGAACTTTGATTCCCTTCTGTGGGCTATAATAACCGTCTTCCAGGTAGTATTTATGTTGGTTTTGACGTATTTCTAGGCCTGTCCGTTTAAAGCTTGCATGCTGCGCAGTCATCTGTAATAGGCGGGAATCCGTCCCTTCTTGCTACTGTAATTTTCTGTGTAAAGCCAATATGGCTGTTCTATCCCGCTAACACAGTTTTGTGTTTATTTGGTTTTTCTCCTTTTTTTTTTTTTTACCTTTTTTCTTTTTTTTCCTTTATCATTTTCTTGTAGCAAGTAGCCCTCCAGTTGCAGGCACCTTAATTTAAATAGACAGGTCAAGAGGTTTTACTAGATAAATCAATACATTCCAGTAGGTGAGTTAGTGCATTCCAGTAGGTGAGTTAGTGCATTCCAGTAGGTGAGTTAGGTGAGTCAGTGCATTCCAGTAGATGAGTTAGTGCATTCCAGTAGATGTCAGAGCATTCCAGTAGGTGAATCCGTACAATCCAGTAGATGAGTCAATATGTGGCAATTAATGAGACTGTACCTAGAATTAATCAGTACCCTGATAACGACGAGTTAAGAAGAGTCCTTTACGTATTAAGCAGATCTTATTTATTTAAGGGATAGTTGGTAACTGTGTATGCAAATAGCAAATCAGTCAGTCGGCATAGGCAGTACTAGAAACAATACAGAACTGCCAAAAAAGTTAAACACATTCTTGTCTCTCTGGTTTTAAGCTTGGAACTTTCCTTTCAACTATTGTTGACTTTTAGACAAACGCAAGCCTCATGGCAGTAATTTCACTTTTGAATAAGGAAAGGGTCTCGCAAGTCAAGAATGGAAGGTGCAATGATTTGCGGGTGGAATTCGAATGTGAATTTTTCTTTTTTGACTGTCAGTTTGCCACGAATGGCATGCAGTACCCACTTTGTTTTGTTTCTTTTCATTCAAAGGAGTCATCTTTCTTTAGAAGAAAAGATTTGGGGGGCGGTAATACGCAGATGACTCGGGTTTGTGCAGCGTCGTCCTTGAACGCAGATTAGTGGCCTTCCGCAAACGTCGTTTCATGAGGTTCCTCTTGTCTCATTACTAATTCATCTGCACGTCTTCGCTTGCCGTGCTCTAAGAAAATAAATGCGGGAGTTGAGCAATGAAAGTCAAGAAATAATTAATAAATAATTTTCCGTGGAGATCCACAGGGTGAAATCCATTGGAGTTGAGTGTTGTGCTGTTGGTTGTAGATTATTTAATATTACTACAAATTTCCTTGGGGTTTTACCCACTGGTTGTTATATATCAGCAGTGCTTTCCTTTCAGCTATGTGCATCTTAGCTTTTTGTGCTCGTCTTTGTTATCGAGTTCTTCATCTCTGATTTTCTGTTGTTCAAATAGCCGGATAAAGTATGTAACTGCTGTTTGTCTAATTACATTGAAACTAAGTTGGATTTGTACAAGTGTTGATTTTATTTGTACACGTTTGATAAAACTTGTTTAAGAAATGTGTTCATGTTAATATCTTGGGTCAAGGACAGTACTTGAATGTCTTGGTTGATGACGCGATTCCTCTGACTTGTTTACGGTCCCGAAACTGTCAACGCAGCTGTCGATCAAGAACCCAGTTCCAAATTTATAAATGAGCTCTCCCTGTTATTAGTTTTAAATATTATTGCTTTATTATAAGGTGAAATATTTTTGTTCATTCCTTGGAGATGACTAAATTTATTTCGGACCTATTAGGCAGGTATCAGTGTAGAGGAACTCGGCATGCTTTTGTTTTTGCTTTTATATTTTTTTTAATATGTTGATGAACAGCTTTCACGCAAGCTCTTTAATTTTGCTGTAGCGCACTCCTGCAGTCTGTTCAGAAACAAATAATTTCGCTTGTTAGTTTGTTTTGGGTTTTATGTTCTGTTGATAGTTTTTGTTGTTGTTGTTTTTACGTGACCTTTTTCTTTTAGACAAATTAGTGTTTTCGAACCATAAACATATTTTTCTTTCATTTTTGCTTTTGTCTGCTTTCACGCATTCCTCTCTGCAAGTCACTGTCGCATGAAATCCTCGTAGAAAAAAAATAGAAAAAATACTAAACTTCTATACTCGATGACGCAGACTGCAATCAGTAAGAAACAGAACATTGGACAGAAAATGTGGTACTTGAATGAGTTAGAACAAAACCTGTGCTCGATGACAAGAGACAAGCAGCCACAAAATGATACTTAATTATGTACTCTGGTTTGATTGCATGCACACAGTATCCTTGGCATGAGTGTCTTTGGTGGTAGATTTTGCGCGCGGCCCGATGGCACGCCCTGCTCCTGTCAAGACCAGCGCAATGATACCATCGAGTGTCTATGTGACCGAGCTAACTTTGACACGCTCTTGTGGTCACTTATAACGGTCTTCCAGGTTAGTCAAACCTTCCTGTGGCAGTCTCTTCGAGTCATTCAAACATTATTCTGGAAGATTATCCAATTATAGACAGTCTAGGTGGGGTTAGAGTTGGGGGTGGGTGAGGGCGCATTTTGTAATTCGATTTGTAAAATAAAATAAGTCAAAACAAAAAACAGACTCGCGATATATATATTTCCTGATGAGAAACTGCTTTTAACTTTGAATTTCACTCTTTCTCTGGAAGGGAGTTACACATTTTTATATTATGAAGAAAAAATATTTTTTAATATGATTATTTGTCTTAAACTTTAAATGGATGCGTAAAGAAATAATGTCTTTTTATAACGCTATACGGCTATAGCATTAAGTTCTTATGCCTTTAGTTAATGAATTTGTTAAGAGTTAATGAACTTGTCAGTTACAACTTTAGCAAATATTTTAACTCAACTCTCACAAAGCTATGGAACTTTGTTTAGGTAGTATCTTAAAGATAAAATAATATCTGTAGAAAGAAAGAGAGAAGGAGAAGAAAATGAATGAATAATATTTAGCCTGCTTGATAAAATTCTCTCCTGACATTTGACTATTTCTAAATAAATAACACTTCACAGATTTGATAGAATTATCTCCCTTAATTACAACCATTTTAAAAATGAATTGTCCTGAGCTCATTTATCAGAATTATCTCTCCTCGAGTATAACTACTGTATTTCTAAACGCTTTTTAAAATATATTTACAAAGTGTACAAATCAATTTTCTTTGATACATGACCATTTTTGCAAAAGTGATGAATAATTTTGATAAACCGTTGCCTCTTAGAATGTGACTATTTCTGCTTAAGCAAAACTTAACGGATTTGACAGAATTATCTCCCCTTGAATAGGACTATTTCTGCGTGGGTGCAACTTAGCAAAAGTTAGATAAATTGTCATCACCTTGAATGTGATCATTTCTGCAAATGTAATCCTTACCAAGCTGGATAGAATTGTCTCCCCTTTAATATGGCCACTCCATTTCACCCATCTGCACAGGCTAAAATTAGTACTTTGGACGACCACGTGTCCGTCTCTGGTACGAGAAGATAGACAAGTGACATGTACGGAGTAAAATTAGTTTCTATTTCAAACCAGCGATAGCAGAGAGGACTGTGTCTTAGGTAGTGACAATTACGTATAATATTTGAATGGCTCTAGCGTCTGTTGTGTGTACGTGTGCAATTTTGTTGTGACTCATTTATAGTCTAGATTTCAGCGCAACATGCTTTCCATATCGCTGTACAATGGATAGAAAGTGTGTCACTTAGAAGAGCGCGTTCAACTCGACTGGGGCACGTTCAACACATAGAATTAGCGTAGCGTGTGGTAGATAGAGCTTTGATAATATAATCTGTCTGGAAATGTCAGCTAGTGACTGTAGTGTTTCGGCATCCCTTTTAGTCTTGCAAGACGTTGATTATGTTCAATGATTTACGAGTTATCAGTTAATGAATTTTTAAAAAAATATTTTAATGTGTAGCTAGTATTTAATGTGAGAAATGTTTATTCTTATATAAATGTGTTTCAGTTTTAAAAAAAGTTTTGTTTTTAGACAGAAAAGAAACAATTTCATTAATCTTTTGACATTATTAATTTGTTCTTCATTTCGAATAAAGGTGTACTGTAATAAACCAAACAGTAATGATTTCATACACATAGTGACATGAATAAATAATATGTGAAATAAAAGATTATTTGAAAATACTTATATTGTTTTAGCAAGAACATTTTCATAAGTGCTTTCATTGTTTTGTGGAACACAATAGTGTGTTAATTTTATCTTAAAATATTCATCTCTAAAATTTGAAAAATCAGTCAAAATGTTTTCATGTAGACACATGTTTTTTGGTGCAATAGCATCATTTCGTGTTAGTCATCAAATTACCTGACCATGAGTTTTATCTAACGTATGATCCTTCCTTTTTATTTGAATTCTTGTCCCTTAGAAATCAATCTTACTTTTAAAAAAGCCCTGATCACAAAACAAACTAGTACAGCTGTCAGATGTAGTTATTATAAACATGTGTCTATGTTTACAACAATGCTGTTATCTGAGATTTACACTGTTAAGGACTTACATTCGTTAACTGTTTTATTTTCTAGAATCTTGACAGTTTGAAAATATTTAATATTTGAAAGTTTCTTAATTGTGCAGTAATGTTAGATTCAATGCAAAACACCGAACATACTTATAAAATTACACACCGTACATATTTATACAATTGCACATGGTACATAATTATACAATTGCACACGGTACATAATTATACAATTGCACACCGTATATATTTATACAATTGCACACGGTACATAATTATACAATTGCACACGGTACATAATTATACAATTGCACACGGTACATAATTATACAATTGCACACGGTACATAATTATACAATTGCACACGGTATATATTTATACAATTGCACACGGTACATAATTATACAAATGCACACGGTACATAATTATACAATTACTCACGGTACAAATAATTATACAATTGCACACGATACATCATTATACAGTTACACACGGTACAAATAATTATACAATTGCACACGGTACATCATTATACAATTACACACGGTATATAATTATACAATTACACACAAATAATTATACAATTGCACACGGTACATAATTATACAATTACACACGGTACATAATTATACAATTACACACAAAAAATAAATACATATAAGACCGCAAATACTTACAATGTTGTTCCTTAAAATCCAATGAAATATTTTAATGACTTTTTAAATCAAAATCCAAATGTGGAAAGACTTTGCATTTAAATGTTTTTAAATTTCTTTCAGAAATAGAGATTATTTATTTGTTTACTTCTTTGTTACATTTTTTCTGTGAGAGATGACAAGTTGTTGAGACGTTTGCCGTAGTAGGTACATACAAACCTTTTCTTGAGTACAGGAGGATAAAATTACTTTGCCGCAGGTACTAACCCAAGAGGACTGGAACAATGTACTCTACAACGGCATGGCCTATACCTCACCTTGGGCATCTCTATATTTCATCGCGCTCATGACCTTTGGAAACTACGTTCTTTTTAACCTGCTGGTCGCCATTTTGGTAGAGGGCTTCTCGACTGAGGTAAATAGCCTGGCTGTCCATCATACACTCTTTCCACCACTGATCATTCAGTGACAATAAAAATATTATTTAAGTTTTAATGCGTGGTTTCAGTTAAGTAGAATACAAATTCAACAGCCACAAACAGCGAAACCTCTAGCCAGTCTAGCGATATCTTACATTGAGTTTATTACGCGTATGGTAATTACGTTTGGTCTTCACTATAAGTACGGCATCAATAGATCTGCTGGTCTAGCAGATTTCTGAAATGGAATGAGGGATCCTGGGAGGTTAACAACACTATATCGCAGGTAGCCGGAGTTCTTTTTAGTGATAAATTTTGTACAAGACAACTAGTTGTAGCTAGGAATAATTTATTTTGAAATTTCAGGTGACGTGAGCTGATGTTGCTTGTTCGTCTAAGTGGTTTTAGATGAGTTTTATGAAAGTTTATTCTTCTTCTTCCTATTACATAGTTCTAAACGAACAATTGCTTCGGTTATTGTTGATAAATGAAATGGTTTACGAAAATTACTTATAAACAGAATTTGTTTGCGAGAAAGAATATATAATTGTGATAAATAGGTTAGATTAAAACGTGTGTTACCTGAGGTGAAGAAAAGAGTGTATTTGGTCTGTGGTTTGCAATGGCAGCATTATTGATAATTCGTGGGCGATACTAAAGCCAAAACCTATCCTTTTAGTTTGTCTGTTTGGTTGGTTGGGTTTGCTGCTGAGATCAACTCAATAACACATCAAAACGGAGTAGATGCAGTGCAAAAACTCAGCGAACACTCATTCAATCAGGCACTAGACATTCTTCTCTCTACCTTAAACGGAGGGAAAATGAAACAATAAGTATAACGCTTACACAAAGAATAATTCTTTACCTTCCTTCCCCAACCACAGGATGAAGAAAAGAAGAAAGAAAAACAGAAAGAGCAGGAAGAACTGCAAAAGCTTGAAAAGGAGAAAGAGCGCATACGATTGGCTGAAAACAACAACATCGGTGAAGGTCATAAAGAGTCGGGCAAGATGGTTGCTGTTGATGTGGACGTGAAAAACAACAAAGAGAAAGGTAGGAGTTTACCTAAACTGGTTAATTTTTAATATCTTTTTAAGTGTATTTGAATGCAGTTATGCTTGATTGTGTGTGGGGGGGGGGGGGGGAGAGTTTTAATGGCTTATACAATTGAAGGGTGCGGCGCGTGTTCTATTCTGAATCTAAACATGAAAGCCTCTTGCATTGCTTCAGTTCTTTGCTTTAATGCGAGGAAATACGGCTCTGACATTGTCATTGGCAGGTTTAATGCGAGGAAATACGGCTCTGACATTGTCATTGGCAGATTTAATGTGGGAGGACACATAAATATGCATACTTATTGTATGCACGCCTGAATGAGTGTTTGGAGAAGATAGAGATGTAATTAATTAATATATCGACATGACAGTTCACACGAATCACCACACATTTTACTTCGCGTATGCCCTGTCGAGAACTTTAATTAATATTAAGCCCCAAGCATAAAGAGGAAATTTCTTGAAATTTTAAAAAGTTAGATTGGGGACTCCTATCAAAGATTATTTAATCTGTTACTTCCAAAGATTCTAATCAATACTTTACATCCTTACCAGCAGTGTTAAGTTGAGTCTCCGTGATTGACTTAAGTGCACGAATGTGACAATGCATTCAAGAATATTGGTTTTTCTGCTGGTTCTAGAGAAGCCATTCTTTGCTCGTGACGGTGGCTTGACTCATAGCAGTGGCTAGACTCACGACAGCAGCTTTGATAGTCAAAGTCGTTGACTTACAGACTAGCTAGTGGCATGGCTTGTCTAAGTGGTGAGCCAGGTGGCCGATAAACTAGCCGGTTGGAGTCTTGGATGAAGTGTCTCGTCGGCGAAAAAATTTATACGATAGCTGGCAGGTAAAGTTTTTAATCATCGGCTAGCAGAGTTTTACGTCATTGGCGAGTAGAGTTATATACCGTTTTATGAAATATAATCATACACTGGCCAGTAACTTCGCCGTCGCTTCTTCTATCTCAGTATTAGAAAGACAAAAATAAAACGACAAAATTACTAGATTCAGGCCTCTTAAAGATTATTCATTAATACAAGAAATAATTAGATTATCATAATTAGTAACAAGTTTAATTAAGAGAAGAATGACGCGCCTTGTCACCAGAAATTTCTAAAGACCGTTTTAACCCAGTCCTCTTCTGGGAGCTAAATGGTCGTACGGGTAACATAAAGTGTTGGGTACGCAACGCTGTTCTGCCGGTTTCCGATTCCGTCACGCATGCGCAGAGCATGGCTTAATCGGTCAGTTAGATACATTGAATAAGTGAATGAGTTGATCTAATTCTAAGAGATAAAGAGATTACCTACAATCGCTAATTAAATTAGGCGGTCTCCGACGTAATTAGCAGTAAGTGGACGGATATGTAAATCCTAGGTTAGAGTAAGACAGGACTCAGAAAATGAAAGGTAAAGAGGACACGATCTCTTTTTTTTTTTTTGTTAACTGGTTTCCACCAGTTCGCGTCCTTACTTCCAAAGATTTAATTTAAGGGTTAAAAGGTATATCTTTTCTCGTCAATTTCAGCCTACATATCTAATGACCATTCTTTTCTCTATTTCTTCTTTTGATTGTTGTGTATTTTATTATTTAATTTATTAGGTATGTTATATTTTCTTACGTGTATAAATATTGATTGATTGGAAATAACTGAAGTTTTAATATTACAGTAGTTTTTCTTTTACTTATACAGAAAGATCAAATTGTTTTAAACCTTGAATTTGTTATTTCACAAGACTTAGGCACAAAGTCCATTTTCAGGCTGCAAACTGAAATTATGGTATTTTCTCTATATTATCTATATCGATGTTTAAAGAGTGTTTTAGATTAAATACTTTATTCGGTTTGTCGAATTTGTTCCACTGTCAATCGTACGGCGTAAGTAATGAAATGACAACAGTTACTTCCCTTGAACAAAATAGTCGCCACTTCAACAGCACATTGTAATAAATTAAACATAGACAAATAATCTCAAGCACAAAAAAAAATTAAATTCTTTATCTCACAAACATATATGGTAACTGTAATTGAAATCAATAACTGATCTGTTTTGTTTTCTTTTATCACATCACACGCTGATCACGTAGATCAGTGACCATGACTGAACTGTCTGTCCGCATTGCAATTCACACATAAAACTCTACGTGGAGGAAAACATTTTGTTGTTCCTACAAATCTCAAATTTGATCTGATAAAGAAATGTTATTTTTAGCAGCGGAAAACAGGACGAGATGTGGTACCAAGAAGGTTTCAAATATAAACATTAAGAGTCTGCTTCAAAGAAAGATAACACGTTGAATGTTCTTTCTGGGCCTGTTGCCTAGTGCAACTACCGTACACTGCGTGTGTGTATATATATATTTGTGTGTGTGTGTGTTTGCATATGTGTGCGCATGTGTATGTGTTTTTTGTGCTTGTGTTTTTGTGTGTGCACATGTGCATGAGTGTGTGTGAGGGCGCGAATTACAGCGACATTATATAATTGCTTGTGGTTGTTATCATTTTAGAGAGAAAGATGTTGGCACTTCCGCCTCCAGTTTCCATCACTGGCACGAAAGATGATAATGTTACTCAGGGAATTTCAGAGCAAGTGACATCAGACGGTCCTCTAAATCCACCCATCATCACCCACACAGCGGCAACACCCATGGGCACTCCCATGGCTACACCCCAGGGTTCGCCCAACGAAAATGCCCTTAAAGACAACAACAAGCTAACCGTTACAGTGAACCGCACCTTAAACCGGAGTTCGCTGGCAGTAGAGTCTGACAGAACTGCTGTAAGACATGAATGTATATTTGTATGTATGAGTGTGTGAGTGTGTGAGAGCTAGAGAGAGACAAAAAGAGGTGCAGGTGTCTGCAAACTTTTGTGGGTTAGCCTATATAAGCCAATATTATCGCCTTCATTCAACACAACACTATAATTTCATCACAGTTCCACAGAATGGGACATAACTCATACACAAATTCCACCAGACTGACATATTTATTCGGTCTAAAACTTAGATGGATGGATGGATGGATGGATGGATGGATGGATGGATGGACTGGACGGACGGACGGATGGATAGATAAATAGATAGACAGACAGATAGATAGATAGATAGATAGATAGATAGATAGATAGATAGATAGATAGATAGATAGATAGATAGATAGATAGATAGATAGATACTTATTCCTTCCTGTGCACTGAGACATTATAATGTATCCTTTAGGATCGTTAGATAAGAACAATATCTTGTTAATATATTACAAAGTCGTAACCATAGTATACAGCCTTTGGGAGAGTGATGCTTGTGTTTTGTACGTGAAGTGTTTAGTTAGGAGCCATTAGGTGAATTTCACTGATAGTTCAACGCATCGTGCAATCGCTCAGACCAAAGTACCGTAATATTTCCATTCTAAAACTGAGTGACCGTGTGTGTCTTTTTCAACCTCAGATAAGCGTCACTTACCGAGGGTCGCCACGACCGTCTCCACGCTTACGTCGCTCCAACAGCCGAGGGAGCCAGAGGAGCCAGCGCAGCAGCAGTTGGCGACTGAAACATTCACGACGTAATGGAGACAAAACAAGCCTGGTCGTCGATAGTATGTCAGACAGTGCAGACGATGTTGACGACGACCTGGTGTCTTCTAGTCAGAATTCCCAGTCCCCAACATACAGCCCGGGCGTGCCAATTTCCCCAGGGGTCAACAATCAAAGGTTACTATGCACGACACCTTTTGCTTCGCGTCATACATGTTCAAAATGTGTTTCGTTCGTTTTGTGTTTCTTAAACATTTCTTTCTATATTGCAGTTATATGCAATATTTAAGTACATATTGTAGATTTACGATGAATGAAACATTTAATCAACACAAGCAAGTTATTTGAAATATGTGGCTCAAGTAATGTTTAGTCAGAATTCAGTTTGCACATAGAGCAGTTGCATGCCCCCAGTTTATGTCTTCGTTGAATGTTCGTGTCTTATTTATTTACACTTGGGACTGATGTCAAATATTTACTCTTTCATTAGGCAGATCGCCATTGAGGATAGATAGAAAATCACTCTTTGCTTTTCCGTTGGTCACTGAACTAACCAGCTGATGTCACATATAGTTTAGCTTTGGTAAAGTTGTATTCTTCATTACTAGCATGATTTAGCATGTATTTATAATGAATGTTGCATAAAGTATTTATCATTTGGTACAATATATCATTTCTCTCCCTTTCTTTCGTTTTTTCAGCTGTGTGACATATATCTTCAGGTACGATTGAATTCTGGTTGCACTTGCCACTTGTCATTTTTTCCGTTTTTGCCGATTTCTCTCCCTTTTATTGTTTCGTTTTCTTCCCGTCTTTTCATTTTATCGTATTCGCTAGTTTAAACAAATTTTTATTTTGCTATTGTTTTGCTTTATTTGTAACGTAGATAAAAGAAATCAAATGCAAAGCAAAGGTAAATGACTTTTCCCTGCCAAATCCTTCTCCTCATCAAGGAAATTTTCAATGTCTCCCTATCATTTAGAAACGACAGAAATCTATATTTAGTGTAAATCAATAAAGCCGTACTTCCTCTAGCTATATTTCAATACATAAATTAGAGCGACTTGTACAGATCTTGTAGTACCAAAATGCAGGATTGTTTTTCCTGATCGTTGTGTTGTAAAGGTGCGAAGAGCTCTCCAATTGTTTTCATTACACTTAATATGACACTGTAATAATGGAAGCAATTTACTGAACATTGTTAATTGATCAACTTTTGTAAATGGAATAGCTACAACAAAAAAAAGCACTGAAATGAATCGCACAGTTGTCACAGTAAAGAAAAAGCAGAACATTATTTATCGTAAGCATGACATCACAAACTCAGAAAGAGGCTGAAGCTATTTATAATAGTATCAGTAATGTCAGTAACAAATAAAACATGCTCGACAAAAAAATCTTCCGTCGGAGTCGGCTGAGTATTAATGAGCAAGAAAAGAAATCGACAAGCACCATGTCATAAATAAATATTGAATTTTAAATATATAAACATAGTGACGATGATCAATGATGTTTAAAAAGTCTGAATAATCCAAATTTTGTTTGCAGTAGAAATATGTACGCAACATACCGACGTTGATTGGAAGCACGTGACGACCCGGCTCTGAAATTACACACAAATGAGCAAAACGTGAAGTCGAACGAATAAATTAAAATAAATCTATAATGAATACACTATCTATCCTGAGTGAGGAGTTATGTGTGGCAGTTTTGCAATCCGGTTTCACATATTTAAAATTATGTTTCAATGTAAAGCGTTCTTAAATGTGTTCTACTCTCAGACGCAGATCAATATCAGCATCTTTTCATGTCTGTTATTTTTCTACAAGAAATTGTTAACTTTCGCAGGCTGTATAAGGTGGAAGCTTACCTTTGACCCAATATTTTAAACAAAAGTCCGAACTGGCATTCTGAAAATACTAATGTCGGTCACAAAATTTTATCGTCTGCTAGTTTTTCGATATAATTACAAGCAATATACAAGAGTGCAGATAGACTAGATGTATTTTATAGTTCTGCTTTATTGCTTAGTATTCTTTTTTGTTATTCTTAAAACTTGATTCTTTCGTGGGAGAGTTAATGTGCCTTAAAAGCTGCAGCTCGGTCATTTACGTTGCAGGAAACTGAAGCATGCGTTCGAAGGGGGAGAGTACAAAGTATGTCAGTGATGAGGCGCCTGTCTCTCTATCTCTCTCTCTCAGATAGATAGATAGATAGATAGATAGATAGATAGATAGATAGATAGATAGTATTAAATGTGCAGACATACACTTTGATTTTATTTCCTGTTATAGATCTTCCATACGCCGAATGCCTTTTGCTAAATACCTTTTATCAAAACTCCCATTGTACTTTTTACCGTCTAGAGTCCTAGGCATACGCCTCACGTCATCTTTTACCCTGCACTTTGTCTGATGGACCGTATGTATCCTGCTCAGTCTAATTATGTGTCTTTCTGTCTCAATTTTCTTATCACTTTATTTGTACAGTACACGTGTATATACGAACTTGCTATGTTTTTCCTGCTGCTTCACGTATATGAGTTTTCATTATCCCTCTTTTTTTCCTGTTCTAATTTCATTCATCATTCTAACCAGTTTATTTTTTAATTCAGATACAGTGAGAATAGATTTTACATCTAAGTCTATTACCATCTTTCGCACTGACTACCGCGAGTCTCGTGCATTGAGTGCAGCGATTATAGTACGATGACACTGTTATGTGCATTGAATACCGCGATTAACAAACTGATGACACATTATTATGCGCACAGAAAACCGCGATTAACAAACTGATGACACATTATTATGCGCACAGAAAACCGCGATTAACACACTGATGACACATTATTATGCGCACAGAAAACAGCGATTAACACACTGATGACACATTATTATGCGCACAGAAAACCGCGATTAACACACTGATGACACATTATTATGCGCACAGAAAACCGCGATTAACAAACTGATGACACATTATTATGCGCACAGAACACCGCGATTAACACACTGATGACACATTATTATGCGCACAGAAAACCGCGATTAACAAACTGATGACACATTATTATGCGCACAGAAAACCGCGATTAACAAACTGATGACACATTTTTATGCGCACAGAACACCGCGAGTAATAAACTGATGACACATTATCATGCGTACAAAAAACTACGGGTGTAACGAATACACATACACATATACAGACACATACACACAAACACACACACGCACGCACACACACACATACACCTCGTTGGTCAGCAGACACTAACATATAAGGTAAAAGTAGGGTTGGGCTGGGTACGATGTCCTCACAGACCTAACAAATAAACTCAACAAATGTTTACGAACACTGTTTACATTTATTAAATACAAGCACGCATACACACAAATACTATTCACAAATGTATGCTCAGACCAGATTACTCCAGAACAGCCACTCTGATCACTTAATTATCAATCGGACAGTCATTGTCTAGATCACAAAAATCTACACAATATCACTCATAAAACTTTATGATGTCAGTTATTTAAAAAGTAGTATTCACGTTATAAAGTTAATTAATAACCCCACATCTTAGTGCTGTAGGTGGAAAACTTCTTACTAAAGGAGAAGACAAATCCTACTTTAATCTATATTTAGCAAGCCCCTATCCACCCACTTTCTACTCCAACATACAATTATAAATCAATATACGTAAGAAAGTCAATAATTATAACAATAAATTTGTTACATCAACAATCAAATATACATATGACAAATGATATCATAGATTACTTGACATCAAGATTTCCATGAACCCACATTTGGATAATTTCTGTAATTCACAGCCTTATGCATAAAATATAATTTTACAATAGAGTCTTTACAAATCACAAGATAGTCTTATCAAAGAACAAAAATGGAATTATTAGCGATAAACAATACTAGTCTTTATATAACTGGTTCAGTATGGTCTTAATATCCTTCACGAGCTTTGCCACAGTGTCCCATTACTGGTAGAATTTATATGGTAACCTAAAACGTGAGAACGACTCCACATACCAAAGCAAAGCGACATGTTTCATGTGTTGTGATACAGGTTTATAATTTAATATTTGTCACAATAATAATCAGTTCTATATATATATGTTTTGCCATTCCAACGTGCAAGCCTAATCTCACTTTCCAGAAATGAACTGCTATTGTTTGAATTATTGTTGTTATCAATATTTTTTCTTTTGATGTAAGTTTTGTCATTGTGGCCAATTGATTGTTTCTCTGTTTAATTTCTGCTGTCCTTGAAGGTTTGGTCTGCAGTGATATATGTATGCAATTTTGAAATATTTATTTATGTTCCTAAATTTATATTTAGGTATGAAAGTGTTGCAAATTAAAGTTTGTCTAAAACGATGCAAAAAATATCAATTTTGGGATGCAGTAGATACAATTGTGACCTGTAACTTTTCTTTTCGACTCTCATATTTTAGAATCTTGAAAGGACATTAATAGCAGACTTATAATCCTCATATTATGTGCCATTTCTTGGTTATTCATTTTTTGTTTGTTGTTTTGCAACGATATGTCTCAGTCACCTAAATCTTTAACGTGTAACACAAAATAATGAATGGCAAAAAGTATGAGCTATTTATTAATACTTACACGTACATTGTCACCTCGTTAATAATTGAGATGATCGACATATTTATACTATCTTTCAGCGACTGCAATGGTCATCCCCCACTGAATAACCAGCGAACTTTGAGTCCGCAAAATTCCATCAAAGGTCACCGCGCTCTGACACCAAAGAACTCTATCAAGAGCAACTACAGCTGGAGCCGCAACAACTCCGTCAGCTCTGGGCGCAGTATCTGCAACTCATTTGAACTCAGCCGTCAGAACTCTTTCACGAGTCGCCGCACCCTCAACTCTGTCGGTAGCGGAACTTCCAAAGACGAGCATAGGCATAAGAACGCAGTCCTTGACTTACCCGAGGTCAAGGTCGCCCTAGACAAAGTGGAAGGGGAGTTAAGCGAGGGCGCTGAAGACGATCCAGATGCCATAGATGAGACGGTTAGTATTTAACTGCACTTCTCGACGGGTGTCATCTAATTCAGGATAGGAACGTATACGTATGTCACGTTCCTTACTATCACGTTGACCGGGTGTGTGACGTTATTCCTCCCACTTTCCAAAGATAGAATTATCTAACCACCGAACAGTCTTCATAAATGGTAATATGAAAATTATCTAACCACCGAACAGTCTTCATAAATGGTAAAATGAAAATTATCTAACCACCGAACAGTCTTCATAAATATGAAGTATTAGTAGAGGTCAATTGTGTATACTTTCTAAACTATGTTCTGATTTGTTGGCAAACTTAAAACAAGTGAATGTTTTGCAAATAAACAGGTCATGCAATTTAACTAAGAACATTGTAACCGATACAAGTCTGACAGCAAGTGAGTGAAATGAATACGAGAAAATGTTAAATAAACAGGTCATGCAATTTAAATAAGAACCTTGTAACCGATACAAGTCTGACAGCAAGTGAGTGAAATGAATACGAGAACAAACGAAGGTGGTGGTGGGGATAAATTCGTAAAATAAAATCACTAACAGGAGCATCAACAAAAATATAAACAGCGTCAATGACTCTATTTTTAAAACTGTGACATTCACTAAACAGCCGTAATTTTCAATGGAAATAGTAAATGTGGACTAGCGAACCTACAGAATAATAATAATTTTCAGCCTGGCCTTATGAGTTCTGTTGTAAGTGTGAAAACAAATAAGATAATACCCAGCTAGTACTCGTACCCGTTCTGTGGCTATTAGGAGAAATGCATTGAAAGGAAGTATAACTATAGGTAAGAATATCTCGTGGTAGACACAAAGCTATAGTGATAATGTAGACACTAAACTATAGTGATAATGTAGAATGCGGGGAGTTAACCAGGTGAGCGAAGTATTCATCGATTATATTTCTCATGTGTTGCAGGAATGGAACTGCTCTTGGTGCCCGGAACCCAAAGGCTGCTTTCTAGAGCGTCACGAGTACACCTTGTACATTCTGCATCCAGAACATTGGTATGCAGAGCCTTTCTTAAAGTGTTGTTGGTAGTGCTATTTTTCTTGAAGCTTCGTAAACGTCAAATGGTCATGCAGTTTGATAAGTTCTTCAGTTGTCAAATATATTTTTTTCTTCTACTTGTTAACATTTGAAGGGGGATTGTATATGTTGCAGCAAAATTATTCATATTTCATTTTCAATCCCGCTACAAGTTCGTGCACGTGTTGCGTGTTGTATGGTAACATACCAACTGATCTTGCTGTCAAGAAATGTAGTGTCAGGCGTGAACGCTTTATTATCAGTACATACAAGCAATCTTTATAATCAGATGAAACAAATGTAAGAATGAGACCCATAAATGGAACTGCATTGATTACGTTTTGTTTCCCCAAACAACAGCAAAGAAAGTTCACGTTTGATATAATCTATTAATACTGGATGTTTGACTGAAATAGGTCCTTTTCAATTCCTTTTAAATAAAAAAAAATGAGCATGAATAGGAAATACCTCACTTCTATTTTACAACTGAAGCGCATGTTTAATCTAGTATAGTATTTTAAAATTTATTTTCAAGTAAAGAAAGACGAAAATTCGGTTTTTGTTTGGGTTTCTCTTCTTTTCTGTGAGTGTTTCTTGGTTGTTTGTCTGGTTTCTTTCTTTTAAAAAATATGAATAAAATTCATGTGCAATCACGTCTTGTGAATATCACCACTTCACGGCCACGTTTCCGGTTTGCAGCATTCGCCGCGTCTGCCATCATCTCATCGCTCAACGATGGTTCGACAACAGCATCCTCTTTTTCATCGCTCTTAACTGCATCACTCTAGCCATGGAGCGCCCGAACATCCCACCTGACAGTACGGTAAGAATTATGACGCGTTCGCGCTATCATAACGCGTAAAGCGTTTTACTACTCTGGTATCAATACAGCGTTCGCGTTCTAAGTTATACATGTAAATAGCAAATACGATGGTTGGAAAATCAGCCGGTTGCACTGTTTATAGTGAGATCTTGACTTGCCAGTCGCATATATTTTAGAAGTGTGGCCTTCGTTGCTGCGCAACGCGTTTCGTAAGTTGCTTGGTGATGGAGACGGCCGTGTACGTTTGGTGAGTGACGGTCGAGAATATTTGATGATTACGGGCTGGGTACTTTTGTGAGTAAGGGTTGAGTATGTTTGGTGAGTGAGGGTTGGGTAGGTTCAGTGAAAGAGTGTTGGGTATGTTTGGTGAGTGATGGTTATGGAATTTTTGCTAAGTGAGGATCGGGCATGTTTGCTGATTGAGGGTCTGGTATGCTTGCTGAGTGAATATAGTCTATGTTTGGTGAGCACTGTTGTGAATTCAAATAATTTCCATGAAATGATGAAAAACGCTGTGTAGCTTGTACAACGAAAGTGTGAAATTTCTAGATTTGAACAGGGTTCAAATGAATGTTGAGATAAAGTAGGTCAAATGAAGTGATGTTGTTCTTTTGTGTAGTGTATACAAGCAATTTGTATGTATAAATATATAATGGAGTTGTCCGTATTCAACAGTATGCAGATTCATTTTTTTCTTTAGCAGTGCCATTTGCATTATTTCCTAGCTGATTTATGCGTGATTTGGAACATATTACTTTATAAGAGTATTTTCCACACTGTATCATCTTTATACTCTCTCTCCTTCCGACTATTAGTTTGTTTTCACTCTCGTATTTTCTTTTTTCTCTCTATTGTTTTATTCCCAGCTCCTTTCATTCTTTCTAAAGAGGTTTTCGTAGTTGTGTTTGTTGCACTGATCTAGACATTTCATAGAATATACAACAATTTTGACTCTCCTACATAAATAATATTTTTTTAAATAACATTTGTTTTGATTATGTTATTTTATATTAAATAATAGTTCTGCACTATTTCAGGTATCAGCTGAGGTAAACCAATAAATGTGTGAAAGAAAATAGAAATTAATTGAATTAGAACAGGAGAGAGAGAGAGAGAGTAGTAGTAGTAGTGGGGAGGGGGGACACAAATTCAAACAATACAAGCATGTTTGTGCCCTTCACTGCATCTCATGTTTCTGCCTACAAAACTGCTCGGAAGTAAGTCTCACACCCTACACCACTGTGAACATGTTTGCACTTTTAGCAGCCGCCCTTACTTGTTTAGGTTTTTTTTTTCTTCTTTTGTGTACGCATTTACCTCGTCCATCCTTCACTCGTAACTCTGGATCTTGAAGTGCGTGGATTCTGTGCAAAAAGAATAAGAAATAAGTTAAAAAATCATTTGTGTTACTTGTTCTGGCTGCCCTGAGGGTCATTTCCTGTTCTACGCTATCCACACCCAACCCATAGCCCTCTGCGTCACTGTAAAGAGTTACCAGTTCTTAAACATTGGTGGGCGCTCTTCATAAAAAGAAACACATGAAAAAAATGAACCTTCATCGAACAAAAATTTTCAGTTGTAAATGAAGGTATGTAAGCTGGGTTGGGAGTGGGGAGTTTAAGAAAGCATGACACTGCTGTTAAGACGTAGCCTTTGACCTCTGTCCACTGCTGAGGTTAGACTGTATTTTGCTGCTTGCCCTAGAGCTCTGGATGCTTTCTTGTATTAGAGACCCCTCTCCTTAACTTTTCCTTAGAGAAGGCCATTTTGGACTCTGGTCAACTCAATGTCAGTAACAGCAACTAACAGATGGACATCACCTAGACCGCAAAGTTTCCGTTGATCGACTAAGAGAATGACTATTGCACTTCGCACACAATTTGAAGTTTATACATGTAATACACGTTTTTAATAACGTATGCTGTGTGTAGGTAGCACCTGTGCATAATACATTAAATGCGTTTACGTATAATACTATATTTTACGACAAGATACAAGAAGGTATATATTATATAATATAATAATACTAGAGGTGTAATGGCCTCTGTTTTTGTTTTTAGTTCGACTAGGTGTAAAATGTTTTGTTGCAACACGTTCACACAGGCACATTCATGTAAATACATTCACACTAAAACGAAAACATTTTTATTAGTATTCTTGTATCAGATTTACTGATAAATATTAAAACTTTCTTGTGCTTTTAACATTTTGTCTTCTGCTTCTTATGCATATGTCATTCCTCTTGAGGTGGTTACGAGATTATGTCTTTAAAATGGTCAAAACATTCAGTTTCTATCTGCAATGCACCTAGAATTTGCCCTTTTGTTTCAGGAGAGACTGTTTCTAACCTATTCCAATTATGTCTTCACGGTAATTTTTGCTCTGGAGATGCTCATTAAGGTAACGGCAATAAATATTTGTTTGAAATAATACGATTTAGTTTTAGAAATAAACCTTAATGTAATATCAAATGAAAATTGTATTATTTTCCTATTTTATATAATAAGAACGTTAATAGATAATAAGAACGTTAATAGATAATAAGAACGTTAATAGATAATAAGAACGTTAGTAGATAATAAGAACGTTAGTAGATAATAAGAACGTTAGTAGATAATAAGAACGTTAGTAGATAATCGATTTTCTACTAACAGATGTGGACATAATAATTCTTTTGAAATCTTAAGATGTTTAAGAAAGCGAACAAAAAAAAATTAAATTGATAACATTTTGTTCTAGACAAACGAACGAGCTGACATTATTTCAATTTTTTCAAACATTAACTATTTAAGTAGTGGCTTAATCCAACGAACAGTTTACGCGCTGTCGACCATTATCGACGTTAAGCTGAGGGTTAAAAAACGTCTACTTAACTAGCGGCCAGCATCTTAACCGATTAACTTCTGTGTTTAAAATTCGGGTACATAAATAAATAAGCACATGAAGTGATTCACAAATAAAATACTATTCAAATGTATTTTTTATTGTGTAAAATTAGTTTCTGAAAGAGTCAGAAGCCACGGGATTTGTATTATTTATCTAGAAGTTAATTTTCTAAGACGCACTCCACTTAAAGAATTTTGACAGTTGGGAGGTTTTGTTGTGAGTGGACTCCATACAAACTATGCTGATCTATAAAATGTTAACATATCCACACGTATACCTTGTTATAACGTCGTCTCTTTCTGTGCTATGTTGAACTTTAAGAGGTTGCTGTTAACTATATTTCATACTGCTAAACCTATCTTTCAAATTTAAATACATCCACACCTATAGTTCGTTACAAGAAATGCTTCCTTTCCTTGCTGTGTAGAATTTTGACATTTACTCCAAAGAAATTCTTAGTCTTTGGCTGAAGTTCTACGTCACGTTAAGCTGTACTTTTGTCGGTTACCCAGGTAACTTCCAAAGGACTTCTGATTGGGAAGCATGCGTACCTGAAGAGTGGCTGGAACGTCATGGACGGTTTTCTGGTAATTATCTCCCTTGTGGATGTCTTGGTGTCCATCATTGCTGACAGCAGTCCACGCATTTTTGGAATCCTGCGAGTTTTCCGGCTTCTGAGAACTCTTCGGCCGCTCAGGTAAGTAGTGAATTTTCTCCAGGTCCACCCGACCAGCGATTTAGTTATGTGTAACTAATACACTGTTTGTGGTGTGTCGCGTTCACTTGTTTAGATGTATTGTATTGAACTCATCCATGGTGTGGTGTGTTCTCCCTCCATCCACCTTTTTAGATGTGTACTAAATTCATCCGATGTTTATGGACTATTAAAAACTCATTTCTTGTACAAATCAAGTCTCCACATAAAGAGACAGTCTTTCCAATACTCTCTGTTTAATTATTTAGACACTATTGCTAATGTTGTCCGCAGAGTTATATTATTTGCACACTTTTGTTGATGCTGTCCACAGAGTGATCAGCCGGGCTCCAGGTTTGAAGCTTGTCGTGCAGACACTGCTGTCGTCTCTCAGACCCATTGGAAATATTGTTCTCATCTGCTGCACATTCTTCATCATTTTTGGAATTCTTGGTGTGCAGGTAAAGAAAGTGCATCTGGCTGTAGTGAACTAATCGTTGAATAATTTATAATCGATCCAGGAATCTTATACAGAGATTTTGAACAGGAATCTTGTACAGGGATCTTGAACAGGGATCTTGTACAGGGATCTTGAACAGGGATCTTGTACAGGGATCTTGAATAAGGATCTTGTACTGGGATCTTGAACAGGGATCGTGTACATGGCTCTCGTACAGGGATCATGTATATGGATCCTGTACAGAGATTTTGAACAAGAATATTGTACAGGGATCTTGTACAGGGATTTTGAACAGGGATCGTGTACAAGGACCTTGTACAGAGATTTTGAACAGGGATCGTGTACAGGGATCTTGTACAAAGATTTTTAATACAGGGGTCGTGTACAGGAAAATGAACAGGGATCTTGTACAGAGATCTGATACAGAGATTTTGAACAGGGATCATGTACACTGTACAGGGATCTTGTATAGAGATCTTGTCCGGGGATCTTGAAAAGATATCTTGAACGCTGCTAAGCTGTAATGAGAAGAACCTGAAAATAAATGATACTTTTTCTTTTTTAACTATTCTAGAACCCTTTCGCAACAACACAGCAAATTATTCCATATATTTCGTGGAGAATAGCAGCAACTGATCTACCACTCAGAAATGCATTATATAAAAGCATCTTTAAATCACATCAACAAGCCCATATTTCAAGGTTGTTGGCTTGAAAAAACACCTTTAAATTACATCAACATGCTTCAAGGTTGTTGGCTTGAAAAAAAGATTCTTTAAATTACATCAACATACTTCAAGGTTGTTGGCTTGAAAACACATCTTTAAATTACAACAACATACTTCAATATTGTTGGCTTGAAAAACATCTTTATTTACATTACATCAACATGTTCATACTTTATTGTTGTTGGCTTGGGAAAATTGTATGCTTTCTCTCTCTCCCCCTTCTGTCTTTCCCTCTCTTACGTCTCTTTCTCTCTCTCTCTCATACACACACACACACACACACACATACACACACACACACACACACACACACACACACACACACACACACACACACACACGAACAATTCTGCAACCTGTTTGAATACCCTGAGCTTTGTGAGCAGTATATCTAATTGGAGTTGTGACTTTTAAACACTTGTACTGACCATTACTAGTTTTGATACTTTCACGCTGAAAGCATTATTTTTTTATGTAATTATTTGCTACAGTTTTGAAGACTATAAATAACTGTGAATCATTGATTTCTGTCTTCCAAGTAATACTGCTGTTACATCTACCACGCAGTGAATTTGCAAATTTACCCAAACTAAAATATTATTTCTCTTCTCCATATATTATACAGTTTAGTTTACAAAATATACTATCTCATTACGTGAATTAGCAGGCTTGATTATTTGTTTCGATTTTTTAAATTAAAGATGAGTTTGGATTTCAGTTTTATCGGCTGTATCGCTATTAATCAAAAGAGTTTTTATTTATATATTTCACGCTTGCTTGTGAGCTTAGTATACTTTTTTTTCTTTTGTACACTGTAGGTACGCATATAATTGTCAGGCTTCATATAATTATGGTTACCATTAATTCAATTTTTGCAGCAGGTTTTACATATATTTTGTATAATGTTTTTCTATTTTACATAACTTTTACTAATATTGCATCAAAATACTTTGGAACAGATCAAGAACAAAATAAATGCAAACCAAATTCAATCATTGCTTACTGTCCTGTAACTCTGTCTCTCTTCCTTCTCTGTCTCCGCTTATCCATCTGTCTCTCTTTTGTTCTTTGTCTGTCTGTCTGTCTCTCTCTCTCTCTCTCTCTCTCTCTCTCTCTCACATACACTCACACACGTACACATTTACACACACAATCAAACATAACGTGACAAAATAAATTAAATTTCAGATTTACTCGTTCACTCTGACTACCGTAGTGAACCAGGCCTTTAAACTTTTAGACACATTTTTTATAATGACTTGTTGCGTGTATACATTTATGTATATTACTTTCTTCATTTCTTTTAATTTATTTCATTTTATCTAATTGGGAGTGGAGGGGGGTTGGGGGGTGTCTGCAAGGAACAACGCATATCTATAGGAACTATGGATAGAGAGAAAGTAAAAGATTACTTGCTGATTCTCACTGTTGTCTGTGTCTGGCAGTTATTCAAGGGCACATTCCACTACTGTAAAGGGCCGAGCGCTTTACGAGTGAAAAACAAGACGGAGTGTCTGTCGGACCCACGAAACCACTGGGTCAACCACAAGTACAACTTCGACAACCTAGGACAGGTTGGTTATACAAATTAATACTCACTTGAGGAGTTTTCTGTCTAATCTATTGCATTGTGTGTGTGTGTGTGTGCGTGCGTGCGTGCGTGCGTGCGTGCGTGCGTGCGTATATCTGGATATATTACGATTAATGCTTAATGTTGAATTGAAATTATAAATTTATATATAATGTCAGAGTGGATACTTCTTTCAGTAATGGATTTATGGCTGGTGTATTTACTACTATATAAAAATGAAGGGAGAGAGGGTGGGTAGGTAGGTGGGTGGGTGGATAAGTAGATAGGTGAAGATAAAGATATTTGTTTGGTGAATGTTTGCTTAAAATTTTGACTAAAACCAATTGATATTCTTTTATTTAACTATACACCCAAAATATACATAAAGGCGATTTCTACATATTATTGGTATAAGAAAGGGAAAGGACTGAATCTTTTATTTAATTTGCTTCTTTTGTCTGATTTATAAATGATTATAAGAATGTTAGTATCATAATTCACAACATCCTTATATAGTCATTTGCTGAATCAAAATGTGTATACAGGCGGTCAAGCAATACACTGTCGTGCTCATTAAAATGTATACAGGCGGTCAAGCCATACACTGTCGTGCTCATTCAACTGTATATATTATGCTCTCATTCAAGTCATTAGAATTTAACAGTGTCTTATACAATGGCGCTTTTAGTACATTTGCAGTGAACGGATTCCGTTAGGTGCTCCAACATGAAGGTTGTCTGTAAGGCTTGTCAGTGACGGCCAAAGGAGTCGTGTTGCTGCTCCCTGAAAATCTCACGTGGTGCGAGTTTTGACTTTAGAGCTATGAGTGAATTACCTTTCTTAAATTTTGCGCTTACCACTGAGCAATGATGCACGTGTTCTTGTGGTCTTCAGGCTTTGATGGCGCTCTTTGTGTTGGCATCCAAAGACGGTTGGGTTCAAATCATGTACACTGGACTGGACGCCGTCGGGGTAGATCAGCAGGTACGACTGAAGCGCAAGAGAGTGTGTGCTACTCTCCCTTTACTGTGAACTTTTCCTGCTTTGTTTTGTAAAGAGTGTTTTGTGTGTGTGTGATGTGTTGGTTGTATGTTGTGAGTGTGTGAGTGTGGCTGCCTGAAACAGCTCTGCCTTCAAAGCATATATTGCACTTATTTCTATATTTAATTACTTTATATTCATAAATTTTATTAAGTAAATAATAAAATTTATAAATACAAAGTAATTAAATATAGAAATAAGTGCAATATATTCATAAAGTGAATTTTATTTATTTCTGGGAAGGGGGGATTTGTGTTTAAATAAAAGCTAAAATTAATATCTGTTATACATTTTCTTCAGATTTGACTAATCTCTTATTTTATCGTTTCTGCTTTTACATGTATAGGATTTGTTTGTATAACTTTTAAAATTATAGCTATATAGGATTTGTTTGTATAACTTTTAAAATTATAGTTACATAGGATTTGTTAGCATAACTTTAAAAATTATACTAATATAGGTGCTTGTATTTGCACTAGGCACATTTTTTTGTTACCTTTATAAATCAGTTTTTATCTTACTATACAACTATGTTCACCTTAGATTTGTATATATCAGTATAGTGTGCAAAACGTTGCTTATCATTTACGTCTCGATGCTGTCATTTCTTACAGGATGCTTACAATTTAGTTATCAAGCATTTAATTTATTTAAAATATTTAAAACGTGTTTGTGCTTCACTATAGATACATATAATTACAATTCGATATGGCAGTAAAGTAAACCGGTTTATAATTCATGCTGAGATGATCTTCATTATCCAGCTAGATATGTATGCAAAGTATAGTAATGAATGTAAAGAGTTGTCATACAATTTTCAAACAGAAGTACTGAGTGGACAAGATTTACCGAATTGAAAATATAGCTCATTAAATGATGAAATCTCATAAGTAATATTTTATGTCACAACCAACAACGGAAGCTATTTTGACGTCACGATAAACAATAGAGACTATTCTTTTCTTGGCAAAGGGAGGTTATTTAGAGATCACGCACACAACGGGCTGAAATCTGCCCAAACAGACTGAGGAAGTAAAAGAAAAACAGTCATGCTTTAATTATGGTTGATTGGTTGGTTGGTTGGTTGGTTGGTTGGTTGGTTGGTTGGTTGGTAATTGGGTGAGTGGGTGGTTGGCTGGCTGACTGGTTGTTTGGTTGGTTGGCTGATTGCTTGCTTGCTTGCTTGGTTAATTGGTGCTTGCTTACTTCCTGCGTTTCAGCCTCAGGAAAACAACAACGAATGGCGCTTGCTGTACTTCATCTCGTTCCTGTTGCTGGTCGGATTCTTCGTGCTGAATATGTTTGTGGGTGTGGTCGTGGAGAACTTCCACAAATGCAGGGAATCTCAGGAAAAGGAAGAGCGAGCCATGCGGGCAGCCAAACGCCAGGGAAAGCTGGAGAAAAAACGAAAGAGTGAGGGCCCTAAAGCGCAGGCTGGTTCGTATTGTCGCTGAGTCTGGCTTTCACATTAACAAGGCTTTCCCTCCCTGACCCACCTCATCCCCACCCACCCATTATCTACGCACACACTCTTCTTAGATAGGTTGTATGACCCGTAACCCAAGTCCAGACAAATTATCTTTCAATGCAGTGACAACGAAGTAACGTGTAAATAGCACTGCAATGCGAGTTCGCTCTTGGTATGTGCCAATTCACACAAAGACAAGATTGGATTTACAAAACACGTCAAAAAAGAACAAGACATCTGCAATTTTATCATTTGCATCTGTTACTGTATAAAGCTTTTCTTTTCTAAATACGTTTAAGTATCTTATCTTTTAAATTATTTGCTTATTTTGCAGATTATCTGGCTAATTATTTTTTTAAGTGCACTTTCTGCTTGATACGCGTAAGACTTTCTTTAAAAGTTAAAAACAAATCGTCGTCTTTTGTTGGGTTATTTCTTATTTCAGAGTTTGCTTTTTTATGTTGTTATTTTGAACGGAAATCTGTTTAATGTGCATCTTAAAAGTTCAAGTTTGTTCTTTGGGGTGGGGGTGGGGTGTTTTAGACGGGACAATATAAACAAGTTTATCATGGATGACTTATAGTATATTAAAATGTAATCTTTTTCTCTTTTGCATTTCATTAATAACGAAACACAAGAATCTATTTTTGAAACAGGCTACAATGAAGTATACTAATTAAAAGTTAAATCTTTTTTAATTGAATTAATTTCACAGTTTTTTATTATAATGTTTAAATAACTCAGTTGTCTGTGAAAAATATTTTGTACGAAAATAAATAATATACTGCTCAGAGTATAACCTTTTACGAACATGTAGTTTAACACACGCGATGTCTTATTCCATGTAAATATTATTATCAGCTCTCACGTCCTGTCAACATGCTTATATATACTAGATATATTGACCTGATGACGTCATTTCTGTGCAAAGACTATTCTTTCTCACGTCATGTTCCATTACAATGTCTGGTGTCGTCATTCCGTGCATTGTTTACACTCAACACTTGCTCTGGAAACTTTATTATCAAATAGAAATGCAAACATCATGAATTATCCACGGTGAGAGAACTTTATTTCAAGCCTTGTTATGTGACTCTAACGTTACACTAAGCATTTGTAGATATTTGTAGAATTAACAACGTCCGCATTGTCTCATGCACTCAAGAGTGGTTCCAGTTGAACTCTGCGACCATTCACTTACCATTATTGTTTGTTGTTGTGAGGTTTTTCTTGGAAAAAGTGTTGATGTTGTTGTAACAGCTTATATACCTTTATATAATAGTTTGATATGTGTACAATTTTTTCTTAGAGAATTTTTGTCGCTTTACTTTTGGTTTTATACTCACACAATGTTTTGAAATTGATGTGTAATATTTGTGTTCATTGTTTTAATAAATATAACGTATTTGTTTCAACTTTTAACTTTAAAATTAATTCCATATCTTATTCATGTTCGCTTTCTGCATGCATCTTTCAATGAAATCAAACCCTGCTGATTAATACATTCCACCTCAAACATCACTGGTTAATACATTTAAACACTATTGATTAATACTTTTGGATTCAAAATTATATTTTTATTTAGGCTCAAACACCACTAATGAATACATTTAATCTCGAACACTATTGATTAATACTTTCAGTCTTAAACATCATATATTAATTTATTTATTTATTATAATCAAACACTATTGATTAATACTTTCAGTCTTAAACATCATATATTAATTTATTTATTTATTATAATCAAACACTATTGATTAATACTTTCAGTCTTAAACATCATATATTAATTTATTTAGGCCAAACACTATTGATTAATACTTTCAGTCTTAAACATCATATATTAATTTATTTAGGTCCAAACACCATTGATTAATACTTTCAGTCTTAAACATCATATATTAATTTATTTAGGTTCAAACACAACTCATGAATACATCTAGTCTCATCATTGATCACTATCACATTTTCAACACAATATTAAAGGAGTTCCAAAAATATACAATGGATGCATAATCTACATATTTCCGGTTGTGTTTTCACACAAATCATATAAATCATAAATAAATAATCTTTACATTTCAGTTTTCATAAGTTATAGTATTATATAATTATTTGAAGCATTTATCTATAAATAAATTCTATAATAATAATATAATTCATTCATTCAAAGATTCAAAGATTCCGAAAAAAAAAACTACTATATGACTGCATTGGGCAGGTTTGGGGATTGTAGTTACTTTGGGCAGGTTTGGGGATTGTAATAACTTTGGGCAGGTTTGGGGATTGTGGTTACTTTGGGCAGGTTTGGGGATTATAGTTACTTTGGGCAGGTTTGGGGATTGTAGTTACTTTGGGAAGTTTTGGGGATTGTAGTTACGTTGGGCAGGTTTGGGGATTGTAGATACGTTGGGCAGGCTTGGGGATTGTAGTTACTTTGGGCAGGTTTGGGGATTGTAGTTATTTTGGGAAATATTAATTATCCGTTTACTTGTTACTTTTCCAGTTCATCAGATCTCATCCTAAACTCTTTCTCCAATTTTAATATTTATGATTCACCGCCATGAACAGTATTTCTCAATTTCCACATTAGGAAATCTACAAGATCACAATTATTAGCTGCCATAATTGTTATAAAACGTTTAAAGTTTATCAAACACAGCAGACTTTTAGTATTTCTGAAACAACAGAAATAAAACTGAATTAATATACAACAAAATCTAGCGGTAATGGAAATTAATTCAAGAGCATTTACGATATTATTTCCAGATAATACAAAGCGTTAAATAAGACGACAAAGTTTGGTTTATATTTTCTCTAGTTCCATTTAGAGTGGGGTTCTTCACTTATTTATTTGAGTCTTCTTTCCAGTTTTGAAGAACTGTACCAAGACACATCACCCCCACAATTATAGTTATATAAACTTGCATATATAAATTATCAGAGATAATAGCTAAAAAATTACACTTTGTTTTCAGCTTAAAGTTAAAATCGTTGGTAGGCTTTATAATTATTTTACAACGAAAAAAATCTTCAGAACGTAAACATATACTCTCAAAGTAGTTTCTGTATTAAGTGACGCATTTTTGTAATTATTTCTTTTTTATTTACTTTTTTTGTGTGAGAAGGAGTGTCTTGGAATACTTTCTAATTCCATTAATACTTTCTGACAATCCCCTTTAATTGTATTTCCCAGGTTAGGCGTTATTTCTTCTCTTCCTGAAATATTTGCTTTGTTCTTTCTTTATTTTTCTTTAATTTTCATTTCACATTGTGTATTCTAGCGTATTAGCAAGTATGGCTTTTTTTTTTTTAATCGCTAACCTCTCCTGTGGTATTTAGTTTTTGGTTTCGCAGTTAGAACGTTTTCTATTCTTTTGCAACTTTTACGTCGTGTGTGTCAAACAATTAGTTTTTGAAAATTAGATACTGGTGTAATTTGGGACGACAGTGGAATTCTAAACTGACTGATCTTGCCAAGTGCATTTCAGCTTTGAGCAAGGTGGGTTGCGTTTCCTCGCTTACCATCTTCAAAGATCTGAACTGCAGGAACAGCCGGAGAGACTTCACCTTCTCGTAGCCAAACATTCTGGGTATTTTTGTTTCGCGTTTGTGGCTAACACTTTCTCAAACATGTAATTTGGAGTGCCCGTTAGTGATGAGTCTTGTAATATTTTTATCGTGCTTTATCTTTTTTGCGTTGTCGTCAGCTTCTTGGACCTCGATGTTGTGGTGCTTGTTGCTAGTGGTGTTGTCTTTGATTGCTTTTTGGAAAGTTTTCTTTTTTTTCCTTGTGTTCATACTCTCCAGCCAGACTCAGTGGTAATGTAGTTTGTTTTTATTTTGACAATTTTACGCTTAGCTCTACCAGAAACCTACTTAAAGTCACGGGGCATAAGCGTGACGTCAGACTGCAGCAGTCTTATCTCCCGTTGTATTTAAACATATTATTTTAGTAAGCAGATAGAAAATAAAGCAGATAAAAAGTGTTATTTACTATATGTACATATATATTTTTTTTTTAAAACCCGATAATAGGTGTTGTTTATACATATATATTACATTGCATAAATAGTTTCATGAAATTTGGTATATGATTTTTTTAAATATTCAATTGAATTCTTTTTGCTATTGTTTTCCTCATTAATATAATGTTATAACAGAGCATAATAATTTAAGCGATATGGTAAATTATGTGTTCAAACTCACCTCTGTGTTCGTGGTATGTTCACCTACATAACTGCTGCACTCGAAATTACTATCCTATATTATTAATATGCACTGAAATTACTATCCTAGATTATTAATATGCACTGAAATTATTATCCTAGATTATTAATATGCACTGAAATTACTATCCTAGATTATTAATATGCACCGAAATTACCATCCTAGATTATTAATATGCACCGAAATTACTATCCTAGATTATCAATATGCACCGAAATACCCTCCACTTGAGCTGGCGTTCTAATGCACTCTTGGCCTGCTCCGCATTGCTTATCGCCCTTGTCATGAAAATCTACATCTTTTGTCGACAGCTGCACATTCCCATGCACGCTTGACCTGTTCCTTATTGCCGTTGTCATGAAAATTTACATCCTGGCTCGATAGTTACATATCAACGTATAAAGACTTTTCTTCCAAGAGTACATCACTTATATTTTCTTAGTACAAATGTACTCTAACTCGTGCTGACGTAATATTTTGGGGAAGACCACAGCCATTTCTGTCCTCCTCTGTTAAGAACAGAAGCATCTCTGTGGTTTCTTTGACCACATCTACTTTGCACTTGAATGTTACAGAACTATTTTCTGTGCGGATTAAACTAATGCTTTACGTGCTTGTTTTATGTAGTGGAAATGAACCTGTCTGAGATAAAGTCTCTTGTCACGTTGCGGGCGAAGTTGTACAATGGCAGAAGACTGATTATCAAGTACACGTCTAAATCAAGCAAACACTCCCACCACCATTTAACGTTTGGTTTTATTTTCAGAGGAGACATTAAGTCATCCTTGGAATTTCTTCTGTGCATTAGATCTCTCATGTTATATGAGAGCTATAAGTACAAGAGTAATACTGCGTTCCACTGCACTGCTTTAAGCGTTCGTTGTGCATTATTTCGAAACGCAAGTTCTTACAAAGGCTCTTATCTCCCCCTTTTTCACTAATCCTTTATTAGCCCTGGCTTACATTTGCTTATTATAATCGGTGCTAGGGAACCGTTGTGCTTTTCCTTCTGATTGTCGTTCAGATTTCATTTTATTTTGAAAACAAATATTTGAAAGCAATATGAATTTGCCGTTTTAAAGTCAAGAGCGTCGCTACACTTATATTTGTCTGTCCATTTATGCTTGCACCTAATGTTCAAATTACTAAAGATCGACCCATCGTGCGCGCAAGTGGGCGTTTTGTTTCTTATTTACACGAACAACATCTTCCGAGTTTTGTAATACAATAAACATAATAATAATAATTTATAAATTTTATGTAACGTAACAATCAATCAGGCCATCGCGTGGTTTCAGGTAATAAAAATATCAAAATGGAAAACGTTTCATTAGCGCGAAAACAAATCGCTTAGTCTCCTTATTTTATCATTATTATAGCCTGTTTTCATGGTATTGCTGACCCGGAAGTGAAACAATTGGAGATATTTATCTGATTGTGTTGATACCAGTTCATACAGCTTCTAAAATATTCTGATAATCGTGCTGATCTCCAAGAAGATAAATATATAGATAAAAATATTTTCTTAAACTAAAAGAATGTTTTTTAAAAATAAATAAATTGAACATTCCTTCAGTCTTGTCAACAGTCTTTGAGCGCTAATGTAAGGTCTGAACACTAGGCATGTTAACTCAGGTAGGCAAATTAACTGTCCCGAACCAGGGCACGGTGAACCACAAGAACTTATTTTATAGGCTAATTTTACGAACGCATAACAATTCAAGGTCATTCGTCTGCAGTCCAAAAAGTTCTTTGAAATTTTAAAATAAAATATTATATATTCTGTTTATGTATGAATGTGTTTGTGTGTGTGTGAGAGAGAGAGAGAGAGAGAGAGAGAGAGAGAGCGAGCTTACACGTCTAATTATTTTCACTTTTGATCCATCAAGCTCATTGCTGCTTAAAATAGCGCAAGACCTTCACATTTTTTCTCCCTAATTTGCGCCATTTGGTAATGCACTTTGCTGTCAAGTAGATGCACATTTGTCAGGCAAGCGTCAACAAACACGCAAAAAGCTACAGCAAAACTTAATCACACATACGCACACACAAAAATTCAAAAAGCAAGGAACCGTTCCAAATTAAAGTCTTCAGAAACTTGTCTGGTTTCATCCAGAACTTCGAGAGCCTCCGTATTGGTCCACATATTCCAGACCACGCCTTATAATCCACACTGTCATCAGCAGCAAGTACTTTGATCTGGCCATCGCTGGCGTCATTGGCCTCAACGTCATCACAATGGCCATGGAGTACTACATGATGCCACAGGTAAGTCACTCGATAAGCTGTTTGGGCAGGATTTTGGTAATTAGATAGAAGTCACTCGATAAGCTGTCTGGGCAGGATTTTGATAATTAGATAGAAGTCATTCGATAAGTTGTTTGGGCAGGATTTTGGTAATTAGATAGTAGCGTATCATTGCTGGGGGAGGAGGGATGTATTTCCTTTTATCTTATTCTGTTTAATTAGCCTTGGGGTGAATCTACTGAAGGATTAGGAAAAGCAATTGAATAAAGCTAGTTTTTTCTTAACATTCGAGAGTATTGTGAGTGTGGTTGTGATGGGTAGATGATTATCGATGTTTCAGCGTACGCATGTGTGTGTGTTTGATTGTGTTTGTGTCTTTTGTGTGCATGTCTGTTTGTGTGTGTCTTTTGTGTGTGTTTATGTGCGCATGTGACCCCGCCCCCGATTTGCAATCTGGACTGTTGTATGATGGGTAGATAATTAATATCGTTCGTTGTTGGATTTGTCTGGAGTATGCTGACATCGATCTGCATTCTGGGTACTCTTATGACAGTTGTAGAGCAGATGTGATTTTGCTGACCTACACAACTTTACATAGGGAGATAGGTAGCGCAGATTTGGTTGTGGTTGTTTTAAACCTAAGGATGAAGTTTAGTTATTGTTGGCGATGGGTACAAAGAAAATATTTCCTATTTCGCTTTACTAAAAAACGTTCGGGATACAATTTGGTTACGGTTATGATGGACTGTCAACTTTAACTAGGACTGTCAACTGAACGTTAACTAGAACTGTCAACTTAACTTTAACTAGGACTGTCAACTTAATTTTAACTAGGACTGTCAACTAAACTTTAACTAGGACTGTTAGCTTAACTTTAGCTAGGACTGTCAACTTAACTTTAACTAGGACTCTCAACTTAACTTTAACAGCCACTGTCAACTTTAACTAGGACTGTCAACTTCACTTTAACTAGGACTGTCAACTTCACTTTAACTAGGACTGTCAACTTAACTTTAACAAGGACTGTCAACATAACTTTAACAAGGACTGTCAACTTAACTTTAACTAGGACTGTCAACTTTAACAAGGACTGTCAACATAACTTTAACTAGGACTGCCAACTTAACTTTAACTAGGACTGTTAACTTTAACTAGTACTATCAACTTAACTTTAACTAGGACTTAACTTTAACTAGGACTGGTTTAGAATACATTTCAATTCCTGTTCAGTTAGTTACGTAACGGCTAGTGGTACCACCTCGGCCTCGGTTTGCCGCTGGTCAATAGTAGATATTTCTCTTTGCTACGTGACCCTTACTTAAAATTTCAGAGTTGAAGAAATTGGTGTAGAAGATTACGACAATAACACAGTAAAATCAAACTATCTATATATAAAAAAGACTAATACAATAAATGTAGTGGAGGTTATGCGTTTCAGTGTGTGTATATAGGTACGGGAGTACGTGCGTTTGTGTGTGTTTATATTTGTGTTTGTACGTATGCCTCTGTGTGTAATTCTTTATGTGTGTGAGTGTCTTCTGGCGTGACTTTTGCCTGTTGTAAGTGTCAACAAGATTGTAATTGATTGTTAATGGATTGGTATAAGGGCTAGGCGTTTACAATCTTTCACTCTAGCTAAATGTTTAAATGTCTTTAATCCGCAGGAATTGGAATTTGCCTTGAAAATATTCAATTATTTCTTCACAAGTGTCTTTATTCTTGAGGCTGCAATGAAGATTGTTTCCCTTGGATTCATGCGCTACATCAGAGATAGGTAGGTTGCTTCCTCTCCCGTATCTTTCCTAAAAATGTGAAATATTCTCTGCGACAACTTTGAACGTGTTCTTGTTGTGTTCCTAAGCATGTGTGTGCGTGTGTATGTGCGTATATGTGTGTACCTGTCTGGATGTGCGTGTGTTTAACATTACCACTATAGAGGAAATGTAGTTTGACAACTAGTCTTTCTATTATCACTATAGAGGAAATGTAGTTTGACAACCAGTCTTTCTATTACCACTATAGAGGAAATGTAGTTTGACAACCAGTCTTTCTATTACCACTATAGAGGAAATGTAGTTTGACAACCAGTCTTTCTATTACCACTATAGAGGAAATGTAGTTTGACAACCAGTCTTTCTATTACCACTATAGAGGAAATGTAGTTTGACAACCAGTCTTTCTATTACCACTATAGAGGAAATGTAGTTTGACAACCAGTCTTTCTATTACCACTATAGAGGAAATGTAGTTTGACAACCAGTCTTTCTATTACCACTATAGAGGAAATGTAGTTTGACAACCAGTCTTTCTATTACCACTATAGATAAATGTACTTTCACAAATTGTTTTTCCTTTACCACTTTAGAGGAAATGTTTTACAACCAGATTTTCTATTACCAATATTTTGGAAATGTAGATTTACAACCCGCTTTTCTATTACCAATCTAGAGGAAATTTTGTGTTAAACCTTTCTATAGAGAGAGGATGTGTAGCGTTACAACCTGTCTTTCTATTACCACTATAAAAGAAATACAGGGTTACAATTTGTATATATATTAACACTTTAGGGTAACTGTAGTGTTACGGTCTCTCTTTATATTACCGCAATCTAGAATAATGCAACTTGTCCTTTAACCACCACGTTAAATGAAATATATTATTAACACTTTTCTCTCTATTAGCGTTTTAATAAACAACATGGGATACTGTCATCTTGACACTCATGATTGTCATTAGAGATTCGTCAGTGACCTTCTGGCCATGACTCTTTGCAATTCCCCATCAGTGCAGGTAACGCAGGCAAATTAATTTAGCTCTGGTTCTGGTCAGGTGTTGCCATTCAAGGGATGAAACACGATTACATGTTCATATGGACACTGACATACTGACACTATTATCGTTACAGATGGAATCAGTTGGACATTCTTATCGTCATTCTCTCAATTGTTGGCATTATCCTGGAAGAGATGCGGACGAATGTGATACCAATTAATCCCACAATCATCAGGGTCATGCGAGTTCTGCGTATCGCTAGAGGTCAGTCTAGGTGTTAAGATGTAACGAATAATGAATGCTCTGTAACTAGTTAGTCTGTGGTTCCTGGCTGAACCATAATGCACAGAGGTGTGGATGCTCACGAATGCGGTGCCAAGGAACCCCCATTGTAATCAAGGTTATTAATGTACTGTGCATATTGGTAAATTAGCCCTACATCTGAATGCAGACATATAAAGGGCTTGATTGATTGATTGATTGATTGGTTGATTGATTGATTGATTGATTGATTGGTTGGTTGGTTGGTTTATTGGTTGATTGATTGATTGATTGGTTGATTGGTGGGTTTTGGATTGACTTGTTGGTTGGATTGATTTATTAGTTGTATGCTGGCTGGCTGACATCTAGTACAACAGTCTCTAATTTAGTGGACGGTTGTTTCATTACTGTTTTGTTCTTAATTGAACAAATGGATCTAACACATGATTTCGCGGTGGATAAAATGTGTTTCCAAAAACTGTATTTGTAGCACTTTTAATATCATTTCTTACAGGTAAGTGTTTTTTTAAAGCTGCATTTGATGCACTTTTACTTTCATTTCTAGCATGCATTTCCACTTATAACACTTTTTGTATATTCATGTAGCTGCCAATCATAATCATAATTGAAGATTGAGCAATTGCGCCTTAAGACTATTTTGACACACAAATCATCCCTACATGTGGTGGTGGTGGTGGGTCTCACAGCGTTCGTTCACAGTGATCTGTTCTTCGACCATTTTCAGTGCTGAAGCTGCTGAAGATGGCCAAAGGAATACGAGCTTTGCTGGACACAGTGATCCAAGCCTTGCCCCAAGTCGGCAACCTGGGCCTGCTCTTCTTCCTTCTCTTCTTCATCTTCGCGGCACTGGGCGTGGAGCTGTTCGGCCGACTAGGTATGTGCAGGGCAGCAAACGGGTCGTAACAATTGCAAAAGCTTGTAACTCATAACGTATTTTGGGTACACACTTGTAACTGTATTCACAGGCATTCGTTTGTAGTTTTTAACAAGGAGCAATGTTCGGTGTTGACCACCAACAAAGCCGTTGGGAATTATCTAAGGGTGTGATTCTACTAGTCGGTGGTGATGAGAAGGAAATAGAATGAATGGGGTATATAGCGGAGAAGCTAAAACTTAAAAAGAATGTTGATTTCAATTGTTGTGTTGATTTCAGAGTGTTCCCCGGCACATCCTTGTGTTGGTCTTAGCGAGCATGCGCACTTCAAAAATTTTGGCATGGCTTTCCTCACACTCTTCCGCGTAGCTACGGGCGATAACTGGAACGGCATTATGAAGGTTCTTATTTTTTTAAATTTACGATGCAGTATTTATTCTATTTCATTTATATATAAACCCATTGTTAGTTTTGTATCAATCTTGTGCTCGTTACGAATGTACAAGAAAGTATATCTATATTTTATTTTCTTACTGTTGTGGTAAATTGTATTGAGTGACTTGTCTCTTGGTGCATAAGGTGATTTTGTTTGGTTGGGATTGTTAAAAATCAACAAATACACGAGTATGCACTTTCTTTTCTTAAACATGTTGCTACTTCCAATCATTTTTCTATCTAAGAATAGCACATAAATGGTTAATAATAATCAGATTTTAGTTGTGAATTTCTCTTTTCTCTTTTCTTGCAATGGGAAGTCAACTTTCTATAAATAGCACAATGTTGTAAATGCTACTTAATAAATGCCTCTTCTATACAGTTTTTTTTTTCAGCGCATGTTCACATCATTAGTTTAGGTACGTATGCCTCCAAGTTTACTTTAGAAGACTTAATTTTAAAAAATAATAATTAATTATAAAAATAAGTTTGACAAACGTGACTATGGTGAAATAATGTCACCTGTATTACATTGACTGCAGGACACTCTCAGAGAGGAGTGCGATCGCTCGGACAATTGCCTGACCAACTGCTGCGTCAGCCAGATCATTGCCCCAGTGTATTTTGTTGTGTTTGTTTTGATGGCCCAATTCGTCCTCGTCAACGTCGTCGTTGCCGTCTTGATGAAACATCTGGAGGTGGGTGACTACATCGTAAAGTGTGTGCATAGCATTCATGCTGCTTGTTTGGCATCATGATAGACAGTTCTGTATATATAGACTCAGTTTATTCACACTTCTGGAATGCAAAACCTTTAGTTGTTTAGCGTAGGAAGGGATTGCTATTTATGTCTGCTCTCATCCTCTAAAAGAAATTCTTGCCTGCTTCGCCATTATAATTTTCCTTGATCTATAGAAACAGTCCCCTGTTAAATAATAAACATTTGAATTTTATAAAAACAGTTTTCGTGTGTTTTAAACTGTCTTCCGTCACTGCCCAGATCATCCAGGTTGTTGGGTAACTGCTAGTACCAACTTGTTAGTAACGACTAGCACCCAACTTGTTATGTAACTACTAGCAACCAACTTGTTATGTAACTACTAGCACCCAACTTGTTAGGTAATAACTACTGACACCCAAAGTGTTGGGCAACTACTGAACCCAAATTGTTAGTTAACTAATAACTGTGTAACGGCTTGCACTCAGATTGTCTGGTAACTTCTAGCACCCAACTTGTGCAACGACTAGCCCCTAATTTGTTAGGCAACTAGTAACACCCAAACTGTCTAATAACTTCTAGTAACCCGTCTTCTTAGCTAACTTTTAGCACCCAGTAACCCTTTAGTAACCCAACGTGCCAGGTAATTACTAGTATCCCACTCTTAGGCAACTACCAGCACCAAAATTGTCAGATAATAATAGTAATCCAACTTGTTGTGTAACGAATAGCGCCCATATTGTCAGGTAATTCAACTTGGTAGATAACAACTAAATGCGTGGGATTAAGTGTTCAACAAATAATGGACTTACTATGATTTCATTAAGATCACTATTTATAAGCAAATTTGTCATTACCCATAATCCAAAAGCGCGTTTTACATTCAAAGCAATTATTAACGATACAAATTTGACATGTTTAAGCGTTCTATTTTGACACTGTAAAAATTCCTTACACTCCTTTACGATGACGAATGTATATGACTGCAATGATGGCAGAAAAGTTTTTTACGTGTGAGGCGCGTTTTAGCAAGACTTTTACAAAAATAAACTGTTGAAATCCACACGTCCTTTTCTTGTGCCATCATTCTGCTTGATACATTTCTTTGGAACGATTTACTTCCCTTTTTTACTTATCACATGTACGAAGGTGTTATAAACTGTAGACATATAAACTGTAATAGAAGTTATCCTAACATGGACAGTACAATAGCACACGTTGCTTAAAATTTAAACATTTAATTCTCAGTTCTTTTATTTGTGCAAGCCGCACTTGTTTCCATTTAAATGTGAGGTGAATTTCATATATTGACAGAGTTTATGAAATAACTTGACTTGCAGAGGCACCTTAAGTTTTAAGCCCATGAAAATGACCAAAGGCACTTCAAAACGCACTTTTGAAAAGTACCATTCTTCGAGGTCGCAGTCGCTCATTGGATAAGCAGTTTTAACCACTGGTTGGGCTTCTTGACACAACTTTGTTCCAAACCAGACATACAACAAGAAATGTCTTCTGTTTGAAGTCCTTGCCACCCTGGTTTCATAAAGAATAAAGCAAATATTACTTTTGTTAAGTCTATTTCTAGAAGTATATTGTTTCAAATGTCCACGACCTACTTATAACATCAAACACTCAAACAACAAAGATATGGGCGAAGTAGGGGTGGTACGTGTTACTACTTTTCTGTTTGCACAAAGTAGGGGTGGTACGTATTACTACTTTGCTGTTTGCACAAAGTAGGGGTGGTACGTATTACTACTTTGCTGTTTGCACAAAGTAGGGGTGGTACGTGTTACTACTTTTCTGTTTGCACAAAGTAGGGGTGGTACGTATTACTACTTTGCTGTTTGCACAAAGTAGGGGTGGTACGTGTTACTACTTTTCTGTTTGCACAAAGTAGGGGTGGTACGTATTACTACTTTGCTGTTTGCACAAAGTAGGGGTGGTACGTGTTACTACTTTTCTGTTTGCACAAAGTAGGGGTGGTACGTATTACTACTTTTCTGTTTGCACAAAGTAGGGGTGGTGCGTATTACTACTTTTCTGTTTGCACAAAGTAGGGGTGGTACGTATTACTACTTTGCTGTTTGCACAAAGTAGGGGTGGTACGTATTACTACTTTGCTGTTTGCACAAAGCCGAGTATAACGTGCATGTTGAGTAACGGGAAATCATAATGAAGCAATGGTGATTGAAATACTGTCACATTTCCTGATCAGAACTCAAACCGGAGTCACCTTAAAGTGGAATGTTGCCACCTGTCCTCAATGCCACAGATTGACATCCATGTCGAATAAGTTCGTGTCTCGTTTCCAATTTCTGTTTTCTTTCCTTTTTTGTTCGAGAGACATGGAAACACTCGTAGTGTTTTAGTTTCCGTAGTTTCAACATTTCAGCTAATTATTTTAGTCATTGTCTGAAAATAATGCCTGCAGTGTAGAGTACCAGAGTCCCTGGTTGACAGGCAGATAGACAAGTTGCCTGTTCTGACCGACAACACACGGGTTCGCTCTATCCGCATTCTTTCTGTCTTTTGCATGAATGACGGATCTCTGCTTGTTCTATTTTTCAGAGGAAATGATGATCTTTATATTTCGTTCAGTTGCATATTTATACTGTTTTCAAAGCGCTTCCATCTTCAGATGATTTGACGGACACATCATAGTGTTTGAGTTTCCGTAGCTTCAACATTTCAGCTAATTATTTTAGTCATTACCTGCACTGTAGTACCATGTAGTGCATGTAGGGAAATGTTCTGCTTCACGGGTGGATAAAATTAAAAGGTTTCTTGAGTTTAGATTATTATGCTATGTTCGAGCGTTTTCAAAGGTGAAAATACCCGACTTTGAATAAGGCGTGCACATTCACGACGTATAAATGGATAATAATTTTGAAAGTGTGCTCACAAATCTTTATTAATGCTAGACTTCCATGAAGATGAGTCCGTCTAAGAATCTTAGTAATTTTCTTTAAATAAAACTCGTTTGATACCTTGTTGTATGTGAGCGGGCTTTAATTAAGTGTTGTTCGTGAATTAATGTTAGACTATTAGTGAAAAAAAAAGTGTGTACTTTATAGCCAATGAAAAATGCATGGTGAACTGATTTTAATTCTTCTTTATTTTAATCTAAACATGGTTGCAAGGCTTTAAATTCTTTCGGTTTTTCTTTGACTTGACAGTATTCCCATCAAAATAGCAATATTTTGAGTTCGGAAATAATTAAGCGTTCCCATTAATGTAAAGTTATTATTTGTGTTCATACATGTTTCTACCTCGAGAAAACATTAGCAGCCAATTTCAAATTGTTAATACAGATTTCATTGACTGTATTGTTTCTGGAACTTCATTCACTCCAAGTGATAATGACACTGTAAAGAAATGAGATTGCTGAGCTAAAAACCCAAACGATTGTGCATAATTCGAAGACTTTAACAAGTGCTTGTAACTTGCGTTTTGTTACATTCACGATGTAAAATGTTCATTGCTCACTAATTGCATGTAGAAAAATACTTTAATGAGTATACAAATAGTCTGTACGCGTCACGTCTTTCATTGCCGTTATATTTAGTGAGCATTTCAAGACTATAGGAGGGTACCTTTCTTTTAGACAGTCTTTTCTTTTCTGTTATCTTCTAAATTATTTTATGTACACATTTGTAAATATTGTGGGTTTTTTAGAAATAATTTATAACAAGATGTAATGCACCTTTTGGTCTCAAATCGTGAACATATTACAATGTGTAAATATCATTTCCGGGATGGTGAAACGTAGATTTCGAAAATGGATGTTAAAACTCCAAAGGAGTTTCTGTTCATTATTTGCTAAAACACGACATATATACTTAACTGCACCTAGAGTTTAAAAGAACAGTGCATTTTGTCTAGACTGCACGTTAACTTAAAGCCATTTTCCATAACTCACTTCACCTCAAAGAGAGGCCGGGATTTGTTACAGAATATTATTTCTCTATTTTCCTTTCCAAGACTTATCAAAATACGGCTTATTACGATTTACTAAACTGAATATAGTAAATTCCGAAGGTTTCTTTTTTCACTGCACTTTTGGACACTTTTTTATTTCACATCCACCTTTAGACATATGTGCATGGTGTTTCTTTGCGCATGCGTAACTAACAAGACATGGTGTGTTTCTTTGCGCATGCGTAACTAACAGGAGACATACAAGTATAAGGAGCTTGATGATGAGGTCGAAGAAGAACTGCGTCAGGAGATGGCGGCACTCGAGCTCAGTAAACGACAAGAGGATATTGAGCTCAAGGTACACCGAACGGTTCGAATCTGTCTACAGTTTTCCGTGTGGATATTGGTTGTTTTGTTCTTGATGTTATTTTTATTTCTCTTCACAGTTTGTCGTTACTTGCAGCGTAGCATTCTCGAAGAAAGAGATTTTTTTTTTCGACAATTGTAAAGTGGATGTATACGTTAACAGAAATTGGCGGTTGTTACCCAGAATAACTGACAAACTACAGTTATTTTAATTTTGGTAGATCAGTAAGTTTTAGTCGACTTATTTTTTTTTTTGACTGCCTTAAGTATACACTAAGCGTTTTTACTCTTTATTGTGCCATTTAGTAAAATTATTTACTTGATAAGTAAAATGTTTTCGAAATATTCAAAGTATGTTCTGGAGGGGGAAAACGTGGCGTAGCCACCAAATAGTAAAGATATTTTAAAATCCCACTAAATGTATTGTATTATGAAAAGCATTACCTAATGTTAAAACACTTTCTCAATATGATAATATGATATTTTTAGAATTGCGAACCCAAGGATATGTACGTATAAAAAAATATGTAGTCTCATGAACGAAGATCTTATTTCAGGAAGTACACTCCAGCAAAGGGGCTATGACTCTGTCCATCTAATGTTGCATTTTCATGTCAAAGTTAAAGGAATGTTTGTGTGGGGTGGGGTAGGATTGTTGCACTGTGTATGTGATGTCATTTGTGTGGTGTGTGTTTGTGTGTGTGTGTGTGTGTGTATTTAGTGTCATTTGTGGGGGGGGTGCATGTGTGTATGTAGTGTCATTTGTGTGGTGTGTGTGTGTAGTGTAGTGTCATTTGTGTGGTGTATGTTCCTGTGGCATTATTGAATTGTGTGTGTGTCTGTCTGTCTGTCCATATGAGTTCGTTTTTGAAAGGAAGTATTTTAGAACAAAGCTTATTTAGAAAACCCACTTTGGTTACCTTAACCCTTCCCATCTGCTTGATTTTCTTTGCGCACCACACCTGTTCCTGAACTCCTGTAAAGCAATTCATCAGTCAGAAGCACACAATCGAATGATGTTTTATTATTTCATTATCCGTTATAACTTGAATCAGTGAGGTGAGATGAAATGAAATTCACCAATGAAAGACAGAGAAAAAGGTTGAACTGAGATGAGAGCTGAAAATAGTGGTGTAATAATGAAGTTAAATTGATGTCCCGCGTGAACGGCGGGCAATAGTTACAGTGTAGTTAAAATAGTTACTTGAGTTCATAATGAGTGGAGTTAAATGATTACTGACGAGCATAATAAAGTTCATAATGAGTGGAGTTAAATGATTACTGACGAGCATAATAAAGTTCATAATGAGTGGAGTTAAATGATTACTGACGTGCATAATAAAGTTCATAATGAGTGGAGTTAAATGATTACTGACGTGCATAATAAAGTCGAAGAATGAAAACAGAAACAGTAGGCAAAATCGGGCGAAAATGAGGTAAAAGTCATCTTTGGTACCTTAATGGAATGGGCAAAAATTAAAGTATAAACTGGAGAACATGATTAGATGGGGGTGGGATAAAAGTTATTGCAGGTGAACATAATCGAATAGACATTAATGAAAATTGGTGGGAAAATCGCAAAATCACAGGGTGAAAATAAATGAGTTTTGCTCATATAATAAATTATATATTGGATGGATATTAAGAGAAAGCTTGGAAATTAGATATGAATTATATAAATAAACGACCTACTGTGGTGAACACAGAATTATAAATGAGGGTGAATATAATTGGATGGACATTAATTATACCTTGACTAAAGGACATTGTCGCTGAAAATGACGTGAAAATCCATAATGGAACATGTAAGAGATAGAGATGGCAGAAAGCTCCTGATTGGTCTATAATAATGGCAGTTAATAGATGTATGGATGGTAACTGTGTTAGTGAATAAAATTAGATAAGTCATTAATAGTACACAATAATGAGATGGAAAATAAATACTAGTGGTGAATGAAGAGCAGAATGATTAGATATTAAATCAAGGCCAAAGAGGGAGAAAGCAAACAGGTGGTTTGAAAGGAAAATCACGATGAAGCATATCCGTTTTACTTAATTTGGGAAGGGGGCGGGGTATAAACTCACTCGGGGGATATTAACTAAAACAAAATTTTAAAACCTGGTGGCACACTTTAGTTGGGAACGAAATAAGCTAAGGCAAAAGAACAAGAGGCGGGAGTGAACCGGAAGTGACAACTGAAGCACTCGGCGGGAGTAGAAACTAGATGACAATAACGATTAAAGAACGATGACCATTAACGGAAGTGAACATGAAATAATAATCTATAATGACAGGGTAATTACTGACTAAAATCTTGTACGATGCAGGAAGCCCACCGGGTAATGGACGAGGAGGCCACGCTCGGCCTTGGCAACAACGAGGATAGCATTGATAAACAAGATGAGGAAGCCACTGTTGACAGCATTCCTAAAATAGTCTCCGAGAATTCCGATGAGGTGAGAGAAATTGTCTGCCTGTTTAGTGTGAAATCGTCTCACTTCCTGCTATGCCCTGTTCATGTGTAAATCGTATCACTTTCTGCTATGCCCTGTTTAGTGTGAAATCGTCTCACTTCCTACTATGCCCTGTTCATGTGTAAATCGTATCACTTTCTGCTATGCCCTGTTTAGTGTGAAATCGTCTCACTTCCTGCTATGTCCTGTTCATGTGTAAATCGTATCACTTTCTGCTATGCCCTGTACATATTTTAAATCGTCTCAGTTCTCACTTTCTGATGTAATATGTTCAGGTGTAAATAAATGTCTCATTTACTAGAAAGCTTATAGGCAATCTCACTGAATTTAAATGAGAGCCATCTGACATAGGGTTTGAATTAATTCGTTGCTTCATGTTTACATCGAAATTTTTGGGTATGACAGTTGAGGAAGAGATGAAAAGACTGTCTGATAGTTTGAAAGTACATTGCTACATTTACCTTATATTTCTCAAACATAATAAAACATATCTTTTGATAGCACAAATTCCATTTGATTACTTTTAATATTTGAAATTTTATTTGTTTTGCCCTCTTTCAGAAAAAAGGAACTAGTGTGGAAAATAATTTGGAACCTTCTATAAAGGCAAACCTTTGAACCTATATTATAATTATTTCACTCATTATATTAAACACAGTACATGTTTAAACCATTTCATTGGAAATAAGTTTAGCCTTGTCGTTTCCAATGTTTGCTGTATCCACTTGGACCTAATCTATGTGTTCATAGCACAGACTTATCTATCATAGCACAGGCAAATTTATCATAGCACAGACTTATCTATCATAGCACAGGCAAATGTATCATAGCACAGACTTATCTATCATAGCACAGGCAAATTTATCATAGCACAGACATATCTATCATAGCACAGGCAAATCTATCATAGCATAGGCATATGTGTCATAACAGAGGCATATCTATCATAACAAAGGCATATCTATCGTAACACATGCATTTATCATAACACAGGCATGTCTATCATGAAACAGGCTTACCTCTCATAGCACAGGCTTATGTATCATACAACAGGCATATCTATCATAGCAAAGGCATATGTATCATAGCACAGCCAATTCTTTCAAAACACATATCTATCATAACACAGGCAAATCTATCATAACAAACGCATGTCTATCATAACACAGGCAAATATATCATAACATAGGCAAATCTATCATAACACAGGCATGTCTATCATAACACAGGCATGTCTATCATACCACAGGCACATATATCATACATAACCTGGCCTACCTAACTTAGCACTGTTCACTTTTGTCACTAACACTTCATAACTCATTATTATTCGGCTTCATTTCACTCTCTTCCATGCTCAGTGGTCTTCATCATTGTCTTATCCTCTTTATAGATCAAAATTTTTCATCTTGATACTCAGTATTCTTCGGCATTTCTTCGTCCTAATCAAACTTCGACATTTTACTATTTGCCATCTTCTTGTCCGTAGCTCTTTTTTTTTCAACTTTGCTTTGCCATATCCTTAAATCAGAGTTTTTCAAGTTTATCTCGTCGTATCCCATAGCTTAGTTTTCTTACCTCGCCATCTCTTTATCGCAAAATGTTAGTTTCTCTTCGCCACTTCTCTAGAACATATGTAATTATTCTGTTAACTCGAGTTTTTTTTCTGTAGCTCACTATTGTTCATATGTAGTTCTCCCTTTCTGTAGCTCACTATTGTTCATATGTAGTTCTCCCTTTCTGTAGCTCACTATTGTTCACAGACAGTTCTCCCTTTCTGTAGCTCACTATTGTTCATATGTAGTTCTCCCTTTCTGTAGCTCACTATTGTTCATATGTAGTTCTCCCTTTCTGTAGCTCACTATTGTTCATAGGTAGTTCACCCTTTCTGTAGCTCACTATTGTTCATATGTAGTTCTCCCTTTCTGTAGCTCACTATTGTTCATATGTAGTTCTCCCTTTCTGTAGCTCAGTATTGCTTAGCTCAGATTCGCCCTCTAGCAAAATAGGAAGAATCAAATAGTTATGCTCAGAAACATCGAGTTGGAGGAGTGAAATTTTAATAGCACTTCTAATAATAATAATAATTACAATGGTCATGATTCATTTTGTTTTCCAGTTAAGCCTCGCTGATGGAGAAGATGACACGGATGGCTTGGCTGGTTCAGTTTGTAACCAGCCACCCAGCTTTACATTCAGCGTTCGTCCACCGAGTGAAGAACAGTCACACGTGTCAGATGAAAACAGTAAGTGAAACAGCTTTGAGTCTTTTATTGGAATTGCAGTGTTCTCACGAGTTGCAGTGTAAGAAGTATGTAAACTGATAAAATGGGCTTTGTTATTAGAATTGTTAATACAATTACAAAATTCTTGAGTGTTTGGACGAGAACAGAATTTACCTTCTCCCTATCTCAGTATTGTTCAGCTTTATCTCACTGTATCCGAAAACAGAAAATGTAGCAGTTAACAAAAAATATACAAGTACAAAAAATATGTAATCACTTAGAAAGTGTCGAGCAAAAGTGAAGACAGATCTACTATATTCATCTGTAACGGAAAAGAGCTTTAACAGCATTACGACATTCAAGAGTCTGAAGAAAACGAAAAAAATTCATTAAATCAAAAATCGAATTATTAGAAATCGTACAAAAAACTTTAAATTTTACTTTCATTCCCCTCTTGTTTCCTTTTTATTTCGTATACCCATATATCTTCAAGTAATCTGTTGTTTGCTTCTTTAGATTAACAAAGCTGAATCTCTACTGTGTGTTTTATTGCATATGATGAGTGAAGAAGCGTTTCTATTATTCCAGTCCAGTCTGCAATCATCCATTTGTTGCCTTTCGTTGTGCTTTGCAGGCAGCTTATCACCAGCGAGAATCCCGATAACTGTGGAAATGTTGTCGACGCCCTTCAACGCAATGCTGAATCCCAGTTTGCTGAGTCCAGCTTCCCTCAGCCCAGCGTCACTCAGCCCAGCTTCTCTTAGCTCAGCATCTCTCAGCCCGGCTTCCCTCAGCTCAGCATCACTCAGTCCAGCCTCGTTGCATACTGGTTGTCCAGCGTCGCCCTGCCTGTCCGAGCCTTACGTCCGCATCATGTCTCCCCCACTCAGCCCGGTCCACCATAGCCCACATCTGATGCACCTGCGCGAGCCCAGCCAATTCACAGGGGTGCGACGACCCTTGCTAAAGCAATACAGCATGGACATGGGGTCGGATTCACAGCTACAGCACGGCACCAGCGTGCCTAGCGTCTGGGAGAAGTTTGAAGAGGAGAAGGAAAGAGCGTGTGCAGAGAAAAGAAAGAAGGCTGCTCCTTCCCAGAACATTTCAAAATCGCAGCCTTCTCTGGTCACCACGTCCAAGACAGACTCGATGGAAAGCGAACCCGGTCCCAGGGCGCCCAAGCAGAGGATGAAACAGCGCCTGCTGCGCAGCCGAAGCAGCGGGGCCAAGTACAGCCGCTTCCGTGATAAGTACAAACGAGAGAAATGTGGTGATGACAGTTCTGCAGCTCAGCCCATGATGGATCCCTGTGTCAGGAAATCCAAAGAACATTTGCGCAGCAGCCAGTGTGGCAGTGGAGAAACCGGTTCCGACCTCGATGACTCTCTGATGAGTAACTGGGCAGAGGATGAGGCAGCTTGCGATGAGGAGGTGAAGATGATTACGGGTGAGGTGGGAGATGAAGACGATGACATCAAGCCCACGCTGTTGTCCTATACGTCCAGTGACCTTGAAGACCCTGCAAATACGTCACACTCTTCTTCTAACGTGTTTCTCGATTCGCTCAATTCTTCCTTGGACTGCGATCTATTTAGTCATTCCAGCAGCCTCCCTGCTTCCGCCCAATCCCTTAACGGGGAGAAGGGGGAACCAGTTCAAGCCTGTGTACCTCGTTTGCCCAGATCTCGCGGTGGCAGCAGGAAGGCACGGCGGCACTTAACGGATCCTGGCATCGATAATTCCAGTTTTGAACTAGGGGAGGACACTCTCACCCCAAAGTGCGGGTCACAAGGTAGCGTTGCTACGAGAAACAGCCTCAGTGATTCGAACACGCCCGTTTTAGTAGGCAGTGGCTTGGAAAACTTTGCTGCTGTTTCACCAGCATCGTTAACTCTGCCAACGTTTAGAGCGAATCTGAGCCCACTCAGTGGACACTATGCAGGAACCCCACCCCACTTGCGAAGCACACCTAACTCTGTGGGTCACTCAGTCCTATTGCAGCCACCCGTACAAGGTGGGGTGTTGTTGAGCCCGTTATCCCCCATCCCGGGTGCCGGCAGGGATAGATCATTCGTGGCCTCTTCACCAGACCATCGTCATCACCTCTCTTCACGTTCACCACACTCACCACCTCCGCATCAGAGCTCTCCTCGCTCTGTGTGTTGTGACACTTTGACAGCTGCCCAACCTCTCCATCCTTTGTTATTGTCGTCACCGGTGCCAGCTGGCCTTCCGTTACATTCGGACTGCCAAAGCTCTGCAGCGGTCGATCCTTTGTCTTCGTCGTCATTAGCATCGTCCCCGTCTACGTTTTCACACTCATTACCGTCACCCTCTCACTACACGACAGGCTCGAACCTAGCTCTGCCCCTTCTGACGTCACATAATGCGGAAAGTCTCTTGCATCCTGTTCTTTCCCACGCCCATCAGCACCCTCCCATTCCTGCCGCAACGCCTAGTTCGGGGTTGCCCCTCTTGCCATCCCCGTCATATCCGGTAGGGGAAAGCAGCAGCGGCAGCCCTGTGATCCGACATCGAACGGTGACCGATTGTCAGTCCCTACGCAGGGAGTTCTCGGACAGTACTGGTCCTTTGTAGGAAACGCACACATTTAAACTTGAGGGACAAGAATAAAAAAAAAGAGGATATATTCTTTCTACATACCCAGACTCATTGTGCTCCTAGGGGCCTTTGAGCTGCAATCAACAAGAAATATTATTTCGCTTTCAAAACAGCGTGCTGACATATGTGCATGAATGAATTTACTAAAACCTTGTATTTAATTTTATTTGTATTATTTATTTAATTTTGGTTAATGTTCTTGTTGCTGTTGAAAACGTGCATGATTTTGCAAATGTTTGTTCATAATTATGTGGTTTTGTGATGACGTTTTCTCTTTCTGAGTTTTATGAAAGAAAACTACACCTGTGCAGATACATATTGTACCTAAAATTCTCCGAGGGGAAGTTTCCTTGAGAAGGTATGCTGACGCGATCAGTTTTCATTGTATTTTTGGGGGGGGATTGGGGGGTGGGGGAGTTTGAAGTATTGTTCTGAACAGGAATGCAGGAGAAGTATGTCTCGATCGAGACTTTGAATTCAGTCTTTCATTGTATGAACGCAGCTGTGCAACAGTGGATGTGTGCGCATGCGTGAATATGCATTTACGACTTCGCGTGTGTACATCTGTGTGCGCGCACCGCATCGCTCTTCGCTCTGTTACAGTTTGTATAATCAGCAGTCGACCCTCAAGTCTACTTTGCAAACCTAGCAGAATCTGGCGTAGCTACAGTATATACATGTCAGAACAAATAATTTTAAATGCTTTCACAAATTTATATTCTTTCGTTTGTGGGTTTTTTAATATTATGATTATTATTTAAGATTTTTTTGGGGGGAGGTGAATAAATTTTAATTATTGCATAGTAGTAATTATATTTTTAAGAGTAATTTGTTTCCTGTTGTTCGTGAGCTTGTTCTCTTTTCTTTTTCCATCTTTTTTTCTGAAAATCATTAATTACAAACTATGTAAACAGCACGCATCCTGCCTTCATCTTTTGAAATCTTCATTCTTGTACTCACTGGCGCCAGATTTTTATTTGCGCGCCAGGTATCAGAATATACCCAACATGCAGATATCCGTGTATTTCGATTGTACGGGACTTTCTCATGTACTCAACTAATCGAATGCTTGTGTGCATGCAAATATCTCCTGTAAGTACAGAGAGCTCATTGGCCAAAATGTCATGGTGGCCGTCTTAGAATGCACATTCTTTCACATACAAAAGTCTCCTAGGATTAGTGATAGCACAGTTATAATTTCATGGTGGCCGTCTTAGGATGCACATTTTTTCACATACAAAATTCTCCTAGGATTAGAAATAGCACAGTTATAATTTCATGGTGGCCGTCTTAGGATGCACATTCTTTCACATACAAAAGTCTCCTAGGATTAGAAATAGCACAGTTATAATTTCATGGTGGCCGTCTTAGGATGCACATTCTTTCACATACAAAAGTCTCCTAGGATTAGAAATAGCACAGTTATAATTTCATGGTGGCCGTCTTAGGATGCACATTATTTCACAAGCACCAGATGGGCAAGATTCTTATCAATGATAAACATGATATTGTTTGCGGGGAAGGGGTGGGGGAGATTTTTAAAACCTTGGTCAATATCACATGAACTTCAACTTTGGTGAATAAGTTTAGATTCACGTTACAGATCGCCACCAGGTTTGACCTTGAACAGGCTCTATCTTTCAATTGCTGGGAGGACAGAAGACAAATCTGTATTGTACTTCCTGTACAATTCATGTGTTAAATAAATTGCTTAATTACACAAAGGTAATCAGAGGAAAAACAACACGCATTTTCACATTCAAAACAGTTTCTCTCCTGCATTATTATTTTCACAGCGAACTAGAATGGTGTCAAAAATACCCTCGAACCAAAGTGTATCGGATTGACCTGTAACCTTTACTCTCACCAAAGAACACTAACCGAGAAACAGAAATTACCTCCGAATATCTGATAACTGCAGACTGTTTCGGGTTGCTGGCTGGAATCTTAAGTTTCTCTTAGCTCATGTAACAAGTGACAACATTGTAGTCATAATAATTAACACGTGACTCGTCGATATTCACATTTTCAACTGAGCGAACTGTTTTGAATGCAATACATAAAAAATATATTAGTACAACGTTCTATGCTTTCGAAATAATTTTGTAAAATAAATTAGTTAAACTTTACACATTTAAACATTAGAGAAACGTTACTTTTCTGTTGTAGGCTCTAAGGATATAGTCGTGGAAAGTGGACAATTAATTGGCTTCCATGTAAGGTAGTAGGTAATTATATTTTCTCCTATATTCGTCATGACGATGGCTAAGTATAGCCAGAAAAAAAAATAATAATTTTTCGTCAAAACAACATTACTGTTACTATGGTAATTCATAATATGATAATTTATTTGGTAAGAATTAAGATAAAATAGCAACTTATATTTCAAGGTTTTTTTTCGGAGAAAACAACAAACACTAATCTCTCTCTCTCTCTCTCTCTCTCTCTCTCTCTCTCTCTCTCTCTCTCTCTCTCTCTCTCTCTCTCTTAATGTCACTAGCAAAGTTTGTTTATTTTTCAGTCGAATGGTTTTCCAAACTGTATCAGAGAACTTGTTTTCTTTGTGAAATTTCGTATCAAGTTGGGCAAATTGTATGGGTCATATGGTTAAAATTAACAGTATGCTAATTCTTATCATGTTTAATTTATTAAAACATTTCTTTTCTTGAAAATAGAAACAAACAACTAAGTAAATGTTGACCATGAAACCAACAAGACAGGCGCACTTTTATTATTGACAAAGACACCAACACGAATACACACTCGCAGTATTACAAAATCACCCACGAACGCTCGATTATTTTAACAGCCTGTTCCTTTTTGAGAAACGAAATTAAGGTCCTGTTTTTATTTCGCTTTGTCTTTTTCCACAGAACGTTACATTTCATAGTTTATTTAGACGTGTGTTCAAATCAGAAAATAGGCCATAGTAATCTCAGTATCTATAAATATTTGTATGTTGCCAAGTATCTTGTACAGAAATAAAATGCGCGTGTAAAAAATTGTTTTTAAAAAAATTAATTAAGCACAGACGTATTTATATTTTATAAGTCGGCCTGGACATTTTCTTCCCTCCCTTTGACAAGGGGAGAAAACTTTTGAATGTAGCTGACAGTACTGTTGGTTGCTGTCTCCGAGAACAGTGTTAATGCTGTCCCAAATCCCCATGTTAGTGAATGTGTTCTTGTATCCCACTTTTATTGGTAATAATATATAGTTCGATTAAATCGAATCTTTTTTCATCGGTGTTCTGAGTGAGTAGTTTATGAGTTTGTTTGTTTGTTTGTTTTGTTTTGTTTTGTTTTGTTTTATTCACTTTATTATCGTTGTTGTCTAACCTGATGTCAAAACTTGATTTGCTATTCAATATTTATTTATTTTACTTTACTTTTATATAGTTCTTTGCTAACTTATTTATTAATATTTCGTTTCCCAGCTTATATGGACGTGTGTTTGCAACTTTACACTTTATTGCTATTTATATTTAAGGTGAAATTTTTGTTTGGTCAGAGAAGGGCTTATGTTTGTGATTGTTTATTAATGTATAATACTTGTATGATACTTGTAACTCGCAAGTTTTGCTTATTGCTCTTATTTTTCTAGTTCATAACATATCTTTTTTTTAAAAATAATTTGTTTGAAAACAGATATTGACTTTCAAAACAATGGGTACTAATGCGAGTCTTCTCTCTCTCTCTCTCTCTCTCTCTCTCTCTCTCTCTCTCTCTCTCTCTCTCTCTCTCTCTCTCTCTAACTTCTTTTTCACTGTGAAATATTGCAATTTCAATTTTGTTTGTGGCTGCTTTGCAGAGTATGTTTTTCTTATTTATTATTTACTTAATCACTGTGCGTGCTGCATAATAGCTTGTAGAAAATTGGCTGTTATTCCCTACTGACACACTTCAAGCTTTGTGGTGCTCGAGTAATGTGACACATTTGGGGTGCTCGAGTACTGTGACATCTTTGGGGTGCTCGAGTACTGTGACATCTTGGGGGTACTCGAGTAATGTGACACATTTGGGGTATTTAGGGTAGGGAGGTATTCAACAGAGTAGATTTCTTTAAGCGATCACGTGACTTTACAGAACACAATTTTTTTTTAATTGTTTTCCTATACATAAAATGTATAGACAGGCCATACTTGTGCTTAGATGTATACTTTTTTTCTTTTAATCTCAAAGTCAAAACAAGAATTATTTATATCTATTCTAATTTTGGTTACGTTTTTGTTTATGGGGAAGCATTTAAGTATTTTACTTGCAGTCTTTGCTGTTTGATTGCTTGGTACTTCCTTTTTTTTATTATAAAACAATGATTGTTGTAATTTATTTTCAATATATATATTTCTGACTTAGATTTGTTGGATGCTCAATAGCAAAAACTCGACTTAGATGTGTAGATGTGTAGATGTGTGACGTGTTTTCCGTAGCATGTTGAAAGAATGAAGTTTGACTCTAGCGTTTTGTATTGTTACATTGAACGCTAGGTACCCTAATAGGTTAAGGTGTATTCGATAATTAAAACACTGAAAGAATATTTTGAGGAATTTTCAAAATGTAGGCGATAACTTTTTATCCACCCCACCCCCGAAGATTTGCGGACGAACAGTTGTATATGAACTAGCAGTCTCCTGACCAGGCCCGGCATTAGGGTCTGCTGGTGGAGGGGTGGAGGCCAAGGCAAAACGCTTTCAGTGGGGCCCTGACGTGTTCGGAAAACAGACAGCTGTTCCCGTTTTCCGAGCGCATAGTCCATGGCGGTTGCTTTGCTCACCGTGCTCTAGGGTCCAGCCTGCTCCTGACAAAAGAGGTTAGCTCCCTTGTGGAATCTTCATAAAGGAATCAAATCACAGTCTCGCTGCATTGTTGTATTGTTCCTTATAAGTATTTTATTCTATGAAGGGATTGAATGAGATGAGAATGGTTGGGATTAAAAAAATAATATCTTAGGCTACTACCGCATATTCCTTGTTTGGTTCCTTACAGAAAAAAATGGTATTATACTATGTTTGTCTTAGATTGCTTAGCATATATTTATGGGTTAATTTAAGTCATTATAGGCAAAAAAAACAAAAGAGATGTCTTGCAACCCCGTTTGTAGATCGACATAGGAATAAAATGTAAACTTGGAGAAAATAATAAAGCTGTCAGTTAATAGGACTTTTATATTTTCGGCTTTTTACTAATGCTTGTCTTATTTATTTATTATTATTTTTGTAATAGCCTAAATATCATTTTGCCAAAAAATTCAACACATTCTTTCTGACTGAACACATTTTGCGAATCAAATATGTGACAAAATGTAACCCTTTCAGTGCTAGGAGTTCGGGAGGTTGTCTTGTTACGTCAGGGTAGATATTGTGACCGACAGCTTCCCATTACTCAAGCAAACTTCGTGACAACACGTGACAGAGAACGATCCAGGAAAGAGTTTGCGCATCGTAGGCACCAAGCGCGCATTTGAGGTCTGGCATGTTTTACCAAGGTGTGGCAAAAGGCTGTCGTTTTCTTTTTCTTCATTTTTTTCTTCCCATCCTATTTTAAAACAGTTAACTTATAATTGTTCACGTTTATTATTGTTATGTCAGTTAAGGACATGAAAGACGAAATATAATGTAAACTTGGAGTAAATGCACAAGTTGTGTGTGTGTTTGTTTGTTTGTTTTCATAATGATTAGAATTATTCGTTATCAAAGTCATAACTTTCGAATTGTAATTGCGGGGAATTAGAGGGTGTTGGTATTTCTTTTCTTAATTTATATTTTTAATAATTAATAACATTAATTTACAGATCTGAATATATATATAATCTTACATTAGAGTACGAATTGAACAAATAACATCACGGGTACGTTTTGACACCCGTCTACTGGTTCATTATTTTTCTCTCAATCCTTTTGTCTTAGTTCTCGTGAGGTAGAGGGGAACAAGACTTGTTCATTTGTCATAGGCCAAATGTTTCCACTGTAAATATCATCTTCATGATGGCTGCGTTGTGCCGTTCTAAAGTGAGACTAATCATTGTGACTATCCCGGTTCTTCGGCGCATTTCGGCGCTCGCTATCAGTCATCTGCATGATCATTTCTCCCCTGTCACAGGCAAAGCAACCATTTCCCGTGAATTCATTACTTTTTTAATTTCTTTGAACAATCTCTCAACATTCGTACCATTTTCGACACATTTTGCAGCGTGACTTTTTATCAATTATATATTTTATATTTCCGTTCGAACAGTAACGTCAAATGGCGGCACTTAAAAATGCGAGGTCTCATAACTTCAGGAGATGAGAAGCAAAACTGCAAAAATATATAAGGCACGGTGAGGGGGGGGGGGGTATGTGTGCACTGGACGCACATGCGCGTAAAAGTTTGCAGTTGGCATATTCTCCTACCTCTCATTTGCATATTCTCCTACCTCTCATTTGCATATTCTCCTACTTGTCATTTCTTCGTCCCAATGTTGTACTGTGTGTGGGTGTGTGGGTGTGACCAGCACTATTTCTAGAGTTAGACCTTCACCCTGATGCCTTGCAGAGTTGTTTCTTATGCATCTGTAAAGTCCACTGTATATAGTATTTTTGTTATTATTGCCAAAATTTGTGATTCAGTCCATCTACACGTTCACTCCGAGTATCTGAACACGAATAATCGACTACTGTTATATCCTTTGCTTTTGGTGTTCAGTTACATTCTTTTGTTATTATCGTGCGAGTGTTAGACCACGAGCTAATAGAATAGTAATTCCGAGATGACGATGAGGTTAGCTGTTAGAGATACGTTGAGCCGTTGGCGCAATTAGAATAATGGCGAATAGAGTAAAGTCTGGAAACAAATGTCTAATAAGGATTGAAACAAATGTGTTGTTAGCAGTTGAACTAAACAACAAAAAAAAACAACTAATTCTAATTTATTTTCCCAGTACCTAAAGCACACAGACAAACGCACTGAACAATCGAATCCAGATTAATGTAAAGTAAAACAAAGCCACGTTCGAATTTGCCCTCAATAAAATATGCACAATGCTTACAGATAATGATTATAATATTTACGAACTGAAAAGCACTTTTACCGTTGAATTACATGCTGGTCACATCCATATTAAATTATACGCTGCCTTCAATACGACTTGTTCTGACAAAAATGACCCAATGACTCAGTGCAATATAAATTAGCTGTGTTAATAACGACTTGATCTGACAACTGACTCACTTACTCACTCAATGCAATATAAATTAGCAGTGTTAATAACGACTTTCAAGTGACCCAATTACTCACTCAGTGCAATATAAATTGATTGTGTTAATAACGACTTGCTCTGTCAAAGCCCCAATTACTCACTCAGTGCAATATAAATTAACTGTGTCAATAACGACTTGCTCTTTCAAATGACCCAATTACTCACTCAGTGCAATATAAATTGATTGTGTCAATAACGACTTGCTCTGTCAAATGACCCAATTACTCATTGCAATATAAATTAGCTGTGTTAATAACGACCTGGCCCTGTTTGTACATACACTTGCAATTCACCGTATGGTTCAATATAGAATTCCAAATTTGATTTTACAGCACATAATTGTGAGCATCTTGCACAGTACTTTGATGAGCATGCAAGACTTCTACCGGAAATATTAAATAAAATGAGAAACGTTGTTACGAATTCTGTTTATTTCTATTACGATTACCCGTTCATACAAACAGGAACGTTGTTCACACAAAGAACGCACACATATACATATACGTTTATTTGTTATTTTGCAGATTGTATATACACCATCTGTACTATTTATAACTTGTACTATGTCTAAACAGAACTTGATTTGGACATTGTTTATTGTTAGTCATTTTTTAGTGAATAGCTATTATGTCAAAGGATGGCAGAGAAGGGTTCTCCATTCCACGAACACTTTAAAAAAAAAATCTTTTGTTGTTTTAAGTTTATTTTTCTTGTAATCCACTCTGGTTTTCTTCGATGAATAATCTGGAATTTTTTATTGTGGGGAATGGGGTTGGTTGGGGGTGGACGGGAGACGTAGTTGTGGATTTAAAGGAAAGAAAGTCATTGACTTTTTGTAACTGCTCTGCATGTACATAAAATGAGAAGACATTTATTTTCTTTTGTACATACATGCCCTCTCTGATTTAGATTCATGACATGAATGAATTTATTTGTATTAAATTCTCTAAGATTAATCAGTTGTTCAATTCGTTTTGTTTTTTAAATAAAACATATATCTATGTTTCAATGCAAATCAGTAAACAGGTAGGTTAGTCATATTACAGTGATTTAGTCACTCTTTCATTTTCATGCTGAAAAGTTTTGCTAGAAAAAATAAAGTTAATCCTGTTAACATTGCGTAAATTAATCATTCAGTCCTTGTAACCGTTGAAAACATTATTTTTTTGTTGTTTTGTTGACTAATTGTTTTCCTAAACACACACACACACACACACACACACACACACACACACACACACACTTAAGATATTTCACGTTTCATTGAACATTATGTAGATCATATCCTCTCACCTACAGAGTGTCAGATTTTGTCTTTCATGACGTACAAGACATTTCTCCTCCCTGCATCGATCTTGGATGGTTTAAATATACATTGTAGGGTGGGTTAGTGGGTGTTCTCTTTGTTTGTTTGTTTGTTTGTTTGTTTGTTTGTTTGTTTGCTTGCTTGTTTGCTCTGTAACTAAATAAGTTCCTTTTTATCTGTTGAATTTATGTAGGCGTTTGCATTATACTTATTATTTGCTGGATCTCTCTCTCTCTCTCTCTCTCTCTCTCTCTCTCTCTCTCTCTCTCTCTCTCTCTCTCTCTCTCTCTCTCTCCCCCACCACACTTGTTCTTTCTCTCACTCTTCTTGTACAATATAAATTTGGTCTTATTTTGACATCGTACAAATTATGATCATTTTCTGTTTAATGCACGACTTCAGACACTTTATACTGAGATCAGGGAGTGCAATTTTCTTTGAGAATATTCTTAAAGGTTGGTTTGAACACCTCATCGTTTCAATTTGTGTTCATGCTTTCGCTAGTGAGTTTGTGCGCGTATAACGTAAGCGAGGTGTTACGTGATTTTAATAAGACTGTTGGCTGAGTTTACGGTAGAAGTGAGTAGTGATATGTTTGTCTGTGGATTTAATATGACAGATGACTGAGCCGTTTCGGTAGAAATGAATAATGATACGTTTGTCGGTGATTTTAACATGACAGATGACTGAGTTGTTTCGGTAGAAGTAATTAGTAATATGTAGTCTGTGATTTTAACATGACAGATGACTGAGTTGTTTCGGTAGAAGTAATTAATGATATGTAGTCTGTGATTTTAACATGACAGATGACTGAGTTGTTTCGATAGTGCTAATTGGCGAAGTGTCCGTCTGTGATTTTAGTGTGACAGATGACTGTGTTCAGTAAGAATGAGAAGCGAGAAGATGATGTACAGTTATCGCTTTCTGTTATTCAGTGATATTTTAAAAATCACAATTGTGATTTATGTTTGAGTGATTGCTAAAAATGTTAGTTAACTAATAATGGTGATTTGTGTGATGCATTACTCCTCCCGTCTGTGGAATCATATTAATGATCACAGGCATGCTTAAAGTTAGACAGGATAAGGTTAAAATTAATAAAAATTAAGAATGCGGGGATCAACAAATTGTTATTAAATTTCCCGTCCTAAAATACCCTACATTATGATTAGATCAATGTAAAGTGATTAGTCTAAATATAAATGTGTTTCTCTGTAGTAAGTAACTGTATTATAAATCATGAAAAATAAATGAAACCCTTTGCGATAGCGACTTCTGACCCTAAAATATAAACCTGGATTAACTTTAATTCATTTCAAAATATTAGTGTTAAGTTTAAGATTAAAAGAACAACAAAAGAATTATTTATTTATTTATTTATTACATAGAGTGCGCCCAACATCTTTGGTTCTGGCACTAAGAGACAATTTAGTGACCATTTATACGTGTTGTTTGCAAGAGACAATTTAGTGACCATTTATACGTGTTGTTTGCAAGAGACAATTTAGTGACCATTTATACGTGTTGTTTGCAAGAGACAATTTAGTGACCATTTATACGTGTTGTTTGCAAGAGACAATTTAGTGACCATTTATATACGTGTTGTTTGCAAGAGACAATTTAGTGACCATTTATACGTGTTGTTTGCAAGAGACATTTGTCTACAAGTACGTTTTTATAGTTAGTTCTACTTCTCCGTATATATGTGTAGATAGATAGATAGATAGATAGATAGATAGATAGATAGATAGATAGATAGATAGATAGATAGATAGATAGATAGATAGATAGATAGATAGATAGATAGGTAGGTAGGTAGGTAGGTAGGTAGGTAGGTAGGTAGGTAGGTAGGTAGGTAGATAGATAGATAGATAGATAGATAGACAGACAGACAGACAGACAGACAGACAGACAGACAGACAGACAGACAGACAGATAGATAGATAGATAGATAGATAGATAGATAGATAGATAGATAGATAGATAGATAGATAGATAGATAGATAGATAGATAGATAGATAGATAGATAGATAGATAGATAGATAGATAGATAAGCAGAAAGATAGGCAGAAAGATGTGTATACGGGAAAAATATAGCCCGCCTCAACATGCCTTAGTGTCCGCTTAAAATCAACATTTAAACAGCTTGGATTACAAATATACTGTATTATTTACTTTCTTGAAATACAAAGCAAACGAATGCAGACACTCAGCATAGACATAATCAGTGACCTAATTATTAACTATACAAAAGAATTCATTATTGACACTTTTTTTCTTGAACTGTGTTCAACTCATTTTGGTGGGGTTAAATTTACTTGACTAGCTTATGATATAATGTTGAAGGGAAGAGTAGAAAGGTTAATGAAAGTCAATAAAAACTTAATCAGCTCTGTCTTCCAAATTATTTTCGTTATTTTATAAAACAACCTAAAAATTATCAAGGTTGTGTAGTCGCATTTTTAATGAACATGTTGAGAAGGACAAAAGAGGAGATAGGTTAATTTCGATATATTGCAGTGAAGCCATTTATTTCAGGTACACAAGGTTCTTATCTTATATATAACAGACATTTATTTCAGGAATCCCAGACATTTATTTTTAGTTAGACCTATTTACATATTATAGGCGTTTATTGCAGATACATTAGACATTTATTTCAAGAACACCAGGCATTTATTTCAGGAACACCAGGCATTTATTTCAAGAACACCAGCCATTTATTTCAGAGACTGACACAAATTAGAGGTGCACCAGACATACTTTAGATAGTTCTGATATATAAATTAAATATAGATATAATGTTTCTTTCAGGTCGATCAGGCATTTATTTCACCTGGCAATTTTATAAGTCAACTAGGCACATAGTTTATTTAGTCTAAACATTTGTTATTTGTAGCCCTGACGAGATCAAAATATACCTTGATTACAGATAGGCCATACATTTATTTCAGATCGACAAAGCATAGATTTCAGTTAGATCAGGCAACTCTGTAATAAGTATTTATTTCAGACAGACCACAAATACATATTTAACATACTATGGATATGTAGTAAATGGAAGATATATTTATTTCAGACAGACCAAACACATATTTGACAGACTGTGGTTATGTAGTAAATGGAACAGATATTTATTTCAGATAGGTCGAACATTTGTTTCAAACAGACCAGGCATATTATTGAAGTATACACGATACTTATTATATAGATTAGTCCACTAGCTACATTATAGGCATACAAGGCGACTGATATTTCAGATAACCAGATATTCATTTCAGGTTAACCAGACATGTTTTACAGAAGACAAGGCATTTCTTTCAGATAGATCAGGGCTTTATTGCATATAAACCAGGCATTTATTTCAATGCTGTCAGAAATTTATTTCATATAGACTTGGCACATGATACAATTAGATTAGGCACTTATTAAGGCGAGCCATAGACCTGTTATAGGTAGACCAGACCTTTACGTTAGATCAAGATTTATTTCAAACAGATCAAGTATTTATTTCAAACAGATCAAGCATTTATTTCAAACAGATCAAGTATTTATTTCAAACAGATCAAGCATTTATTTCAAACAGATCAAGGTTTTATTTTCAAAAAGATCAAGCATTTATTTCAAACAGATCAAGCATTTATTTCAAACAGATCAAGTATTTATTTCAAACAGACCAGGTGTTTGTTTCAACAGTTCAGATATTTTTTTATTTCAGATAAACCAAAGACTTTCTTTAGACAGACAAGGCACATATTATAGGTAGACCAGGCGCTTACTTCAGATGCACAAATAAAAGTTACATTGCATATTTTTTTTTTATTTATATCACCAAGATAATAGATTAGGCGCGAAAGTTCGCATTGTCTGCGGAATGTCAAATCCCCTCCTGGTTCAAAGCGAGGCTTTTTAGAGGCGCGTGATTTACTCGCTGTTGTCTAACAGGTCTTCGTTGCTATTAAAGACACATTCTAGAGATACAATTATTAAAGTTATTTACAGTCTGGTTTTCAGAGACTGCCAATAGAGGCACTTGTGTACAGTTAGTAGCCTGTTGCAAGACACATTATGGTAAATAATAAAGAGATAAAACGTGTGTTTGAGGTGGTCCAGGCGTTTAAGATAACATAGACAAGGCACATGTTGTAGACAGACCAGGAACCTTTGCTTAGTTAGGCCTGGTGTGTCTTATACGGATAGTCCAGACGCTCATTTCGGGTAGATCAAGCCTCAATTTATGCTCTCAAGCACGCGCTAAAGTTGAACAGATATCTGTTTAGACAGAGCAAACGTTAGCTGTGTGAACACAGGTTGTATGCTGTTTGAAGGTGAACTGTTTAAGTACTTAGGAGCCACAGTGACAGACGAGGGATCAAAACCAGAAATACTGTCCAGGATTGCGCTGACAATAAAAGCAATGGCAAGGCTGAAGACAGTTTGGAAAGATAGAAACACCTCAGTCAGCTCAAAGATCACACTGACGCTGTACTTGGTTGTATCTGTGTTCTTATATGCATGTGAGTCATGGACCCTCGTATTGGATCTCGAAAGGAGGATACAAGCGTCTGAAATGAGATGCTTTCGAAGGTAGCTTGGCATTTCGTATAGAGATCATGTCACGAATTACGAAGTGAGAATTAGACAAGCCATTAGGCCCTATGAAGAGCTATTGGCCATTGTGAAAAAACATAAAATGAAATGGTATGGGCATATCACACGATCAACAGGGCTGGCCAAGACAGTCATGCAAGGTTACTGTGCAAGGAGGGCGAAAGAGAGGAAAACAGAGGAAAAGATGGGAGGATAACATCTCAGAGTGGACAGGATTGAAGCTGAGCAATATGGTAAGATTAGCAGAGAACAGAATGGAATGGAGGGAGATGGTTGTCAGGTCATCAGTGGTGCCCCAACGGTCTGCAAGACTAAGGGATAGATAGATAGAACTGTTTACGACCAACCTGAGATGGTGATGATATTATCCTGGCACTGAAGAATGTAGATCAACCACTCACTTTAGGCAGACTAGGCATTTGTTTAGTTGAGTCAGGCACGCACTCTATGTACACTAGACAAATGTAGCAGAAGCCAGGCAGGAGCTAAAAGCAGCCAGACGGTAGTTACAGGTAAGTCAAATACGAGATACAGACACTAGTTATAGGCAAGTCATAGACGACATACAGACAGACACTAGTCATAAGCATGTCAGACACGAGATACAGACAGACAAATACTAGTTATTGGCAAGTCAGACACGAGACAAATCATACATGAGATACAGGCAGTCAGAAGATACTAGATATAAGCAAACGAGACACCTGCAGAGAGACACATCCAGGTTTACTGGTTACAGGCAAGTCAAACACGAGATACAGGCAGACAGACACTAACCATAGGCAGACCAGATATAGGACCTATAGGCAGCATAGGCAATAACTGAAGCTAGGCCAGGCGTGAACTATAGGCAAACGAGACGCGAATAGTTCAGACAATTATTTGTATGCATCTCCAGCATGACTTTAACAGGTAGCATCGTTACTCATTTCACTGAAGTCGAAGGTTTGCAGTCAGCAAACACAGTCAACTTTTTCACGTGACCCATGTTCATCCCTTTTCTATTTTCTCCTAGGTGAGAATTGGCATCAACTGAATGTCTTCACATAAATCTAATGGTCTAATCATTTTCTAGTCGGGTACATTCAAATAACTTCCGTTGTGGTCACGGTTTGATACACATGGAAAGCCGCCATTTCACACCTCTTCTTTAAGTGACCATGGTCAAGGTTATCACACAAACTCTCTATCTAACTATCAGCAGCTATGTAAAAAGCTAAACTCTTGTAATCTGTATTGTCATTTTTATTCTTGAGTTAATAGCAGTCTTAAATCAGTTAATTAGCGGACGTTGATTACAGAAATGTCGGCGTGGATCATTAAAATTCGGAAGTATCATTTCCAATTCTTTATCACACAGACCTTCTTCCATACAAAACTTTGTTTTACAGGTGCTGGCGAAATTAAATAATAAAAAGCTCCATATAGCATTAAAATATAATATATAAAAGTGCAGACACACCCTTATACATATGAAATTACAAACCAACGAAATATTTTTATACAAAACCAATCAAATTTTATTTGTTTCGGTTTCTTTGCTTTAGTGGTGTTTGTTTTTCTTTGCTTAGATTTTTCTTTGGGGTTTTATGTCGGTTTTATTTTTATTTTATTTTTGTTTAGCAGGGGTTGAGTGGGAGGTGAAACTGGAGATATGGATTTATGTTCTTTCTTTAGAGCCATTAGAGGTAAGAGTTAGTTGACGTTTTATACTTTGTTTGTATTTTGTAAATTTTTGGTGGTATTTATTGCATTAGAAAGTACATTTATAAAGGAAACTTTCTATGCAACTGTGTTTACCGAGCGAACGAAAGCCAGTTGTAGTCCATAAAGCTACTCCAAATTAGGTGAAATAATGCTGTTCAAAGGGAGAAAAATGAGTTATAACAACTTAGAGTGAAAGTTGAGTTATGTACCTTGGTAGGTTTGCTTTAAAAAAAAAAAAAACATCTATTTCAAAATTATTGCCATTCATCAATAATAATAATAATAATTTGAGTTATGTAACTTGGTAAGTGGGCTTTAAAAAATACATCTATTTCAAAATTATTGCCATTCACCTATAATAATAATAATAATAATAATAATAATAATAATGTTCCTTTAATAAAATAGTTTTAAGTATTTTTCCAGTTTGCCAATTTAGAGTTTCAATGAACATAAAATGTTGCTAGAGTAATAATATTTTGAATTAGTTTTCACTGTAAGAAAATTGAATCTATTTTATTAAATACACATTGAATGAACACAATGGTTGTTTTTAACCATTGAAAATGCATTGAATGGATCATTTGTCTGTTTGGTCGTTCGTTTTTGAGAGGTTTTTTTTTTATTTCTCATGTTCATTGAATAAATTGCAATACTTTTTGTAATTTAAAGTTGTACATAGATAGACAGACAGACAGACAGATAGATAGATAGATAGACAGACAGACAGACAGACAGACAGACAGACAGATAGATAGATAGATAGATAGATAGATAGATAGATAGATAGATAGATAGATAGATAGATAGATAGATAGATAGATAGATAGATAGATAGATAGATAGATAGATAGATAGATAGATAGATAGATAGATAGATAGATAGATAGATAGATAGATAGATAGATAGGTTTCTTTATCCAAAGTTCTATAGAAAGTTATTTTTGGTGGGTTGTTGAACTCGGACATTGAGCAGTGAGTATCCTGGGAGAGGGGGGGGGGTGGATGAAAATTTAGTTGTTATGCAAGATATTATGGCGCCAACGAAGTGAAACCAACAGGTATAACTGGACTAATCTGGATGAGTGTTAAAGGTGTGTGTTAGAGATGGATGCTTGAGTTAGTGAGCTGAAAGCTGAATGGACTATAATATAAATGGACTGGACGGGGTGTGACGGAAGTAGAAAGACATTATTCCACAGGGGTAGCTTTCATCAAGGCTTACTCTATCAATGCTTCCAGTCAACCCCATGTCTACTCCTTGGTGAGAAGTAAAGACACATTTATACTCATGTAGCCAAATAAAGCATTCAACAGTCCAAATACAATGTTGTTCGGCAAGATTGTTTCCCAGAGTTAGTACACATATAGCTCTGTGACCTCTAAAGGTATAGAATGAATTGAAATTTTTACACTATTAAAAAATGAAAGAAGAGTAATTTTTTTCAATGTATAATATAGGAATTTAGTGCCAGCTCTTTCTAATGTTGCAGGAATGAATCAATAGTGTTAAGGATGTTCTGGGCTCTTATTATATATAACAAAGAGCCTATCTTGTTTGAGTTGAGATTTGCTCATAGTAAACAGGATTGAACTGTCTAAGCAGGAACTGAAAGTTGGTCAAGATTTTATAAACCCAGATGGCTGGTGATAAAATTATCTGTGTTGCTTTTCTTGCCATATTAATTTTGACCAAAGTGCTATCACTGAGTTTGTGTATTGAGTAAGGGGAGTTAACTGAATGTAATAGTTTGCATAGTAGAAAGACGCCAGTAGAATCCTTTTAAGAAGCATATGGAATTTATTATTCTGACTAATAATTCGATAATTTTACTGAATTGAAGTTGGTTCAACAAGTCAATTCTTGTTTTAAAAAGAATGTGGAAGTTTTTTACACACAATTTTTGTGATTTAAAGTAAGTTTGCCTATGTAGTTCTCTTCAGAGTTATTGCTGATATTATTTAATATATAAAGGATTGATAGTGATAAAAGAATTGAGTCCATTTATTGAACTATTTATTGCACAGTCCGTATGCAGAGATGATTGAATGGCCTGGAAAGGTCAGCTATTTCCCCACATGACGTGAGGCTAGCATACCTGTAGCTGTGTTCCTGGAAAGTGATGTGAGGCTAGCAGACCTGTAAAGCAGTGTTCCTGAAAAAGTCAGCTACTTTCCCACAGGACATGAGGCTAACAGACCTGCAACTGTAGCTGTGTTCCTGGAATTGTCAGCTATTTCCCCCACAATGGCGTGAGGCTTGCAGTCATATATCAGTGTTCTTACAGATCGATCAGAAATCAGTCATCACAATTAATCCAACTAACACAAATATAGGGGACCGATACCTGAAATTCATATTCTGTAAACTACCATTCAACATGGACAACATCAATCTTTGAATATATCTTTAGAAGTCTTCAACAAGTTTGTGTCACAAAATACGTCAACTATATATAAATCAAATCTCTTACTCATTCATTCCGATAAACGTGTTAAACTTTCAATCTTTAAAACTAAACTCTTATTTCAACACAAAGAAATTAATCATAATACTGTTTCCTATATTTTAAATAATATTCAATGACAACATAATTAATGTAATTATTTCTTCCTAGTAATATTCAGTATAACCCAAACTGAGGAAAACACGATATTGGTTTCTAACCTATTATAAAAAGTATTTACTTTGAGTTCTTTGTAAGAGAGATTATTTTCTCATCCAAGATTAAATCTGCTGAAAGTTTGCACAGAAAAATGTAGCCACATAATCAAAAGTCAAACAAATTTAGGTCATAAATATTGACGTAATAAATATGCGATATATTTCGTCACAGACCTAGACTCCTACAGAGAAAGAAAGACAAAAATGTAATGAAGCACGTATGATTTGATTGCTGTTACAGTTGAGTCGGTTTTGAAGTGGATTGCAGATGACTTCAGCAAATGTTTTGATGACACAGTGAAATAAATTCTTGTAGAATGAATGATTCTGTATTATTTTTTATTTCATTTCCAGTAATTCTACCGCAGTCTGTTGGTCGCCCTAAATTAATTAAAACCTAGGACATCATGACATTTGAGTGGCACACTTCCCGGTGAATATCCTCACTAACACAGAACAAAACAGACCTTTGAGTGGCACACTTCCCGGTGAATATCCTCACTAACACAGAACAAAACAGACAAATACTTACGTTACAAGATGCGTTTTACGTGAAGTGATGACGATAAGGAATGACACGAAGATGAGTGAAAAAATAATTAAAGTTATAAAATAAAATAGATATCAAGTCAAGAAATGCACATCAATTTACAAATTTAAACAAAAATCATTATTCTATGTACCTCAGAGGGAAATAGCCTACCTTACAAGTCTGTTTCTTTAACTGCAAGTTCTCCTCAAAAAGTTCAACTATAGGTCTTATTCTCTTAACTCTCCTGTTTCTTTCTATAATTAATATAAGGAGAACACACACTCCATGACACTAATGTTCGGAGTTTCAGTTATCTTTACATTGCTCAGCTAGCAGGCTGATCACAAGGTTCCATGCAGCTTTCTTTGCACATACTCTGTCGTCTGCTTCTCATTGCCACACAAATATGACGTCACCAAAACGCTTCTCTCCCTGCCCAGCCAGGAAGATGCTCTAAAGTGGAGGCTGAATCTAGTACAAACCAAACCAGACCCAGAAATGTAACTTGAGGAAACAGCCAAGAAGTACAAAGGAAAAACAACGAAAAAGAACCTTGAAAACAATGGTGCAGTATTAAGTATTTTACAATAATTAATTGGCAGACTCTGAGTGACAAAATTCACTAACTCAAATGAATTATAGATTAAAATATACATAATATTCTATATAACAATTTTACAGTTTACAATAGTCACATGAGACACACAAAAGGGTTCTAAAATTATATTCTCTCACAGTTAATACTGGTGCATATATTTCTGCTAAAACAATGTTTTGATGATTCCTAAATTCCATCACAGAGAAACATGCATTCTTTTTTTTTTTCAGTCTTTTTACTCAAACATACAAACAAAATTTTACGATGTTTGGTAAATTGAACAATTTCTTCCAGCCGGACAATGGGGTATCTGTGAAGAAAAGTTATTCAAATTCTTTCTTCGCTCCAAGTCATCACCTTTGTCATGTGATGCCTACGACACACCTTGACCCGTGTGTCAAGGTATTTTTCCACACCTACTCATTCACGGACGGAAATACGCTACCACTAATCCCGCCCGTGACTATAATTGACTAGTTCTATTTCCAACTCTCATTGATACTTCTGGGCTTTTCTCACTACTGGAGGTCAGGGCCATATCTCCAAGTTTAGATAATATGTTTTAATTATTTCCGTTTGCCCTACTTCAACTGAAAAACATCCGGTTTGCCATTTTCCTTGTAACTTAGATGTTTAAATGTAATGTGCATGCGCTCTTGAGCTTTTATAACAGTACATCTTGTATTTTGGGGATTCTTATATTTTAATATAATGCGACTGGGTTAAATTAATAGTGCTGTCTCAGGAGAGACTGATACAGTCCCTTTTGACGATTTGAATCCTGACAGATTTTAACGATCAGTGTCATTAAACTGACACAGCTCTTCTAATGGCAAATGGCTCAGCAATTCACGATACATAATCTTCGTCACTCAATGCATGAAAGATAATTAATCTGTATGCGTAGAGACTGACTCCTTTCGCCACGTGATTTGAAACTTCAATCCTGTGTGGAGACGTGTCTTAACTTCCTACATAGGCGAGCTGAAATTCCAATCCTGTATGGATATGGGTCTTAACTTCAGACCTAGGTGAGATGAAACTCCAATCCTGTATGGATATTGGGTCTTAACTTCAGACCTAGATGAGCTGAAACTCTAGTCTTGTATGAAAATTGTTCTTAACTTCAGACCTGGGTGAGCTGAAACTCCAATCCTGTAAGGATACGGGTCTTAACTTCAGACCTAAGTGAGCTGAAACTCTTGTCGTGTATGGATACAGGGTCTTAACTTCTGGCTTAGGAACTCCCTCCAGACTTCTGTGGGAAATTGAAGTTCTACACATCTTCCACTAAATCTTTCGATTTGTCTTCTCCTAACTTTCTCGTTATCTTTTCTCAAATGATAAAGATGGCTCGTATTACAATTTTTACAATTAATATATAGTTAACGATATGGCATAAAATACATAATAATTACAAATGCAACATTCATTCACGCACGAATCAGAGCGTAAACATATGGACAAGAAATCTGCCACAACCACAGACAGCAATTGCTGGACCGCAAATCAGATTTGGCCAAGCAGCCGTTTATGGAGATCACAATAGTCATAATCCTTAGGCGACTTGGAAGTGGGGATTGCAACAGAACACGGCCAATCTATAATTCTTTCTCATACATACAACAACTCCTGACCTGTTTGTGCATAATAGACTGTACTTTACTAATTGCGAAGTACAAAAATAAAGAAAATTATAAAGAAAAACATGAATTTGTAACTCTGAAATTGATATCCTATTGTGTTATTTATTCATTCAGCCTATTGGTGTGTACCTGTACCTATCAGAAGAGATAATTCGTTTGTGATATGTGCGCACGCTTAATCCCCTAGTTATGCTCAGTAGGAAGAGAGCCACATTTTGAATCCTGGTCGGGTAGGTTACATTCTCACCCGGCCGGCGCTGAGTTTTGCAATACGAGCTGTTCAGAACAAAGATTACACGATCTAGTTAATGGACGTTATACCCTTTCTATTCCTGTTAGAAATTGTAATCCAAAATTAGGAATGAAGCACATAGAACAAAATGGTTCAAATTATAAACACACTATAAAAAGGTGTTATTGCAATAATGCATAAACTTATATCACTTCTGTACAAGATGGATGGATGGACGAACGGACGGGCGAATGGATGGATGGATGGAAAATGTAGCGACTAAATAACTGATACATTTTTTTTTTACAAATATAATATTTCCTTAGAATCCTGACGTAAGCTGTATTAAAACTTGTTTCTATTACATATGATGACAAAAAACGAAATATACTTTATACTTTCAAAATAAACATTTTTCTTATTAGACACATAATAAGGTGTGACCCATTCCAACGATCATCCACCGGTCAGAATCGTGAATGTTGTCGTCAGCGAAATCTTCACACTAACTCAAAGAAGATAAAAGTACATATCATCCTATGGAAAACTACATTTTAATTTGCATTTATTACATTTATAGGTTACCTCGGAGACTCATATTGCCTTTTAAAAAATTGTTTTCAAATTTATGGATACAAAAATCGTTTACCTATAATAATCCTTTTCACGATAGTATTAGTAATTATGCTGCAAATTTATTCACAAACACACACACACACCGATGGCCAGTCACACGAATTCCCTCTGTAGTAAAAAAAAAAAAAAAATGCGTTTTCACTGCTACACCGACGCATGGTTTCGTGAAGGAAATGAAGACTTTTTTCCCCTGTGTAGAAAGTAGGCCATCTTCTCAACAAGGGAGGCCAGTAGCATTTTTCGTGCTCCTTACCTGAAACTTGATTCACTTCACATTGGACTTTGTAACTGAAAAATGACAGTTCTTAAATGAATTTAGGTGTTTCTCGGATGGGGAGAAAAATTGATTACAATAAAGTGCAGCTCTTTTCCTCTTAAATGTCAGGGGCGTCATAATCAGATGAGCGAATTTGAAACAAAGCCACCAGATCAATACCCTGAAAGTCAACACCGACCGATAAGGGTGTGAGTGGCCCAAGTGGAGCGTCCATACTTGCTGAAGACTGACCATTATTGACTGTTCAGCCCAATATGCCGGGGCACACAAACGTCACATACAAGCACAAAAACATACATACACACACGTGGGCGCGCGCGCAGACACACACAAAGAAGCATATACATAAGCACGAAAAACAAACAAAAGCAGACATACACACACTGTCACAGTCTGATAAAATTGTCCGACTTCGTGACCCACTTGCCTTGTTTACTTCAAATTCGAATATTTGAAACCCTTGGCCCTTTGTTCAAAGCTTCCTTTTTCTAGGTGCTTCTAGAACAGGTCAAGATGTTATGTAACTTTAGGACCATTGTCCAGTTCTCGAACCAACCACATGCTTTGCGAACAGTCACGTGATACGCAATATACCTTTCTATATATGTACCCACACGCTTCCGCTCCCTCACTTCGAGCACATTTTAGCTAATTCCATCAGCTTACTCGGGTCGTGAGAGGCAGCCGGCGCCATAGAGAATCAAGGTACCCTTCGACTTCTCTCAAAGGTATCATTTTATTTAATAGTATTTGCCTATGTATTGTTTAAGTATGTATTTGTGCTATGTATTATATGATTTCCATATACACTTGAGCATGGTTCAGAGAAATAGCTGAAAACCTATATGTTACGGAATATAAATTTATTGTAACCATTTTTCCATTTCTGTACTTTAATTTATATTGTTTTAATTCACTAAGAGCCAGAATGCTGCGCTCGATATGAATTCTTCATGTAATTCAATTATTGCGTGTAATTTTAATTGTAAATTGTGAAGCGCTCTGTCGGTTTGAATTACCTCTTGTATGAACATTAATTTAACGTTGTATCTATTTTATTGCTTCATACGTCATGACTGTTAAATGGAACACATGTGAGACGATTATATTTTTTCTAAAATTTAATTGTAAGCGACGCGAGGTCGAAACTCTTTGTTCAGCGCATTTAATTGAGCCATGCCTAGGTAGGACCTGTTAGGTTGAGAATTATATCCAAACACGTTGCATCCACAGGTCGGCTCATGGTTCATGTTTCACCATGCCTCACCTGCATTAGCTTATTGGTGTAAGCGTGTCGAAATCCACTCTGAGGGCCATGCTGCAAAAATTCCAGTTCCTAGCCACTAACAAAGGGACATCATTCCTTATGCACCACGTGTGTCGTTAAAGGGGGACTGAGGGAACGAATCAGCATGACTGAGTGTTGAGACCAAGGATACAAGAATAGAGCTAAGTGCAAAATCAAGTGTACAGATCTCAAAGGAACACTTTTCTGGCAATTTAGATTGACAAAAATCAGGCATAGGCGCGTAAAGACAGAGTGAAGACTATTCGCGTTGCATTCGATTTATTGTTAATTTGTTAAACTTTATTAAATCTTATTTCCTTTGTTAATACCTCTTAGTAGTTGATTTCTATGCACAATAGACCAATTAGATTAATTCTTAGATTTGAATGGGGGCGGATGAGCAGAAAGATTGATGACGAGTGCATATTAATTTAGAGGGATTTAACTGTTTTCAAATCTAGCTAAAAGTTCGCAGTTTATTAGTCTGTAAATTTGTCGTCTGAACTACAAGACGCACTTTTAATTAGTCAGATAATAAATTGAGCAACCAGTCTGCGTAGAATATGAGAGGAAGAATTAATTATATTTAAAGTCTTTTAATTATTCTAAGCAGGGTCTTTAAATAAATACTGGAAACGTAACAAGTGTGGGTCGTCGCGGGATTGATATGTATTAAATTGTAAATTGTAACATTTTTATACATAGGGCGCATCATAACCTAGAAACGAACGAACGAACAGAATTGCCAATTGTTCTTTTGATTTTTGTATCACTGATTTTCTTTGCTTTTGTTGTGACATGTGCATGTATTCTTTTGCAGAGTAGCGTGCATGTTAGTTAATGTTGATATATTTAAGCGTAGTTAAATATGTCATGTTAGCTATTGAATGATTTATTTAGTATTGTGTTACTGAGTACTTCATTGTGAGGAGTCGAAGGTTATACCGCCAGCTAGGAGAGTTATCGGTAGTAACAGACTTCGGACTATTATATTTAGGGTGCTAGATATAATGTGTAATGTTGTATGGTAGGAGCCGTGACATTACGAAAGTCTTGGAACAGCGGACACTGTGACAAGCAGGTGAAACGTGTAAAGAGTTAACGCGTAATTTATTTCGGAAGGTGTTCTGAGTAAATTAAATAATTTTTGTAAGGTTGTAGCCTAAAAGTTATTTTCGGGATAAGCGGAGTTATCGCCGACGGTTAAAACACACAATTCACGAGATACATTCTTATTGTAGCCAGCGCGCTAAGACAGTAAAATGGATCGCAAACAGGTTATCGAAGACCTGAAAGAAGCCGGTATCATGATAGGATACCAGGGTGACGAACTGACTAGCTACATCAAAACTGAGCTAGAGAAAGCGGAAATAAAACGGTTAGAATGGGAAGTAAAGAAACTAGAAGTTACCAATCCAAACCGTGATCGCAGAAGCAGTGGTGATTCGCGTTCTAGCGATGGAAATAATCACAGTAGAATTGAAAATATCATTCCAAAGATAAATATGGTCCCATTTGATGAGAACAAAGATCAAATAGACGCGTATTTAAAAACGTTTGAAAAGTTAGCCAGAGCAACAAACATTCCAGCGGAACATTGGGCGATAAATTTATCGGGGTTATTGCAGGGCAGTGCGAAAAACGAGTTCAATAAGCTTAGCGATTCTGAGTCAGATAATTACGACACAGTCAAGGCCGCATTATTGAAACGTTACAAACTCACAGCAGATACATACCGACGTAAGTTTAAACAGGCCACTAAAGCCAGTTCAGAGACGCACGCACAGTACATACGACGCGTAGCTGACTTGTTCCAAAGATGGATAGATCTAGCCGAAACTCCACAGACGTACGCAGGTCTTAGGGATGAAATGGTAAAAGACCATATTCTCGGGTCATACAAATCAGATCTACTGATTCACTTAGCAATAAGGGAAAAATCTACGCTAGAGGAGATAGGCAACGCCGCCGATCGCTTTGATGACGCACATTCTCAATTCTCGAACGCACACGCGAACAACAAGTCTCGACCGAACGAACCGCAGACTCGAAAGGATAAGAAAAATGACGGGAAGGCACCTAATGAGCGCGATGATAAAACATCTAAACCCGACACTAAAAACAAGTCCGACAAACAGAAAGATAAAAAGAATCTTGCATGTTACACTTGTGGTGATAGTGGCCATTTTTCACGAACATGTCCTGAAAAGAAAACAGCTAAAGTTTACGCAGTAGAAAGTCATACACCTAAAACAGAAAAGTCGAATCGAACACCAGTACAGGCAAACGGTCACGATACAATCGCTTTGCTTGATACAGGGTGTGAGCTAGACGCTATTGTAAATGCATCATTAGTTAACCGTACCGACTACACAGGGGAGACAATCTCTGTCACCTTTGCAAACGGCGAACAAGACATTTTACCAGTAGCTGAAGTCTCGATTGTTTCAGACTTTGTAGAAGGAACAGTCAAAGCGGCAGTTATGGAAAACTCACCGCATGACGTGATCCTTGGTTGCAAGTATGTTTTGCCGTGCAAAAAACAAACTTCAACCGAACCACCACTGGTTAACGCTGTAACCAGAGCAGCGAGTAGTAAAGACAAATCTGTAACTGCACCGATGTCTGCCGCACCAGCCGTAGATAAAGCAACAGTTAGCGAGATTAAAATATTACAAGCTGAGGACGAAACACTAGACAAGTTACGCAGACAAGCTGTACTTGTTAGTGACGTCAACACTGACGATTCGAATAAGAAGCGTGCATTATTCTGAAAAAGGGTTTATTGTACCGCTATTCGAAAGTGGGAGACGAATTTCGGAAACAATTAGTCGTTCCACAAACCAAACGAAATGACGTATTACGATTAGGTCATGAGAGTCTTTTTGGTGCACACATGGGTGTACAAAAAACAACTAGTCGTATTACAAGTGAGTTTTATTGGCCGGACATCACTGCCGATATCCGTAGATTCGTGTTAAGTTGCGACACATGCCAGAGAACACAGTCTAAAAATTCAATCAGACCCGCACCGTTAGGAGAGCCTGAACTGATCAGTGAACCCTACAAGCGCGTAGCATTGGATTTGATTGGGCCTATAATACCCACATCAACGAGAGGTAATCGATACGTGCTGACCACTATTGATTACGCAACAAGATTCGCCGACGCAGTACCATTGAAAAATATTGATACTGAAACTGTCGCCGAAGCCCTTTTCGGTCTTTGGAGTCGTGTTGGAATTCCTACTGAAATTTTGACGGATCAGGGGAGTCAATTCATAGGCAACGTAATGAAGGAAGTAAATCGTTTACTTTCCATCAAACATCTTACTTGCACACCATACCACCCCCAGGCAAATGGTCTGATTGAAAAATACAATGGGACATTAAAAACAGCACTTAAAAAGCTCGCCACAGATAAACCGAAAGACTGGGACAGATACATCCCTGCCCTACTATTTGCATATAGGGAGGTGCCACAATCTTCCACCGGGTTTTCACCATTTGAGCTACTTTACGGACGTACTGTACGCGGACCGATGATGATTTTGAAGGCACTTTGGACTGATGAAAAGACAGATGACGAAGTTAAGACAACTTATACATACGTCACTGACTTAAGAAACCGTCTTGAAACTATAGGCAAGATAGCACGGGAAAACTTGACGATAGCTCAGTCTAGACAGGCAGAATATTACAATAAGCACACCAAACCTAGAGAATTTGAAGTTAATGACAAAGTGTTACTGTTGCTTCCTGAAGCACATAACAAACTTCAGATGAAATGGAAGGGGCCCTTTGTAGTTACCGCCAAGCTAGGGGGACTGAACTATAAGGTGCAGACAGGAAAGAGAGAGAAAATCTTTCATGTTAACCTACTCAAAAAGTACATAAGCCGTGAGGATCAAACCACTCAAGCTGATTTTGTCGTAGCGACGATAGTTACAGAAGACGAGGGGGATACTGATTGCGTCACTGGTACTTTACCAAACTGTCCTCTACAGACGGACGAAACTGTCAAAGACGTTAGGGTAAATGAAGCCTTGACAGAAAGACAGAAAAAAGAAGTGAATGAATTGCTTAATGAGTTCTCATCTACTCTGACAGACAAACCAGGGTTGACAGACTTAATAGAATTTTCACTGAAGCTGACTGACAACAAACCGATACGTTTGAAGCCGTATCCGTTGCCACACGCTAAGATAGATGACGTTAGACGTGAGATTAAGACTATGCTAGATCTAGGGGTCATAGAGAAGACTGACAGTGCCTACGGATCACCCATCGTGTTGATTAAAAAACGTGATAACTCGTTCCGTTTTTGCGTAGACTACCGCAAACTCAATCAAGTGACAGAGTTTTGTGCCGAACCTCTTCCTGATCCGGATCTCATCTTCACTAAGCTAGCTAACGCTCATTACTATACCAAAATAGATTTGTCACGCGGTTTTTGGCAAATCAAGGTCAAGGACACTGATCGACACATACTAGCTTTCACTACACCAGTAGGAAACTACACATGGAAAGTTATGCCTTTCGGAGTTTCAAACGCTCCAAGCATTTTTTCTAAAATGATGCGGTCATTGTTAGAACCACTGTACGGACGTGGAGTTGAGAACTTCATGGATGATTTAATTCTAGGCACCCAGACATGGGAGGAGCACTTAACACTCTTACGAGATGTGCTAGCCAGATTAAAGCAAGCCAACCTCACTGCCCGCCCTACGAAGTGTGAAATAGCACAATTCTCCTTAGACTTCTTGGGACACAAGTTGAGTCATGGAACTATGTCGCCAAGTGAAGCTAAGATAGCACAACTTAAGGACACTTCACAACCGCTAACAAAAACACAAGTTAGAAGTTTTCTTGGTCTTGCTAACTACTACAGAAAATTCGTACCAGATTTTAGTGCCATTGCATGTCCTCTGACTGACTTGACACGTAAGAATATGCCTACAAAAGTAGTGTGGACTGATGCATGCCAAAACGCTTTTGACACACTGAAATCTAGACTGACTTCAGATTTAGTTGTTAAACTGCCAGATCTGACAAAACCATTCTTGTTAAGGACTGATGCTAGCAACACAGGATTAGGAGCAGTGTTATTACAAGAACACAATGACACCAAACACCCAGTTGCATATGCAAGCCGTAAACTCACAACTACTGAACAGAAATATTCCACCAGTGAAAAGGAATGTCTTGCAATAGTTTGGGCCATAAAAAAGTTCGAAAACTATTTGTACGGAAAAACCTTTGTCATTGAGTGCGATCACCAGCCGTTGGCCTTTCTCGGACAGGCGCAATTTACGAACAGCCGTTTAATGCGTTGGTCTTTGTTTCTGACACAGTATGACGCAAATATTCATTACATCAAAGGGTCTTTGAATGTTGGCGCAGATTACATGAGTCGTGCTTGATGCCATCAAGTGCCGGTACTGATAGAATGTCGTTTAATCAATTAACTGAACCCTACGGATTCCTTCCTGTAAATATGGAATATAGTTGCACACTTTATTTCTAGGAATGTCGAAATTTTTTTTGTGTAAATTTTTCTTCATTGTAGACTTCTACATTTTATCATACATAATTTGTAGGAGGCATTTTATCTTTGGCAAGATAAACGCCTCAAAAGCAAGGGGGTGTCACAGTCTGATAAAATTGTCCGACTTCGTGACCCACTTGCCTTGTTTACTTCAAATTCGAATATTTGAAACCCTTGGCCCTTTGTTCAAAGCTTCCTTTTTCTAGGTGCTTCTAGAACAGGTCAAGATGTTATGTAACTTTAGGACCATTGTCCAGTTCTCGAACCAACCACATGCTTTGCGAACAGTCACGTGATACGCAATATACCTTTCTATATATGTACCCACACGCTTCCGCTCCCTCACTTCGAGCACATTTTAGCTAATTCCATCAGCTTACTCGGGTCGTGAGAGGCAGCCGGCGCCATAGAGAATCAAGGTACCCTTCGACTTCTCTCAAAGGTATCATTTTATTTAATAGTATTTGCCTATGTATTGTTTAAGTATGTATTTGTGCTATGTATTATATGATTTCCATATACACTTGAGCATGGTTCAGAGAAATAGCTGAAAACCTATATGTTACGGAATATAAATTTATTGTAACCATTTTTCCATTTCTGTACTTTAATTTATATTGTTTTAATTCACTAAGAGCCAGAATGCTGCGCTCGATATGAATTCTTCATGTAATTCAATTATTGCGTGTAATTTTAATTGTAAATTGTGAAGCGCTCTGTCGGTTTGAATTACCTCTTGTATGAACATTAATTTAACGTTGTATCTATTTTATTGCTTCATACGTCATGACTGTTAAATGGAACACATGTGAGACGATTATATTTTTTCTAAAATTTAATTGTAAGCGACGCGAGGTCGAAACTCTTTGTTCAGCGCATTTAATTGAGCCATGCCTAGGTAGGACCTGTTAGGTTGAGAATTATATCCAAACACGTTGCATCCACAGGTCGGCTCATGGTTCATGTTTCACCATGCCTCACCTGCATTAGCTTATTGGTGTAAGCGTGTCGAAATCCACTCTGAGGGCCATGCTGCAAAAATTCCAGTTCCTAGCCACTAACAAAGGGACATCATTCCTTATGCACCACGTGTGTCGTTAAAGGGGGACTGAGGGAACGAATCAGCATGACTGAGTGTTGAGACCAAGGATACAAGAATAGAGCTAAGTGCAAAATCAAGTGTACAGATCTCAAAGGAACACTTTTCTGGCAATTTAGATTGACAAAAATCAGGCATAGGCGCGTAAAGACAGAGTGAAGACTATTCGCGTTGCATTCGATTTATTGTTAATTTGTTAAACTTTATTAAATCTTATTTCCTTTGTTAATACCTCTTAGTAGTTGATTTCTATGCACAATAGACCAATTAGATTAATTCTTAGATTTGAATGGGGGCGGATGAGCAGAAAGATTGATGACGAGTGCATATTAATTTAGAGGGATTTAACTGTTTTCAAATCTAGCTAAAAGTTCGCAGTTTATTAGTCTGTAAATTTGTCGTCTGAACTACAAGACGCACTTTTAATTAGTCAGATAATAAATTGAGCAACCAGTCTGCGTAGAATATGAGAGGAAGAATTAATTATATTTAAAGTCTTTTAATTATTCTAAGCAGGGTCTTTAAATAAATACTGGAAACGTAACACACACCTAAATAAGTAAACGTATATACACAAGCAAATACATATACACGCAAATACACTCACAAGCAAACATAAACAAACAAACAAACAAACACACACACACACACACACACACACACACACACACACACACACACTGGATAGAAATTTACAATTGTTCGATCTCTTGTTATATTAAATCTGTTCGCGTTTTACCTTAATAACTACCCCGATATAACCTGATTACGCCGTTTTCTTCTAGAAATGTATCTTCTCTCCCAAAGAATTTTTTGTAATTCAGCCATTGCATTTTTCTCGGTGCGTGGACATCAATACTATTACTACTAGACATTCAACGGTGTGTGTGTGTGTGTGTGTGTGTGTGTGTGTGTGTGTGTGTGTGTGTGTGTGTGTGTGTGTGTGTGTGTGTGTGTGTGTGTGTGTGTGTGTGTGTGTGAACTGAACGACTCAGCATGGGTCATCATCAGAATACCAGGCTTCAGGTCGAACTGACTGAAATGTCCATCAATTGTGGTCATCATCAGCACTCAAGGCCTCAGGTTGGACTGACTGAAGTGTCTATCAACTGTGGTCATATATATATATATATATTAGTAAACAAATACGCACAGTTAGAAATTATGGTATTCTGAAAATCCTTGAGCTGTTCTACAAATGGCTAGAAGCTGAAAAGGAACGTAAAGGTTAATAGCTGGAAGCCATAAATTGCATCAGCACAACTGACTTCTTCCCACGTGGAAAACGCTTTACATTTCTAACAACGTTTTTAGTGTTTCTATAACACTTGTGTTTCTTTCTATACTTTCTTTATCAACTGATTTCTGGGAAAATAAAATATGTAAAACAGCCAGTAAGAAGAGCGAACAGGTGAGGTAAGAGAGATGATGGAATAATTTATTTTTTAAACATTCATCTTCCAATAAAACCTGATAAGAGCCATTAAAATATTTCTCCTTGGGTTTTTCTCCTGCTTTTTCCTTTCTCTTGGTTGATTAATTTTGTTTTGCTGGTTGGCTACCACTTTTTTTGTTTCTTTTTCCGTTTATAGTACTGTCTAGGGATGGCATAAAATTATTTTCTGAAGACGTTTCTGCGATGTTTATTTTGTTTTAGATTTTTGTCAAATTTCTTCTTCCAAATTGAAACTTGCCTGAAAGTTCACTTCTTCAATCAACCGAGAAAACGTTAGAAAGTTATTTGATATTGGCTGACTGAACAAGTAATGATATATTCTGAGCGAAGGAGTTCTCTTCTCCTTTTTCTTGTTTTAAAGACCGTCATTGATAGACTTTGATATACTTCAAGCAGAAAGAGATCTAGATATTTTTTAAACTGCAGTATATATACTTTTATATTTATTATTTCAATATGTTTAATAATAAACTTCACACTGTATTGCACATATTGTTGGGATGTTTTATGTCTAACTAAAGCAAAATCATCTATTTAATCTAATATTTCGTTACTTAAGTGTTCATTCAAGCACGGCACGCACAGACAAATTTCAAAATATTTATGACTTAATTAAGTGTGTTGACCCACAAAGTATTGCGGCTTTCAACTTATTTTACTTTCATTTATTTTAATTCATTTAAGAAAGTATCAAAAAGTCTAATAAAAGCGTATGAACGAGATGTAAAAAAATATCACACGGTCTAATAAAAGCGTATGAACGAGACGTAAAGAAAATATCACACGGTCTAAGAAAAGCGTATGGACGAGACGTAAAGAAAATATCACACGGTCTAAGAAACGCGTATGAACGAGACGTAAAAAATATCACACGGTCTAAGAAAAGCGTATGAACGAGACGTAAATTCCAAGTTGCACACCAACGGGTTGCATACGGCCTAATCCGTCCTGCAGCAGGTTTAGTCAGTCATTGCTGTCATCACCAGACTATTCTGCTGCTGTTACCATGACTCTGCTCTGTTCAGTTGTTCTGGTCAGTCTGATTTCAGAATACGAATTGCAAGAATGCTTTCAGCCACAGAGACAAACTTAAAGAAAGCATCCTGCCCCAAGAGTGGGATTTCAACTCTAACAACAACCCTCAACATTCTACTTCAGTCAGTGCGATTCAGTTTAAATAAGAAAACTTTGTGCTGTGACGGTAAGATTCAGTTTAAATAAGAAAACTTTGTGCTGTGACGGTAAGATTCAGTTTAAATAAGAAAACTTTGTGCTGTGCCGGTAAGATTCAGTTTAAATAAGAAAACTTTGTGCTGTGACGGTAAGATTCGATTTTAACTTCGCAATGTCTTTCCCACGAAGCTTCGAGCTGTAAGAAAGAAAAAGAAAAGAAAAACAGCAATAACATTACTGTTAGGTTATGTCCGAACTCTCGTGATATAATATGTAATTTATCGAAGTCGTTTATTGTGAAACATAGCGGTTCTCCTTAACATTTTCCGAACGTCAGCTCGGTCTTTTCCTTAAAGACTGGGTCAGAGGTCATTTCCGCCAGCTCGTATAAACTTTATTTGTAAAAGAAATTATACATAGACAGATGCTGGCATCATTCCATGTTTATAGCAAATTTTAGAATGCTTTACTTTTAAGCATAATTTATAAAGGTGAAAGTTGTAAAAGTGTCCACCCCCACTCACTCTCGACAAGCAGTAATGTGTTCACTGACGATCTAGCTTTTATTTTAATCTTTCGACTGCACGCTCTCCTCATTGAATACTATTCGTGGGATGCATCCGTCTTGAAAATACAACTAGCGTCGTGTGCAAATTAAGAGCAGCCGAACCATGGGGTCCGTAATAGCTTCAAAGGTGATAAATGGAGACCATACAGATTATCAGCCCACACACTTCCGGCCTGTACTCTATGGATCTTCTAGCGGAAAAGAGAGTAAACAGAAAGACTGAAGTTTAGAGGAAAGGTGAGGATAGGAATTTGTCAGTAGATTTCTTCTCTTGAATGACTAATTTATTTCTGCTTAATGCCCTTTTCCATCATTAGCTGATTTCACGCACATTACATCTACTCTGCTCCAAACCCAGTCAAGATCAAACATGCTTGACAAAATACTAATTGGAGAGGGGTCCTGTTGATCCTATATTTATCGTGCGCTTAAGAAGAGTTCTCTCCCCTGGTTCGAAAAACTATGTATTTCGTAAATAACACCTGCCACATAACCTTATGAAAATCAGTCAGAACTACATCCCTGCAGAGGGAATGGGAGGGAGAAAACAGAATAGTTTGGGGGAGGGGAATAAAAACAAAACAACAACAACCGTCGTAGAATTCACTCTCTGGGAAGAGGAAACCGACCGAACAGCAGCGGAAGATCTGGTTTCGGTCTTGACCGGGGATGTACTCCCTATCCCACGCGCTGACACAAGAAAGGTGCAGCAGCTGAACAAAGAAGCCTATAGCGAGAGAAACAAACAATACAATCACAATTCGTCACGACAATAGGATGTCAATTTCCAGGACCTCTTTGCTCAGGTGAAGAGAGTCGGTGAAAAAAAACAAGAAACAAAAATCTATTTTTTTTTAAAATGAGTCATTGAGTGACAGAAACATTTAGTCACTCGTTGCAAGTGTGTGGGTAGGTGGGGTGGCGGGAGGTACAACAGCTGCGACCGAGTACGTCAGGGCCAGACTGCGAATTGTGGGTGCTACATTTGATTTGCTACCTTTGAATCTTAACTCTATCACTGAATGGGGTCGGAAGATTGGCGGGAGGAGGCCAGGTGTGGTAGCGGCAGATTATTCAGACAAGACGCTAGCTGCTTTTGATTGTAGGCTTTGCGGGGCCTGGAAAAACAGGGCGAACTGTTTGCAAAGGGTTTGAGCCAACTGTTGGCTCAGTGTTTGCCCACCAGTCGGTCCCGTCTCCTCCTGTGTGTAGCCATACCTGGACGCTGCCTCTCCATTCACAAAACAGGAAAACTCTAGTAATACATATGCGGAATTTGGCTTCGGATTATGCATACGGCTAGGTGCGTGATTGTTGGGGGGAGGCTGTTGAGGTCTTCTTTGAGGCAAATGTGAGAACTATGACCAGCAACACTTACCATGAAATGAACGCTAGCGAGGGCTGAACTTTTGTGTCGCTGTGTCCATGTGTATATGTCAGTGTACATATCTAGATGAGGTATGTAACAGTGTGAAAGGCACTTGGTAAAAAAATCCCACGCACCCCGCTCGAGGAGAGTGATGTTTGTCAGACAGATTGTGGAAGCTTTCAAATATCACACCCTCCTGTAGTAAAACGCTCTACGTATGTAGCGTAAGCGTTATAGTTCACTATTTCAGTACTTATACGTATGTAGCGTAAGCGTTACATTTCACTATTTCAGTACAATACGTATGTAGCGTAAGCGTTACATTTCACTATTTCAGTACAATACGTATGTAGCGTAAGCGTTACAGTTCACTATTTCAGTACAATACGTATGTAGCGTAAGCGTTACATTTCACTATTTCAGTACAATTATACGTATGTAGCGTAAGCGTTACAGTTCACTATTTCAGTACAATTCTTTTATTTTCTTCCTCTTCTGATTTTTGCAAGTTGTGTATGCCTATGTGTGTGTGTGTGTGTGTGTGTGTGCATGTGCGTCTGTATGGCTGTGTCGCAGTGTGTAGTGTATAAATAAATTTGTGCTCAAATCCACACACGCTAACAAAATCCGAAAGATTTAGATAACAATGTCACAAATGATCATTACAACGGTAAAGTCATCACGAGTCACTCTCGTTATGTATAAATAACAATGTAACATATGTGCGTGTGGGTGTTTTAATCATAATTATTAGTCATGTGTGTGTGTATTGTTATTCAGATACGAGAAAGTAGTCTACAGTCGAGAGGACAATACATCTCCCTTAATGTCCCATCTACTGGAACACACGTGAAGATCATTATTTTGTGGAAATTGCTTTATCCGCTGAGCGATCGTAAAGCCTACATGTGACGTATTAGAAATAAACCAATGGGAATTGGCTAGAAAAAATAAATACCGTGTGAAGGTAAACTGGAGAATCATTCTGTATTCTGATATTATTGAGGGAGGGTGTGGTGAATCCATTAGAAGAGGTGGATGGGTGGATGAAATAGAAGACCAGAAGACCCATGCTGTGATAAGTACACACGTGGCTTGCCTCATTGTGCTATTTGTACTACTCCTTGTTTTGATTGATGTACATTACACTGCTACATTACACTTCTTTGATTGATGTACATTACACTTCTTTGATTGATGTACATTACACTGCTTTGATGTACATTACACTACTTTGATTGATGTACATTACACTTCTTTGATTGATGTACATTACACTGCTTTGATTGATGTACATTACACTGCTTTGATTGATGTACATTACACTGCTTTGATTGATGTACATTACACTGCTTTGATTGATGTACATTACACTGTTTTGATTGATGTACATTACACTGCTTTGATTGATGTACATTACACTTCTTTGAACGTAAAAATGTTTAGGTATTAACTGGTACTTTACTGTAGAGAGTGTATCTATTTAAACATCTTTGTCTGGCTGACACAAAAATGTTTAGGTATTAACTGGTACTTTACTGTAGAGAGTGTATCTATTTAAACATCTTTGTCTGGCTGACACAAAAATGTTTAGGTATTAACTGGTACTTTACTGTAGAGAGTGTATCTATTTAAACAACTTTGTCTGGCTGACACAAAAATGTTTAGGTATTAACTGGTACTTTACTGTAGAGAGTGTATCTATTTAAACATCTTTGTCTGGCTGACACAAAAATGTTTAGGTATTAACTGGTACTTTACTGTAGAGAGTGTATCTATTTAAACATCTTTGTCTGGCTGACACAAAAAATAAATCGCTATAATAATCGTCACCGTATAGAAAGTATTTTCCGTCTGTAAGAAAGGTGTTGAAGCAGAATCTTTGAAACTGCTCATTTTAATTTTCTATAACTGTTTCATGATGTAAATGAAACTTCACTGATGTATTATTATGTTTGATAGTTATTACGATGAGAAATCCTTTTGATGAAATTTGTATTAACACCCATGAGTAAATACATTGAAGTGCCAATTAATTTTAAAGAAAATAATTAATGAGCAGCTCAGATTCTTATAATCCTCGTCCTTCCTGATATCCACTACAGACTTCTGGAACCCAGAGCAAAGTCCACGCAATAGTCTATGGAATTTTATATACATATATATGGAGAGATCAGAATCGCATGGAGAAAATTATGAGAGAACGGGTGCGAGCATATCCCAAGAACTGCATAAGACGTTGTCTTACAATAGTTGTGTCTCTGAGACTTGGTGCAGGCTTCAAGGTCGATCAAGCGTGTCAACGGTTAGGATGCGAAAATCAGATGAGTAACCTATGTAAAATCTATTTAAACAGACAAACGAACTTCAGAAAATATGTTTAAATAGACAGTAATAAATTACTGTAATCTAGTTAAACTCTCATTGAAGTAATTTCATTAATTTGTTGAATTTGTATACATCTGTGAGTCTGGAGAGAAAGAATAGTTTGTGGTACAGAACAATGTGTATGCGTGTAGAGGGGTGGGGTGGGGTGAATGCTTCAATCATTTACTAAAATTATCCATTAATATATAGAAATATTTTTTTAATATGGCAGTCCGGCTTCTCACCACACGTTCAATACTTTAGTCAGGTATTTAATAATTAATAGTTGACTAGTAATTTGGTTTCACAAACACTCGATCCCAGTCATGACATTAGATAAACAATACAGAAAGTGTGGGCGTGTGGGGGCGTGTGTGGGCGTGTGTGGGTGTGTGTGGGCGTGTGTGGGCGTGTGTGGGTGTGTGTGTGGGTGGGGGAAATACCATGAACTGCTAGAGGTTTCGGGTTTTATTAGACAACACAAAACAGACAGCTAGAGCAGTTTAATCAATAATTATTAGACAACACAAAACAGGCAGCTAGAGCAGTTTAATCAATAATTATTAGACAACACAAAACAGGCAGCTAGAGCAGTTTAATCAATAATCCTCAGGATGCATGTGCGAGCACCAAATTTAAGACTAAACTCCATGCCACTTTGAAAGTTATGTTGGTTTAGTTCCATGCCACTTTGAAAAAGCTTTGGTTTAGTTCCATGCCACTTTGAAAGTTGTGTTGGTATAGTTCCATGCTACTTTGAAAGTTGTGTTGGTATAGTTCCATGCCACTTTGAAAGCTGTGTTGGTATAGTTCCATGCCACTTTGAAAGCTGTGTTGGTATCGTTCCATGCCACTTTGAAAGCTATTGATAGAGTTCCATGCCAATTTGAATGCTATTGATAGAGTTCCGTGCCCCTTTGAAAGTTGTGTTGGTATAGTTCCATGCCACTTTGAAAGTTATGTTGGTTTAGTTCCATGCCACTTTGAAAAAGCTTTGGTTTAGTTCCATGCCACTTTGAAAGTTTGTTGGTATAGTGCCATGCCACTTTGAAAGCTGTGTTGGTATAGTTCCATGCCACTTTAAAAGTTTGTTGGTATAGTTCCATGCCACTTTGAAAGCTGTGTTGGTTTAGTTCCATGCCATTTTGAAAGCTGTTTTGGTATAGTTCCATGCCAAACATAGAACAAGTTTACTAAATTATTTATTAAATCAGCATATGAATATAATCAAAAGAGCATTGCCATTTACACCACTTCACAACAATGTTCAATTAATGCTTCACAGTCACATGGTCTGCAGAGAGTCACTGGCTTTCATATTTAGGCAAGATCCAAGTGTCCCTTCTTGAGGCATGTTACACATCTGTTCCAGAATCTTGGACGGATTCTCCAAGCCTGCTGTAGCGAATCGTCCTGAATTTCACATGTACTATCAAGCACATCAAGAGGAATGTTCTTGATTTCCCGTGTGCGTTTACTCAACACACCTGGAGAAATGTTCACAACGATCTTCGTGAATTCTCGAGACCAAACTCAGGCCACAAATCTCCGCCATATTAGTTCTCCAATAGAATTCACGGGAATCAATTTACAGCAACATGACGGTAAATGTTTGTCTTTAATGTTGTGGAAGAGAGAAAACGTTTACAGCGCCCGCATATCTGCCAAGTGAGAGAGACGAGTGATGTCTTCTGGAGAATTATTAATAACATAAATTAAGATTCTCATCACTTGCAATTAGTTATGGGTGATAAATGAATAGTAATAATCATAATCATCAACTAGATGGCGTTACTGTCACAAACAGCAACACTGGGATTTCCCGTAAGTCACTTCATTTTTAATGATCTTGCGGTATAGGGAATGATTGTTGTCACGTTAGTTTGATAAAGAGCTAATCAGTTTCAACCCAGCTTATAAAATGAAGATCAAAGGTAATGCTTAGACTTAAAAAGTCGTTTATTTTAAATTTTCTCTTTCATTTCTTGCGACTGAAGTGAAAGAGTCTTTTGTTCAGTGGATGATTGTACAGACACTGTTATGTCCTAATGTCGAACTTGCATTTGATCTGTGTTGTCGTGCGATTCACGCCTCGAGCATAAAAGTCACTTTATGTCTTGCTCAAATCCGCAGACAATTTAGATTTACTAGACACCCCCTCTCCCTCCCTCCCTCCCCCTCTCTCTCTCTCCACACATTAAAAACTGTTTCCTGCAGTTCCAACATTTTATTGATGGGTGAGTGGGTTAGTGGGCATGTATATTTCCGGGCCTCTACACTTAAGGGACTTCACCTAATGCCTGTTATTTTTATATTTATTGGCCCCAATTAACCAGGCCCTTGCTTATCCTCTGAACGGGACTTTTTTAAAAGAGGAGAAATAGTGCAAACTAAATTTACAAAAAATCAACTCACAAATCAATGACTGCTCGTTCGTACAGGCTTATAACCACTCGTTCGAAAAGATTTCTTTAAAAAAAAAAGTTATCCCCACTCTCGTACAGACTTGTTATTAGATTATCATCACTCGTTCGTACAGACTTGTTATTAGATTATCATCACTCGTTCGTCCAGACTTGTTATTAAATTATATTATCATCACTTGTTCCTACAGACTTGTTATTAGATTATCATCACTCGTTTGTATAGACTTATTAAAGGATTATCAACACTCAATCGCACAAACCTGTTGAAAGATTAACGAAAATAAAATGTTTTATGATGGAAGAATTAATTATGTGCATTTTAATTTTTTATTTCTTGTGGATCTCATGAGCGTGAGTTATAAATCGCCCCAGTATACGTACTCACAAACGTCAAAACGGCAGCGCGAAAAATCTAAGTTCAATGGTGATCAACAAGATGAGGAAAACATCGGAACAGATTCAATAGAATACTCGAAATTGATTTTTGTAGTTTAGAAAGTGAAGAACTACTTATAGATGAAGATAATGCATAGATTTCTGTATTTAGACTGTTGTTTGAAAAAGCAAGAAGCATTGTTGTGTAATCTACTGGAATTTTGTTCCAAAGAAATAACATGTACTCACTAGGCCAGTGAACGAGCATTTTTACAACCATCTTCTTAACAAATTAGTTTCTGTATTTTGTATTTTCTCTTTTAAATGAGCAAGAAACCCTTGAGGGTTTTTTTGTGATTTTTTTTCTTTTATTTAAAAAAAAAATGTGATTGAATTTAATTTATTTACCGTTCAACATTCTCCCACTGTGTCAGTTTGCATTTTTAATAAAAAATGAATTAATGAATAATATACATACAAGTAATAGCATATAATACTACTTGGTTGACTGAGTGGATATATTGTTCATTGAAATAAGAAAGTAACAAAGTTGAGGCACTGATAGAAGCAGTAAAGATGTGTGGATTATACCCACCCCCACAAAAAGAATGTACAAGAACAAAACAGTTTTAATGGATTTTTTTTTTAAAGGTGAGGCTCCTCGCAAACATATTAAAACTAATACTTGTCATTCACAGCCAAGAACTGGGAATAAAAATTGATCCACAGAAGTTATTCAATTATGCAAGCTCACTAGTTTGCTTGAAGATTAATGTCCTCAGCAAATGAGATGGCAAAGTCAGAAATGACAGCTATAAAAATATTAAATGTAAATATTTTAGTGAGTGATTTTTTTCCAAAAATATACTCCTCATAATTCACTTAAATAACTTTTAACTTGAAGTATCAAGGTAGAGAAACAGAGGATCCATTAAAGTCTTGCAATTATTTTAATTTGGTAAGCAAAATTAAACAGACCATGTAATAATGTAATAATAGTTAAAAAAAAAAAAAAAAAGCTTTGTTTTCATCTATCTCATTTCATAAAGTGAGCATCCAAAATAATTATGGGTCAGTTTGCTTGTGTGTGTGTGTGTGTGTGTGTGTGTGTGTGTGTGTGTGTGTGAAAGAGAGAGAGTGAATTAAATAACTATATTTGCAGGAACAGAACAATCTGACAGCAGTTAATACAAACAAACGTGTGTGTGCGTGCGTGCTCGCGTGTGTTCGTGTGTGTTTATGTGTTTTGTCATTACATTTAGTTTGTGCCGCAAAATACAGTTTACCGATTCTAATACATGCATTTAATATGTCAGATTTTCAAACGTTTAGAATTTGGTTGCAATATTGAAGTCACAGAGAGCTGCATCTCTCAAAAACATCTAACACGTACTCACTGGAAAAGGAAAAGCTATTACGAAAGAATCCAATAGATACGTTAACTTTTTAAATTTCGCTTCTACAGGAAGTGACAAATAATGTACTACACTTGCACGATAATTTTTTCTGTAGTTCTTAACATTTTTATTGTACAAACTACTTGTATTTTAACGCTCTTCATTTTACGTGAAGAATATTAGTGTCACTATCATTAATCTTGTGACGATAAAGTTAAGAATGATTATCAACAGGATTTCATCGCGAGAAATATAGCGACAATCTCACATGAAAGGTGAATTATCTATTCAGACTTGGGTTCATGCATGGATTTAGATCTATTATCTGCAGGACCCTTAAAAAAAAGTTTATGATGGCTTTCGGAGTCTTAATTTACAACCATCTATCCCCAGCTTTCTCCATGTGAGGGAGCTCTTCCCTATCTTTTTCATCTACAGCAACATTTCTTCTGAAGCCTGGATCACCCCCACTAACTCCTGCATCAACCATTGATTTGATGCAAATCTAAGTGACGCATGACTTAGCACAATGACAAAAACTGGGAAGGAGGTCAAGAGCTTGGTCCGATATCGTTATTGTCGAAACAGTGTTGATCGCGAGATATCAGGAAAGTTTTTGAGACCGTGAAATTTAGGCACTGATCTGTATGAATGTCGGCCAGTGGATTCAGTCGGCCCTGAAAAGCGTGACACCGTTTGAGACCACGAACGGCTGGATCACGAAAGACCACAGGATCGCCCGGGATCACACGAAACAATGTATGGGAGCACACAATACCATAGGGTCACTTAAGGCTACTAGAGCACGCAAGACCATAGGGTCACTTAAGGCTACTAGAACACGCAAGACCACAGAAAACCATGCATTGTACAGTCAAATGAGCATTCTTTCAACAAGAGTTTAGTTGTACATGAAAATCTTATAACTTTTCCACACATACCTTCTTGGCCTTCCCACTGAACAAACGGGTTAGAAACTCGGGACTTAGTAAATTTACGCAGTGTTGTATTAGAGTGCAGACGGTTCAAGACGGTTTAGAATCATAAGGAATGCACAGTGACGTCATAGCGTCAGCCCTCTGGCGAGATTAAGTTATTTTGGTAAACTGGAGTTGCAGAGTGTCGTGTTTTCAAAAGGAGTCAAATCTTTCATGTTCACTAACAATAGATTCATTAGGTATGGTCAGCCAGTTGATTTTGATTGATTGAGTGTAGGGGGCGCTTCCGGCTTCCGCCTCTTTCGCGCAGGTCAGCCAGTACTGGCGTATGATTCAGATGTAGGTAGGCTATGCCGAGGGTTTAAATCCTATTTATATCATATCATGACCGACGGCAACTCGTCTCTATTGAAGCGTGGCTGTGACATTCCAAAAATTCCAATTACATAATCTCTAGCCATAGCCCAAGGTGGGTTCCTCTTTCAATTAGTTAAGGAATATATTCTATGTAGCAAGTAGAAATAAATTTTACTTGGTTAAAATGTATACAAAATATTTAAGAATTAAAATGTTTAATTGATTATTTACATTATTTGCATATCTGGTGACATTATCTATCTATCTATCTATCTATTGACTGGTCTATCGACCTTTTATTTTTTACTACCTCTCTATTAGTAAGTCTGATTGCGGGCATATATCAATATCAATATTTCAGTCTAGATTTGATAAATAAATAAACCCCTCAACAATAAAAAAAAATAGTTTCACCGAGAGACATAATATGGTCTGGTTGTTTGCGATGTTGTTTTCTTTGGGGTGTGAGGGTGTGGGGGGTTGGGGTTCGCACGTGTGTGTGTTTGGTGGGTGGGTGGGTGTTAGGTATTTTCAAAAGGGAAACTTCTTTTATTCTGCACCTCTCCAAAAGAGAGTAATTTCCCTTATGGACTAGCACTAGGAAGCTCTCTAAGACCTACCATGGTGCAGCCAAGTGTCAACTATGTCCGTGATGTATTTGAGCAGATCTGAGTAACAGACCCCAACCGTCCCGCCAGGCTCTGGTTAATTAGTGCAATTTAATGTGTGTGTGTGTGTGTGTGTGTGTGTGTGTGTGTGTGTGTGTGTGTGTGTGTGTGTGTGGATCGTGCGTTTTATATGCGGCTAGTGTGAATTTATAGCACAGCACCGATTGAGAGTTCAAGGTCCAGATTTTCAAGAAAACCTTTTGTATTTGAGGACTGAAAAGCCAACGACTAAACTCACTAAAGCATGCAGTTGACCAAACGTACTGGACTGAGCACGATTGCTCAATTATTTGAGCTTCCAATCAAAACGGATGCATCGACCATGAGTATAATATCGACCGCTAGAAGCTTTCCGAGAGTCGCGCAGTAAACTAGGCCACTCAGACAAGATTAGTGACGTAGATCACAACTGGTCCTGATTTCACTGGCAGTACGGAAGTGTTGCGGCCGCAGACCGGCACGGAGCAGTGCGATGCTGAGGAAATATGATGCAGCTGACTTTTGTTGATATACGTCCAGTGGAGATAACGATACTTTCTTCTTTCTTTTTTCTTTTTTCTTTCTTCCTTTCTTTCTTCTTCTTTTTTCTTTTTCTTTCTTTCTTTCTTTCTTCCTTCCTTTCTTTCTTTCTCTCTTTCTCTCCCTCATTATCACAAAGTAAAGGCGCTCACCAAAATCCGTCTTGTTTGCAAACATGAAGTGAAAATCTAAAATTTGTTCCATTTTTTTTTCAGGTCTGCCGATGTCTATGATCGGATTTCCTTTTAAGCCACTTTGACTTCCAGTACTCCAACATTTGGACAAATTTTGAAGAGGCAACACATATTTATTTTTTAATCAGACAGTCGATTATGATGTGCAGCTTGCGAAGCTTTGGGGACAACGCTCTCCCGCCTCTTCCCTCCTTTCTCGACAAGATCTTGAAAGCCAGCTGCATAGTAAACACAACCAGCTGACTGCTGTTTTGACCTGACCAACATGCGAAACTTGCTTGCTTCAGTCTGCTAGAAAATTGCATAACCAAATAGTATATGTTCGAACCCCCTGGATCTTTCAGGATGTGCTCATGGGTTTATATACACTGAATAAATCCAGTGTTTCAGTTTCTGCAAGGATGCGTAAAGAGATCCAATAACGCAAACCATTTTCACTGAATTATTTTTATTAAATTAATATGTAGGAAGGAATTATATTATAATTTTCAATATTTATAATGTTTAATTAATTTTTCTGTATTGTGAAAGATCATTTTTTTAATTTATTAATGCGTAGAAATTATTTTGAGCGACCTTTTCTATTTCTCATGCAGTATGTTTATAAATCTGTTAACTGAAGTATGTTTTGTGTTGTTGACATTATTGTATCCATTACTGCAACTTTTCATGATTAGGCATTATTTGTAAAGAAATCTTTATATCATTTATTTGTTGTATTAATGTGGGACTAGGAGGTATCATAGAGTGCAGATATATAATTGTCCAACTGTATCCCTTTATTTAAGCAAGTTTATTTATTCAACTATTTATCTGTTGCACCTTTGTACACCATTAATAATTTGTTCTGAGTCTCTGAACAAACACTGTGTATTTTGTCAAACAGAGCATGCAGGCCAAACCGGCCCGCCAAGTTGTTTTATCCAGCTTACAAAGTGTATTCATTTATATATTTTTAATATTATAAATGTTTAGTTTCTATTGAAAACTACTCTAATTCCTTCTTAGACAACATTGTGGCCGTAGCAGCCTGGAGAAGTGTAAACTTTGTTGTCCAGTTCTCGATGCAAATACTATTAAAGCAAAAATGGAACAAGCCCCTGAGACTTTATCTATTGTACGACGGGGACTTGACTTGAATGTGGGGAACGCTTCCGGCTTCCGCCGCTTTCGCGTACGACGGGGACTTAACTTGAATGTGGGGAACGCTTCCGGCTTCCGCCGCTTTCGCGTACGACGGGGAATTTTCCCAACTATTTTATATAAATTTTCATTGTTGCATTTAAATTGAACCTTATTGTAATTTGAATGACGTGTGCGTATTGCCTCGTGTTGACTTAGAAGTGAGGTCCTGAACGAATGAGTGTGCAGGGGATAGATTTATTGACCGGTGTTTGATGTTTGCGGCAGATAGATGATCGAGTGTTTGTTGTAAGTTGCGTGGTCAATGGTCCATAAGCTAGCTAGAGATTAAATTTTGCGGCACATGAGTGTGTTTGGTATACAGTGGAAGCGTTGTTAGCTAGGCGTTTAGAAGTCGTTAGAAAGGCATAATCCGTATTAGCGCTAAGCAAATGGTCAGATCGAAAGCGTGTCTAATAGACGCAGGTGCGATCCCAAGGGTGATAAAAGTCCCATAGCAAAAATTTTATCTCCACTTGTTCCTGAAAATTTGTCTTTGGGTGGCAAATGGAAGCGTAGTCCCTCCCGACCAAGGGTTGTATATGAAAGCAAAACCCTTGGCTGCATAAGGGTTTTCGTTTTGTCTGCTGAGCTTTATGGCTGATTGTTTGTAGCTGCCTAATTTTTGTAGCCAACTGCATTGGTGGCTGGTATAAACTATCTCTGTTTAATATTTGTCCCTGGCTTGATTGGGACGTTCTGAGCCATTGACTGTGTCATATTCAAGTCTACAATACTGTGACGTTATTCCAGGCATAAGTTAAGTGCCCATCCAGAAAGTGACTACAGTGTAGTGAACTGGCTTAGGATGAACTTGTTTTTCTAAATCTTGTTAACTTTTCTTTTATTAAATTTCTTGTTATTATTTCAAACGCGTATTTGTTAGTGAAGTAATTTCTATCGTTTGTTTTCGTACAATCTAATGATTACGTTTTGTCCTCTGTTCGTCTATTTATAATCGTTATATATATATACATATCTGTATTCATAAACATTGATTCTCAGCTGAAATCTGAGTGGGGGCGGAGCCAAATTGGCGAGGTACCAGAATATATGCGTAACTGTTGCAGATATACATATCTAACCAGTGACCCATACTCTGCACCGGCACTTGTAGATGTCTTGTATCATAACTAATATATTTTACACATATTTGATATTATTCATTGTTACAAAGTCACCCCAGAGTATAGCGGCGACATTATCTAGCTGTCATTGCAAGCCCCTGAGACTTCATGTAGTTGTCATTGCAAGCCCCTGAGACTTCATGTAGTTGTCATTGCAAGCTCCGGAGACTTCATGTAGTTGTCATTGCAAGCCCCTGAGACTTCATGTAGTTGTCATTGCAAGCCCCTGAGACTTCATCTAGTTGTCATTGCAAGCCCCTGAGACTTCATCTAGTTGTCATTGCAAGCCCCTGAGACTTCATCTAGTTGTCATTGCAAGCCCCTGAGACTTCATCTAGTTGTCATTGCAAGCCCCTGAGACTTCATCTAGTTGTCATTGCAAGCCCCTGAGACTTCATCTAGTTGTCATTGCAAGCCCCTGAGACTTCATCTAGTTGTCATTGCAAGCTCCGGAGACGACACATAGAACTCAAAGTTCATGAGGGTCGTACTGATATCATCACAGTATGAATGGCCTAGCGTATACAGCCATGACTCTGATTTCAATATTCTAAATGTATTCAATGTAATTAATAAAAATCAACGGGCGTTTGTCTTTGTCCCTACCAGTTAATTTGTTAATATTTAGCGATAGGTTTTACAAGTGATCTGATTCTTTGATGACATAATAGTTCTGTGGAGCTGTTAAAATGTGTGGTACAATGTTAATTGTTTACTATATGATATTTTATAAACATTAAAAAATGTTGTAAGGTAATGATATCATAAATATAATTAAGTTCATTTTAAATTCATGTAATAATTACAAAGTAAACACACGCACGTACACACACACACACACACACACACACACACACACACACACACACACCCCTTGATGAAGCGCCTGAATCTCCGCACATTATTTTGAAGTGTAATATTCAGCCTAAGTACATATTTAGAGAAATGAAAAGTAGATAAGGAATGTAAAACTGTGCAAGAAAAGGGCGGAATTAATATTTCTGTGATGGAGAAAAATGGAAAACCAGTTTGTTTGAGCTTTCACAACGACAGATGTCGTCAAAGAACACACCGTCAAAGATATTATAATTCTAAAGAAACAAAATAAACACACGATGATAAAGTACAATGAACTGTAGTAGCTGTCAGCAGCAATCCTCCTTCACAAAGGTCCATCAGATAAGTAAGGCGGCTGTTGAAGCTAGTCCAAAGATTGCCCAATGAACTTGCTCGGCTCTTCAAGAACTTCTCAGATGGGGACAAAACTAAGGTTGCATGCTGATCAGTGTAGATTGAATGTGTCAAGAGAAAAGGCCTGGGCTTTGCTAATGTTAGCCCGACCTGAGACACATAGAGGATCAAGTGATATATCTGAAACCTCAGTGAGCAATTGTCAATGTCAGATGTTTTGAAATCTTCTTTGTAGCCCTCGATGAAATTACGGATATAATTGCTTGCTTGTATCCATGGTGTCGAACAAGACACACGTTAGAGAGAAATTTGTAGAGGGGGGGGTTCCCATGAAAGATATCACAACAGCTCAAAATATCTTCAGTTTGGTGGGTAGTATGGATACATTAGGTGTAGATTAGTCAAAGGTCACCATAGATGGCGTACCATGTATTTTAGGTAAGGAAAGTGTGTGTGTGTGGGGGGGGTTGTCACTACAGAGGTCAAGGACAGATTATGTGCCATCGATCCTGTTTTCAGTTCTACACTGTACCTTGCATTTTAGAACAGGAAACATTGTGTAGTCAAACAATGAACATGGGAAATGCTTTGGACATTATTATAGAAAAACTGTTATTGTAGAAAAACCGTTAATTTTATTCGAGCAAAGGACTTGAACCATAGATTTTGAGAACTCTCATGGACTACGGTATCACATGAAAGTTCGTTGGTTGGAGCTGTTTTGAAACGTTTTTATTAATTGCGTATTGAAATACAACTATTTATCTAGGAGGGATGGGCTGTACATCTCTTGCAAGACAATGAATAGATGAAGTTTCTTCTTTTCATGGTGGATATTACAAAAAAAATATTAAAATCAGATAATAATGATGCACACTTTCCAATATTACACTTACTACAATCAGAAACAGAAATGCCATACTGCACTGACAAAAATGCAGGAACAAAATCTCTAATTGAAGGGAAAAAATCAGTTACAGTTTTGGGCTCCAGTACAAATGAGAAAGATATTGCGACATTTGGTATTCATTTTCTTAACAATCCCAACACTAAGTTAGTGTCATTAGTTTATATATTATTGTTTGATAGCGTTACCTGTAATTTAGATTTGAATTTATCACGTTTTTGTGCAATAATATTCGATAATTTATTACTGGGTTTGTTTGTTTGTTTTTTTTACAATTTAATATATTGTCTTTATTTTTACTGACCAATCTGCGCAGCCGTTGAATGGGACATTTGAATTTAAACCGACCCCTGTAGGACTGAGTTGGACACCCTTATCCTAAACCAAGCTCTCAGTCACTCTTCAGTAATCACGCACGCACGCACACACACACACATATTGGCATGTGCGTGCGCGCGCGCGCGCGTGTGTGTGTTGTGTATGTGTGTGGATGTGTGCGAGTCTTGTGGAATTGTACTAACAATGTCATTTTAGAAATGGTGGGGAAACATTACTATTAGAATATGTTGGTATAGTAATTTTGTTCAATCTAATTCAGTTGCTGAGTCGATTTTGCAATTTAACCTTGCATTATACATCCACTGAAAATTATTCTGTAGGGCAGGCGACATTATCATCATCACTGAGTGTTGGCCGAGTTCGTGAATGATTCAGGTAATGCTTGCTTGCGTTACATCGCCCATTACTCTAAATTGTCAGTTAATAACTGCTGATATGGTAAATGCGACTCGATGGCTTAATCTCGTCTAAACTGAAATCGGTTGCCGTCAGCCAGCTCCCATTACAGCATATTAAACTGGGTAAATAATCATTAGAATACCCTTCACAAGTGAAGTGTCAGTTATTTAGGTGAAACTCACCCAGCTGAACAGTGTTTTAAAACAGTGTGTTGTCTCTAGTACAAATTCTGCAGTGAAACAATACATAATAATCTATTCTGCAATGTAACAATATACAATAATCTATTCTGCAATGTAATAATATATAATAATCTATTCTGCAATGTAACTATATAGTAATCTATTCTGCAGTGTAACAATATATAATAATCTATTGTGCAGTACAACAATGTATAATAATCTATTCTGCAGTGTAACAATATATAATAATCTATTATGCAGTGTAACAATATATAATAATCTATTCTGCAGTGTAACAATATATAATAATCTATTCTGCAGTGTAACAATATATAATAATCTATTCTGCAGTGTAACAATATATAATAATCTATTGTGCAGTATTAAACAGTGGATTCAGCTCACTCGTAGAGCTTGAACAACTTCAGTGGAACAAGGATAAGGAGTAGGAAACAGAAACCGACCTGAAAGCAAAAGTGTTTTCATAATCGTCTTGCTTCAAAGTCGCCTACCTAAGCACTCGGGCTATAAATTCGACATAAAATTTTAGATCAAAATTATAATCTCACGCATGTTGCATTTAACAAGCATGACGTATGAATTACCAAATATTTACAACATTAAAATTTAGAGTTCATACAAAAGGGACAATTCAAACCAAGCAAAGTGCTTTACAATTTACACTAAAATTTACACGCAATAATTTGAATTACAATAGAAAATTCATGTCGGGCTCAGGCATCCCTGGCTCTAGTGAATTTAAAGTTATATAAATTAAAGTTACAATGGGAAAAGAGTTACAATAATTTATATACAATAACTTACAGGTTTTTGTCACTTATCAACGAACCGTGCTTAAGCTCAATAGCAATGCATAGCACAAAATTACATACATGTTCAACAATGCAAAATACAATTAAATAAATTCAATACCTTAGTGAGAAATCGAGGTGTTATCTCAGCAAAACGTGTCGGCTGTTCCTATGTGACTCAACGAATAAGCGGCGTCTGGCTTCTTGTATCTCGGAGTGACTCTACAGAACCGCGTTCCCGTATTTATTAAAAATCATAAGGTGCATCACGTGACTGGTCACGTAGTATGTGGTTGGTTCGAGAACTTAGACAATGGTCCAAAGTTACATAATGTCTCTGACCTCTTTGTTAGAAGCTTCTCGATACTGAAGTATCATGGGAGAGCTCCAAACAAAGGAATTTCAAATTTTGATGTTTGAAAAACAAACAAGTGGGTCAAGGAGTCATGACATTTTTATCAGACTGTGACATGTGGTACCCAGTTGATTAGAAACATAATTCAGGAGGTATTTAAGTGTATTTCTATCCACCAGTTTCACATCTCTCTATGTCATCCAACATCCAAATGGTAATGGTTTTGGTGGGTGTTTCAGTGACACCCTTGTGAGCATGCTACACAAACTCATGTACAGACAGTCCCCAGAACTGGGACCAGTATTTGACCAGTATCCGGTTTAATGACTAAGAGTTCCATCGAGCTAGCATTGGATTTTCTCCCTATGAATGTCTATAAGGGTGAAGAATACAAGTACCGTTAGAAACAGTTAAAGTATTGCTGGACGAATGTGTGGGCAGCAGAAAGAGAGAGGTCAGAAGTTCAGTACAAGAATGAGCTTCGCAGCAGACTGGAGAATAGTCCAGGATAACTGGAGAAAAACACATCATGTTCATTATGATAATGGCCATGCACATGACTGGAAGCTGAAGTTAGGAGACACATTGTTATTGCACTCCCAATTCATGCAAGCAAGTCGATATTTTCATTGCAAGGATCCTTGTAACAGAAAACGTTTCTCCTACCAAATATCAGACATGAATCCTCGGTAACAAGAAAATGTTGCTCATAAATCTGTTGAAACAGCACTATGACCACAGTGCAACAGAGTTAGACACAGTGTCCACTATAATAGGTATATATCTGTATTTGAGGAGAAGAGAAGTCAGTATACTACCTACAGAATTTTCCGTCATCTCTAGTGAAAACTACATGGATATAGTGATCTCAAATGATTTGACACCCAGTCAGTGCAATGAATTAAGATTCCCTGCAACAGACTGCTTATGTTTTGATAGATCAGCATGAACGCACAGACCTGGTTTTCTGGATGAAATATTAATCTGATGTAAACCATATGTGCTGCCCATGTCAAACAAGAACCCTTCAACGTTATCTCTAATATTTTTCCCGTGCGCACGGAATTAGCGGTTGTTCGAGCTTGCTACCAAAACTTGTCCGCGGAATTTTGAAACTGCTGCGCGGCTGCGCAGCTTAGAGGAAACATTGCTTGTGACCAAAGAGTTCAAGCTGATTGCGTCATTGAACTCAGAGAATTACCCTTCATTGCACCAGTCATCTTAATAAACAAATAAGATGGCTCCCGAGGTTCTGTGTGCACTTTCATTAGTTGAATGTCAGAGACTAAAAATACAATGTTGTCTGATGCGAATACTATATTATCAAAACTTGAGAAGACACGATTCTTTTTACAGTATATCAGATTTAAGGTGACAGCTGAAGATAATAGAAAATTGTCTGTCAGTAGAGAAGGCACTTATTACCAATGGAAAGAAACATTTTGGAACTGTAAATGCACGGTGCAATATCCATCAGAATGATGCAGAAATTACTCAAGCCTTAAGCCACCCCTACTATGTAAAGCTTCATCGACATGTAATGGTTGTAACTCCCACATGGAAGAAACACATCAATTTGTTACTGGTACAGTTTCAATGTTTATGCGATACCAGTTTGACTGCAGGTCTATCCAAATGTTCTATCAATTTCAGACAGATAACATATATGGGCTACACATTAGGTGCTGGTTTGGGCAGTTGCAAAGTTTCAACCTTATGTTAACAGGTGAGAATTTATACTGAAAACTAACCTCGTGCCACTTGTTTATCTCAAAGGGAAGTAACTCTTAATGCAGGTCTTATCTGTCACGATCTTAATACAGCTCTTATCTGTCACGATCTTAATGCAGGTCTTATCTGTCACGATCTTAATACAGCTCTTATCTGTCACGATCAAATACACTCCTGGTGCTAATATCATATGAGCTGGGTTTCATTTCGTCTTCTAAGAAAAGACACTGCCAGATGATTTTTGACTGACACAAGACACTCCCACCTTCAGATGTTAGAGACTCATTTCTAAGATCACAATTCCAACCTTTGTTCCTGGACAAGCGACCAAATGAGCTTAGTAAAATGTTCATTTACCTCAGCAATATTATGACTTTTTCGCATCATTAAATTGAAGCTTGCTGTGAGGCATATTCACTTTTAAAATTTATACAAAATTCACAAAGTATCTATGTTTCTCAGTATTTAAGCAGCCTAAAGCCTATTGCTATTTGTTTATTGTCCTATGAAAGGGAATTCTCCCATATATTTTTAATATACATTTTTATCTATAATTTTTAATTGAGATGCTATTTGTGGTTTGTATGATCTGGAAATGTTGCATAAGGTTTACTTTTGAAGTGAAAATCCAAAATGGAAAGGGGTGGAGGTGGGGGGGGGGAGATTAAGCTGAGCGAGTGCGCATAGAGTAGTAGCAACAGGTTACGGGCAGCCCGGGATGGCGGAGGATTAACATCTTGCCCATCTCCCAAGAAAACGTCACAGCTTTCATATTGGCCATCACTAAACCCTGCCTGGAAAAATGTCCCCTGAAAGACTACAACCATTCTAGAATCATTCTTCCTAACAGAAATAACAGACCAAGTGGGGACTTATTTTTGATTCTCACCAACTTGTGATCACGAAGGGAATTGTATACTACGGTAACTTTTGTCATATTATTATTTACATAGACTTCATGTCTACCAACGGTCAACTGTCAAATTGTTTTGTCTTTCTTTTAACATGTTTAAGCAAACGGTGTTTTTAATCTAACCTTTTGTTGCACCATCATTGTCACTAGTTTATTCAACAAATTTTTATTTAATTTTATCTAAATACATAAAGTTTATTTTATCGCAAGTCTAGATGTTTCTGAGCCTACATTTATCTGTCAGTCTGCCTGGTTTGCGGCCAGTTACGTCAGTTTGTAATTGTATATATCTATGCTGTGGGAGCGACTGGTCACATTCACGCACACTCATACATCTCACAATACAGTGATACCAGGGATTTAATGGAAATGACACGAATTGTAATGAGTTACTGACTGCGCTGAGGCGGCAGCTTTGTCATTACTTTTAAATGTCATTTTATCATCAGTGTGTTAATTCAAATTCATGTGCAAGTCTTGACTTGGAAGATTTATTTTTCTCTAGATGCTGTGATGTCGAATTGTAGAACTCGTCTGAAATCGTGTTTTTCCTATTGTTGTTTTGTTGTTGTGCAGTCAGGTGTCTTCACATGTTCATTGGTAGTGTAATGACCGGCACAAGGCGATGAGTAACAGCACTCTGTGATATGCTGCACGCAGAGAACATGTCCAAGACACAATAACAAGGGAGAGTAAAACGAAACCTGGTTGTGCTTAGAACATTGATCGTTTAACTTCTGAAAACTGCAACAACAGATAAACGACTTTGGGCATGGTGCGTGTGATAGATGAACAATGACGCGGAATAAAGTGGTCGTAATTTACGACCAAGCACGCTGTTTTACCAGGCAACGTTTTCAAACTCAAGTTTGAACAGTATTTTTCCAGTCGCCGTAATTAATGGCGGATTTGAAAACGCACAATAAACAACGCACGTGTGCATAACAAGATAGATAGATAGACAGGCAGACAGGACGAGACGGGATGGGATAGATAGATAGATAGACAGACAGATAGTTAGATAGATAGATAGATAGATAGATAGATAGATAGATAGATAGATAGATAGATAGATAGATAGATAGATAGATAGATAGATAGATAGATAGATAGATAGATAGATAGATAGATAGATAGATAGTCATGCTTTGTCTGACTTGGTGATATGGAACCAGTCATTCACTTAGGGTCACTGTTTCCCGTGGATAAACAAACACATACATGAAATGTATATTGCCTTTATAACCATAAAACGTCTACGAAATGGGGCTAGCTAGGTCCAACGCAGATGAGTTTCGCTTTGCTGTGCCGTCCATCTCTTTCAGTCATGACTAACACATGCACTCATGGGTCTCGCTAGGAAACGAGAGGACTTCTTCCGGAAATTGTGCGCCGTTGGGCGATTTGCTGGGCTCCACTCACCAAGCGTGCTCACATTTTTTATCCCCACCCCCGTCTCTCTTTCTCTCTCTCTCTCTCTTTCTCTCATGCGCTGGATCAAATCCTGTGCTGAGAGGGGAGGGATAGGAAAAGAAATGTCTTTTGCTCTTTTCGTCTCTCTTCATTTTGTTACTTGTTTCAACATTAATTACTGCTAAAAACTTAAAGTACTGGTATGGTCTTTAGTGTTGATTAACAATTCTCGTATGAAAAGGTTTTATTAAGAAAGTAAAACTTAGAGTTTTGTTGTTGTGGCAGATTGTTACACGTGCAAGTGTAGGAGGATAGAAAGACGAGAAGAATAAAGTGTTGATTAATTTCTTCCCTACCTGCTCCTAGAAACTAACCCCACTTCTTAGTCACACCTTGCACGAATAATAAACAAATACACAACAAAAATGATGCATCACAAACAGTCTAGTCCTAGGGTAAACATGTAATAATCAATAACTAGCTTGGAGTCCCCCACCCCCACATCCAATGGTGGATACAGTCCCTACATCTAGTACACATATGACATATTGAGACAATACAAAAAGAATCAAAATCGATTATTTTAAAGAAATTTAATAAAAGATAAAGTTAAATAGAAAAGGAAAACAAAGAAGTAAATGTTCTGACTAAAATAAAATATATCTCTTTTGAATCATCACAATCAGTGAAGAGTTCTAGTGCACATGTATAGCAATGCTAATGTCTTTTGAAACTTTCTCATTTGACTTAATTGGACCAGACGAGAATCAGACTTCAGTTTGAGAATAGCGTCAGTGGTTCTGTCCCCTGGATCCTGAGAGTGAAGTGTGGTTTGATGTCTTCTTGATGCTGACCATTGAAACACAGGTATAGCAATTGAGATGGCGTTTTCTTTCAGGTGGGTTGATCAATGCATACCAATTGTAGCAGTGATGTCAGCAGCTTGGTTCTTGAGCTGGTCGGGCCGCGTAAAGTGCCAGACTCCTGTTGACAATAGAACCCAAATTATAAAATCCATAAAAATTATCTCACAAGTACACAGACTCATAAATATTCAGTCTATACTGTTTTACTATAGGAAAGTAGATTCTCTATTTCAGATGCTCCTGTGGGTTGAAAGCAATCTAGTTGGATCTAATGCACATATTTATGTGTACTACCAGCTGTTGACACTGATTTGTTTATTTGGCTGACACGTCCAGCATCTGGTCTGAATGGATGCTGACCAAGCAACATAGGTCCACTTGTCCATACACTAATATTTTGTGCAAACTTAATGCAGGCAGAGGAAGTGACAAGCTTGACTGGGAATTACATAACAAGCGATTTGGGGAGTTCGACTCTAAGTTTAATTAAAGTATCAGAACTTCAAGTTATAAAACTGGTTATAAGAATTTAAAGTGACAATTCACAACTATTAATATTATTGTTTTAAATTATTATGATTATATTTGAAATATCATGAAGTGAATTAATTCTGTCTCTGAGTTATTGAATAAAAGTGTGAAAAGGTGGACGGACATGTGACATTAATGCTCTTTTGAAGAGTTCTACACAATAACAGTGAATTCAGATACTACAGATGTACCTAATACCTATTGTGACCAGCAGGTATATGACCAAAAGTAAGTTGTCTGTTGATCAGCTTTTGTTGAAGATTTAGAAACAGTCTATATAGTTGGAGAGTTATCATTAGATACCTCTGCTTTAGATAGAGGAGGACCAATAACTTGTATTTCTAAGTGTGTGTGTGGGGGTGGTACAAGAGGAGACTTCATTACTGGGTGACTGGGACAACTCGTGTTAAAGTAAGACCAAAATAGGGTCATCATTTCCATCACCATAGCTAGATCCAGGAGTTTTAGAAAGGGAGTTAACTGATGATACCAAGTGACATACTGTCAGTTGTTTCGTGTGTGGTGCATGATAGATGAGGTTTGATGATGCACAATATAGACTTATTTCAGGAGTTGGACATAGAAATAAATAAAACACACACACACACACACACACACACACACACACACACACACACACACACACACACACACACACGCACACACACACAGTCACGCATACACGTGCATGCAGTAGACAGTCCTTTCATACAGAAATAGAAACAACGAAACAACATAAACACTTATTGCTTATTGCACTCTGTGACCAACGTTCGGTAAAATAATTTTTAAAAATAAAAATCCCTTCCCACCTGACAATTATCCTACTTTATGAAGTGCTAGATTGTCTGCTTTTTTTGAATAGGACCTGCCCACTGGCTAGGTCTGAAACTGACGTGTGCAGCAGCGTGGCAAGCTATTGTTATGGCTGCAGAAATGACTGTGTCAAAGGCGACCTTCTGATCATGGTTTACTGTACCAATTGTGAAATTACTTTTGTCTTTCATTAAGTGCATAAAAAAATCATGATGTGACAATGGCAATTTGCAAGGAAGCCAAGATGTGCAGACATCATTGTTCAATCAGGTTTGCTCCATTTCTAATTGCAACTCGAGGAAACCACTCTGAATATCTCATTGTTCAACTGGGTTACTCCATTTCTAATTATGACAAGGGACACCACTCTGTTACATCTATATAAATTGAGTTACACAGATATACACGAGAAACACAAATCTCTTACATCTACATAAATTGAGTATAATACATACAGAAATAAAAACTACAGATCTATTATATTTATGTCAACCGAACTTGCACTGATAGAGAGAGGACTGTGCTGGGTAACACATTTACTCATAACGATGTTACATTTAGGTCCAGGCGTTCAAACTTATGTCCCTGCAGACCTAACCAGGTCAGTGCGGATCATAAACTCAGTAGAGTTTGAAGGCACCATAAAGAGGTCAGCATATTCTGTGCCGTCATCTCTGAAGTCTGGGCGCCGCGGTTAAATACTCGATCACTTCTAACACAAAACATGTATGAAGTGAAATAGTTACTTGTCAGGCAGACGAGCACAAATAATGTCTTCCAAATAGATTCGTTTGACATTTTGCCAGTATACGTATAATAAACAAGACGATTTTTAACCCGTAGGAAACTCAGGAGCTAAAATATATAATTTTAAAAAAATAAATACATTAGATTTGAATAAAAGAATTACTATTCTAATCATGTCAGACTTTCAGTTGTTGTTCGATCTCATTTTTATATATTTTCCTTAGCTTTTTAATTTCCTTTATAGTATCTTTCGGCACGAGGTGAGGGTGGATTGACTGATGCTGACCTAGAACAAGAGCGACTAGCTTTTTTAGGCGCACATTGAATAGATCCCTCCCCACCTCAGCATCTCCTTTTTTGGAAGCAAGCTTATAAAGAAATAACAAATCCATTTATATAAAAAGGGGTACTTGAAAAAAGAAAATCTTTGCAAAATCTCTGAAGGGAGATGCAGTAAAACAGCAATTGAAAGAAAGTGAATGTTTTACTAGGGTTCTGTGCACGGTCGCCATGGAAATGATAGACAGAAGATTCTCTTCCAATGAACGGACTGAATGGAGAGCGTGCAGTGAATAAAATCGCAAGAGTTTCGGTAATTTAATTCGTAGTTCATTTCACTCCAAGATGTCGACTGCATTCCAGAAGATAAAAATAAAATAAACCAACAACAACTACCGAGCGAAATGAATATTTTCGCTTTGTCTACCATAATTCATTATCATTGTTGTAACAAGAGAAGTCCCGTAGTAAAGTGAGATTGTGTGTGTGTGTGTGTGTGTGTGTGTGTGTGTGTGTGTGTGTGTCTATGCATGCATGTATGTGTATGAATGTGTGTACGTGCATGTGTCTGTGTGTGTGAGAGAGAATAGCGTCCTTCATCACACACAATTTTTTTTTTTACAGAGTAAATTTTTATTTTAATATTGGGTATTTGTAGGGTCTCTAATGCTAGCGCCATATGCAGAATGCTAGGGGTTCAACTCTCTCTAGGTTTGGAACTTTCCCATCTGATAAACCCTCCTTTTATTAACTCATGACTACCGACACTACTCTCCGTTTGAAAAAAAATAAACCACTTGGAGACTAATTAATGATATTGCAGCAATTCTAAAACAAATTTTAACTTTAGCTTATAATTTATCAGTAAAGTGATGATATATGTTAATTAGCATATGCTCAGCCACTTATTCAGTTAACAGACACCTAGTAGATAATGCTATTTATGAGTTGATTACAAGACTCCATTTCTTGTTGAATTCAATCCAGGTCAAATCTAGTGCTTAAATTACGAAATATTTGATTGCACCTGGAACCTGCAGAAATAGTAATAGAGTTGAAAGAGTTGTTAATTTGCTTGTTATGCACTTTAGACAAAAAATACGGAAGCGCCCGTCTTATTTCATTGCACAGATGGCCTCTCTCTTAATTCTATCCCAGTTAATTAACTATTTCTCTCGAGCAGTTATACTATACTCTGTTGTATGATGGGAAAATATTCCCACATATATATTTTATATAAATTTTCATTTGTGGAATGAGTGCGTATTGCGTCCTGTTTACAGAGAAGGGAAGCCCTGAAATGAATGAGAGACGTGTGGAAGATTTAGGGACTGGCGTTTGATGTCTGCGGTGTTTGAAGTCTGCGAGCGCGGCGGTCAGCGTGTGGTCAGTGTGTACGCTTAGCGGGTGGTTAGAGTTGTTAGAGGGACATAATCATCTTAGAGCTAATGAATTGAACAGGTCAGAAGCTGGTCTAAACAGGGTAATAAAAACCACAGTGAAAATGTTATCTTCACTACTTCCTGAAAAATCGTCTGAGGGTGACGACTGAAAGGGTAGTCCGCCCAAAACAACACTGGGTCGTATGAAAACCCTGGCTATATAGGTAAAAGCGTCTTTGTATTTATGTGAATGGTTAAGTTTTATTAGAATGTTATGTACTATGTTTTATTTTGAAAATGTTAATATTCTTCCTTTCAGAGGCCTATGCCAAACTTAGTAATTATTAATCGAGCACTGGACTGGACACTTAGGCTTTGCAATTGTTTGTGTTGCAGGTTTTTTTTCTTGTTATTGTGTATTCTCGGCTGCTCGTTTATAGCTGCCTGTTGTTTCCTGTGTGGCTGTGGCTGTGCCTGTGTGGCCGTTCTACTTGTCCCGGCTGAATTGGGACGTGCCGATCTATTGGCTGGCAAAATTCAAGTCTACCAGACTGACGTCACTTCAATACATAAGCTAAGTTCCCATCCGGAACGTGACTTCAGTAGAAATGAACTGGCTTAGGATGAACTGAATTTTCTAAATCTTGTTAACTTTTTCTTTTATTAAATTTCTTGTTATTATTTTAAAACGCGTGTTTGTTAGTTCTATCGTTATTTTCGTAGTTCAAATGATAATGTAATGATTACGTCTTGTCCTCTGTTCGTTTAATTATAATCGTTTCTATATATATAATTATTCACAAACATTAAATCTCAGCTGATTCTGAGTTGGGGGCGGAGCCAAATTGGCGACGTACCAGTAAATCAGCGTAACAGTTGCAGATATACATATTTAACCAGTGACCCATACATACTCTGCACCGGCACTTGTAGATGTCTTGTATCATAGCTAATTATACAGAGTTGGTATAAGTCATTATTACAAAGTCACCCCAGAGTATAGCGGCGACATACTCAGAGTCCTTTATAAATTTTAGTTTACTCATATAATTGTATAATCCTATCTGAGTCATAGCATTCTCACTGGCCCAATTCTATCTGAGTCATAGCATTCTCACTGGCCCAGTACTATCTGATTTTAGTACTCACAGACAATTAGTCCTATTTGAGTTATAGGCACTTAATTACCTGTTTGAGTGACAGTGCATTAAATTGAACTCTATTTTAATCTTTTCGGAGTTACTGTATACTCACAAACACTTAATTAACTTAATTAGCCATATGTCACTTATAATAAACTCAGTGACACCCATTTATTTTCTAAGTTATAGTTTTCTTGGCAAACAATGAGGCTTGCTTGAGTCTACATCTAGACATTTAATTAGTCTTTTCTGAGTTATAATGTTTTTATAATCATTTCCTTGCTCCTCATTTATAATCACTTGCATGTTCATCTCTGAGTTATAGTGTACTTGCTGACATATACTGTGTATTTAGTCAAGGTGAACTCACATCCAGGCAATCCTACCTCAGTTATAGTATACTCATAGGCAAACAGTTCTCACAGAGTCATAGTATACTCAAAGATTTTTAGTTCTTAGACAGTCATATACTCTCAAAGATATTTAGTCCTCATGCAGTCATATATTCTCAAAGATATTTAGTCCTCACACAGTCGTAATATACTCCAAGATACTTAGTCGTCACTCGGTCATAGTATTCTCACAGATACTTAGTCCTCACTCAGTCACAGACTCACAGTATACTCACTAATACTTAGTACTTACTCAGTCATACTATACTGAGAGGCGTTTAGACCTCACTCATAATCATTCAGTCCTATCAGAGCAGTTACATGGAATTCAACATACGCAATTCTTCTCTGAGCTGTACTGTGAGAAGCCACTGTCTTCAAAATTATGCAGTATCATGCATAGAGTGAGTTGCGATTATCTTTCCTTAAACGTTAACTATGTTTAAAGTCTACTACATTATCTGTACTTAAATCTGCTGCATTATCTGTACGTAAGACTGCTACATTATCTGTACTTAAGAGTGCTACGTTATCTGTACGTAAGTCTGCTACATTATCTGTACGTAAGTCTGCTGCATTATCTGTACGTAAGTCTGCTGCATTATCTGTACGTAAGTCTGCTACATTATCTGTACGTAAGTCTGCTGCGTTATCTGCACTTAAAATCTGTATGACTACGCTACCTTAGTTCAATAGCAGTTGTGTCATTTTTCGACCTGTTCTGCCACGCCAGTTCATAAGTGCTTAGCGAAAAATACTGACGTTCTCAGCGGTCCCAGACTAATGCGGATGCAATCAAGAAATGTCTGAAAGTTTTATCAGATGTCAAAGATATATAATTTCGGAAGGTCTGGAAGGCATCACACGGAACCAGGAACGAAAAAAATCGCCTCCCTTTCCTTTTACATAAACTGTATCCTTGACGCAGGGTATCTAAGATATGTTCAGTTCTATTACGAAACGAACCATATCCGTTGTGAATACATTCAGTGCATATAGAATATTAGTAGACGATAATTCAGACATCATTATTAGTAACAACTTCCAAACATTTCATTTACAAATGACTTGTTTGTTTTGGTAAAGGCCGCTATACTTTAGTTTGTCGCACTCTACAATTAATTTTTTGTTAATATCCAGCTATCTATCTATCTATCTATCTATCTATCTATCTATCTATCTATCTATCTATCTATCTATCTATCTATCTATCTATCTATCTATCTATCTATCTATCTATCTATCTATCTATCTGTCTGTCTATCTATCTGTCTGTCTATCTATCTATTTGTCTGTCTGTCTGTCTGTCTATCTATCTATCTATCTACCTACATACACAATCACAACCATAGCACAAACCCAAAGACAATACACACATATAGACATAATACACACATTTTTAAAAATGTGTAAATAAACGAACAAAGATGGAGTGACAAGGACTGTTCAAAGAAATAAAAAGAAAAAATCAAGCTAGTGCACTTATTTTCAAACGCTGAATTTGTAAATTAGTAGCTCTGTGCCGTTACGTAAGAAATATTGAATTTGAGAGATGATAGTGCTAAATTTCTGAGGTAATAAATATTGAATTTGAGAGATTATAGTGCTTAATTTCTGAGGTAAAAATTATTGAATTTGAGAGATGATAGTACTAAATTCCTCTTAATTTCTGAGGTAATAAATATTGAATTTGAGAGATTATATTGCTTAATTTCTGAGATAATATGTCAGGATATTCTATAAATCTCGCCTGGATCCCATCTATAAATATTAAAAATTAAATATGGAAAGTAATAATAAATTTTAGATTAAAAAAATAAGTGGAAAATGAGATCTAAATTTAGATGTAAAAAGGCTTGTATGAATGACGTGTATATTGCATCAGCAATGAGACAGAAAGGATGTTTTTTCTAGGTCAGAGAAGCAAGCTAGTCGTGTTGTGAATGCGGGTCAGGCTTCTAGCCAGTCTATTAAAGTGACCAGTTGGTATTTACACTTTGTCCCGCACCATGTGTGACCAGTGTATTTACACTTCGTGCCCTCTACATAACTAATCTTGTGTGTCTATACTTCTTAGCCCAACTGATTGGTGTCAAAACTTAAGCCTCAAGAGAAAGCGGTATTAAATTTGTAGTCACTGAAACTTAATAGGCTTTCTGACGAAAGTCATGGACAGTCAGTGCTGATAAGGAAATGCTGATATTTATTTATATTTATTAAATAAACCGACTACAGCATTCTTCCGCTCTTCCGTTCTGTCCCCGCAGAAGCATTGCAATGCTGTAAGTTAAGTGCACTGGTCTTAGAACTTAGGCCTGTAGCCGAGACTACAACAAGCTCAGTAACAGAAATAAGTCTTGTTGGGCATGACACTTCATTCTTCGCGTGTCTTTGATAGATTCCTTGAGAAAGTACCAGAGCTAGATATCTCGACCACAGCGAGCAACCGAAATGTAATTATAACATTCCAAAATAGTGCATTCTCCAAAATTAAAGTCTTGCGCTAAAATTTTCTCTTGAATCAAATTTCCTTTCTTCATGTATATATTCTTAGTGTCGATTGTATGTAGCCAATGTAAGCGCTAAATACATGTTATTGCTCTATTAGCCGATGTCATGTTCAGCTCTAACCACGTGACTTATGTATGGTTTTGGTATAACACAAACGTTCTTCACCTCTAATACATCACATTGCTGCCTATATTACTCTGTGACTGGTAGTGGATTAGGTAAAGGAATGTAGAAAGGACAAAGAAAACTACTAAAGAAAAGCAACTAGAAACCAAGGGAAAACTCTTAATTTAGTATTTACAAATACTACTACTAATGCTAAATACAATAAGTGTATACTAATAGGGCAAAGGTCACAGCCGGGTGTGAATTCTCGTGGGATGGAACAAAATACGTGCTACACAAGCTAAAATCTAGTACAAATGAATTAATGCAGACCGAGAACAAGCATAGTTTTTAATTAACCGCCATGAAAGCTTCGTGAATAGATCTAAGAATGCGTTTAGTGCCCAGGCCAATTTTATCAATTTAAACTCACCATACAACCCTACACAAACCTACAAAAATTCACTCCACATGTTGCAAACATCATAGTCATCAACACACACACACACACACACACACACACACACACACACACACACACACACACACACACACACACACACACACAATCTAATTCATTATGTATTTCTAGCAGTATGGCAATTTATACTTGGGATAAGAGTAGTCTTCGCAGAAAGTTTCTAAAACACGTTATTAAAAACCATCTTTCTGCCTAGTTTGTATTCCAGCGCAATCATTGTTGATTACTAACACTGAAGTGGACTAGAGTTTACGGAAGCTCAGAAGAATGAAGAGAAAGCGAGAAATGCCATCCACAAGAGGGGTGTGGCCAGATGTGAAATGCGCAGTAATCTAGATCTATCATGCGGAGCTGACAAAAATGCAAGTAATCGAAAGTGAGAAGCGGCGGAGCAGAAGGTAAGCCTCCCGCTTAAGTGACAGGGTTTTGAGATCCGCTCAGGGTGAAAAATGTGCAGGTGATCTTTCACCGCATCTCCCACCCCACCTCCGCTTAATATGCAGTCCTTCGGATGGGACAATAAATCGGGTCTCGTGTGCTATTGGTTCTACAGACAAGATAACAAATTCGGAAAGACTGCAGCCGTGGGATCGCTGCTCGGTGTGTGTGTGTGTGGGTGGGGGGAAATTGCACTCTAGAATGCCCACGAAATAAACTTTTATTGTCCTCACCCATGGTTCTATATATTTCCATCTAGGACACGTTTCTCTTCCTCGATATTTACACTCGTCTGTGAAATGAAACAAACAATCCGACGAGTGACTGCGGCAATAAAACTGCGTTATGTGTGTGGAGGGTTGTGGGGAGAAGGGAAGTATGAAAGGAGGACATCTCACTGACAACAACTATCGCTGACGCGCTGATTCCAGCTGAAAGATCGTTTTCCCTTTGACAGAAGCACTTAGATTCAGTTGTGTCAAAAATGCAGGTTATGACCTGTATGCGAAAACGAACAAGAGCGGGGCTGGAAATATGTTGCCGAGTAATGATCACTATTGCGGTTTAAACGAGCATCTTACACTGGGTGCTGGCGTTGGTCCGGCTACTGAATAGTTTCAATTCCATTTCTGTAAGTTCTGTAACCAAATCTTTTGCTGTAGTTTTTAGTCTTTATAAATTAATCTGTTCACCTCAGGAAAAAACAATTACCTCGACTGGTATATCTTTAAAAGAAAGAAAGAAAAATATACTGAAAGCAAATTGGCATACTGCTACATTTTCACCTGGCTAAAGGGGTGGTGTTATTTGATTGTGATGATGGCCCAGGTTCGAGAGGCTGAAGCCTGGTCTATACTGATATGAACTTAATTGCGCGATTGGTGAAAATTTAACATGAGGCCTCATTTGTGTCAGGTCATAACGAGGCTATATAATTCAGAGTCGGTGACGTGGGTTTTGAGCAGAATTTTTTTTTTTTTACCATTCTCTATTGGTTAGAAAGAGAAAAAAGAATGAGCATTCTCTATAGTCAATAGTTTTAAAAGAAGAAGAGCAAGAGAACGAAATCACTTGTGTACATGTGTTATAATTCAGATAGGTCTCAGAAAGAACGCCTCTTGTAAAGCTCTGCTGTTGTACACGATTTAATTAATGTTTTTTCTTCTATTTTTGCGCGAGCGTATCTGTCGTGCACACCAGGCGGGTACTCACTGTCCTTATCATTTGGAAGGGGGGAAAAAAATTGGAACCTCGGTTCCAGAAAACTGAGAGCCTGTGGGCACACGGCAAATAAAAACTGTTTCCTCTTGCCTCCACTCAAAACAGCACGTGTGCTCATGCCTTCCCGTACCGCTCATCGTCAAACGTCTTCAGTTTGCGGCTGAATCGCCCCGCGGCGAGCGTTTGTACTAGGCGCTTCTATTCGATTGGGCCAGTAGTGTGACGCATGCGCTACTCGTTTATTTTAGGTTTCCAAATCTAGCACGTTTACCAGGTGCGAGAGAAAAGAGGTAGCATTGAATCTGTGTTAGGGGGGATTTCTCAATGAAAAGAGCTTGGATATTACTCGGATTGGCACAAGAATCGTCAGAAGTGTGTTGCTGTTTTTTCTCTCTATTTGTACAAATCGATGTTTGTGTGGTTTTCGACTCACTATTGGGTTTGTTCGCCGTGACGGATTTTGCGACCCCAATAGTCGTCTGACTCAGCTCACGACACAGGCGTATGTAGTTGTTCCCATGTTAACTTGAGGATATGTCCCATTTGTGTCACCGTACCTGACCAGCGGAATGGGTAAAGATCATGACCTCATACAAGCTGTAAAAGATAACGATGGAGTTTCCATTCAGAAAATTTTACAGAAACTGTCGAAAACACCGAAAGCGAGTGAGTAAAAGTTTTTGTTTCTACGCTCTGCGTCCTGCCGTACTCTCTTAATCTTGGTTACCCCAAACCTGTTGAGTCACCAGTTTTTAGTAGGCCCTACAATATTACTAGATTAGTACAAACAAGAGTTCAGTATTTCCTGATTTTTCTTCTCTGATGTCAGATCATATTTCATTTACTTCTTTCAAAATTAATGCTCCAAGATGGTTATATAGAACTCGTCTGATGCAATTATTTGACATTAAACTTGTTTCTTTATCAGGTGTGTTTGTTTACTTTCATTTTTTAATGGCAGAGGTTCAGAGGTACATGTACATGAATAGGATTTATGGAAGAAAACGAGGGAGGGACTATAAATATAAATAAGTATATTTATTGCAGTACACTAGTTCATCCTGACTGTTTTTTTTTTAATCTTGTTAGCAGCAGTCCTAGTCGCACAACAGTTTGGCTGTTGTGAGCAGTAGCACGAACAGCACAACAGACGGCCACAGGTATCAATGACAGCGACAGACCTTCCTAAAACTAGTTGTGTGACTCAGTGTAGTTAGTTACGTCACTCTGAAGCTGTGGTATAATTACACAGTAATGTAGTTGACACAACTGTCAGAAATTTTTCTTAGCAGTAGGAAGCGATATGATTATATTTAATATACCGCAATAAGAAAAAGACACTAGCATTGACGTGGATTGGGCCGTACGTGTATTGAGCGCCTTTTTATTTTGAGCGATGGCGACTTTCCCACGCCCGGGGATTAATTATTACACTCCACACAGTGTGCCCGTCTTTAGCTTCTGGCACACCCTAGCAGAGTCCAATGGTTTCCAGACACATAATAAAGCTGGTCGCTGTATTCCGGACTAAAATATTTATAGTCTAGATTCGCTATAATTTATATATATTGAACACTTAATTAAGGCTGAGCAGGACTGAGTTAGAAACGGACACCTGAAGAGTCATCAGCTATGCAGTCATTAACGTTGTTGAACTGGTCATCACTGGGATGAGAATGAACTACAGTGTTCTTTCATATCTGATTGATAGGTATTATTATCCACATTTATTTCTATATCTTAAATCAAACACAGAAAATAACATGCAATTAGATTTGCATACTAATTATTATTTAACAATAAACAACTTAAGCTGACACATGGTGTTTATAAATAAATAATTAGCAACTTAGCTGTGATTTAAAATTAATGCATGTGTACTATTTAATGCATATTTGTGTAATTTAATCATTGGCAAGATCAATAAATTATACTCAACATGTTCAATATCAGTAACAAATAACACTAACAGAATGCTTGTATCAATATTATAACATTGCATTTTAATTAATTAAGGTTGAGTAGAGCTGTGCTAATTATCATAAAGAGGATTTACCACATTAATAACTGAGAAGAAAAGAATTAACATTTCATCACAGATTCTCTGTTTCTTTTTACCACTTATTTACAAAATAACTTGCACTGCCCATCATGCATGATATGCGTACAACTACCTATAAATAGAATGTGAACTTGTGCCCTTTATTTACACTTTGTCTATCTTTTAATAACAAAAGATAGTTCAGTTTTTAATATATAATCTGCTTTTAACTACACAGTCATTGATACATTTAAAAAAATTTAATAGCTTATTATATTTTTGTAATAGGCATTCATTATAATTATCCTTTTGATTGCCTTTTGCATTGATTATATAATAATATATAAATAAATAATGCCTCAGCAGTCAATAAACATAAATCATAAAACATTTTTTTAATGTTTCTGTTAAAGTGTCCTCACCTATAACTAGGAGTAAAATATTACTAATAGTAATAAATTTTGAATCTATAGATTAGCCTACATCTTAAGCTTGTTCTTAAGTTCATGGTTACATGACATTTATGCATCTTTGTGTTTCATTTTTTGAAGAGACTCACCTGGATACTTGTAGCCACTTCATGTAGTTGAACAAGGACAGTTGTTCTGGCTAGGTTCTGTACCCTTATGTAGCCACTCCCTCTTAAATCATGTCTTTGAACAAGGACAGTTGTTCTGGCTAGGTTCTGTACCCTTCTTGTAGCCACTCCCTCTTATATCATGTAGTTAAACAGTTGAACAAGGACAGTTGTTCTGGCTAGGTTCTGTACCCTTCTTGTAGCCACTCTTACATCATGTAGTTGAACAAGGACATTGGTCTGGCTAGGTTCTGTACCCTTCTTATTCAGCAGTGTATATGTCTCTCTCAGAGTACACCTGTATGAGTGACTATAATACTTCAATATGTACTTTTTTTGCACTTAACAGCCTAATTTCTTTCTGTAATTATGAGCAGGACCTTGACCCGAATCAGGTAAAGAATTGGCTGATTAAGAATTGTATCTATTTAAAGCACTGTTTTCATCAACAAGACTCTTACATTGTTCCAATCACACTAATGACAAATGTTATGCTTGTAAATAGTACTATAGTATTACAGTTTATTGTTTATTTATGGAGCTATATATGATTTAGGCGATGCTCCATAACATTATGGACTACAGTACTGTTAATAGGCATTATAATTAACTGACATAATAATAAATATATGTTTAAATACACTCACTTAATTCAAGTTGAATGTATTTAATGAAATATTTTATTTGTTCACTTTGAGTTTGAAAGACATGAAATCTGAATGTGTAAAATGCAAAATATCTACTTTGAATTTGAAATATTTCATATAGCAATGTTGCTTTTTTATTTATTGTGACTGTCTAAATTAATGATTATTTAATTATGTATAAAGCACGCATTGTAATTTACACAGGAAAACACCTGAATTCTTGGAATCTAGCTGAGAATGTTTAAGTAAACTGAAATGTGACATACTGTATATTATATACAGTTTGAATCCTAGACATGGACTGATGGAGCAGTAAAAGCTGTTAACAGGTTTTGTTATTTTTATATCACATTTTAAATCTTAGATATGTAATTGCAGACTCATACATGAAGTTTCATATTTTAAAATTTATATTACGTGTATTAAGTTACCACTTTTGGATAATATTCATAGTAAATAAATAATTTTAAATTTATGCATATAAAGAATGGCTTAAATCTGATATGTGATATATAAAATAAGTTTAAAGTATGATAAAACATAATCAGTTTCAGTCATGAAGTCTGAGAGTTGTAAGATATTTGTACGATACTTTAAATATTTTGGAAAAAATACACAAGACAGCAAACCGTTTTCTTCCCAAGTGACTTTATGCAGGATAAAGATCTGATAGCTTTGACCTGATGAGTTTTGTGTGTATGCTTCAGCCTTGACCTATCTTTTTTTTTTGTGGCTTGTAATAGTGGGATGTATGAAATCCTTTAGCATTTATTTGAACATGTAACTCTCTTTTTCAGTATTTGCTTTCCTGTAATTTTTTTTAAGGCCTGTGTTGATAACATTTAATCTAAGAGATAGGGTACATTACTTGTAGCAGTGTAGTGGCTGGTGTTTTAGTCAAACCATTCCGCAGGATTGTGCTGTAGCATGTTAACCCTCTTTTTCCTCAGTGCTAAGAGTTCTTAATTCAGGTTGTCTTGACTTTGAATTCCAATTATTTTGACATATTTGTTACGACGTTAATTGAAGTTACTATGATGCATGAAATGATCGATAATACAACCAACATGCTAATGATGAATTTGTTATGATCTTAATTGAAGTTACTATGATGCATCAATACCACCTACATGCTGATGTTGATCATAGTACAATACCGGCAGCTATGTATTCATCATCTAAACTGGAATGGTAAGGCGTCCTTGGATACGGGTTTGACAGATATCACACGCTTGCCGAGTGATTAAAAATTTGACGTTTTCCGTTTCCTAGAGCTATATATACATGTGGAGATATTTTGTTAAGAATTAAATTGCCGGGCGTCCCCGCAATATATTTTAAGTTTCTATTATTGGCATAATCACTAGTTTCTCACTGCAAAACACCAACGATTTCTGCAGGGCTGTCGGTATGATTTAGTTACGACTAAGAGGAATTTAGGTCAGCCGTGCAAATAAGTGAAGTGAATAGTATTGGTTGTTCGTATTCCATATTTCAAGCTCAGTGGATTTTTAATACAAAGCAATTGAAAGAACGATGGGGGTGGGGGTGTGGGGGGGTGGTGGAGATAAATGTATACTGACGAGCTTGTTGACGATACATTGGCTGCCAATCACACTTTTATAGTTTAATGACACTTGACAATAGCAAAATTTGGCACTAATGTCTCGTGCTATTTGCACGTAGGGGAAAAAAAGAGCCCTGACTAGATTATGCCGCGGAACATTGTACCCACATTGTCTTGAGGCTATCTCGTGCGTCCAAGACACTTTTTATTTAACACTTACATGAAACATTTATACATGTTTGCTATGCAGTATTGGCCAGGAGATGTAGAAAAATTGAAATTACTGAAATATCTGGTTTCATTCAGATGAAAATCATTAGACCATGAGGATACATGCACACAACTTCTCCAGTTCCTTTCTCTTGACTCATAACTCCAAATATACTTTATCTTCTTATATAATTTCCCAGTTATTAATCGTTCTTGACCACGTCATTACGGATTTTAGAGCTACGAGAGGGCATGCAAACTTAAAGTCAGATAATTTCTTTTTTAAAAAGGCATCCAACTAAGTACGACTGACATTTTTAGTCCGGATATATTTCATTGTTTGCTTTTTTTAAAATTTGGTTTGCTAAGTCCACCCTGCTCAGCGCAGGATTGATCTAAGCGACAATCCTTTCCTGCCATTGAAGTGCTAGTCGCATGAATGCTGCACATGCACTGTTTGCTTCTATGCATGCAGCTTGCTGCACGCTCCTATGCGATCTTACTCTAATAACTCACTGTCCTTGCTCACTGACAATAGTGTCACTACTCACTAGTTATATATGTAGGTTATTAATTTATGACGAACAGTCTGCCATCTTTCCATAAGCTACCAGAGGGCTTAATGTACTCTTTTACACGAGATGACACACACAGTCTCTTTATTGTGCTCAAAAGTTGTTCGGTAGGATTTAGGCCATAACCTGGTCGCGTTTGCTTCAGAACAGTTCACTTTGTTAACGCACCTGCCTTAGAAAAATATCTTGTATACAGATACGATGCAGTTTGACATCTGTGCCCTGAAAAGGGGTCAATAACAGGGCGGTACTGGGAGTCATTCGCAGTGCATTGATCTGGGAGTGTATATTGATAGTCAAGAACTGTGTCTGCATTCCATATTTCTTTATACTCTGGTATTGCATATGTTGCTTCAAAAATACCTGTTGATAACATGTATATTGTGCTTGGCTACCTTCGGGCTAAGGTACGCTATCAGTGCGCTTCCAGCCTTATTATAACGCTATACCTATGACATGTACTTATAGCATTGAGTCAGAAAATTAAGACCAAAATGCACCATCACTACTTAAGCCACTTTCATTATCTAGTCCAGAAATATATTTCTTCCAACGTAAAATGACTATAATACACCTTCTATGTTCTCCAATATTCTTTACGTAATGATATGACTGTCATACACCCTCTGTGTGTTCGTTCTGCAATATTCTTGACGTAATGATATGACTATCATACACCCTCTGTGTTCTTCAATATTCTTGACGTAATGATATGACTGTCACACACCCTCTGTGTGTTCGTTCTGCAATATTCTTGACGTAATGATATGACTATCATACACCCTCTGTGTTCTCCAATATTCTTGACGTAATGATATGACTATCATACACTCTCTTGTGTGTTCGTTCTGCAATATTCTTGACGTAATGATATGCCTGTCATACACCGTATATGTGTGTGTTCTCCAATATTCTTGACGTAATGATATGACTGTCATACACCGTGTGTGTGTTTGGTCTCCAAGATTTGCACGATGAGAACGTAGTACGGTTTAAGAAACGTTTCGTTTTAATTTGTTTCCTCAAATCTGATAGTGATACGCTAAGAATTTGAGCGTTATGCTAAAAGAGGATATATGAAACTGGCTCTGTTTGTATCACTTCTTGTTTGAGCGCATGCCGTCAGTGTGATCCAGTGTCAGTGTGAAATCTATAGTGTACTTGTTTTGTTTCATCGAATTTTAATTCTTTCCAAGAAAATGAGAAATCAACAAATGCAGCTACAGCAGAGGTCGGGTATGTATGACACACTGCAGTAATTGAGCCTTAAGTCTGCATACAAACAGGTGCAGCCATCGTAGTTTCCTCATCTGTTGAATAATGGGGATCTAGCTTTCACTCAGAATCAGTATCCACTTTTTTTTCCCCGTCAGCAGCTATATTTTCTACACCTGGAGTTAAGGCAGCATTAAAACATACACAATAAATTTTCTGGCTGATACCCACTGCCATATAGCAAATGTTATTTTATTCATGATCCTGAACGGGTGGTGTCCACGTGATAGTGCATGTCACTGCAGTTGCATAACCTTAATGACCCGAACATGACAGAAACGTTGTGCAACCGACAAAGCTCCTGTACATTCCAGGCAGTTTATGAAATTCTCTGCGGCGGAACAGAATGTTCCCAAGAACACCCAGCCTGACAGAGTAGCATTAGCGGTGATTGTGGTATCAGGTTTGCTAATGTGCAGATCGTTAAAGGCATCTTTAGCAATGCTAATCCACTATACCACTACCAGTCTGTCAGTGGACATTACGCATTATATTTCCTCTTGTTAGATACATAGGTTTTTTGTTTTTTTTATCATCTTCAAGTTTTCTATAGTAAAAGTTCATATAAATTATTGCTCAAAAACTTGTAACATTTGGTCATTGACACTTAGTTTTCTAAATGCGGCTGTCTCGCTATTAGTTATTTTTGACAGTTATTTTTAAGTACCAATACTTTTCTCCAAGAGTTCTTTATTATTATTTTATATGTATCAATAATTACTCCTAAATACTGGAGAGCTGGAAACAGATTTCTCGAGTGTTTCTATTATATATATATATTTTAGTACATTCAACTTCCGTCATAGTAGTGAAGAGTCGTCAGTAAATGACGTAGAGAAGAAACGTAATTTACGAATTATGAGTAAGCCAGCTTTGAATGTTTCGTAAACTTTCATGGAGCAAGTGATAACCCATTTATAAGTCTTTGAAGTTGATAAATGCCATAAAGCAATTCTTTTCTAACAGATTTAAAGAACCTTGGTGGAGTGTCCTTTGTAACCTGTTTATTAGGTATCTACGTGATGTCTACAGGTGTTTGAGAATAATTCTATGTCTCCCCCCCCCCCCCAGGGGTGTTTCTTTGATCTAATTAAGATAATTATTTCTTCTTTTACATCTGAGTGAAAATTACCTTTCTTCCGTGCAACTTATCCATTTCAGTGTTGATAAATTTTACTCCTGTGCTAGAAAACAAATGTCGGGTTGGAGTATGAGGTGAAACATCTGTCTCCTCATCACATTTCATCTTAATTTCTATTTTCAGACTTTGAGGGTCAGAGGCTGTGTGTTTCCATCTACTTACAAAGTGTGTCAGCTAATAGGTTTTAAATGCTTCAGAACTGATTCTAAAGTTATTGACTAAATGCGTGACATTGAATCAAAACTCTCCAATCCCATTAGCACTCTAATTTGTTACAATTTTGATTGGTTCTGAAATCCCCGCTTTTTGTGATGTACCTCGTCCTCCTACACAAGCATACCTTTAAGAGACTAGATCTGTTGAAATCTGCTGTACTCTACGTGCTCTGTCAGCAGAATTGCTTTTTGTTATCCAGACCCCCACCCCACCCCGTTTTTTCTTTTCGCACCTGATTAGGGCGCTAACCGTCTAGCGCGCTCCCAGGTCACTGAGTTCATGTACTTCTGACGACAGGTTCGCTCCATACAGCATGGCGGTGATTAGTACTGTCTCCTTACAAATGTCTGACATAGTTTTATTCATTTGTGACTTGATTTGTTCTCTTCTTTTCATGGATAAATCTCGGTGAAATATACCGTCAGTGACAGTGCATCAGCGCCATGTTGCATTTCTCTGCTTACTGTCCAGAGTATTTGTCTTTCCTTCCATCGTTGTAGTCGCTTATATGATCACTCTTTTAATTTGTCGCTGTTTTCAAATCTACCCTTGTAACAGCTGATTGATCGAATTCCATGTTTCTTCGTTAGTTAACGGGTACAAGGAGAGCGTCACCTTTTTGCGGGCATGAGTATGTATCAGATCTTTTCCCGCAACTTTTCTAAGAAAGGAATTGAAATTTTCCACAGATAATGTTCACAAGATGTGTTTCAGTTACTGGCCCTGTGCGTTCTATTTCTTTCAGTTGAATGTTGAATTTCAATAATAATTTTATCACTTATAGCACATCGTTTTGAACATGATTGGATCTTTAATGTCATCTATATTGTTTTCGTTTTCTCGCCTGATGATTTATCTTAGCAGTGTTTTTTTTTTTTTTGATCAGTTTGCCTTGCGTTTTGAAGTACTTGGAGCATTAAACGATGTTTTACAGTCTGTTCAACAGCAAAACGTTTTTCCTTCTTTGTGTACAGACTTTCATTTGTCTCAGCATTGTTGTTCTTAATATACCCGTTCATTTCTGCCTTTATCGTATTAGACAGATAGATTGTGTGACGTCAAGAACAAAACATTTACTCACCTATAAGTGAAGCGCCTGCCGATAAAGCAGTGGCACTCTTTTGAAAAGTACTGAATAGTTTGCAACTGAAAATTGCATATAGAAGAGAGTCCAATACAAATTATATTTATATTATATGTCTGATTGAAGAAGGTAATTTATGAAGGGGATCCAGAGATAAAAATTCTACACATTTTAAGCGAATATCCATTAGTTCTAACTCAAAAGATGTCACTGCACAACAAGGCTCGTTTTATCTTGCCTTAGCTGTTAGTACATGTACACGGATCCATGTTTAGGGTTACATAAACCAGAAAAAGCGTTACACAGATCCAGGTCAAAAGATATAAGACCCACTCACCCCCACAAAAAGAATTACGTAGAATTAACCCACTTAAGGGTTACATAGATCACATCCAAATCAAAAGTTACACAATACTCAAACCATGGATTCCAAAGACCACATCCAGATCAAATGTTACTCAATCGTGGGTTACATAGATCACTGAAATCGCGGTAACGCAGATAAAAAAAAATCTTTGCCTGTGTCTTATGCATAAATTGTATGGAAATTTAAGGACACAATGAAAGCGATTATCACTGTAACCGAAACCGCGACCTAGTTTAAGTGCGTCACGAGCAGCACTGGGCTAACCCGACTCCCTTGTACCTCCGTAATAACGGAGATAGCAGTTAAATAGATCAGTACGCTCATGACAAGGTTTAGAAACAAGAAAAAGCGTATTACGAGCTGTTTATTCATATAAAAAAAAATTACCGTTGACCATTATGGCGTTGCTGTTTAGTCATGCTGCTGGTTTTATTAGATTGCAGTAATTTATATTGCTGCGGATAATAGGCGACATTGTCCGATGGAGAAAGAGGTGACATTAACTGATAGAGAAAGGAGGTGGCATTGTCCACTAAAGAAAGATATGATGTTCAATCATATCTGTGACATTGTCCACTAAAGAAAGATATGATGTTCAATCATATCTGTGACATTGTCCACTAAAGAAAGATATGACGTTCAATAGAGAAAGGAGGTGACATTATTTTTGTTATTTTTTTTAAGCCTCTGTCTCTTTCTCTCACACCCGCACACCCTCCTTTAGAAATAAAAATTCCTAGTATAACTTGAAATGTATGTTTTACAACTAGCTGGTACCATTTATATATCATAATTGGAAAGTGTTGAGTCATCAACATCTCAAAAAGGAAATAGCTTGTTGACAGGTTCCGTGAGCGTACTCAAAGCGAAAATTGGAGTCTTTTACAATATTTATTAACTTGCCCCTCTGTTATTGCTTAAAAGTTATTATAGTCTATAACAGTACAATGTCAGATCTAATTAGTATTATTATAAAAACGTAGTGCTTTGTGTTTGTTGTTTTTAAAAGTATAATGTGCATAAATAATCATTCAGGATAGGAATAGCTGCACTCATCCACTGAGTATTTAAAAAAGAATAGAAGGTCACCTCACCAAGTGCAACAACACGGGGACAAAAAACATTATTTTGCTACTTGAAGATATGCTCCTTTTTGCAATCACAGTGCTCGAAAGATAATTGTGCACATCCTTTTCCTTGAAACAACCAAGTACAAATTTTCTTATCACTAATTGTTAAAGTTTTAAGTGCTTAGTTTCGGTTTTGTGTAGAGTTTGACAATTGCTGAACCTTTGTAAAAGAGAATAAAAAACAAACTAACCACAGATTAAAAATAAGTGCATTTACCTTCCCTTTCAACATTTGAGAGGTAAGCAATTTCTTTCCTGCTGTCATAATTTTAAAACGTCATAGATGACATTAATTATATCATCTTTTATATTGAGTGATTTCATCAGGATGCTCCCTTCTTACCCCTTCTATTTCCTCATGCCGGTCTCTGAGAAATTGAAAGAATAAATAAAACAGTCAACAGTCAAAACATAAAGCGTCAAGGAGGGGTAGAAGAGAAGGACGGTATTCTTGTCTTCCCTCATCCCCAGCTCAACAAACGGAACTTGGTGGAGATTTTTTTCCTTTCCAGAGTAACGCGGAGAAAAAAAAATAATCTGCTTTCCCTTCCAGCTGTTTCATACGATTTATGCAGGAGTTTGCATCCAGCATCCCCGGCCCCATCATCGCGAGTTGGTCTCTGCAGGCTAACTCGACCATGCATAAATATAGAACATCTCCTGTTACCGAGAATGGTTACAGGTACAACTTAATTTATCATCGAATAGTAGATCATTGTGTAATTGTTGTACTGTTGTACAGGCATTTTCGTTTCTATTTTTAGTCTTTGAGTTCATGCAGTATAGGGCCCGATATTGGAACATGTTGACTGATGTGATCCAGAAACTGAGATTAACTTGTCAATATTTATCACGTCATTCAACCCGAGTTGAATGTCTTGCGTCACATATGTATGACGCAACTTTAGCACACAGAGTGAAATTTTGTAGTTTGAAATTGAACATAATAGTTGTAACCGTTTAATTTGCATAAGTTTAGTACGCTATTTTAATCCGGAATTGAATTCCAAAAGTATATATGATAAATCTTCTCACTAAAAACACCCGGTGACCTTACGATTTATATATTATAATTCGCGGTCTTTCGTATCCACAATTTGTTACTATACTGTAGTAAATTAGTCTTTTATGCATTAGCTTCTGATAAAGCTTGCGAGAATAGAAAGTCAACCCCGCTTTACATGAAACTAGAGGATAATAAGGTAGGAAGTGAGTAGGTTTTTAATTAACTCAAGTATAGTATTTTTTATTCATAGAAAAATGCTGTTGACTCGGTTCATATTTCACACATCTGTTCGTTAATGATGTCAAACCTGGTGTCGCCACACCCACGGATATTTGAAGAATTATAATTTTTACCAAGATTTAAATTATAGTAATGACACACATCAGAATGTTGATGAATGACAAACTAAATAGATTTGCAATTGAATATGCTGTCAAATGATTAAAGGACACAGAACATCAGCGCACAACTTTCTTCACCAGGACATTGACGTTGTGCATCAATGATATATAGTATTTGACGTTCAATTAAGAATAATATTTTAGTTTCCTCTTTTGCTGGCCACTACGTTGGAAATGAAGAAAAATCCACAAATATATCCTTCAGGTTTTATCACTAAAATGGATGGGTAAAGTTCATCTAATAACCTTCAAGCCCATAGCAACCTTGGACGACTGTTTTGTTTTTTGTTGTTGAAATTATACTGCGCCAATTTTCCAGATATCGGTTTCTTGCTGAGTGCACTTACTGAATGCACTTTTTCTTTTCTTTTGTTCATATTTTTTTTTGACAATTCGTTCCAGTGCATCGTGTATTAAAAATTTAAAAAAATCAACCCCCAACCCCACACAAACTGTTAATTATTTGTAATCAATATCTCCACTAGAATCGACATTGTCCTGTTCATGCAGAGTGGATTAATTATTTCATGAGCGCATAATTTTGTCGGCATGACTGGAGAGTATGAAGTCGGTGAAATTAGCATAGGTTAAAAGTGTACGTTAAATCTAAAGTAATCAATCACGCTACATAAAGGCGACACTTAGGTTCCGCTCGGGTGTATCTGTTGAACACGACGCACCCATTACAGTTACACCAACACATTTCCTTTGTAATAATTTTTAAGGTGTGTAATTTATATATTTTGAGATTGCAGGTATGCATAGTGTTTGTTGTTGTCGGCTCTTTCTGCCTTCACCCTAACAAATCGAAACATAAACCAAGGCAGGTGTTTGGTATTATATATTGATTAGGTGGTACACTTCACTCGATACCGCCACTGGTACCAAGATATGTTTGTATTGATATGTATTTTATTAAACGTGTATATTTTAGTTGTTATTTTTTTCTGGCACTTGGTTTGTATGTATTGATTAGGTGATATGTTTTACTCTTATGCAGGTATTAATGAGGCGGTATACTTCACTCATTATCTCTCCAGAATTCGAAGAGACAATCACCGGGGTTCAGTAGAATCAGATCGACCAATCAAACAATCCAAGGCGCTTTCTCTAAGTGTCTGACATATATTTATTTTCTTTAAGAGATTTTTAATAAAAGTAAACTGCAAATAATGTTGTTCTTTCATCATGTGTTGCTCCTTTTCTCTTTCAGGTTAATTACAACATTAAAAAGAAATCACACACACACAAAAATGACGACGAGGAAATGGGAAAGATACAGTAGTGACTGAATGATGTTTCTAAATCCTGTGGCTTTCAGCTCGGGTTATCACCCGTCTTCCTGAAGTCATAGTTGGTGTCTTGATCGATATTCCATGGTAGAATAGACGCGTGAGATAAAGCTCCACTTTTCATTCATGTGGTCATTTTGAAAAAAAATCTTTATTTAAAAATAAATGGAAACGTGTGTTTGTTTTTTTTTTTATTAAAAAAAAAGTACATTTGTATGGTGATCACTGATTTGATTCTTCTTCTAGCGAGTAAAATACAACCTTCAGGAGCTGACTTTCGGCTTTGTTTTCATTTCTTGCGTGCAGTCTTTGAGTTTTTAGGAAAGAAGTGCGATCTGTATCTCTCCATCTCTCCCCCCATCCCCAGACACGCGTTGTTTACGGACACTGAAGTCTTTAAATGCCCACTATGAATTGTTTTCATAGAGTACGTAGCCTGGCTAGGAAACACTTTGGATCGCCACCACTGCCACTTATCACTACGAGAGCTTAACACATACCTATAAGTTCAAATTGGTTCTTGCGCGAGGAGACTCCTTAATCCTCTCCAAAAGAAATCGTTTTGCACAACAGTTCACAGCACTTAATAAATCTATTTTCAGTTGTTGTTTTTTTCCTTTTCGTATATCTTATCCCACCCTACCCCTCCCCTCTCCCTGTCTTAACGAGCTTTGTTAGTCCATTTACAGCTCAGCTGGCAGTTTTGGAATTTTATTTTTATTTTAAATTTCACTTCGAGTATTTTTTTATTTTATTGAAGCCTCACTATCAGTTTGTCCAGTCGGAGATGGTTTCACGGGAGATGGCGCGCCGACTAAACATGCCCTAGGAAAGTAGCTGATAAGACGGTTGTTGTTTTTTGACGCTCTTTGAATTGATGGGGAGAGGAATCTTCACTCTGCAGGCAGGGTCTGAATTTGGAAATGATTGATCAGATTGTGCTGTGTGAAGAGGGCCGCTAAATGAAAATATTGATCTAACGTTTGAAGTGGCGGACGACGTCGCCATGGCTTGTACTCTTTAGGCGCCGATTACGGAAGCGTCATTAATGTTTGATTGTTGTTTGCCAGTTTGGGGACACTGTTGCTCAGGCTTAAAGGAGGAAGGGAGGGGGAGAACAGCACCACTTAGTTTTGTTGCTGCTGTGGAGGAGAGAAGTTATTAAGCTAGAGTACTATCAGTTGCATTAATTTTCTTACCACGCCCAAATGAAATTACACTCTTGAAGGATATATATGAGATGTTTCTTGCATAACAGTGTCTTGCTTTTTTTATATTAGTTATCCAAATGTGACTTCTTTTGTTTTAAAATCTAAGGGTGATTTGCTGTGCATCACTGAGTTTATTACATTTAACATGTTATGATTTGTTATTTATCTTACTGTGCGACTAGCTAGTTATGTCTGATTTGTGTGTTATGTAATTCTGATTTTATGTGTATTTAAGTTCCACTGTCTAATTACTTTAACGTGACGTGCCGCGATATTTACTGTTACTTCCTAGTTGCTAATTTTCTGTAAACTTATTTACCTATGGCATCAGCAGTTAGTTTAGTGTGACTTGCTAACTTTTCTACCTCTCAAATCTAGGTTTCGATTTTCGAACGAAAAGCTACATTAAAGTTTAATGGCAATTAGATGCATAAATTATTCATCTGTAGCATTCGTTTGACTAAAAAAAAAAATTAAAAAAATCAAGCTTTTGTGGTTCTCAAACACCACCTTTCCGTTAATGCAGCTAGCATTTGCTGTGTGTTTAGCTGTCTTTTGTTTCCGCAATCAGCAGTAAATCTTGAAGGGTAGGGGAAGGGGAAATATTGATTAACCAGCTAGAGCTCCCGTACCGTAGCAGCTGATACAGAGTGAAAAAAGTGTGGTCCACACTGAAGCATTGCCTCAAGATGCTTTCCGACACATGAAAAATAAGGTTACCTTAAACTCGGGAAATGATCCTATATCACTTATTTTGTTGTTATTGTTGATGTGTGCTTCTTCACACATACGCACATCATCTGACAACATATGCATGAGGCGATGTCTGATTTTAATAGATGAAGAAGATGTTAGTCATGAATTGTGATATTGCTCGGCCTGCCTTTTACCCCCGTCCCGTGTACGAGTCTCCTTTTCGGACCGGCACTACTTCTGTACTGTGCCCATGTTTGGCTTGTGGGAGTGTCTCACGAGTGACCTAGAACCGGGAGACGTCTGTGTTTAAGGGAGATTATTCAGGCTGAAAACTGAGAGAGGCTAGGGCAGGGGTCGGGAACCTTTTTGTCTGAGAGAGCCATGGACACAACATATTTTGAAAAGTAATTCTATGAGAGCCATACATTATGTTTAAAACTAAAAATTCAAGTAAATGTGTAATTTTGTGTAATTTTCACACTAAAAGTACAATAATTATGTCTCTAATTCTTTTTAATAACATTATTATGCTGTTGCTAATCAATAATGAGAATTTCTTCCCATTAATGCGACTTCTGGTGCTGCATGGCTTTGCTGATGGCTTTGTAGTCTGGTTGATACGTGGTGAGGTTAAGCTTCATGCAGGCGTTGAGACTTCCATCCGTTAAACGTGATCGCAGGTTGGTCTTAATGTTCTTTAGATGTGAGAAAGACTGCTCGCATGTATACGTAGAGCCAAACATTGTCAGTACAGCAATACTCACACGCTGCAGTGTATGGTATGTGACGGGAAGCGCGTTCCAAGTTTTGACAATCAGCTGGTCTGCGTGTTGAAGTTTTTTAATTTCTGCCCACTTGTGTTGGCTCGCCAACTCTGCTTGCTGTCGTGCAAGTCTTTCCAAATCTTCATTCAGTGACTTGAACTTATTCACCCACATGTCTGAGGCCTTCAGGTCAGCAGCTTGGAGCTCAAAATCTCTGACGGAGACACCGGGGATGCAACTCAGGTCAGTGCTGTCCACTGCACACTCGTGTGGATGGGTGATGAACTTAAAAAGACGGGTGTGCTCGCGAAATTCTCCAAAGCGCGCTTTAAATGACTGCAGGAGATTAGACGTGAAGCCTGCTAGCTGCTGAAGATTAAGATGTTGAGCAGGGTCACTTGATGTGCACATATCTTTGAACTCTCCCAGTTTTTCAAAGTGTAGTAAACGACCTGTTTCAATGTCGGTGATGAAGAGTTCTAGCTTGTTTTCAAATGCAAACACTGCTTGTTGCAGGGATAAGATTGTGTTTCCAACGCCTTGCATTTTCACATTGAGCTGATTTAGATGTTCAGTCATGTCTACGAGATAATAGAACTTCAGAAGCCACTCAGTGTCAGATAACTCGGGATGCTCGACATTCTTCATTTCAAGAAAAGTCCGGATTTCGCTCAGACAAGCCGCAAATCGGCTGAGCACCTCCCCCCTTGACAACCAACGCACGTTGCTGTGCAGAAGCAGACCAGGATAATTATTCCCAACCTCATCAAGCAGTGTTTTGAACTGGCGATCATTTAATGCTCGGGCAACAATAAAGTTGACTACCCGAACCACCAGTGACATCACCTCACCAAGCTGTTCGCCACACATCTGAGCACAAAGCGCCTCTTGATGGAGGATGCAATGAAAGCTTATGATGCGTCTGTTTTCATGCTCACAAAGAAGAGCGACAAATCCTCTGCTTTTCCCAACCATGCACGGAGCACCATCAGTGCACACCGAAACAAGTTTATTCATCGGTAGATTTTTTTCTTTAGCGAACTCAGTGAAGGACTCGAACAAATCCTGCCCTCTTGTTGTGCCTTTCATAGACAACACAGCAAGACTTTCCTCATGTAGTGTATCACCGACAACATACCTTGCAACCACGATGAACTGGGATAAATTACTGACGTCTGTTGACTCATCCAAAGCGAGAGAAAAAAACGGTGCCGCATTTATGTCCTTGACTTGCATTGCCTCAATTTGATTTGACATCATGATGCTACGATCGTGAACAGTTCTTGCCGACAGAGGCATGTCTTTTATCCGTTTAATTATTTTGTCCTTATCCGAAAAGTCATCAAAAAGTTCATTGGCAACATCAAGCATGAATGCTTTGGCATACTCCCCATCTGTGAATGGCTTTCCGTTTCTCACAATAGCTAAAGCGCCAGCAAAGCTAGCCGAATTCAAGTCACCTTGTTGGGTCCAAACACGGATTTGATGCTGACTAACTTGCACTCTTGATAGCAGTTCTTGATATGCTTTCTTCCTGCTGTCTCCCGCAGGATATTTCGATGCAAATGTAGAATGGCGTGTCTCGAAGTGTCGCTTTACATTTGACCGTTTCATAGATGCAATTTTATCACTGCATATTAGACACACTGCAGAACCCGTTCTCTCCACAAAGGCAAATTCCTCTGTCCATTCCTGCTGAAAAGTACGATACTCATCGTTTTTCTTTCTTTTAGCCATCTTGTCAAAAGGGTTTCTAAAATTAGTTAGCTGACCACGCGATTTAAACGAAACTTTCTGATCCGACGACAATCTGTTGTGCGGACCCTTTTGCACATACACACATCGGCCGCTATTTTCGAAAGCTATATATGGCAGCCCCAGTTGAACAATGTCAGATATAGACACAATGACATGTATTTTTGTCACTTTTCCATAGAAATCCACGCTTTTAGTAAGGTTGGACTTCCACCAAGGAACAACTAGCAGTTGAAGTCTGAGTTATAAAGTGAACTCAGGAACAGGCTGCAATGCATAGTTAATCATGTTTCAGACTCGTGTGACAATAATGATTTATATGGGCCTAATAACAGCAGTGTTAATCATTCTTTACAATTTCCACTAACTTACAATTTACATTATGTGAAAATCCAAACATCTAAAATTCTAAATCTTTACAATATATTTCTCCATTAATCCAAAGTTGCTAGTAATACGATTTAACTAATAAAAACGTGGCGGGTTTTGACTCTCCCGTGATAACAATTAATCAACGGTAGTTCAATTACATACACGTGGTGTCCTCACCACTACTATAAATGTAATATCGCTGTGCCACTTAGCTTTGTAGAAAATATATTATCAATCAGCAATAAAATGCACAAGAAAATTCTACATACATTCACAATACAAAATATATAGAATTAATTCAACTCAACACAGAGAAATCAAGACATTACCACTATGTTGTGTTCTGATATTTCTCCATTAATCCAAAGTTGCTAGTTATACAATTTAACTAATGAATACGTGGCGGGTTTTGACTCTCCCGTAATAACAATTAATCAACGGTAGTTCAATTGCATACACATGGTGTCTTCACCACTACTACAAATGTAATATCACTGTTACATGCCAGCATTTATTTAAAGACCCTGCTCCAGAATTAAGATTTAGATTAATTAAATTTCAGGATTTAGATTAATTAAATCTCCTCGCTTATTCTGAAACAGGCTGGCTGCCCAGATTTATCCTTCAGTCTGACTAAATTTAACCTCGTAGTTAGGACACGAAATTCAGTGACAGATAAACCTGTGTGACTTCACATTCAATAGTTTGAATATAATAATGAAAATACAATCAACATCACGCTCATGCGTGTTACAATTAAAATGCGACATTGCTTACGCAAGAGAATTTAAATCATTCAAAGAAAACATTTAGATTTTAGATTTTAGAAAGTGAATATGAATTAAAATCACGCACATACGCGTTACAAGTATAAACGCAATTATACACATTGTTTACAAACTTTACATCAAGGACTCTTTACATAAAAATAATCATATGAACGTGCACCAACGTTCTGTGGTTACAATTCCGTTAATTTAGCATTATAAACCATTGTCTCACAATACGACAATTACTGTAAAGAATGTAATGTTTCTAGTTTAGCCATACTGTTACCAAGCCACGTGTCTAGAGAAGGTTGCAGTAAAGATATAATTTCTACATTAACAATCTCGCACATTCACACAATGATAACTTAAATAAAATGCAAGTTATAATTTAAGAAATCGATGTGTTTACCTTGTTCAATACACGAAGGTTATCGACACAGCGGGTTAGGCTTATTGGCTGATTGACTCGCGGAATAATTTGTGACGCCGGACAACGTTCCAAAGCGGTTGTTTCTCGCAGAGTACCGATTAACATTCAAACCTGGTTTATAAAGACTCGTGAATTCGGACAGAGAACCGTTATGTACGCACGTAGCGCTTGGGTGGTCCAGCTGTGCGTGCAATGTCCGTAGAAAGGGTCAGCCATGCCGCGCGCTGACACGGTCGTAAACCACGGACCCTAAAAGTGCCAGCTATCAGAGACTGGCAAGTCCGAGGAAGTAAGTATAATTTGCCCCGACCCTATTACAATCGCTGTGCCACTTAGCTTTGTAGAAAATATATTATCAATCAGCAATAAAATGCACAAGAAAATTCTACATACATTCACAATACAAAATATATAGAATTAATTCAACTCAACACAGAGAAATCAAGATATTACTACTATGTTGTGTTCTGATACATCCGGTCCTAGTAATGAATGGACGCTCTAATTTTATCCATGTAAATCGAGTGCAATGCAGGTGTGCGTCTAACATGGCCCGTTCATTCAGGGGTCTATAATGAATGAAAGTAGAGGTCAATTCACAACTTAGCGCTACGTCACATTATCTGAAAACAAGTGACCGTACATGGATAGTTAGTATCCGACTTTTGATGCGACCTTCACCTCTGGTTTTAGCCTGTTTCTCTGAAGGAGTAAACAAGGTATTTCATCAGTCTCTAAGCCTAATCACTAACGGATGTCTCTTTATGGAGGCGTAAGACTGGGAAAACTCAGTTTTTTTTTATAATCGAACATTTGTCTGAGAGCCAGTTGCAGCCATCAATAGAGCCACATATGGCTCGCGAGCCATAGGTTCCCGACCCCTGGGCTAGGGCAATACCTGGACGCCAGGTTGAAAGGCAGAGAATTTATTTGTGCGTGGGAATATTAGAATAATTCTCAGCAAATATCGGATTGGATGGATTATTGAAGTATTGCTTTGCTGCAGCTCAGTGTAGGAGGATTAGTTTAATGCATGTTGTTCTTGCTTCATTGGAACATTTCTGTTATATTGTTAAACGTTTCAATTTGCGTAAAGCCTTTAAGCAAAGACCCATAATTTATAGTTTGTGTAAATTCTTTAAATGCTTCAGAATATTATTGTGATCAATGCTCATAACAAAGTTGCTTTTGCAGACCAACATTTTATAGTCATATATAATTATCTGCCTCCACCTTCCCCCCTAATCACATTATGCCTGCTGCAGATATGTTTGCTTTGAACACACTGGCACATTGAGTCGTTCACATAATTGTGTTTAATTACTTCTGCTGAGTTAATGACTGGGGCAGATCGATACTGCTTGATTGGAGATGTGTTCATTCATAATGGGCTTGGGATACACTTCTTTGAGTTGCGAGAAGTCTGCTAGTCATCACTGACTTATTTTGCAGTGTGATTTGTGTCTGTTTGATGAATACACCTCTTTTGCAAAATAAAAAGAAGAGAATTTTCTAATGTACTTTAATTATATGTGATATCTTAGTATGTTGTTGTTGGTATTAATAAATTAGTTTCCTTTTGGATATTTAGTAGATTAATAATTTTTAAAAAAGCAGTTGAAGAAAACTTTACACTTTAAAACTTTAATCACCTACAGAATCACGTGACAATTTTTAAATTTCAAGTACTACTCCAGTTCTGTTGTTGAGATTTGAGCAGTTTAAACGTTAGTACAAAGACACTGAAGAATCCGCTGATCCATCGATAATATGATTTGAAATTACAATGAAAAAAGATCCATTAAAAATTGAAATCATCAACAATGTTGCTAGTGCGTAAGTTGTTGTAAATTACAATGAAAAAAGATCCATTAAAAATTAAAATCATCAGCAATGTTAGTAAGTACGCTGTTGTAAACCAGACGTTATTTTGCCGAAAATAAATGTTGTGTCGAGACTATTGATGATCCTATCCTTATTCACACAAAAATAGCATAGAAAGCAAGCGCTAACTTCTCCAGCTTTAAGTGTACAGGGCCCTTGTCGAGAGTGAACAGCGCTTTAGTAGTGCAAACACTTAGAAAAACGCGTCAACTCCAAAAGCACATCACTGCAACACCTGACAAGAGTTCTACACACTTACAATACTATCTAGCGAGCGCTAGATCGGTGGTATAAATAGTAAATACAGGGTGACCTACTGCTGCTTATTTTATGAGCACACATATTGAGGTGTACACAAACACGAAGTAACACCATACAGGAAGATTGCCTTGTGCGTCATACTGGGGATATCCAGCATTTCTCGCGCGTAATATATTTCCATTTCAGACTAGGTCTATCAATTGATTTGTTTGACTTTAAAAGAATTCCATAACCCTGCCCTTAATTTTACAGTGTCAGCAGAATTTATAGCGCTTAGTCAGACGCGGTAGATTTTTATCAGCAGTGTATGAATGTGTATAACTGGGTCAGTTCACCTGTCCCAGACATTACTACTGCAGAGCATTTATAACTACTTGGTCAGTTTTCGGACATTTTGTTGTCGGTTGAAGTTTTCTTTTATGTTATGAACACGTCTCCTGATATTTTTTTATTTTTGAGGGGGTAGGAGGATTTACTTTTAATTTTATATAATGAAGACACAACGAACCATATTATCTTTTCTTTTCTTGTCAGTTGCAGTCCTTATTGTTGTTCACCAAAATTAATTTAACGGTCTTTGTCTTTTAATTTCAATAATATATTGGTTATTGCAAACTGTTAACCCCGCATTTATGTATGAGTATTTATGTATTTATGTATTAACCCAAATTTTCTTGAAAGTACTTTTATTGATGCAACACCATCAGATTTAACAGAAAATAGTTTTCAAATTTTTATTAAGCAGAGTTAACAATGTCTGGGCCGAACATCGCAAGGCTTGATTAATCTACAGGCTTTACACTATTTGCTCATAAAACAGGGCGCCTTTTTACTGCCATTAATCTTCATATTCCGCACTACACCAGTTATCGCAAAACCAGGTAGATTCACTGGTGTCCCACGCTTGTAGCCTTGTTGTCCCCTTTCGAACAAGGCAGCAATGGTCTGAATGAAACAAGGCAATTCAGCAGTGCCACAGAACGCTACAAAATAGTACTCTCTTTCTGACGGAGAGTAGCCAGCACTAGCTCCTGCTAGTCTTGAAAGACACGTGCACTTGCTACACCTGTTGATTTGACATGTTTCCTGACTGTTACAAATGTACAGCCACTCTTTTGAAATGCTACATGTCTGTTAGGCCTGATGATCTGACATACCCCATTCTGGTGTCACATGACACATGTATGTTAAGCCTTTTGTTTTGATGTGACATTCTATGCACCGTGTATGTGTGTGTTTGTGTGTGTGTGTGTGCCTGTGCGTGTATGCAGTACAGCTAAAAGCCAATACGCATACTTTAAAATGTTTTAGTTTTTGCATTATTCTGATAATACAGCTGAAATACAGTACACTCTTGAAAGAAAATAAGACGGTTTTTGACATATTTATAATTTACTCTTGTTCATCTGTTTTTATGTTCTCAGATTTGTATACGATCTGCCTAAGGTGCTTAGTTTTGCTTGCTGTCATTCTCGCCCCAGTTTTGACAGTTTTGGTGAATAGACTGAGATAACATCCTTGTCAGTATATGCAGTTACAAATTCGTTTATGAGATAAAATTTATCTCATGTTGCTGTCGTATTTTGTTGTGTTTAGTTTTTCCCAGCTGCTTCACCTTACTATGTTGGTACGCGATAAGAAGGCAAGATTGCTATCGGCCACGCAACTGACAAACATGACCCATGCAGTCTGAATAAAATACTGAATTGGAAATTTGAATTTCTGTCTCAGATGTTGTAGTCGGACGTGTGGCAGACATGGTTGACCACAAAGGGAAAGTAACTCCTGCTATTTGCATCTCGGGGAGTGAGTGCTTTCAACACCGCGCAAGATTGAAAAGCCTCACGGCGCCCCCATCCATCTCCATCCCTCCATCACCACTTTAAGAAAAAGTCTTTTCCCTTTCAGCAGTAAAGAGACGGGCTGAGTTGGACTATAGACACATCAGGCTGATCAAACATCAGGTAAATCCGCTTTATGTTTAGACACGAGTTTCGTCTAGCCCAGTCCTTTTCCGGCGACCTTGAAATCTCGAAAGCGGATGAAGACAGTGATGTGCTATTAGGAGGGCTATGGATATTGTTATGTGACTGGTAACTGACTTTTCGTGGGACTGGGGGAACCCTCTTACCTGTTTGAATGGCAAACATTCGCAGTCCCTGTCTCGGATGACCAAGAATCTGGAGTCTGCATCTCAGTCTTGCTGTTGACCATTTTCGACAGACATTGGCAAGTGCACTCCCTAACATCATGACCTAATTTACATACGAGTACTCATATTAATTCCCGTCCCCCCCCTCTCTCTCTCTTCATTGAAACCCCGCCTTTATTATGTCCTCCCTCACCCCGGCATCTTTACACTCACTCCGGGTTGAAGCTGGTGCTTTTGATGGCCGTTTAATTAGTAGTTGTTGCCGCTCTGCTAGAATTCAGAAAAGGGGTTCACTGCATGTGCTCCATCACAGTCAAACCAAAGTTGTATTAGGTTTCAAGGTCTCATTTATGAGCTCAGTGAAGGATTTATTCGACGTTACTTTTAGCAGCCCTAGTTTCTTTTTATGGGGCTCGGGGAAAGTAAAACAGCCAATTACTCCTTCCATCTGAAATCGAAGCGTCCATCTTGTTTGGAGTGCTAGCGTTGGATCCGCATGCCAATTGTTCTGGTTTTCATTGATTTTCATGTAACAGCTTTCTTTGACTGATTGCCGTGAAGCAGCATTTCCCACCGCTAGGAATTGAGCGTTGTCCTCCAGTGACGTTCTTCTAGGCACTGCAAACTTTCCACAGTCAGCATGGTAGGGTGTTCCGCCAAGCCGCTTTCTGCGAGACTGGCTAAGAGGCGACATTTGCCTCAGGAAGTAAACTATTTTCTCCTGATCCCAATACGTTAATCGGGTGGACCGTGCTGCTGATCCATGCTCTTTGAAGCTAAAGCAGTCATTTAAGATTTTTGTTGTTGAAAGAAAAGTTACATTTGGCTTGGTGGGCGAAATTGTTACGCTTTTCGTCGAAACAGATACGTTACACTTTAAACAGATACGTTACACTTCCACTGATGTAGTAATTTGCCGTAACATTGTTATACCTGAGTGCTGATTAAGACCGTTTCTGTATTTGGTGGAGTTTGTCTTCATGAACGTAGTGCACTTGTAAGATATGTGTGACTGTGTATTTTCGGAAGTTCTAAATCTTTGTTTCGGAAATGTTATTTTCCGAGGTGTAGTTGGTACAGAGATCTTCGGTGTGGTGATTGAAATAGCTTGGTCAAACTTATCGCATTTATTTTCCTCTAAAATAGACAGACTTCTTTTGAGTAATATAATTATGTAACGCAATGCAAATGAGATTTAGTATATTTTTAGTGCTATATTTGCATTTCTTTCTTAATTCATGCATAGAATTTACGTGTATGTCTTTATATTTGTGCATGCTTATGTTGTTTGTTTGTGTGTATCCTTGTGTTTAGATTTAGAAACAAGAAATTCACTTTCGCCCGAAAGTGCACACAGTACTTTAGACACTTACGCCCAATTATAGTTTGTTTTTGTTTTTTAAAAAGCGTTACATACTCTTCATAATAATATATACTGTACTTTAGATACTTATGCCCTATTTATAGGTTTTTAAAAAAAAATAATTCGTTATATCTTAAATTATAAGTATATACTAAAATATTTACTGAATAACATAAATCACATTCCATTTAAGAAAACTTTGCCCTCAGGGGCGAGTTCTCACAATCTCAAATGTTCCTTTTTCGGGAGTGATGGTAGTCGGGTTTGCGCAACAGTACAAAAAGACAGGAATGGCGCCCAGCATGTGAATACGAAAAATGGCGTGGTATTAAAGTGATAAGGTACTAAAAGAACAGCACACTAGAACAGCGAGAACACGAAGAAGCAGGGATTGTGTTTAAATTTATTTCTCCTTCAGTCAGTCCTCAAGGGACGTAAAAATTCCCTACGCGCTTCTCAAGGGTTAACTGGCAGTACTGCGTTCCACCGAGACGTCCTTTCGAGCGTGACTGTTGAGAGCTTTAACCCCCCCATCCCCATGTAGTGTAGAATGAATTACTGAAATCACGATGATCACGGCAGTTTAGAACAAACCTAAAATGTGAACGTTGTTTAAAATAGAACAACTGAGTGTAGACCGCAATGACTATCTATCTCTACACTGCGTTGATAACTGAAATGGAAAAGAATGAAGTGAAGGGAAAAAGTAAAAGCTCGCCCGAGTTAGTATCAACACCTTACAATAAAACCGCGGGAAGTAGAACGGGCGAGCAGATGGTCTATGAAAGAAATGTACATGATTTATTGTTTAAAATAATTATCGCTTTTGACCTTTAGTGCGCAATAATGGCATGTATGAATAAGACTATTTGCCATTAACTGGCATGCTTGTATTCATTATCATTTTGACCTTTAGTGCGCAATAATGGCATGTATGAATAAGACTATTTGCCATTAACTGGCATGCTTGTATTCATTATCATTTTGAACAAATATTACTTTTTCGTTTTTGCTTTAAAATCCGTACGCGAATTGCTTTCTGAAAGAAAACTACAATTAAGTTATTTATTTGAAGAGAAAAATTACCACCAAAGCAAACAAACAGAATGCGTCACATAAATATTTTAACTGATAACAGAAGCTCATCATTCATGTTGACACTCTCAGTCTCTCATTTTGTCTTGAAAGGACAAAACCTTATTTCAAAACGATTTGTCCTGCACTGTTCATCTTTACACTCTTCATATCTACTACACTGCGCTGTTCATCTTTACACTCTTCATATCTACACCGCGCTGTTCATCTTTACACTCTTCATATCTACTACACTGCGCTGTTCATCTTTACACTCTTCATATTTACACTGCGCTGTTCAACTTTACACTGCGCTGTTCATCTCTACACTCTTCATATCTACACTGCGCTGTTCACCTGTATACTGCGCTGTTCATCTTTACACTCTTCATATATACACTGTGCTGTTCAACTTTACACTGCGCCGTTCAACTTTACACTTTTCATATCTACACTGCGCTGTTCAACTTTACACTCTTCATATCTATACTCCGCTGTTCAACTTTACACTGCACTTTTCATCTTTACACTCTTCATATATACACTGCACTGTTCAACTTTACACTGCGCTGTTCAACTTTACACTTTTCATATCTACAATGCGCTGTTCAACTTTACACTCTTCATATCTATACTCCGCTGTTCAACTTTACACTGCACTTTTCATCTTTACACTCTTCATATCTACACTGCACTGTTCAACTTTACACTGTTCATCTGGACACCCAACTGTTCGTCTTTATCCTGTACTGTTCTTTTTTATGTGCATGTATATTCATCTAAAGAAACATGAAAAAGTACACTATACAAACACACACACACATATACACTCAACACATACACATAACCAGTTGCGCACACGGATCCCATACATAAAATGAAGACTATATAATTTATGACGTATGATAGCTGAGAAAATGCGTTTCATTCAATAATTGTGAAATTAAGTAGTAAACGACAATTTCCCGCATTTTTATAAATATAACTTTTATGCACTGTCTGTTATTTCCTGTTCATCGGTTACTCTCACCCACGGAGTATGAATACCGGATAATAGGTAACAGTCAGACTACAACTGTCACAGTAAGGGGATAATGGCAGTTACCGTCACCTACTTTCTTTCAGCTGAGTAACGCAGCAGAGGATGTAAAGAACGAGGTGAAGCCGTCTTTCTATGTACTACGCTTATTTTGGAAACACATGCTGACGACAGAATACTTTGGGTGTCGGCAGAACGCTTTTTTGACACATCCCAGATGAAAACCTTCGCTGTTTCATTGAGCCTACCCATTATTGATCTCTTTTATCGATTCCGTTTACCCCACATTTTTTGCAGCCCCTTTCCCCTTTCAAAGCGCTGAAATCAATTATAGAATTACTCTAATAGTTCGAATCTTTTTTTGACAGTAACTTTGAACTGAGAGATCCTTTTAGCAGAAGACACGCGGAATTCTTACAAATAGTTTTACTATTTTATATTGAGATATTTTCGTCAACAAAATCTTTTAAAGCAATATGCTTTGTTGATTTGAGTTATTCTAGCAATGTACCTTCTCGAAATACATGTCCAGTTGTTTCACTCAAGTAAAACGTGTAAATTGCAGTGGACTATGCTATTACTTTCAAGTAATACTAATAGCCACGATATCAAATGTGTCTGGATACAGGACTCACATAAGTATCGTGTTGATTATTACAATACACCCATTTAACTATAATTTCAAAATCTGAAGAACGCAGTCATATATTTATTTTATATCAGGTTTGAAGACAGCCTGATATATAATTATTTTAGGGAGATAGTATTGTGCTTCATATTATGATGTTACTACTGTTTGATATGTCTGTTTGCAAGTAATTAACCTGGGGAAACTCTGTATTGTGTAAATGTTTGCACGTACTATTGGTGAAAGCAGTATGCATTGTTATTGCTAATGTATATAGGTAGAGTTGTTCCCTATTAGTGAACACAATATATATTAATACTATTAATACTGCTAATGTATATAGGTAGAGTTGTTCCCTATTAGTGAACACAATATGTATTAATACGGCTAATGTATATAGGTAGAGTTGTTCCCTATTAGTGAACACAATATGTATTATTATTGCTAATGAATATATGTAGAGTTATTCACTATTGGTAACACAGTTCTATATTATTACTGGTAATGTATATGGCTCATTCTCTCGTTAAGTGACCACGAAGGGTGGATTCACTTAAATGTGTTTTCTTAAAAATAAAGCATTGAAATATCATGTATTTATAGTCTGTATATTCAGAATTGATGCGATAGATACATAAGACAGTTGCGTAAATATGTGTTTATTTTGTAATTATTTGCAATACAAATTCGTTTTTAACTGAAAAATGGCAACTCTTTTTGTTACATGGATGCACGTAGCCATTTTCTTTAATTTTCATTCCTATGAATAATCCAACAAACTTATCGTATCGAGGTTTCCTTAGAAGCGATAATACATTAAAACAAATCCAATATTCCTTCTATCTGCAAACGGTCAATTTTGTTAATATTATTTTACAAAGGCAGATTCTTCTCAATGCTTAGTTTCTACATAAATCTCATCGAAAACTTTTCTTCTTTCACCAAACCGCGATATGTCACACGAACACACCTTGTGGATTTAATTAGGATTTTTTTTTACCGGAAATATTCTTATGTTAATGTTTTTCAAATGTATTCGTTATATTCTGAAATATTCAGCTTTATGAAAAATAATTTGACTCGTTTCCTCTTTATCACGTTACAACGGAACTAATAAATTTGTAAATATAAAATAATGATTATAATATCGCGAACTGCTTCATATATTTTTCAAAGGCGCCAATTCCGGAAAGATTTCTCTCATATCATTTTGTCTTGGTGTGATGTGTTTAAGTACCAAATAAGAAAAATAACGTTCGTTTCCCATTCACATGTTTACAAAGGAGAAGCAGGAAGATTTTCGGAATCATCGACGTTTCGAAAAAGCTAAGATTTCTGATAATATCGGTATATTTTGATTAAATAATTACTATCGGAAACAACTTACATATTTGTGTGTATATATCTATGTTGTTTCTTTTGCATTTAAAGTTACACAAAGCTGTATGCATGTTTTAAACCTGATAAAGGGTAGAAAAACCTGTGAATTTCATTCAAGAAAAGAAATATCGCAAATAGGCTTATTAATTATTATATTAAAAATACAGCAACCAGTTTCTGTAAAGTTGAGAAAAAATAGAGCTTATTTTATGATGGCTGATAATTTTATATATTAGCTAATAAATGTGTCACGATTAAGTTAATAATTTAGGTTAAAAAATAAAATATTATTGGTTGTAATGAGATAATTATATTGCTTATTATAAAATATTTTTCTAGTTTAAAAAGATATGTTTTCTGGTAAAATCTTACTTTTTAAATTTTCAACAGAAACATAGGCTTTTTATGGATTTCAAACTCCAACATCAACATTTTTTTAACTTTGTATCTTTTAATTTTTTTTATTTGAGCATTATGCCCTACTTGTACACTTTAACATGCAAAATAATTAGATTTAATTAACTTTATTCTTTCACTTCATGTAACAAAATGGTCCCCTTCCCAAGAGAATGAGCTATCTATGTAGAATTAGTTATTCACTATCGGTGAACATAGTACTGTATTGATACTACTAATGTACAGTGTATTAGTATTGGTTACACAGTACATATACTTTGACACTGTATGCGTGTAGTAGAACTGGTAACACAGTACATGTATACTCTTGTACTACTACAATGTATGCATGCAACAGTAGTGTGTAAATGTATGCATGTAAAATTATTGCATGTAGTTTTCTGTAGATGTATTTTTGCAGTGGTATTCGCTTTAATGAACAGTGTTGTGAAAATGCTAAATCACAAGCATGTATAGTGGTGTTCCCCTCTAGTTGAAGCAGCATTGTATGCACTGTTATCTATATACACAATATTATACGAGTTTTATTTATTAGTAGAATGGTTTAGTTAATGTTCACATATTTTCTGATCGAACTCCCCCCCCCCTCCACACACACACACACACACACACACACACACACACACACACACACACACACACACACACACACACACACACACACACACACACACACACACACACACACACACACGGATTATGGGTTCGCATTCAAATGAACCACCACACTGGTATTACTTCCCTTTCCTTAAACTAGTTTAAAGCATGCACTTTCGATAGACAAATGATGAGCAAACCTATAATAAATACATTTATTAATAAATGTCATACGAAGGGCGATGACTGCATTTGTTCAATGTTTTTATTAATTTATAAAGTTAATAAGAAGGCCGAAGAAATCTGAATTTGTTAATTGTCTTTATTAATTTACAAACATTATGAGAAGGCCGATTGAATCTACATTGGTTAAATGTCTTTATTAATTTATACATCCTAACATACACACATATCCGCACTCTCATTTTTACTTAGAACAATTTCCTTCGACTATAAGTTATAGCATAAAAAGAGTGAAAGGATGGTTATAGAATTTTGCCAGATAATATTTCACGTAGCTTGAGTGCATTCAGCCTGCGGTCCATGAAGTCATATTTCATTTTCTGTGGTTTTTCTCCCTCCTGGACCATAAACTTCGTGCTCTCTGACCCTTAAGTTATTGCTCTCCCTCTGCTCTGCGTGCATGCTTCCTTTCGTGTGGTACTGCATTCGAAAGATCGTCTAATCATGGATCTTCGCCATTTCACCCCCCCACACACACCCCACACCCCACACCCTACCCCTCTCTTTCTCAGCAGTGACCAGTCTGCCATATACAGTACAATACTAGTGTACCATACTGCTCCACAGCCAATCAGTATCGAACACCAGATATCACACCCGGCGTCAGTCGTCAATTAGAGCCAGCGAATCCAATCTTCAACCTAAACGTAAGTTCCAAGAATGAAAAAGAACGAAGATGAAGCAACAGGGAACATGAACAAAGAAAGAGAAACAGAACAAAGTGGGTTTTTTTTTTTAGTTTTCTTGAGGGGGTGTTGTTGGTGGTGTATATTTAGCAGGGTTAAACTCTGCAAAGTAACATTGCGTGCATAAAGAATATAGGAGATTTTGGCATATTAATCTTTGCATATTGTATGATCTTATAAATGTTCGAGCTAATAATTTTCTGATTCCAGCATCTTCATACATTTCCTTACGGACATTATTGTTAGTATACAGAATCGGTAGGAACCGAAGTGTCACTTACAACATGCCGATGCTTTAGAGTCTTTCCAATCCCGCATCTTGTCATTCAATGCCCAGACAGTAGTCATACATTTCATTTCATAATCCTGTACAATAGTAAGATTACAAGTCTTACATTCCAGTCACGTTAGATGTATAACAGCAAATGGGATTGTAATACGTGACGTGATTGTAAAGCAGGATGTATCGTAGCATGCCAAACATGTCTTCATGACTGAGCCGTGGACGACATCTATTATTTATTTTTAAAACGCGGATAAATCCCAAGAAAGGTTAACTCCTATATCAGAACGTGCTTTTAACTTGTAAGTGTATGTGAATTTCCGTCATGTAAATGGCCTTGTTCACACACGCCCTCTACCGACCAGCAAACCCGATATCACAAAGATAGTCGTTTTGCAATCTAGATATTTGTCTTCCATGCAAAATAAGAAACTGAAATGAAATTGATGGTGTATGCATAAATTAAAAACCGGTGGAAGGACTTGATTTACGGCATACTAACCAATCAACAGTTATTTCAGGATGTTTCCTCACGTTTAATACTATTAGTTATCTCTCTTGTTGTCATCAATTTAAAAAAAAAAGATGTTGCATCCTGGTAATTTACTGTGGCGATCTTAAGTGTCATTTAGTCATTGAGCACAAGTGCTTGAGCACACTTAGAACACAGAGGTTATGTATGTAGTCTAAGCCTAAGGTGGTTTTTTTTATCTCTAGAACACTAGAAACCTTAGTACATAACGACATTCACCTATGTTGGACGCAGATCTTGTGTGGTACATCATGCCATGTCTAGTACGTCACGCCTTGTCTGGTACGTCATACCTTTGTCTGGTACGTCATTATGTGTAAACGAGTGCTTTACTGGTAGATGAATATAAATGTTGTGCATATAGTTATTCATTATTACCAGTAGAGTTCTTTCTGTGAGTACTGGATAAATAGGATGCGTGCTAAGAGTTAAAAAGGAAACCAGTTACACATGAAAATTTACAATGTTTTATCGGCACGCAATTACAAGAATCTAAAAGACTTTGATTACATATGCAGGAAAAGTGAACACGGAAGTGTACATTTATATATGTAGTAGCAGTAAAAAAAAACAAAAAAACTTGTGTGATAATAAAGGTACTGTAAATCTGTGCATATATTTGAATTCAAGTATGCGTAAACCTACATTTGTGATAGGTGAAGAAGATAGGAATGTGTAAATCTGTCCCCCATTTGTATAGGTGAAGAAGATAGGAATGTGTAACTCTGTCCACATTTGTGTCGGTTAGAAACATAGGAATGTCCTCATTTGTGTAGGTGAAGAAATTAGGTATGTGTAAATCTGTCCGCACTTGTGTAGGTGTTAGGTATGTGTAAATCTGTCCACATTTGTGTAGGTGTTAGGTATGTGTAAATCTGTCCACATTTGTGTAGGTGTTAGGTATGTGTAAATCTGTCCACATTTGTGTAGGTGTTAGGTATGTGTAAATCTGTCCACATTTGTGTAGGTGTTAGGTATGTGTAAATCTGTCCACATTTGTGTAGGTGTTAGGTATGTGTAACTCTGTGTACGCCGTGGACGTGAACATAGGAATGTATAATTCTTTGCTATCAATTTTCCGCACGTCAGCTCGTTTACCTGTACCATGCTATTCTACCTGTAGAACTTGTGGATTAACCTTACCTGTTTTACGCAGTACTTGCCATTGACTGTGTCCTCGAACCGTAACCTTGCAGGATCGTTGGATCGCACTGCAGAAGGTGATTGTTAAAGACGTGACTAAGCGTGGTCAGAGAAGAGCAGAGTGGAAAGGTCAGGTTTTAATTGATACTGATCTGCACGAAGAGTGAAACACGCAGCCCTGTAAGATTTTTGCACGATTGTGTATACAGAACTTCTAGTATATATACTAGAATAATTGAACATTTTCTCTTATAAAATCATTTCTTTCTTGTTTTCAGTCGACTATACCATTACAACTACATTGATAACATCGGCCTTTATAGACAGTTTAGGAAAATAAAATATAGACATGCTGTTATCGAAATTGTTTGATCATCATATTATTTTTTGTTGTTGAGGGGGATTGTATAACTAAGTGGTAAAGGGACGGAATTAATTTCCACCTGCCAGTCGACATTTTTAGAATTTGTGGCTTTTTAAAGATATTGTATGTTTTCTGCAGTTATCGCCCGACGTTTTCCTCTCTATCGAACACTAATAACTTAATCTGATCGAATATAATTTCATATTATTATTACAATTTGAATTTAATCCCCTCTTATGCTGTTTCTGGACATGAACCGTTCTGTTCAGAAGACCCTTTTAATTCTGTTTTTTTAAAATTTTTTAAGAAAAAAAATAATGTCTTAAATATGCAATTGAAGTGAATTAGTAATTGGTATTGCGAATTTATCAGTAATTTTTGTGCTTGGCAAAGACATTAATGTTGTTCATATCGATGTTAATACATTAAAGACGCTAACTGCACCACTCCTACCACGACAGTAAACTGTAGAGCACTGCGGGCAAGTTATTGACGTCCACTGCGCTACGAAGACGATGATGAAGTTCTGAACTCTGAGCATCTCCTAGTCATAACTATTGCTTTGTCTCGTCTCTGTACCTCTAGTACATTGACTGTAATGAAACAAAACAAGAAAGACTGTTTCTTTCACAGAAGTAGTAATTCTCACTTTTAGCATAGACATTTGTATTGAACCCTCGCAAGCACTTGCCATCCGTCACTTTTTGTGACTTTTGGAGCGCACACGACGCAAGTTTGTGTTGATGCCGTAAGGTTGAAGGCGAGCACATCAATCAAAATTTGCGGAAGATTACTACTGTGATTAGTTGTGCAGCTTGATGCATCGCCGCACTGAGCTTACGCCACACCACGGCAATGCCGCTCGCAAACAACACGCTGTTTTCCTGTTAGACATGACGTTTGCCCACATAACTCGCTTTGTGGTTGTTTGTGTTTTGTTGCGTTCCCCCCCCCTCCCCCTTAATTAACTCATTTACCTCACCGACTCCATTACCGAGGTTTGTTTCTCGGTGGCAGTTGAATAGTGGCCAAAAGATTAATATCCTTTGTCCATCGTAGTTTTTTCTCTTCGTCAACTGTGGTCATACTTAGTAAATAGTTGGTAACGCTGCATGAACCTTTTGTTAGTGCAAATAGTTTTAATTATTTCGAAAATTGAAATCTTGAAAGTAACAGCACGAACAAACCAGCCTAGTTATTTTACTAGTCTGTACATAAATCTTACTACGTTGTATATGTAATGAACTTGGTTTCTTTGCTCTCAAATGTTAACTTATTTCCAACTGCGCTGCAGCAATGATGATTATCTTTTCATCGTATTTTTTAATTTTATTTTTAATTTTATAAAGAGGGCAGGCACAGTTATGGGCACACTTGTTTGTTACGATTTGCTCATTAACACGATCACCATCCAAATCCCGCGAATAATAATTTGTAGCACGTAAAATCTCTCTTTCGTTTTGTGTGTGTGCTTAGTTTATAGGGTAGAATATAATTGACTCGTGAATAAAGGGCATACTTAGTCCAGAAGTCACATATATACTAATAAATCTCTCGTAGACTGTATTTATAGGCTTAATTTTAACTCGTAGTCCGAAGAGAATATTTGTGGACTCATAGATCACAGGGCGTGTATGGACTTATGGCCGAAAAATCATATGGGGATTCGTTGATCCTAAGATTTCATGGCTCGTGGTCCAGAGGGATCTGTGGATTCATAGATCATTTAACGTATATCTGGATTCTTGGATCAGAACAGGAGAGTTTTAAGGCCGAATGCGGCAAATTTCTCTTTTCTTTTTATGTCCACATGGCCTTCGTAAATCTTTATGCTTCTCCTGCCCCCTCCCTCCAGAAAAAAAATTTAAAAACAAACGTAAACGCAAAAGGCAAGCAACCTGCTCCCCTCTCGTATAAACGTTCTAGCAGCAACAACAAAATAAGAAAAAATGCACTCCAGCCACCCTCAAAGAAAAGAACGAAAGCAACTAAAATAAACACATACAAATATCACTCCCCCCAAAAAATAAAACCGAACGGAAGAGAAAACAAAGAAGACGTTTGCATTGATTTGCATGAATTTCTTAAATGTGTGGCATTTGTCGGTTGTTTTTTTTATTCTGGTAAAAATGTTTCCGCCCTCTTCATATTGCATGGCCATGGATCGGCTGCTATGTTTTTTAAATCATGCGTTAACTTTTTCTTTTAACCACTGCTTTAAGTCCAGGAGTTAATCTGAGAGGTGATTGCGCTCTTTGGTGGCAGGTGTTTTTGGTGTGTTTGAAAATGTAGTAAACCAAATATTTTCAAAAGTGCGTTATGCATATAACCATTCTAGAAAATATCCTTTACACCAGAGAACATCTGAGATAAGGGTGGGGGGTAATTGGCATTCGCCTCTTACTGCTGATTTTTTTTTGTCTCTAGCATCTTATGATAACTGCTCCAGAAGCTTGTTGTTCAAAGAGCCGTTGGTAGTGATCATAGGGTTGACAAAGGGGAGCTCTAAATCCCCGTGCTAAACAGCAGTGCGCGGTGGTTCCGAATTTGCTTGCAGAAGTCAAGATTTTCGCGGCTGCTTGCGTTTCTCAGCCCTCTGAAGATGTTATTATACTTCTGCATGTTCTTAGACGAGCTGCCATTATCGGGCACTCATTCTCTGAACTAATGGCATTTTGAATAAACAGCTTGGCATGTACGTGTATCTGGCTTGTGTTGAAACAGTATTACAGATGTTCATTGGTTTTGGCAGCAGTGGTTATAGTATTGCTGTCTGTGTTAACTATTAGCATTCTGGTATTTCCTTCACTCTTAGTGCAAAGATTCATTATTTGTCTGCTTGTGCAGTGTACGTTCGTGTAAATTATATTCAATCCCTGTTTGTAAAAATACACGATCTTTCGTAAATTATTCAACCCACATTGGGAAGGCAGACCTAGGGACTTACGTGTAAGTGCCAACTTCTTGTGATGGTTGCTCAGCATGCACTGGTGATATAATGTTGTATCTCGCGGGCGTAGATAACAGAAGCTGGCAGATCATGGTCGGGCACCTTTTATTTCTCTGGAGGTATACGTACCTCTCAGCACTAAGACTGGAACCTACTGCACTCATCCACAGCAGCGTCGTTTGAGTATGCTATCATTCTTGTAATGTTAACTGCTACTCTGCGTGCGTGCGTGTGTGTGTGTGTGTGTGTGTGTGTGTGTGTGTGAGAGAGAGAGAGAGAGAGAGAGAAAGAGAGAGAGAGAGCATGTTTTCTATCCATCCACATATCTGTTTGGCTTTTGCTGGCTGCAGAGCCTTGATGGCCATTTTGTATCACTCTGCATAATGTATAAATGCATATATTATTATATATATTTTAGCAAGTTTTCTGTATAGTGTATGGTATGCAGCGCATTCTCTGTGGAAGTGTACCATTTTGTTACAAAGTGGATTAAATGTAATTATTTTACATTTTAAAGTTGAGAAGAAAGGCATAATGCTCATATTAAAACATAAGAACAGATTAAAAAAAATTTACAAATGTTAATGTTATTGGAGTTTGAAATCCGTAAAAGCATGTTTCTGTTGAAAACTTAGAATTTTTTTTTTTTTTTTTTAAAGAAAAAACATTTTAAAGTAAACAATAAAATTATCACATTGATATAACAAATAAATTTGAAAACATTTTAAAGTAAGCAATATAATTATTACATTGATATAACAAATAAATTTGAAAAAACATTTTAAAGTAAGCAATAAAATCATCACATTGATATAACAAATAAATTTGAAAAACATTTTAAAGTAAGCAATATAATTATCACATTGATATAACAAATACATTTGAAAAAACATTAGCCGTTAGCGTATGCATATGAATACTTCCGGTAAAAAAAATAATTAAATCAGCATGGCGTGTTCGTGTGACATATCCAGTTTGGTAAAAGAATAAAAGTTTTGGATCCGATTTATGTAGAAACTAAGCGTTGCAAAGAATCTGCCTTTTAAAAATATTATTTCTTCACAAAATTGACCGTTTGCAGATAAAAGGAATATTGCATATTGCATAATGTATTATCGTTTCTAAGGAAATCTTGATATGTTAAGTTTGTTGGATTAGTCATAGCAATGAAAATTAAACAAAATGGCTCTATGTATCCGTATAAAAAAGGAGATGATATTTTTCAGTTCAAAACTACTTTGTATTATAAATAATTACAAAACAAATAAACACATATTATTGCAATTATATTATCTATCTCTCACATCAATTCTGAATATGTAGAATAATAACACATGATATTTCAATGCTTTATTTTTAAGAAAATATTTCAAATGAACCCACCCTTCCTGGTACAGTTCCCCTGAGAATGAGCATATATGAATAAACGGATATATTGTATGGATATATATATATTATATGACTATATCTTAGTGAGCCTATTGTATGTTATATGCAAATGTGTATATAACTATATTTTATCGATCTTCATTTTTTTTTAATTCATCATATTAGTTATTACTTACAAATTGTTATACTTTTTTTTACGTGTTTTTTTCTTCGTGTTCGTTTTCCGCTTGCTAAAAGTACTTTTTAATTCTGATACATTCACCATTTATTTCGATTTTTGCTGCTTTATTAAATATATTTTTTATATGAAGATAATATAACCAATGAAACAGTTATTAGTATATGCATACCTGACTTTAAAATCCTCATTTCAGTCAACATACCGACAGATCGACCAGCCAGGAAGTCATTCCGTCAGATAAATAGTCGATCATTTAGTCATTTCATCAATCAATCATACAGTCATCAGTCACTTGTTTGCCAGCTCTGTGTATATATCAGATTAACAACTTTTGTATACAAATAAACTGTATTGAAAAAAGCACATTTGTTCATTATTCATAACTTTAACACCAGTCATCGTTGTTTATGAGTTATGAAGATGTATTGACTATGGCAACATCTGGATTACAAGCTAGAAGTGAATGAAAAGAATTTCATAAAATGATTGATAAGGATAACAGAAAGTTTTGTATGCAAGAGCATCTTAACCCTTGCTCTTTCAGTCGGTTTATATCACCGTTACAAGTTTATCTCATATGACATTAGTCTCATTTGTTTCTTTCTGCCCATTATATAATCAGGTATGAATATTGAATGTGTTTGTATAAATCTATATTATTTGATTATATAAACTTGAAAGGCGGAACTTGGTATACTGACTACATCTAATTGATTTTAATTTTTATATTTCTTACTCTACAATCTGCATTTGAGTGTTGCTTTTTTTGTTTGTTGAATATTAGTCTTCTTCGAATTTTATTTTTGAATGCATTTTTAAAAACGAAAATCCTCTTCATTGTTTCTGCTCTCATTGTCTTCAAACGTAAACGTGGTCTTGCGTCATTTCGATGATAATATTACTGTTGCTGCTGCTACTACTAAGAACAACAGCAGCAATAATAATGACATAAAGAGGAAAAATAAATTATATCCTGTTTACTGCATAAATTGCCAGCACAGTTACATACATGCAACACAGAAAGTTTTTAATTAAATGCTAGGAATGTATACAAAGCATGCTCTTCCTTACGAAAGCCAATATCATAAACTGGTACGTAACGGTTGAAGTTTAAAAAAAAAAAAATGAATGCATGTATTTTGTTTGACATGATCTAATTGCTCGAGACCTACCGAGCTCGGGTCACGTTCATTTGACAGGTCGTGTTGACTAAGGTCAGATAGGACGTGCAGTGGGTGTGACCCCGCTGTTAGTCATAGTGACTCAGGAGTTTCGTACACGCATTCTGTCATTAGACTCGCTCTTATGCGAAGAGTTGTACTCCCCGATTCATGATTCATAGTGAACTGATCGCACTTTTCTGACATTAATGGCATTGATTTTGTAGGGTTTCTCATCCTATATTTTTCTGTATTCTTCTTCTTTTTTCAGGAGCGCCTTTCTTGTTTTACAAGTGTGTTTTCTTTTAGTCGTACGTTTTAAATGCGTTCAGTTTTCTCGTTGAAGCAGCATGCCGTGATGATCTTATTTTTAACAGCAGGACTCAGTACGCAGCGCACTGATTCGGCTCTATACCTCATCTTTGTCAAATTTTTGCCACGTTTATCTTGTTGTAGGGTTCACTCAAGGGGCGCTGTGGGTTTGAATTAGGTTTATTACTAGGAAATATTCTTAAAAGAGACATTCTGTCATGGTGCACTGCTAGTCTTCTGATGCTAACCTGTGGCTGAGGACAGTTTGCAATTTCTGACTTTTTGGCGTCATATTAGATTGCAGACTTTTGCTGGCCGATTTACGTCCGATACTGCACACACCGGGTATATTATTTAATTTACAAAGTAAAACATGACCCTTTTATTGACTACTGTACATTTTACCATAATAATTTTTTTAGCTCTTTAGGAAAAATAATGCATAATTTGGTCTGAAAATAACTATCATTACTACTCGTTGAGTCATCAAGAGATACCATCAGTGAACCACGCTTCTTGAACCAGAAGAGATCAGTTCTTCAAGATATATCCCAAATATCCCTAGAATTACAAAGGATAGAGCAGCAGGCAGCAGATAGCACTTTTCCGGACACTCGCAACAGCACCAAGTTCTGCATTTCCCACAATCTCACAACAGAGTTGGATGATGACAGCATCGGAGCACCGAATGATGAAGCAGGTGCTAGCAGTATTGATCTAACCGTGTTATGATGTTGGAGGCCATAAAAACGTTTCATGGGCAACAGAAGTCGTATGATGACAGAATCCCAGTGGAAGGGACTGCAAAGCAGCAAAGAATTAACAGTAGTTTTACATATTGCAATCAGAATGATATATATATATAAAAAATCGACTGCAGACGCATCACAGAAGCACCCACAAACCCACAACTATCGCACAATCACTAGTTTTTTTTTAGCAGGATGATGATTCACCTTTAAAGAAACCAACTGCTGACCAATGAAAAAAGAGAGGCTTGGATTAGTAGTAGACAAAAAAAGAGGGAAAGTCCAACTTGTAATATATAAACCTACCGAGAGAGAAAGAAATGGGGAAATCAAGCAGTGACGTGGATCAATTATCAAAATGCCTGTGAATGTGACACAGTTCCACATTCATGGATATCAGAGATGATTGGAACTGTTCGAAGTCGCATCAGCGGAAGTAGTCGTAGAAATTAAAATACTATAGACCTTTAACCAGAACATTCGCCTAATTCCCATTTGAAGACTGGACGGACGCCCGCTGCTTATGATTATTATCATTATTCTGTCAGTTATTAAAACATAACCAAATACAAGTGGTTGGAATCTTAAGTCACATATTAATAATACATCCCAATAAGATGTCCCACTAGTCTTCCAACTGGCGGATCACCTGGCACTGCAGAACTCCTTTTACTCACAACATTTAGAGAGAAGTTCTACTGACATCTTCTTTAGGAGTAATTAGATCCATTTTAAAAGTTATTTTAACGAGCTCCCTTCCCCCCTCCCCACTATTACTCCAGATTTATAATTTAAATAGTATGCCTAAGAATGACAAATAAAAACAACAATACATTTATTAAATAACAATCAAAACATACCAACGAATACATTTGAAAAAGAACACAGTACTATAGTACTACTGTGGATAAATATTCATATAGTGTCCACCATTTATTTATCTCGATCTTAACAATAAAATAGCCAAAGTAGTAATCAGTAATTAAATTGTGAGTCTAATTTACTTGACTTTTTTATGACTAAGCTGTCACTGTCACTGATTTTTTGCAACAACGTCACAGCTCAGTTTGCTTCCATTGGACAATGGGTCTAACGTGCATCTCAAGACACGCTATCTGAACTGCTCCAAGAATTATGTGGGAAATCTCTCAAGACCAGAGCCAGACACATATTCTGCCATTTCGTTCTCTAATGGAGATTGAAAACTGTAATCAAACCAAAGGATTTCTTTTCTACAACATGTATAGGATAGGATAACTCTTCAAGTTAAAACTTTATTTACTCGTCCACAAGTATGGAAAATATTAAAGTTAATTTACATGCAATAAATACACATGCGCAGACACACACACACACACACACACACACACACACACACACACACACACACACACACACACACACACACACGTGCGCATGCACACACACTCACATCCATTAGTAGAGATGATTAGTGATGTTATAACTTTACCTCTATTGATGGCTTTATGCAACAATGATGCGTTACTACAGCTAAATAGCGTTTGGCAAGTACTAGTAATAAAGATGAAATAATTCATGCAAAGTTCGCAAGTATGAACTTTTATGAATCTTAAATTGTGAAATGCTGCTTGTATTAATGTCACTATTTCAGAAACAGATAAAGGCATTTACATTAGATTTATATTTCAGTCATTTCCAAATAATTTAACTAACGTTTTAGAAATGGTATGTTTCTGAGATATGAAGTACGACAGTAAATATTATAAAGCTTATAATAAAGAATGGATTAATAATAATAACAATAATTATAGCCAATTACTAGGTGGCCTTGTGTCACACACGCGCACACACACTATTTAAGTTCATAATTACGACCATGTGGTGTGTAATGCCCATTTGAGTCCTAGGGCACTGTAGTAGTTATTTGGTTTGTTCCTATGAGCAAACTATAAATGAGTTTTAGGAGAACACTTACATTAATTTGCAGCGCCTTGGAAATGAAATCAGATTCAAACTGCAGATGCATCAAACCATCATCATCACCCAAAAAAGAAAAACAAGCAGAAATATCCCCAGACCAACAAACCATCATCATCACCCCAAAAAGAAAAACAAGCAGAAATATCCCCAGACCAACAAACCATCATCATCACCGAAAAAAGAAAAACAAGCAGAAATATCCCCCAGATCAGCAGAAGAAATTAGCACACCTAGCAGTTAAAGTGTTCCTTCTTTCTTTCTCTGGCCATTTCTAATCTCTGTGTTATGTGGGTCAGCTATGAAGGGTTAAACAGCCGAGTTCATAGTTTAGTCTACTACGGACATCGTCCTGTCCCAATAGTCTTTTTTTCTCTATGGCATGTGGTAGTTTGATTGAAATAGAACATGTCTGGCTCGCCGCTTCTTCATGTTCGCCATTAGTGTCAGTACGTGTTTTGGTAGCTGGCTGGAGAGAGTTGCACCTTTGGGGCTTGCTAGAATCTAAACACGCCCTGTTCTCTGTTACTCGGCGTTCTCTGCTCTTGTCTGTCTGAAGGCACGAGGGTTTTCTCATCGTATTTATTGAAGGTTTTAGTCCGTGGAGCACTGGAAGTGTGTGGGGAGGATACACATGCACACACACGTAGCGATCTACTGGTTATCATTCTTTATGGGTGTACCGACGTTAGGAAGCAGAGTAAAGGAAAGATTACGCTGGTCGATGAAGGTATAGTTTGGGAGGGGGTTTAAATGATAATATAGGGGTCCAAGTTGCATTGTAGAGAGTTCGATCATAATATGCGCTATGAAAGACCAATTTGGTTTCAGTACAATCTCCTTATCCACTTACATCCCCTCCTCCCCACCTACACAATTCCTTTAATCACTACCACCATCTCTATGCCACCCAGCAGTGAAAGATCCGTCTAATTTCTGGTTATTGATTTTTTTTTTAAATCGTTTCTTTGGCCACAAAATTCACTCTTTCTCATAGGACGTTTGCCCAAAGCCCACTTTCCATATAAGGAACTCAAGTAGAAGTCAGTGGATACTACTTACAGGAAGTCAAGACATAAAGCGTATATAGTGTAGTCGTAAGTCAGTAAATAACACTAAAAGGAAGTCAAGTCTAAGTCAGTAAATAACACTTACAGGTAGTCATGTCGAAGTCAGTAAATAACACAGGAAGTCAACTCGAAGTTAGTAAGTGTTGGGGTGCATATTATTTAAAACGTCAGTATAAACAGGTAAAACAACAAGTACTGTGTCCTTGAGTGTTAGTTTTTGCGCTGAGTCAGACTCGGTCTACGTGATTTTATATTTAGTTTTAATACAAAGTATAATACTAGTTTAAAACAATTATGAAGAATAATGCTAGCTAAACAGTTATGAATAGTAATACTAATTTAAAACAGCTACGAAGAATAATACTGGTTTAAAACAGTTACGAAGAATAATACTAGTTTAAAACAGTTACGAAGAATAATACTAGTTTAAAACAGTTACGAAGAATAATACTAGTTTAAAACAGTTACGAAGAATAATATTACGTTGCTTTGTAGCGATTTTTACACAACCGGTATGTAAAATGATGGCGTTGTCGCCTAGGTCGTTGAGAAAGTGGTCAGGGCTAGGGGTGGGTAATACGCTGAATGATGCTTCGCAAAGGTCTTCTTTCAGTTCGGGAAACCTGTAACTGATTTAAAAATTAGATTTCGCTAAAAAATAACCGGACTCAGATTTCAACAAGATATAGAAGGGCTCCACTGAACTAGAATGTTTCTTTCGAGGTTAATCTTGCTACCACTTGGGACAGAATAGTTCATTGCATAATTTAATTTTTGAAAATAATTTTTGTTTTTGCTTTTATTTATTTTCGCATACACCTTTTGCACCACGCGCCAAATTAAAAAAAAACCCCAAGAACCTCACAACTGTCTTGGCACAGTTCATCTTGTTTCGAAAGCTACCGAGACGGTAAATTTCACAGAAGTTATTCCCCCTTTTGATAGATGCGCCAAAATGGCGCCGCGGAGGCTGCAGTTTTCCGGCATAAAAAATATAAACCCCATAACGGGTATTTATCTTAGTGAAATTGGAGAAAGGAAAAACAATCTTATTCCATGTAGGTTACTTGGTTTGCAGATTATTTTATTTCATTTTGAAAAAGAGAAATAAATTATATTTGAGTATGACCCAATTTTAGTAGACAATTTTAGTCACGTACATATATTATTCATATATAATGCCAGCATCAGAGTTAAACATTTGCATTTCAGTACAATAGTGACATTGGTTGCATGCGCATATTAAAACGAATTTATTCCGAATTACTGTCCAAATGACTTTTATTGATTAACTTCAGGCCTAATAATAAATATTTTTAATTATTGTCTTTTTCAGAAATAATTGGTAACAACAAGAAGATTAATATCAACTTTCAAGATGGCGATGGGTGAGTGCTTTTTCTTCCTCGACTATGTTTAGCAAACTGTTAGAGCGTGTCCCTTATTTTCTTTCATTACTAATTTAGTACTATAAACAGTAATTTTTCTGAACTATTACAGATATTTTCACAAATAATCAAGGAAGTATGTTTATATAACTGCTTCCAAGTGGTGTATTAGTAAACATGTTGCTCTGCCCTTTCCATTCGTGTGGATTTCTCTCTTTTGAGGAATTTAAATTTTAAGTATCTTTTTTTTTTCGTTTGACTTCGCAAGAATCTCTAAACTGAAGAATATCCCCTCCTTCCACCTCCTATCCCCACTCCCATGAAAGAAAAAAACCTGATGTGTCTGTATCCTGTATCTCTTATATTGCTGTCTCACGCGTTTTCACACGCAGTCACAGGTGTTTAGAATTTTATTTGCTTTTCGGAAGATAAATGGAAAAAAAAAATGGGAGGTGTAAAACTATGCTTTCTGAGTCGTTCGGGGTGCGGGAATGATCTGTAATTTCTCGTACCCCCCCTCTCTCTCTTTCTCTTATCACTCTCCTACTCTCACAGTTTCTTGCTCTTAATTCCTGTCCGTATATGTATATACATATTCCTCTAATGCTCTTGATACCTGTCCATATATGCATGTACATATTCCTATAATGCTCTCAATTCCTGTCTATATATGTATGTACATATTCCTATGATGTTTCTAACCCGCCTGAAATGACCAGCTTCATTACACATTTACCTGTGTGAATGGTGGTTTGATTATTTTTGGGAGGAAACCATTCAGCGGTCATTTTCTTAAGGTCACTTGTTCACAAACGCTCCAGTTTCTTAGTTTGCAGTCAGAACGTGAGATCGCAGCACCTGCTGGCTGTGAGGATGCTGGAGATCACGAAAGCATACTAGTAGCACTATATTAACCACTACAAAGAATGCATTAGTGCTACTAGTTTGTTGACTGGTTATGGATTCCTGCGACCAAACTTATCTGATAACGACTGTGTGTGATTCCAAACGAACACACTTGTTAGAAGCAGCTGGACTCCAGGCGTGAGTGGCTTTGGTTACGTACGCTACATAACGTACTTTAGCACATCACCATTGGCACTAGCACGAAATGGCGCGGGCGTCTAAGGTCGGTTGTAGTGGTGACGGCTAATTTCAAACGGTACTAAATTATTCATAGTCGATGACTAAGTGACTTCGAAAGTTCATGAAAAGTATCGTTTTTTTCTTTTAAACGCCATATTATTTCTTTTGTTCTTTCATTAAAAGGCCAAAGATGCTTCACTATGATACTTTCATAGGAGAACAAATTGAACTGAATTTTTATTTGTAAAAAAATACTCCACAGCAAGCATACTTTTCTTATTCCCTTGTTGGTTCCACATGTCGGGCTTGGGTATCAGAGTCTAAGAAGAATTTTTTTGTTGTTGTTTTTTTGAGAATTTCGATTTTAGCAAACAAAAACCGATCGATTAAAAATTGAAAACAATAACAAAGAAACACCAGCCACTACCGAGTTTGTAATTTGTTAAATCATGCAGGAGAGTATGTTTCGTTACTCCAAAACTAAAGAAATAAAATATGAGTTATATCTGAATAGCGGGACACGTGCTACAACAGGAAATTAAGAAAATGAACAATACGTCAAAGGCAGCGCTTTCTAAAGCAGTAGGATAAGACGTGTGCCTTTTTTGTCATTGAGTGGTAGTGGTTTGGGAAAAGGGAGGTAATCCATCATCCTTATATAGAGAGCATATTTAGTGAATGTCCCGTTGGAAATTAGAATGGAAGTATTTGTCCAATTGTTAACGAACTGAAAAGAAATTTTATTAACGAATAAAATATTGAATGAATAAGTTAAAGAATTGGTTGAAATATGAGCGTGTGTGTGTGTTGTGTGTGTGTGTGTGTGTGTGTGTGTGTGTGTGTGTGTGTGTGTGTGTGTGTGTTGTATATCAGACATAAGATAATAGACTTGATATTTCTTGCTCTTCACATTTAAGTATATATATAAATAAATAATAAAGATATCAATCTTAATAATTCATGTTTTGTCATCTCGCCCACATCTTTTAGAAATATTATTATCCCATAATTTTTGTCTTAATGACGCAATTTTAAATTACGTGGTAATCTCCCACTCGTTCGTTCTGTTGATTTATTTTTGAACGAAAAACACCACTTTCCTGGCAGTATGCCAGAGAGGAGAAGGTTGGTGATGATGGGGGAGGGGGGATAAAAGAAAATGAAAGGATTATAAATTAGATAAAGTAAGAAGCGGGTGATCCTACTGTTTCCAATCGGGCCACCTAAGGTATTCGTACGGGATAACGCGTTGAGGTAAGTGACATAGTTTGTCCCCGGTGAAAAGAAAATTGAGTATGGGCAAACAGTTTTTATTAGTGAATAGTCCATTGGTACAAGTCTGCAAGTCTGTCTCTCGAGTTAATCATTGCTTGCAGCCTGGAATCGTCTCCGTCAAGAAGAGTGGCTGGACTTTTATTTCTGTGCATTGCCACCCCATTGCCCGCCGATCTTTTTTATGGTATCTAATTTCTGTTTCAGTTACTCTACGTTTTATTTCGACTAGTATGCATCTTTAACATGCTAGGAACCCCTGTCTCTTAATCGAGAATAAACGCAGAGAGACAAACTCTTTTAGCAGTTCTATTTATAATTTACCATTAATTTGTAGACAATTAGTAAACATAAAATAAAGCAAACACTTACTCTATCGTTAACACATATACAAACCCGTGCGCGCGCACACACACACACACACGCGCACGCAAACATCGACTAATATGCGCGTGCATTATTTATCATACGCGTACATTATATTGAACAAAGTAATCCCACCTCTTAAACATGTAGAATCTTTTATTAGCGCGTAACATAATTATGCCTTGGAGTAATGCCCTCGGGGTAGGAAATCGATTGATGATAACATTATTTAAACGGAGGGTGGTGGGTGATAGCATTGCCGGAAATTGCTGACTTCTGATTGGTCAGACTTGAGCTTGTTGCGCTGACGCGAGTCCAGAGTTCTGTCACAAATGTTTCTCACTATTGCTGGACAATCCTGGCGAAAATGGAGCACATATTGCTACCGGTGTAACACTTTCTCCAGTTTCCGTGGGTGTTTGTTTTGTTTGGAGTCGGACGTGATCTCACAACACACACTTGAAGCTACCGCTCAGTGCGGACGTGAGCAAATTGTATAACAATTTACGTGTACTTATAATAACGCGTGCGATTTTACACAAAAAGAGTTTAAGTTACTAGTAGACCTTTTAATATTCTAATTCCCTCTCTGCACTTGCACTCCATAGAGAAGAGTGTGAAATCATATGACGTCATCGATTCTATCCAATGGATTTTATTCCTGTAAACGTAATGTTATTGAGGAATGACGTCATCGTCTCTTCTTGTTCTTAGAAATAAAAGAAACCCACTCCAGCATAAACAACACATAAAACAAACACCCACAACATAAACAACAAACAAGAAAATAAAGAGTGGTTTAATTTCGTCCATTTCATTCTACAGACACTCCAAGAAATGAACTGAGCACCACGCTTAATTTAATATGGTTTGTTGGTGATCATTCTAATACTTGGAAACGTGTTGTTGTGGGGATAATAATTGCATTATGTTTGCACAAAGGGACGACAACCTAGGTCGTCGGGTAACAGTTTTATATTAAATTAACATCTCTTCTGTACGACGCACCGTTTTTGTTGGGCATGATTTTTATATTTCTGCTTCTAGTTAATTCGGAAGTTGATAAATTATTTACGTAGAAATAATTATGTATGGGATGACATGGGCAGGAAGGTCAGAAAGAAGTGATTTATCTTTGCCTAAGAGAAGATAATCTAAGTATATTAAATAGCCGCTTCTTAATCGATAAATAAACCAAGTTTTAGTTTGTTCGTATGTGTGCTCATGCATAAATCACACACACACACACACACACACACACACACACACACACACACACACACACACACACACACACACACACACACAAATACTTGGGATTCTATCGCACATTTTTAATTCTGGAAAAGATCTGGAACTTAAGTTTTTTTGTGGTCTTGTAAAAGTCTTAAAAATACAAAACATTCCGATAGGTACGGAATTTACCCTTTCGTTTATTCTGGAACCTGTCTTGACTTTTTGCATTATAGTAGTCTCCCAATTTTTGAATGAACGTAGAACTAAGAAACATGATTCATTATATATATTAGACATTTCCCGGTTTGAACGTGCCTGCATGAAACTCCTGAGCAATATATTTACCATTTTACTTACATCTTTTACGACTGCATAGTTTTATCTACGGAGAAATCCGGTAAACTATGGCGATATAAACAGATCTATTCAAAATTGACTACGGATCACGTCTTCGATAGGGTCCGCCTCGGGAAAAAAATACTTTTTTGTTTGTTTGTACATTCGCCTGTTCACTTGAAGCTGAATCGTTTAAAGTCGTTGGGTACCTCTCTGTGATTGCAGCGAGCTATGGTACACACGTGCTTGCATATAATTGCGGTGAGTGGTACCCCACGCTGGTACACGCATTGCGTATAATTGCTGTGGGTGGTACCCCTCGCTGGTACACAAATGCTTGCTTATAATTGCTGTGAGTGCTACCCCACGCTGGTACACACATTGCGTATAATTGCTGTGGGTGGTACCCCTCGCTGGTACACAAATGCTTGCGTATAATCGCTGTGAGTGGTACTCCACGCTGGTACACACATTGCGTATAATTGCTGTGAGTGGTAACCCCACGCTGGTGCACACATAGAGAGTAAGGACCGTGCAGCATTCGTTTTCTTAACATTTGTTTGATGCAGTATTTCTGTGCTCTACGACTTTTGTTGATTTAATATGGGACGTCATTTTCTAAAACCTGTTGCAAGCGCCCTGTATTCCCTTTTCATAAGGGTACAATGATCCTTCGGTAGTCGGGAGAGTTTGTTATGACTGAGCGGCTATGTCAGTTCTGACGTCATTTACCTGATGTCTGTATAACTGGCATTCATATCAGTCTTACATTACCATATACTATTTGTTTGTTTGCCAGTTGTGTGCTTTGTATATTTTTATGATTTAATATGTATTTTTGAATATTTTAGTGCTTTGAGAAACAATATTATGGATCTGGAATTTAAATAGCAATTATTAATTATCTGTGAAAAAACTTGCAGTATATAGAAATTATGATATGTGAATAATTACATACCTAAATCATTTACCATTATTAAGCAGTTGAGATGATAAAGAAATAGCAGAAGTACACTTGTTTATGTGTTCACTAGTCGGTCATCTTCGATAAAAATAAAAGTAGTCATTAATTAGATAAAGATATACATATGTTTGTGAGTATACATTATATAATCCAATAAAGATTACTAGTAAACTTAAAATTATCGTGAAATAAAGACCTGCACATTTGCATCTCGTCAGTTGCACACATCACTAGTCCGAGAACGTACAGAATAGATGTCGCCCGTCAAGTTAATCCTCAAAAAATTCACTCGCAGCTAAACAGACACACAGGCGTAGCTGTCTGCCACAGAGTACTTGTATTTATCATTTATTACAAAAGCGAAAATATCTCTTTTCTCCTGTTTCGGCGTTCTTTTGTACCCGTTCACCAACATGAAGAAAAGTCTGGTCTGGGTAGGGTTCCCCAAAATCAGCAGGGGAGGGGGAGAGGATTTGTTAGAGTTTGATACCTCCTGGAGATTAGGCGTGGCAGTGGAATCCAGAGCATTTTTTTCTTCTCATTTTCTTCTTCGTGTTTGTCTCTTTTATCCTGGTGCAACATAACTACTACACTCGGCATGTCCCATCTGTTATTCACTTTATTTTTTTTTAAAATTAATCGGTCATGGGTCTTTATACTTTTGTTTATTATAAATTGTCAGCTTAAAATTGTAAACTGTCAGGTTACATTCTACTCGAGGACTTTTAAAGGCGTGTTTATTTTAATAATTTGTATTTCTCTAAAATATGAGACAACATCGTTACTCTTGTTTATTGGTCATGTTTTGCTACAGGAATACATTAATAGCAATTAATCACTACGTTATAGAAATACAAAGTATTAAAATAAACACAATCGTTACTCTTGTTTATTGGTCATGTTTTGCTACAGGAATACATTAATAGCAATTAATCACTACGTTTTAGAAATACAAAGTATTAAAATAAACAAAATCGTTACTCTTGTTTATTGGCCATGCTTTGCTACAGTAATACATTAATAGCAATTAATCACTACGTTGCTACCTGATCTCGATACTACTTTCTCACGCCCCCTTTTCCAGCTTTAAAATATGTCCGTTGTGTGTGTTTTTTTTAAAAAAATCATTTAAATTTCGAGATTTGGAGAAAGAGGTTAACAATGGTAAGTAAATAAAACAGAGAGAACAAACATCATCCGTAAATGATAGTGTTACTATTTGTATATTTCCCAGCACGAAATGTGAGGAAATAGTTTATGACAACTTTTAATTGGAAATTTGAGGAAATAGTTTATGACAACTTTTAATTAAAAATTACTGCATGAGCTGATTATGTTTCTTCAAATGTCATCTTATGATCGTCCATTCGCTTATTATGTGTGATATTGGCTCATTTATAATCCGCAGGATGTGAAGTCTTGTATGTTGCATGTTACCACATTTCAAGTTGCATAGTAGTCTTCTCACATAATACATCTCTACCTAAAATTCAAGTATAACATATCAATAGCAAAAATACATGAAATATTTCTAAATCCATTCTCTCTCAATCAGTCAGTTCACTCACCATTAAGTTAACGGCCACCTATCAAGACCGGACTTCTTTGCCACTCCAAATTCAAGTGATCATAGAATAGATTTTTCTACAGCAAGTAAACTTGCCCATTGGCTGGTCTTGTTCTCGTAAATCTTAACCATTGGATAATAAAAACTACTCATCCAGTTGGAACTGGTTTGCATTGCATCAACAATTTGTAGCAGATTGTCAACTCGAGTGTTTACTCCGACTCTGACACTTACGAAAATACCATCATAAAGAGTGTACAAGGTCGGGTCACTTCGATAATTTAACAATTTATGTAACAAGTAAGTTTAGGAATAGAGATAGGCAAATTTACTCTGCCACAGTGTTGTTGTCATTGTTAATTCCAGAACACTCGCTGCGCTCATTTAATTTGAAAAATTAGTTCCAATCGCTTATCACAAGACGACACCTCCATACAGCCAGATGTTCATATATCTGTTCATTTCCATGTCTTTAATGTCCAGAAAAGACGCTGATGGTATGTGAAATTGGATATAGAATCCTCTGCATTCGACATGGAGGCAATAATAATTGCCGGATTTTCTTATGCATACTTACTCTGATGCTAACACTACCTAGTTAATGGTTATGATTATTATTAATTATTCATCCCTAACTGATTATAAGTGATGAGAATCTTAATTTATATTATTAATACTTCTCCTGCAGACAACTTGCCTCTCTCACTTGGTGGATATGTGGGTGCTGTGAACGTTTTCTCTCTTTTACAATATTAAAGACAAACATTTTCCATCACACAATGTTTCTATAGTTACAAAATGCCAGTAGCATTATTAATTTACTTTCATTTTGTAAGCCCAAAACATCAATACCTGCATAAACGAAAATTATTCCATAATCATATGATTTAATGCCGGGTTTTTGTTTTCCTAAGGTTCTGAAAGCGTATCCTCAACCCAATTTAAAAAAGTGAGAATAAAAACAACTGGAGCAAAAGAACAACATACACCAAACAAAAATCAATCTATTAATTGCTTTACGTTGAAACTGCATTTAATTCGTGCAATCTGTGATTTATGTGACTGAATTTTGCAGCAATCGGCAGCATATGTCCAAGATCAGCAAAAGCCAATTCTGCAGCATTTTATTTTAATCTGACAGGCTAGACTACATTGATATTGGCGAAGACCCTGAAGAAAACGACAAACTCAAGGATTTACCACCTAAACACAGTATTGTGTGCAGCCAGGTTTCAGTTAGCGCTGATTATTAAATAACTGCTTGCTTTGAAGTGGTGTCCCTCCCAACGACCAGATTGTGGATTAGGACCAAGTCTTTGCAGTTTTCATATTCACAGCCTTTTGATTCTGTTTAACAATAGTTTATGGCCTTTTGATTCTGTCTGACCGCAGTTTGCTGCCCCTGGATCCCGTGTGCCTGCAAAAGCTTTACAGGTTTTTTTATTTTGTCTGATCGCAGTTTGTAAAAGCACTCTTGATTTTGATAATGTTATTCACTTGTACGAAATTCGTAAATCCAAGGCGAAATAATAAAATAATAAAATAATTAGGTGTACAGGTACTTTTGAATGTGAAAAAGCACTACCTCTCGTTCTCTCTCTACTCCCCCCCCCCCACACTCTTCTGATAGCTAATGAAATTTTAAGACAAGCATTACCGGAAGATACAGTTTGTGTAGAATTTAAAATGTGAAATTGTCAAACAATATTGTAGAATATAGCAGAAATAGTAGTTCTTCTGTTAGCAGATCATTATCAACAACCATGCGTTAGTAATTGTTACCACTTTTCAATTTTTTTCGTTCTAAGTTGTCCTCACCCCAACCCCCAGAATTATCAACACTACTTACCAACATAAACCTAAAAAATAGTTTTCTTGCACTTAGCAATGTCTTTGATCCAAAATCCGTTTGAATATTATTTATTAAACATCAGTTCTGGGCAAAACAAGAGTTAAGTTATTCTCTGTGTCAAATTTCTGGGATCTGGCTGGCTGTTAAAAGTATTTAAATTACATTGCTGCTTATAAATTTTATTGTTTTCTCTAGGAAGGAACGGTTCGATTTAAAAAAAAATTATTTAGTACTTTCCAGACGTACAAAAGGAGCACTTTAAATTACATTTGTTTAGTTAGTTAAAGGCAAATTACAATATGAAATGAATAAATTTATGTGGGGGAAGAAAACATGATATTTTTAAACAAAAGAAAAAGGTCATGCTTGGTACTGTTTATTTGAAAAATATATACTGTCACAAACATTTCTTTATTTTCATTTTACTCTATGTTGTGGGTGGTAGTGGTGTACAAAGTCTATGGTGGTTTACTGTAGAAAAGGAGGAATTTGTCACGAACTGAAGTGTTCAGATGTCCATATTTATCTTAAGTCTGAGAAGGTTAAGGGTCAAGGGTGAAAAGTGTAAGATGTCAGGGTACGCTGCTTTAGAACATGTGAAGACCAGGACGGAAGCCCCAGGGCTATCCCCGGTGTTAGGAATAGTACACGCCTAGAAACTGCAGAGAGCAGTGATCTATTTTTGAACGACCATTGTGTTCTCTGACACTTGCTTTGTCTAGGGGTTCAGACTGAATAAGAGGAACGGCTGTTACTGTTTCCGTCTAATAATAGTAACATATATTTTATCATTTCGTTTAATGACACGGCTGTTACTGTTTCCGTCTAATAATAGTAACATATATTTTATCATTTCGTTTAATGACCATCATTCATCTTGCGTTTGCTCAGCTTCACGCACAGTAAGTCTGAGGAGAGATTCACTGTTGAACTGGGGTTCGGACTTTCGGTCAGTGTTGCTGTTAATTGTTTGAAAGATTCTTTTGCATTTCAGTGATAATCATCCACTCACCAAATCTTTGTGTCGACTCCTTTATTGAATTGTTGGATTCCCTGAGGAATTTGGGGCAGAGAATTGCCTGTTCACACCCCTAACAGGAATTAATGTATTTAATATTTTAAAGTCAGATTGTAATGCTCTGCCTCCTCCAGTCTCAGGAAAAAAGTCATGGTGCTGCAGGAGAGAAAAAAGTCATGGTGCTGCAGGAGAGAAAAAAGTCGTGGTGCTGAAGGAGAAAAAAATGTCATGGTACTGCAGGAGAGAAAAACGTCATGGTGCTGAAGGAAAGAAAAACGTTATGGTGTTGCAGGAGAGAAAAACGTCATGGTGCTGCAGGAGAGAAAAAAGAGAAAGACTTAAAGAAAAGAAAGTATTTTGGAAAATTCCTGAACTCGTCCATAGTTCTACCTGTTTCAGAGTTCGTTTACAAATTTCTAGAGGCAACCATTAAAATATAATAAATTTTATAGTAAATAAAATAGTAATAAATACTAATTTAAAATAAAATTCACTCGTATTAAATTGCAATGGAACAACTTCTGTTGCTAGGTGTGACGTTGACTGTCAAACTATCCATTTCCAAGACTGGTACTAGGTTTCATTCGGTTTTTAACTACCATTCTGACTAAAAGAAGTTGTCTATTACAGGATGGTCAGATCGCGCATCTTATAACAGCTTTTCAACGTATCGCACTCACTAGACGTTTCTTCACAAGCTACATTTTCAGGAACTCTCCGTTAGTTCTGGCATCCCACCCGATTCTTAGTCATCTTTCAGGGAAAAACCCAAGAGGTCCTCGGGGGGGGGGGGGGGGGAGGTGGGAGGTGGTGTGTGTGTGTAGATCATCAGACATGAACTACTCTGCTTGAGATGTATCGCGTGATTTTAGTTTATCACAAAGAAATCTTGAATCGATAATCCATTGCAATGCAGTTCTAGCTGGATATGATAATGGTTAACAACCTCTGTTGTGGCATTATTGAGATTTTTTTAATTTCTGACAGTGTTGTCGCCATTGAGTTAATGTAGCTTTGTTTTTTCAGGGTAAAGGGGCTGCCCGCCGCTAAAAATAATTATTTTATGGCCCTCGTTTTGGAAGCTCGATGAAGACAACAGTCTAGCTAGTGGACGCTCTTTGAATCGAGTCCACGATTGGTCCTTGGGACTATTCAGCATTGATTTTTCATCTACTTCTCCGTTCTTCATCTTAACAGCCAAGATCGTAAGCGAATGGAGTTGTTTGGAGAATTAGCGCAAATAAACTAAATGATGATTAGAATAAAAAGATAGATTATTATTATTATTATTATTAAAAGATAGAATAAGAAAATCCACCTACTTTTTGTTTGAACACAATATAGTTGTGCTTCTTTCACATTTTCTAAATAGTCTAAAATCTTAGGCATAGAAACGGATTATGCTACTGCTTATCTGAATATATACCTGTTTATTTTATTACTGTTAACAATTAATTAATAAAGGAAAAAGCTAACAAATTGCCTTTCTAGCTTACTTTTCTACTTGTATACATTAGACTTTCTACTGCTAAAAAAAATAAAAATAATAATGATAACAACAACTTAGGACATCGAACAATTTCATGTGATTAGTTGGATTTCTTTCTTTTTCACCCGCACCCCCTCCCCATTCTCCACCTCTGCAGTGTTAGGAAATGCATAAAAGTACAGTTTTAATTTTAACTAAGTGTAATTTGATTCCCAGCGGATAGCGACCGAACACATTTTGTTATTAACTTATAACTTTAGCACAAAGGCATAAAAATTAAATGACCAACGCAAGGATCACATTGTATGCAAGCGCGTGTGTAGGGAAAATTATAATAATTCTCAGAGGTACACACTTGCTGTCAAGTGTAGTGAGCAACTGATGACTTTCGCTTTGTGACCGAGTCCGGTCATCACGAGCTGGAAACCTGCGGGAGATTGTCGATTCTGCGGGATGCTGGGAGTATGTGTGTGTGTGTGTGTGTGTGTGTGTGTGTGTGTGTGTGTGTGTGTGTGTGAGTGCGCATGTATCTGCCGCACCCCTCAGTGCAGGCTGTCCATCGCGTGCATGGTCCTATTTGACTCTTAAGAGAGGTTGTTATTGCTCTTCTTTATTTTTTATTTTTATTTTTGGCTAATCGAAGTAGCCCGCCGGCCTTCAACCTTGGTTTCAACACTCAGCGAGCTATAGTTCCTGTGGGGTCTAAGCGTTTTTTATTTTTGCTTTGTTAATGTACCCATCTCTGACAAGTGTCATGTTCGTATATCCAGATAGCTGTAATTTGTTTCCCCTTTAGAAAGACGTTGGTTGCATTTTTCTACTTGTATGCACGTCCATTCTTCCATCCGCGCGCCTGTCTGATTGGTTGTTTGTTTATCTGTCTAGTCTGCCAGTCCCTCTGTTGATTTGATGTTCTCCGAATCTCAGTCAGTACGCCATCTTTTCTATCGAACCAAGACACCAATCAATGAATCCATTTCTTCTGCCGTCTTCCCACATGTATTAAGTTTCTTGCAACAGATTAGCGGTAGCGATTTTTGGTATACATAGAAATGAATTCGCTGTGTGCAGAGTTTGCTGTAGATTAGCGTTAGCGGTTTTGGGTTAGACATTTAGTTAGTTAGCCAAGCGCCGAAGTGTTGTTGCTTACTTGTTCATGAATTTATCTGTGTCCAGAGTTCGCTGTAGATTAGCGGTAGGGGTTTTTGTTTATACATGTACTGACTTAAGGCAAGCGATGAATTGTTGTTAAACTTATCAGTTCGCTGTGACCAGTTTGCCAAGGCCGGTGGATTGCACCCCACTCTGAGTTGGCGTATTTGACGTCACCCATTTCGGTTACTATCTTGGCATATTTGACGTCACCCATTTCGATCACTATCACAGGTGTAAAATCGCCATAAGTTGTCAGGTAGACTTTCTCTTGTATGTTTTGTAAAACTCGGTTTGAGTTCGATTTCTTGGCAACAGCTGCGAAACAGTTAACTACACGTGTATTAATATATAAAGGCTGCATTTGTTGTGTCGGCTGGAGTAAATCTGCGGATAAGTCGCATGCTTTCCCAGACAGTGAAAATGATGATAATGATAATAGTAATGGTGTTAGTAGACACAGGCACCCTTTGTGAACTGTTTTAATAAAACATGCTACTAGGTGTCGGATAATGCAGCTTTAGAAGTAGAACTGAGATAATGCGACATAATCTTACTCCTGGCATTTGAGTATTGTATCAGCTGACAAACTGGAGGCCCTGCCCTCATATTGCTGTAGTCATAAATGCATCCACAGATGTCAGGCTAAATGTTTGCATCTGTACACTTGGGGTTTCCTTAACACTGCAGTCACAGTCACATACTCTTTGGAACTACATGTAACCAATTCAACCGTAAGTTTTTGTTGTTGTAGGTGTTCGGTGTGTGTGTGTGTGTGTGTGTGTGTGTGTGTGTGTGTTTCTTTGTGTATAACTATACTTTAAAACAAATTTTCTAGATTAGAAACAAGGTGATCGCGAAAGATGGAAAAAATACATTATTATGTTTGTAACAGTCTTTTTAAAATGCGAAGATGGCCTTAATAAATGAGAAAGCTATCTAAGACACCAACGCCACTTAGTTAATGGATATGATTATAATTATAATTAAATAATCCAAAAACAGTTACATGTGATGAGAATTTTAATTTATCTTATTAAAGATCCTCCAGCAGACACCACTCGTCTCTGTCACTTGGCGGATATGGTCGCTGTAAACGTTCTCTCTCTCAACATTTAGACAAACATTTACTGTCACACAATATTCTGTAGGTGAAACACTTCTTACTAAAGGAGAAGACAAATTCGTCTTTAATCTATATTTAGGGAGCACCCACATCCCCCCACTTTCTTCTCCAACATAAGGTTATCAATATGTGTATGAAGGTAAAATAATTTAACATTAGATTTATTAAATCAATAATCAATTATATATATGACATATATAGTGGAATAGATTACTTGCATCAGTTATTTCCGTGAAACTATGTTCGAATAATTTCTATATTACACAATCCTTTATCCAAAAAATACAGTTTAATAATTCAATACAAATCACAGGATAGTTTTATCAGAGAACAGAAATGCAGTTATTAGAGATAAGCGATAATAGATTTCACATAACCTTGTTTAACTGCTGTCTCATTAGTCCTTCCCACACTTTTGCAACAAAGACGCAAGTTATTGTAATCAGGTATTATGTCAGCTCTACGTGCTCACTGCACTTTGGAAACACTGTTCTGCTACTAAGAGTTAACCTGTGTGCTTCTTTTTGATACACATACACTAACGTACAAATACTAACAAATAAATGTAAAATATAAATGTACACAGGCACTAATATACGTCAACTAGCTACTGGGTGGGCAACATTTTACAACATTTTAGTAGGCGACAAGTGGCTAACGTCCACTAGCTACTGATACATGTCTAGCAACAACTGGTGAACGGCAAGTGACTTGTGCATAATACGATATAGACACATTGCTAAACAACAAAAAAACCTAACTAATTGTCTAATTTATTCTACAGATGTAAGTTATGTGTAAGCCAGTTGTTGCTGGCCGGTTGAGTCTAGACAGTTGTGCGCAAGTTATGTGTAAGCCAGTTGTCGCAAACCTCTTGTCGCCCGCCCACCTGTTGGGCCACCCTATATACATGTACACACAATACTAACACATAAATATAAAATATATGCACATACGCATGCACTAATGTATTTACACACACATACACAAACAATAACAGAAACATAGAGACACATAACAAACGCATAAATGCATAAACACTAATATATGCATACACTCAACATATGCAGATGATCTACAGCTAATATATAGAAATCCACCTTAAATCTGCACAGCTTTAAGCATAAATTTAAAGCCGTAGAGATATAAGGAGGGGAAGGTTTTTAATTTGTGCTGAAAGCTGTAGAGATATAAGGCGGAAAGGATTTTAAATTTATTCTTAAAGCCGTAGAGATAAGTGCGAATTTAATATCTGTTCTTTCCGTAGATCACGACAACTTTAAGTGCGAATTTAATATCTGTTCTTTCCGTAGATCACGACAACTTTAAGTGTGAATTTAATATCTGTTCTTTCCGTAGATCACGACAACTTTAAGTGTGAATTTAATATCTGTTCTTTCCGTAGATCACGACAACTTTAAGTGTGAATTTAATATATGTTCTTTCCGTAGATCACGACAACTTTAAGTGCGAATTTAAAATCTTTTCCCGCCTCTTTCCTAAAACGTTCTGGCTATTACTTTTTTGAAGATCAACAGTAACGTGTTATTATTTTTGTTGTTGTTGTTGACAGTTTGAGCTCATTGTCGTTATTGGAAGTTTTAAAAATAAAGGAAGATATTCTGTTGTCTTTCGGTTTGTCTGCCTTTATTGAACCATATTTCCTTTCTTGCCATTCACCCCACGATCTTTCCTCTCCACAACTCCACGAAATGCTTATTGATTGATGAGGTGACATCAGTATCTGTTTCCCAAGAGAAGATAATTCAAGTAATCAAGAAACAGCGCTATGAAGATGAGGGTAATTAAGATGTGCACTTGGGTAAGGAGATATAATTTTGGTGGATAAGATAATGCGCAATACGTAAATACACACCAGCTGTGAAAGATTAAGCCAATGCCCATTATCCCCCCCCACATAATCGGATCGGAGAATAGCTTAAAGGACACCTTTTGTCGTGAGTACAATTTCTTACCTTTTGTGGAATTGGAAACATTAAAAAAATGTTATGAAATGTTTGACCAGACTCTCATTTTCCTATGTCCTCCTCCTTCCCCTTCCCCCTTCCCCCGCCACGTATACACACTCACGTACTACCAGTTATCGCCTCTGCATTAGTGACCTTTGTATTAACGTCCGGACCGATCAGTAGAGTGCGAACGCCATTCCTGAAAGTTTAAGTGATTATTATGAATGTTTGCATCGAGAAGAAAAAGAAGTAAATAATGTATACTACATTGAAATACTCTCTCTCTCTCTCTCTCTTGTTTCTTCTTTTCTATTAAAAAGTATTTTAGTGGGGTTTTGTTGCTATTATAATAAAATGGTGTTCGGTGGAATTTTTTTTTTTAAAGAAGCATTACATCTATTGCGGTTTTGCTACATCTCACTATATGTTTGTCATTTTCCATTCTGGCTGAGCATTAATTAAAGTCCTGTTGTTGATTTTAGAAACCTCTTAGTGTCCTGAAAGATTGCCTGAGTTTCAAACTGTACTATTTGGGAGTAATGTGAATATCATTTCGTCGTCATAACAGTTTTAATGGCAGAGTTTCTTGGGTGTGTTCTTGTAGTTGTACGTGATTGGTCCATAGCTCGACGATTGACAATTTGTTAATTTGTCCCTTTCAGGCTATTTGGTTTGAGACAGACATTAACACTTTACATTTCAGCGTCATTGATAATGTTGATGAGCGCCGCCCTGACAAAGTTTGAAACTCCTTACGTTAGACGCGCATGATTGCAATAGTCGAGTTTTGGTCTGTATGCATATATTAAATAGATAATATCACTGCCAGCTTAATGAAGTCTAGGAAGTGCCGTCGCCTTTAACATGCGCATCTTTTGGGATGTTTGTTGTGTGTCCATTGTATTGTGTCCAATGTTGAGTGTCCATTGTTGTGTGTCCATTGGTGAGTGCTCAAATCAGCCCACCTTGTTTTGTTAGCAGGAAGCCAGTGCCATCGAAGAGCCATTAACGCTCTTTTAACCAACTCGGTTACAATCCCCACGCTTCAACATGTGCCCCTATTGTGTTCCATTTAATTTCTGAATGTGTGTGTGTGTGTGTGTGTGTGTGTGTGTGTGTGTGTGTGTGTGTGTGTGTGTGATTATTGTTCTTTAGAGGATAAATATTGGACTTATTCATGTTTATTTTAAATTATTTTTTTGTGAGCACATTAAAACACTGATTGAGCTAGCATTAGGTTGTAATATAGTGGGTGCACGGTAAAATATGCACATCTAGCTCTTCTAGTATCGTGGAAATAAATGAAGTTTGAAGCGTAGCCATTGATAAACTTTGAAATATGAAAAAAGAAATTGAAAATTGTGATGTAAAGAGAAAAAGAGTGATCAACCATTTGAGAAAATTAGACAAATCAGCCGTATGCCCTCTAGTTTTGCCTTGAAATCACAACTTAATCTGATTTTTGAAGTGCTCATTAAAGAATTTCTTTGAAGTAATCGTTTTTAAAATTCTAAAAATTGACTTCCATGAGGAGACATTAAAATCACGGTTAAAATTGTCTGTTTTGAAGTATAAACGTATTTAAACTTTCTTATTGCTTGGACATTACCGTCATTGATAACTAGATCTGTCTTTGGCAGTTTATTTATTGCTTGGACGTTTAAATCGTTGATAACTAGACCTTTCTTTGAAAGTTAGTTTATTGCGCATACATTGCAATCGTTGATAACTAGGCCTGTCTTTGAAAGCTAGTTTATTGTAGAGGAATGAAAATTTTTCATAATAATGTTTGATTTCTGCTGAATAAACAAAGGGGCGCCATTCAGCCACTTATTTTCAAAATACAAATTCAACAGAAATAAGCATAAAGAAGAAATATTTTACTGAAAATCAGATGTCTTTGATTCTGAGTAGTCTCATTAATCAGCAGACTTTGGCAAGTGAAGCTTTGCATTTCTCAGTCGATGATTTACCAGTCTTACACTAAACACACAATGTGGTGTGACTGACGTCATTGTGTCTGCTTGATTCGATTTTCTTTCTGAAAACACGTCACGCGCACATTATATTCAGTGCTTGACTTGTGAATGATATACGCCTGAGATGAGAGTTCCCGCGTTTTATGGCGCTGCTTGCTTGCGTGTTCAATGACGTTATAAAATATATGCTTGACTTGGATTGCGCGCGCAGGTCTTTGAATGGTGTAACGTTCTTAAGGATGAATACTTCCTGTGTGCTTAAATAGTAAAGTTTTCTTATCATTGATGTTGTCTACTTGATTGTGGATAGTGCCCTTGTTTTGTTTTTGTTTTTGTTTTTGTTTTTGTTTAAAAAACTGTATCCTTGTCGAAAATAGTATCCCTATGTCTTGATTCATGTATTTTTGAATGAATATTGTTCATAATGTCTCGTTTCGTGTTCTATTGTTGATCGCGAATAGTGCCCACGTGTTTTGACTTGAGACAAATCATGTAGAAAATACTTCCCATGTGTCATGACTTGTGCCAAATGCCATGTGTCATGTACTAAATGCTTGTCATGAATATTTCATACCTGTCTTGACTTCTGCAAAATGTTTGCCTCAAATACTTCCTGTGTGTCATGATTTGTGCCAAATGCTTGATGCCTATACTTCCTGTGTGTCATGACTTGTGCCAAATGCTTGTCGCGAATACTTCATGTGTGTCATGAGTTGTGCCAAATGCTTGTCGTGAATACTTCATGTGTGTCATGAGTTGTGCCAAATGTTTGTCGTGAATACTTCATGTGTGTCATGAGTTGTGCCAAATGCTTGTCGCGAATACTTCATGTGTGTCATGAGTTGTACCAAATGCTTGTCGCGAATACTTCATGTGTGTCATGAGTTGTGCCAAATGCTTGTCGCGAATACTTCCCAATGGTATAATAGTTTGTCTGGTTACATTTTAAAAAAACCTCTTTTATATGTATTCAGTTTTCATTTAGTTACTATCTTTGGTACATTATAGCAGCAAAGAATAGATGGATACAACTCTCTCTCTCTCTCTCTCTCTCACACACACATGCACACACACACACACTCACACACACACACACTCACACACACACACACACACACACACACACACACACACACACACACACACACACACACACACACACACACACACACACTTTTTTCTTTCCGACATAATTAACGCTTGTGTTTGGTTAAGATTTATGCTGTCATATTCTTTTCATCCATTGACGGAGTCGCTAGTTGTAATACGATTTTATTTGATCATTCCGCTTCAAAAACGGGTCTGAGTCCGTCTGACTGAGGATTTATGAGATACATGTATTTATTTGTGCCAGCCCTCGATATATATTTGTGACAGGCCATCTTGTCGATTTTTTTTTTTTAAGATTAGAAAAGGAAAGCGAGTGAATTCTTATTTGTTAGCTTTTGATAATGTTTCTGTGGTTACCTGAGTGAGTGTCGCGAAAGCCACCTGGAGAAGAAACATATTTTTTTTCTCAGTTTGAACCTGTACTAATAATGCGGTTCTTTTAAAACAATGATTTTAATTCTTCGTTTCATTAATTTTTTTTTTATATTAGAAAAGAATAATATGTTCATTGTTATTTGTAGTTCATGGGTTGTTTTTGAGGTGGCTGTGGACATATTAATAGTTTTTTCCTCATTTTTCCCCGTTTTCATTCTGTTGAGAAAACTAATGGAGACGACTTAAGTTCCAGATTTGTTTGTGCTTTAGTGGTGGTGGTGTTTGACTGAATGCTTTGTCAGAAGGCTTTTGTTTGTGATTTTAGTGGTGGTGGTGTTCTTAATTGCTTTGTCTGAAGGCTTTTGCTTGTATTTTTAGGGGTGGTGGTGTTTCACTGAATTGCTTTGTCTGAAGGATTTTGCTTGTATTTTTAGGTGTGGTGGTGTTTCACTGAATTGCTTTGTCTGAAGGATCTTACTTGTATTTTTAGGGGTGGTGATGTTTCACTTAATTGCTTACACTGCCCGAGATAAGATTTGATAAAGAGCCGATTTAACCACTTTTATTTTTAATTTTAAAAAAATAAGCACTTTGTCCTGCTTGAGCTTTATCAGATTAGCAAAAAAGCAAGGCATCGGGAAATGGCGTTACGATTAATAGTTTGAAAATTTCTAATTCTAATCAGAAATCATCATAATGGCATGATTGTAGGAACCAAGTGTGAAAATTGCACTGAATTTAAAGGATCGCGTGCTTGTTCAGTGGGTAATATTGTCAGGACATTACTTCCCCTTGTTTTCTTTAGAAATTAGTGGTGCTTCCCCCGTCTCCTTTAGTTGCAGCACCGCCTACGAACTTATCTCCCCGAGCAAGGGGAAATAAATCCGCTATATAAAATTCCGATGACTAGGCCCTGATTTCCAAAGAACACAAAGAAAACGATTTAAGAGGTCTTTTGCGCAATCTTTCTATAATGTTCCTGTGGCGGGGTGGTAGGATTAAAGTAAGCTTTTTTTTAGTGATGGGTATGTTTACTACTCGCTCACCAGATTTGTATAAACGTTTTTTTTTTTTTTTAAAGGACTCGAACTTTGATAAAATTTATATAAATAGAATTGAATCTACATGACGTTTAAAATACTTTCTTTCTTTCTTTCTTTCTTTCTTTCTTTCTTTCTTTCTTTCTTTCTTTCTTTCTTTCTTTCTTTCTTTCTTTCTTAATATGCTAGCTGTAAAAAAATGACATTGGTGACATTTATTGCACCTGTTGCCTGCGAGGTGCACACACGTGGTCAATGTATGCAGTATTTCTTACGTATAAAAAGTTGGCATCTTTTGTGCACAATAACGATCCACTATTTTCTTTGGTTGTAAGGGTCTTTTGGACTAATGTGTACAGTACTGTATCACTCATTTTTTCGGGTTGTAAAGAGTTTATGGTCTAATCACACTGAATATTGTACAGCTTGTTTTCTTTGGGTGTAAAGAGCGTATAGTCTAACGTGTACAATACTATATCACTCGTTTTCTCGCGCTGTCATGGTCTAATGTTTACAATATTGTATCACTCGTTTTCTAGCGCTGACATGGTCTAATGTTTACAATATTGTATCGTTTTCTCGCGCTGTCATGGTCTAATGTTTACAATATTGTATCACTCGTTTTCTAGCGCTGTCATGGTCTAATGTTTAAAATATTGTATCACTCGTTTTCTAGCGCTGTCATGGTCTAATGTTTACAATATTGTATCACTCGTTTTCTCGCGCTGTCATGGTCTAATGTTTACAATATTGCATACTTGTGGATGCGGAGAGTTTGTGTTCTCAAGACACAACGTCCCCCCCCCCCTTTTTTTTTTTTTTTTGTGGGGCGTAAAGAGCTTGTATCCTGAAAAGGCCAATTTCGTATTTATTCATTTTAGTAAAAGAAAGTATTTGAAGTATTGCATTACTTTCTGTCATGTGAAAAGGGAGTCTAAGGCCTGAACTCTGCAGTATTGCATCACTTGTTATCTTTTCAGTTAAAAAAAAGTTTGAGGACTGAAGTTGGCAGTATTTTGCATCACTTGTTATCTTTTGGTTAAAAGTAAAGTTTGGTGGACTGAAGTCGGCAGTATTGCATCACTTGTTATCTTTTGGTTAAAAGTAAAGTTTGGTGGACTGAAGTCGGCAGTATTGCATCACTTGTTATCTTTTGGTTAAAAGTAAAGTTTGGTGGACTGAAGTCGGCAGTATTGCATCACTTGTTATCTTTTGGTTAAAAGTAAAGTTTGGTGGACTGAAGTCGGCAGTGTCTTTTGCATGCGGAGCTGAATAATGGTAGACGGTCTCGTTCGCGAAGTACAGGAAACTAATTTTATTGGAGAACTAGTTACAAGGGTTTTTAAATAATGCACAGCTTCACACTTAAGGTCTGTTTATAGATACGTTTGAACTTATTTACAACAGCGATATAGATATTTAGATATTTAAAATGTTTAAATGGCTCTAGTCTCTTAGGAAAGGGTACTCAAACTGGAATCATTGTGTGTGTGTGTGTGTGTGTGTGTGTGTGTGTGTGTAAAATAAGGCTTAAAAAAATACTACATGCGCTATACACATGTGACTTGTAATAGAGTTTAAATAGGAACTCACAATGATCATGTTTAATAGATATCAATTTCATTTTTAATTCTTACAATTTTTTTTCCTTTTTCATTACTTGCGTGTAATTTCATATCTAAATGTAAACGTTGCAACACCCTGGTTGCCCGTAGCTCCCACCACCACCACCACCACCACCAGTTGTATGCGAAATGCCCGATGCCCGAGGCACGTGAAAGAAATGCAGAGAATAATATTCCCTTCCAGGATACTCTACGTTCCCCCCCAAGAGCTACGATCGTGCTTGGCATTCTCTGGAGACATTTTACAGCTCTTATGCTAACCTTCATCATGTAGGCTACTTTAAAGCGTGACACTTTGCACTCTGTGGAAGGCATTGATTCTTGGGCAGGGTTGGTTATCTTGGATCACTTATTCACGCACTTCTCTCCCTTGCATTCTGTGTGCACAGTCTATGGTAATTAGCTCTGTTGTAGAAGTTAGTTTAGGTATATACATATATTTTTAAGGTGTAACTTAGGGAGAGAAAATAAATTAAACCATCGACTTACTATTGAGAGCTAACGCCTTAGTGCATTTATTTTCTCTCTATATATCTTAAGGTCTCTAGCACCGTTTCACACCCTGCTCCCCTACCCCCACTCTACACACCCAGCTGCAGTTTCCACTTTAACTATAAACGAGGTACAAAATACTATATATAAGACTTAATGTCAGTAATTAACACGATGCATAGTAAACTCACTAACCTTGAAAGCTTGCAGTTATTCAGTTTATGTAGGCCTTTAGCATTTACTAATTCGCCTGTTTGTGAAGTCAACGAACTTTGGCAGCGGACTTCAAACCCTTATTTCATCACCAATAATTCATCGTGGCCTTCAAACCCGTATTTCATCACCAATAATTCATCGTGGCCTTTAGAAAGCAGCGCGGATTCCAGCAGTGGCGACATGTTGTTGTTATTTTTTTCCCCTTAAGCTCGTCCTTGACTCAGTCATTCCTAATGACGAGAACATTGACGTAAACTGTTTGCGGAGTTGACGCACAGTGATTGTGTTGATGTGGGTTTGAAATGGAGTTTGTGCTTGCATTTGTCCCCCTTCCCACCCACCCACCCACCTACCCCCCCTCTCTCTCTCTCTCTCTCTCTGTGTGTGTGCTAGATTCGTGCCGATTGTTTAAAGTTAAAATAACGCTCATCGCTTGGGATCAATACTCGTAACACTGCGCGTACTACTGTAGTCATTTCTGTCGGCAGCTCCGTGGCCTGGAGATGTTACACCTTTCCAAGTGGCCGAAAGCAAGTGAACACGTCCAACTGGCAGTTGAAAGAAGTCGACATTATAATGCATAATCACACGTGTACAAATCGTCCTTAGTCGCACATTACTACACGTGTACAAACCGTCCTGAGTTGCACACAACCACACGTGTATAAATCGTCCTGAGTCGCACGCAACTACACGTTCACAAATCGTCCTGATTCATACATAAACACACAAGTACAATCTTAACCATACGTGTACACATAGTCCTGATTCATACATAAACACACGTGTACAAATCTTCTGATTTATACATATCTACATATTTACAAGTCGTTCTGATTCATATGTCAAACTTTCAATCATTTATCACTTACAACTTCAAGTTTGTATTAAAATTAATTGCTTTCACTAGTTTCAGTTTATGTTCATGTCGTTATAAATCTGACTGAACGAAGAAAAGGAAAGTGTACCCACACATTTACCCATCATATAACAGAAACACCCGTTTCTCAACATTTTCCGGGTGTATTCTCTCCCGTACTTGGGTTTCTTCACGAACAAATAACGATTACGTTTGAAATGATGCTGAGTTATTTTATTATCTGAAGACAAGTACGATGATGTTTGAAGTTATTTCATGCATAGAAGTGATTGTTGAAGTGATTTTATTTACTGATAATAATGACGGTCATACTGATGACTGAAGCCACTTGACATCCAGGTAATATTTACGTTCACAGTGACGATTGCCACTGTTCGCAAAGATGTTGAAGTTGCTTTGTTGTGAGAAGGTTGAGAAAGGTGGGGTGGATGGGTTATACAGTACGGATCACTCCCCACTGTTAGCATCCGTAGTAAACAACTATTCTTACCAAACTCTTTACAGGTAACTTGTCTTTTGCAGGGAACGATTGTAGTAGGTAAATTTCTTTGAAATAAACTGTATGGGATTTTTTAATAACGAATATGGGTTTCTTTTGTAGCAAAAATAATATTAGGTAAGGTGTGTGTGTGTGTGTGTGTGTGTGTGTGTGTGTGTGTGTGTGTGTGTGTGTGCGCGCGCGCGCGTGCTCATGTACAATAATAGTTTTTTGTACATGCATATTAATCATTTTTTCGGTTCGTTTTACTATTTTTTTTTAAACAATTGAAACATTCTACACAAGCAATCATTCCATCAGCAACGCTGTAATAATGGTATATGTAACATTATACACCAACATTTCATATACAGTGAACTCATAACGGTATATTTTACAGTGCAGCTGTGATAACGGTATATTTTACAGTGCAGCTGTGATAACGGCGTATTAACACTTGATGACAGTTAAAAATAAAAAAGAAATAGAGCCTAACTATCAAGTATGTATTGCTAATCTGGTGGGAAATACATTAAGTTATTGTTTTAAATATATTACAGGCATATGTTGTATTTTAATTACATACGTACCATCGAGTTATCAAAAATAAAACTTTTGCTTTGTGGCCATTTAAAAAAATGTGTAGTAATTAATGTAGTTATTGTCTTGTGGGGAAATACTGTTTGTATGAATTGTGTGAAGTAATTAATGTAGTTATTGTCTTGTGGGGAAATACTGTTTGTACGAATTTAAAGATTGATATACTTATCCTTTAATGTTGTTATACTCTTCACCAGATAATCCTTCAAAATTAAGTCTGCAAGAAACCAAGAAAGTAAAATCCAAAAGTAAAGTAAAACGTAAAACAGAGAGAAAAAAAGGGAGACTACACACTTTACACACGTGTACATGTGCCACATTATATTGTTTACTGGTCTGATCTGCAGTAAAATGACGTTTTATTTTATGTAAATTAACGTTTTATTTTATGTAACTGTTCCAAGTTATTTTACTAGAGGGACGATACTAATTTATCAAATAGAACAAAGAATTTTATTTGTTTCAACATTTATCCAATGCTGACTTTTATTTGATCCATCTGATTTTTTTCTAAACTGAAATTTCATAATGAAGCGTTAATAATTTTATAGTTAATTTACTTACCATATGCTGTTACAACCGCTAGATTTTTTAAATCTTCGGTTCACTGTTTTAATAATCATCCCCGTAGACCCTGCTTGCATTTGTGTAGATGTTGCTGCTGGTTGTGGGTATTCCCTGTTTTCTCTCGTCGCCCGACAATTGTCTCTCCACATGCGATAGAACTGCTTTCTGCCCGTAAGAAACGCAGCTAATGCAAGGGAAATAACTTTCTGCAAGTTCTCTCCTTCTCCTTTCAAGAGGTTGATTTTCCTGCACATATCTGTTAACAAACAGGAGTTGGGAGAATAAAAATTAATTGAGGATAGAAGACTAATGGGAAGTAGTGCTGCTATCTCAGGTACAGGTAAAATATATTCCCACCACTGCTCAACACACGAACTAGAAGCTGCCAATAAAAACATGAATTGTTTAGTAGCAAATGGAATGTCGAGTGCGAGTGAGGAGCAGTAGAAATAGTGTACATGTTGCAAATGAGAACCACACTAGACAACAGTAAACATTTGATCATACATGCGTTTGTGTGTGTGTGTGTATTTAAACAGAATGTCCGCTCTACACCAAGCAGCTCTTATGGGGAGCACTGACGTCATCAAGCTCCTCCTGGATGCCGGGGCTGCAGCAGATGTTAGGGATAATAAAGGCAAGTCAGGTTTACCTTACAACAAGCATTATGCTTGGCTCTTTTGTAAATGTGTGTGTCTGTGGTAGTGGTGGTGAGAGAGAGAGGGGAGAGAGTTTTAATAGTCTAAACTCTAAATAATAACGGCTTAATATTGATTGTAAAAGTGTTCCAAAGTTTCAAACACGTTAGTCTTTTACTATCTATCTATCCATCCATCTATCCATCCATCCATCCATCCATCCATCCATCCATCCATCCATCCATCCATCCATCTATCTATCTATCTATCTATCTATCTATCTTATTTTGAGCACAAGTATATTTAGAGGTCGCAAATTGAGCAGAGCCGTTAAAGGAAAATAAGATATAGAGTAACAAGCCGTTTTCAAGACCTCCACAGGTGTAAAAAGAAGAAAAAGTACCCTTTATCCTGTGGAAGATTATGTTGCAGCATTAGATGTTTAAGGTGTGGTGGTGCCCCCTAAAAAGAATGAAAAGAGTTCATTTGGACTTCTCAAAAAATAAGTGCATCTTGCTTTCATTAAATTTTATTTTCCACAGCTTTGCGCAATATTGTGGCTTCTAAAGAAATATGAATTTAGTATCTGTCAGTGGATAATTAGCTTATTAAGTGACAGATACATACGGATATCATCATCAAATAATTTTATGGTCGACTGATTATTTGGATTTTCTCATTTATGTAATTTATGTAAATGAGTGACAGCAAATGACTTAATACAGATCCCTAAGGAACTCCAGATACAAGAACTTCAAGTCTGGGCCCTGACCATTTTACCAAAACCAATTGCACATGCCCAGGATAATTTAAAAGCATATTGGTTTAATATTCTCCCTTTCATTTCTGCCCCCCCTCCCCCCTCTGGTAAACCCTAAGTGCCACTCAAAAGCTTTGGAAATATCAAAGACGACTGCTGTGTATGTTCTTTATTATATGTTAGATGTGCAGAGATCACTGTAGAGACACACCATTAGTGTGATTCACCAGCTATAAGTCCTGACTGCACTTCAGTAAAGAATGAGTTACAGTAGAGAAAGTTAAGTATTCGTTCGTGTGTGCATTTCTCAAGGACTTTAACAATACATCAATACAGCTTAGAGCTCAAGTAATTACACACAGTCTTTTATGCTTCTTCTGTAAATAGGTGTTACTTCTGTTGTTTGGGAAAGACACTTCTCTCCAGGTTTCTGTTATACAAGTTTGTTCAGGATCCACCAGTTACACGATTCGCTATAAATAGCCTTAATGGGATCCACAGTTTGCAAGACACAAAATGTCTTTAGTAGATGGATAACATAAATTTGAAGAAACTATTGGTGGAGTTTGGTTAGTAGGCTACATGGCCCATTCAAGAGGTGCTTGTTGTATGTAAAATAAAAGTCATTAAGTAAGTTAGCCTTATCTTTGCCTTGCAAGTCAAGGGGGGGATTTCATCTAGCAATATACTCTTCCTTGACTGTAACATGGTAACGAGTTTGGGTCGGAAACTTTGGCATTCATTGTAACTGTATACCTGCTCGCATTTCAGTTTTATGTTTTATCTATTCCTTCGATGCCAAACCTGTTTCTATTTCTAGATTGTAGTTGCTGTCTTTGCTGTTCTGTGAAAGTATGTGGAACATGATTAGTTATCAAGATATATGGCACAGGATTGTGTATCGAGATGTATATAAGTGGATTTAATTATTTATCAGTAAATATGGAACAGGATTATGTATAAACATTTGTGGAACAGGATTATGTATCAAGATTTGTGGAACAGGATCATGTATCAAGATTTGTGTAACAGAATTATCATGAAGATTTGTAAAACAGGATTATGTACCCAAGATTTGTGGAACAGGATTATGTATCAAAATTTATGGTACAGAATTATGCATGAAGATTTGTGGAACAGGATTATGCATCAAAATGAGTGGAACAGGATTATGCATCAATATGTTTGGAACAGGATTATTCATCAAAAAGTGTGGAACAGGATTATTCATCAAGATTTGTGGAACACTGCACAATGGAGGCAAACGTTCATGCTTCGAACTAATTTGATTGTTGAATAGAAAAAAGGCCATGGCATTTTTTCACTACTCCTGGCACTTTTGTAGACATTGTTATAAGTTAATCAAGAGATTGTAAGAGTTCTGAAGGTATTACGATTTAAACAAATAGTTTGTTATCATAAATCGAGTTTGCTTACATTAAATATTTAGGATATTTTCATTTATAAAATAATAACTACGAGGTTTTAGAAGTATAATATAAAGTGATATTTATAATTAACTGAAAGTCAATTATTTAGCACTTTTTACATCCTGTCATCCATTCACTGACTCGCATCTACGCTTACCCACACGTATTTTGAACTATAGAACTATTATTCTTTCTTGGGCAAGGTTTTCTAGGGAGGTGAAGGTCGGGGTTTTCATTTAGCGCCACACTGTAAACTGCCAGAAGTCTCGAGTTTAAGGGGCAGAGTTTAAAAAAAAAAATGCTGGGGAAGTTAATATCAATATATCAGTACTTCATACTCCAGTTGCTTTACGAGCGGTATGCTTGCCTGTATCTCCAAGAAACGTGCTTCCTCTCAGGGGAATCAACTCTGTTGCCTTCTTGCCTTTATGTGACCGCTAGCTGGCCATCTTTGCACTCATCCTTGCCAGAGCTGGCTCACCCTTCCTCCATTACCTCTTTCATGCTCCAGGCCGGGATGGAACAGGGTCCAAGTTGATAAGAGCGACGTACCACACACTTTGATAAGATGATAAGCCTTATTTAAGTTCCCAAACTACACGTGGCCTGTCCGTGTTTTCCTCACCTGAAGAATACGCTGATGGCGAATGTTTTTTTGCTTCTAGTGTGTGAATTGACTGGTGGTGGGGTTTTAAATCTTCCCTTAGTGCTTTGCTTTCCAAATATATAGATCTTTGACTAAAACTTTTTTTTTGGAAAAAAATTAATGTAAACGCGAATATCTTATACATAAGACATATGTTATAAATCAAAGCGTAATTTATTGATGTATAGCTTGTCGAAAATCATAGCAAGTTCCAGCTAGTTGTAACCGTAAATCTGTCATTAAAACCGTCCAGATATTTGATTACTTGTAACCAGATTATTTGGTGCAATTAGCGAGGTCGTGGGCAATAAACCATGTGCGTGTACATTTAACGAATAGCTGATAACACGCTCATTAACGTTAAGGATGACGAAACCCTCCCCCATCCCATACCCGCACCTTTTAGTCTGTAATAGAGAGGTTTTCCTTTCTGAAGATTTGTGCTAACATAGTGCACGCATTTTTAAAGAGAACAACCGTTTTGCTCCTATCTTCTTTTTTTTGTTTAATCGTCGTAGTGCATTGCTTGTAACTCTAACAAGAAAATATATTTTGTATTTACAGAGTATTTGTAATTCTAAGTAGACATTACCTTGCTTTTGTCTTTATAATTGACCGAATACATTGCACACATATTCTACAGAGAGTCTGTTTGTTTACTTTGTTTTCGTTTCTTTTTAATATCGAAAGAGAGTAAGTAGTACCAACGAAGTGTCGATTCTGGACTTTTGAGGCAAACAAGTATTAATAATATAGCATACGCGTTTCTTTATTGAGAGACCAGACTACTTTCAGAAAGAGAGAGGGATAAATAAATTCGAGGTACAACCTATTATATAGAGAGATTGTGTTCTGTGAGTTTGGTTGGTTGGTTTTTGTTGGTTTTATTTTCTTACAGTTTTTCATTTCGGAGCACGTCAATCCCTTCCAGCATGCGTTATGATAATTTTCGGCCTACAGGTCGTCATTAGTATACACGTGTGAGTTTTCAGCACAAAACACAAATATTTGAACACGGATTCTTGATATTTGCTCCACCAAACTCTTGCATTTTGACTGAACCGTCCCAACTCTCGCAAGCAGGGAGCAGTGTAAACACGCTACTGAACGAAACAGAAACTGTTTTCTTTTCTCTTATAGATCTCTATACACGCGCATTTCTTAATTTATCCGTACGTGCAAGGGCAAGGTCATAGAAAACGTGTAAATACGTAGTCGTAGTCGATCAGGCACGCTTTAAGACAGAGCCATAGAGACATGCAAGGTCACTCAATAGGCCTGTGATAGGAAAGTCACACGGGCGCGTTTAGGACGTCTGTAGACACATTATAGGACAGTTATACAGAAACATTATGGACAGCCATACTGATACGTTATAGGACAGTTATACAGATGCATTATAGAACAGTTAACAGACACATTATAGGACAGCCATACAGACACATTATAGGACAGTCATACAATCACGTTATAGGACAGAGTCATACAGACACATTTTAGGACAGTTATTCCGACACATTATAAAACAGAATTATACGGACACGTTGTAGGACAGTTATTCAGACACGTTGTAAGATAGTTATAGAGACACGTTATAGAATAGAATTATACGACAACGTTTTAGGACAGTTATATCTAGATACATTTTAGGACAATTATACAGACACGTCTTATGACAGAGTCATATGGTCGCGTTTAGAACAGTTATACAGACACATCTTAGGACAGAGTTATACGAACACGTTTAGGACAGAGTCACAGGGACACGTTTAGGACAGTTATACAGACACATCTTAGGACAGTCATACGGGCACGTTCAGGACAGTTTCAGAGAGAGAAAGAGACGCGTATAAGGACATAGCTATAGAGACACGTAAAAGTGCCAATATGACTGTACAGAATTATTATATTCAGCTATTTGATTATTTTCCTTCTGAAGGAATGGTGGCGCTGCATTACGCCGCATGGCAGGGACGCCCCGAGCCAGTGCATGCCTTACTGCAGAAATTGTCACCGGTCAATGAGCAGGCTTTAAATGGAGAGACGCCCTTACATCTGGCTAGCCAGCATGGCCACATACACGTGGTTAGTCATTTTTTATTTATTTATCATGTCCATATGTAACTTTGGCTTCCACAATCATCTGCATTCTTTGAGTAATGAGATTACAATTATAGAGAGGGTTAGGTCAATTAGTAACGATAGAAGGTACTTTTTATTATATTATTTTTCATATTTATGAGTTGGACATTCCTTAAACATGATGGGTATATTTGTATGTTTGTATGTATACTAGTATGCGTGTATTTCCTCGAAATGTGTACCATTTTGGCATGTCACTATCTGCATCTGTGTGTACTGTAAGAACTGCAAGCCATAAGAGTAATTAAAATTATTAAATTGCATAAGTTATGTCATTTATATGCTAACTTATTAATAATTCCACATTCCTGAAGAGTGTGAATAATCGTATCACTTTGATGCGTACCTTTGTACATCATTGGAGTTTCTATTCACCTAAGCGTTTGGGCTGTTAATTATATGCCTAATGATTCAATAATTGTCACTGTATGACTGCACAATTAATATCATTGTCAAGTTTCCACTGTTTAATTTAATAATTAATATAATTTTAGAATTACAGAAAATATCACTGTAGATTTATATAGTTAATATCACTGTGGATCATATCATTCGCTGTCAAATTGCATTATTAAATTCACTGTAGGACAGGACAAATATCACTGCACAATTACATAATTAATGTCATTATTTGATTACTTAAATTCATATCATTGTAGATTACATACTTAATACCACAGTAGGGTTCAACATTTACTATCACTGTAGAATTTAATAATTATCACAAGGATTAAATAATTCACATCACTAAATGATTCAACAGTTACTATTACTTTAATTAAATAATTTCTATCACTATATGATTTAATAATTATATCACTGTATGATTAAATCATTAATATCACTGTAAAATGAGAAAATTTATATAATTCAGGATTACTTAATTAATAACACTGCAAGAAAACACAATATCTCTACAGGATTAAATACTTGTTATCACTCTAGTATTAAATTTTAGTATCACTGTAGGGTTAATTAATAAATATCACTGTAGGATTACATATTTTACAGTACTGTTCGATTGTATAATTGATGTAAATGTAGGATTCAGTAATTAATCTCACTGTGTAAAAGAATTATTTTGCTTTTCGTCGATTTGTTTGACACAAGCGAAGTGTTAGTCTAAAATAATGTAGAAGAGAGATCATATCAATATATGTCCTGAATAAAATGCTGAAAATATTTCGATATTTCAGGTGAAACTGTTACTGGCCTACCATGGAGATCCGACCATTTGCAATAAAGATCTGAAGACTCCTCTAGACCTTGCGTGTGAATTTGGCAGAGACCGCGTAAGTAGACATTGTAACAAAACCCTTAAGAGAGATCGTATAAATGTGTGCACCAATTGTATTATAGACATTAAGAAATATCGTATTAATAATATATGTGTCCTGTTTACATTTGATGCCCTTCAGAGTGTATGTCTCATTTGTAATACAGATATTGAGAAAGATCTTATTAGTGTATATCATATGTCTCATTTGTGTTATATAGGTATTGAGAGAACTCGCATTACTGTGTATGTCTCATTTGTAATACAGATATTGAGAGAGATCTTATTAATGTATATGTCTCATTTGTGTTATATAGGTATTGAGAGAACTCGCATTACTGTGTATGTCTCATTTGTAATACAGATATTGAGAGAGATCTTATTAATGTATATGTCTCATTTGTGTTATATAGGTATTGAGAGAACTCGCATTACTGTGTATGTCTCATTTGTAATATTATTGAGAAAGATCCTATTACTGTATTATGCAGATATTTAGAGAGAACATATTATGTTTATGTCTCATTTGTAATACAGATATTGAGAGAGCTCGTATTACTGTGTATGTCTTATTTGTAATACATACATTGAGAGAGATCAGATGAGAATATAACGTTAAAATCAAATTTAAGCAAGATCGATTAGTGCATTTAGAAAAAAATAAATACATTAAAGACCGTGTGAAGAGGAATATGGATCAACCGTGCAAATGAGACGAGTCAGTAGATTTAGGTTTTCTGAATATATATATTGTAACAAAGCTACTCACGGTGGGGTTAAGTTTGCAAAATACTATTTACTAACCAGTATACCCCTTTCTTACCGTAATCATGGGGGAACCTCTTCCCATTCACAGTGCCTACTCTGTTTCCTACCCCCACCCCCGATAGGCTGCTGTTCATCACTCTGGGGAGGCAGTGACGTGAGAAGACAATACCACACACACACACACACACACACTAACACTAACACACACACACACACACTCACTACTCTGACATCATGAAATACTGTCAGTGACGTTTACAGTATAAGAAAGACGGTCACAAGACTCTACCATTGAATCAGAACACAACCATCAAATAAGAACAATAGTTACAAAAAAAATTAAAAATGGAAAAGCATTAATAAAATACAGACAGTAAACAGAAGAACAAAAGGCAAATCAAATAATATTTTCAAGAAAAATCAAGAGTGAAAAAAGAAGTCGTCAAAAATGAAATACAATTTTAAAAAATCATTCATTGATATATCGAGGCAAAAATCTGTAGTAGTAACTAACTCCTTTATTAATTAATAAACTAAAGGTAGTTATTATGAGTATACACGAACCACATATGGCTGTGGTGACAAGGGACAAAATAGATGAACAACACACAACTGCTGACTCTCAGCTCTCCACAAAGTAACTTTCCGATGCAAAAATAAGAAATTATACCTGCACCCCCCACTCTAAATGCACTGATGGCAAAGCTACTGGTATAGGCATAGCAATAACTGCTGAGTATCAGTGTTCCACAACTGACCACTCTTGTTTGAAACAATGAGGACCAGACTGCACCACAACTACTTAAAAATAAAGCGAAAAACAATATTACCTGATTTAAAAAATCAGGAATTTTCACTCTACCCCAGCTCTTGAGTTTTGGTCAATGCTTCTATGTAAATTTCTATCCAAACCACAAGTAGTGGGCCTGCTCATGCATTCAACCATAAACTATAAGATGGACAACAGATTTGATGGCTGTTGGGATATATATATATATATATCCTGAATCTTTGACGACCCACCCAGTTCCAGCCCTAATTCAGACAACAATTAATGTTGATGTGTTCAGGCCACAACAGGTCGCACCTAGTTTGGCGCACACCCTCAACCACTTTCCGTCGGGGATGGGGGTAGGGGTGGCCGAAGCCTTTATTAATAAAAGACTGTGTTTCGGTCATATTCACCCCAGAAGCCGCAATAGACCTTTTATCTTCATGATGTTCTCCGTCTTGGTCTGCTTCTGGGGGATCCCCACAGCCTCGCGGTGTATCTGAGGTGGAGGGCAGGAGGGCTGTCGGAAGGGGGTGAAACAGGTCGCACCTATTTGGTGCACACCCTCAGCCGCCCTCCGTCGGTGGGGGTGGGGACCGAAGCCGCCTTCTTTTAGTGTAGCTTTCAATTATGTCACTATAGAGAAGTATAGGGAGGGTTTTGTTTCTTGTGCATAAATTACGTTCTTCACTAGCATTAATATAAGACTCAGTGTAGCTTTCAATTATAAGTCACTATAGAGAAGTCTAGGGAGGGTTTTGTTTCTTGTGCATAAATTACGTTCTTCACTAGCATTAATATAAGACTCAGTGTAGCTATAAGTCACTATAGAGAAGTCTAGGGAGGGTTTTGTTTTTTGTGCATAAATTACGTTCTTCACTAGCATTAATATAAGACTCAGTGTAGCTTTCAATTATAAGTCACTATAGAGAAGTATAGGGAGGTTTTGTTTTTTGTGCATAAATTACGTTCTTCACCTGCATTAAAAAGAAAATATTTGGGCTTAACTCTGGGGTGATACCGACATGGGAGTACGCGACGACCCAGAGTAGGTCGCTTCCCGACAATAGAAAAAAATAAGGACAAAGGAAAGGTCACGCATGGTTAAAGATAATAATAATAAAAAAATTCTTTGGTGAGTTTGATTTCTCCCTATTTTTTGTGGCACTCATACCAGAGTGATCCGTTCCATGATCCAGTTAATAATACTTTGCTTACTCTACCAGAGTGATCTGTTTCATGATCCAGTTAATAAATTTAAAACTTTTGGCTGAGGCACGTGGACACGACTTTCAACAGTCTCATCCGCAGAGTTGTCCGAACTTTGTGTCTAGCTCTTCTTTAAAACATGCATTCAGATTAACACGTACACACACTAGTACACTTGTACACACAGACTGTGCACGCAGTTACAAGCATGCCTTCATAATACTTACTGACATGTTTAGTTCATACTGACATTCATTGGAAATGCCTTTATTCTTGTTTGATTTCAAAATCCATTCATGATACAAAATAAAATATTTGCCACTTCATCTGCGCTATGGAAGGTCACGTGCAGTGTGTCCACGAATCAAAATTCTCTCCCATAAAATTACTACTGCTTCCACCCCACTCCCGATACGGAGTGGGTTCATCATCGAGTGATAATACCATTTCACTTTACTATAACTATTATCAGAAAGTAACGTATTCTTGGCAGCCGTATCAGCTCTGTTGATGGGGGATACGTGGCTTCCTCGATCCACTTGGCTACAAAGAGAATTATAGTTCATATGTCTTCCTGGCCTTGAGGCAAAATTCAAACGCTTTCCTGACCTTGAGACAAAGTTCAAATGCCTTCCTTGACCTTGGTGCATTCAGATGCCTTTCTGACCTTGAGGCAATCTGTGCTCGTTCCGCAATAGATACATGTTTTTTGTTTCGTTTTTAGATTTTTTTTATAAAAGAAAATTATTTCATACTAGAAGAGAAATTCTTTCTTGCACACTTTAGCTGATAGCATTATTAACAATAGTATTAGCAGAGAGTGAATATTTTTATTATTTAAAATAAATGGTACAATTCATATTTTATTTATAAATGGTTTTTATAAATGTATTTTATATAATTAAGTCATTTGCTATTCAAATCTGAGATGCTTATGGATGACCAGTCAGTGAAATTATTTAATGATGTCACAAGATATCACGGGGGAAAGTCATTGCAATAGATTGTAAAGTTTTATCGGTTAGTGAAAGCATCCCATAACAGATTTATCTGGGACAGCAATTGCAACTTTTGACAAGATGACCAATTCACTCAGGTAACACGCAGACTTTCCCACAGTAGAATTGTAATGTCATTTGCGTTTTGTTTTGTGTATGCACAGGTTGTAGAGCAACTGCTGCAGAGTAACCTTTGCGAGAAGCTGTTGCAAGATAGCCCCACGGACACGCTTGACAACAGCCGAACCACCTGCTTGCACTTAGCAGCACGTAACGGTCACAGCGACATTATCCGGTGAGAGCCAGAGTCTTGTAACTTTTCAGTTATTTTACTTACATACCAGTTCGCGCTTGCATGTGTTTTCAAGCAGCGGGAAGTCTGCTACTTTGCGTGGTTAATGTAGCGGAAGTGCCGTTAAGAATATTGGTCAAGTATGCACCATTTCATTGCGCTAGTGCGCTTCATTACATATTAGTGCTATGATTTAAGACGTCACTTCGTTACATATTAGTGCTATGATTTAAGACGTCACTTCATTACATATTAGTGCTCTGATTTAAGACGTCACTTCGTTACATATTAGTACTATGATTTAAGACGTCACTTCGTTACATATTAGTGCTATGATACATCACTTTAAATACAGTTATTTTCAGGTGTGTGACGTGTGGATGTTGTACACTGTATAATATAGCATGCTTCACTACTTTCTGAGAGATTCAGTTGAGACCGTTACTTCGGTGTTAAGTCATGCGTACATCGTTTAAATGGAGTAATACAATTTATGGTGATTTTCTTGATAGTGGCTAGAGGATTGGTGAAGGTCAGCAGATGTCAAGTTGTGAAATATCAGATTGTTTTAATTTCGGTGTAGGTTAGCAGGTGTGAATTGATGAAATACCGAACTTCGTTGTAATTTGATTTAATAAACTGTATCCTACTGTTCCAGGCTTCTCATCCAGAATGGTATGAACATAAACCGCTATACACTGAACGGCACTTGTCTGCATGAAGCGGCTCTGTATGGAAAGACGGAAGTTGTTAGGCTCCTGCTGGACGTGAGTAATATATTCATATATGCGCTCGTGTGTGTGTGCATGCGTGCGTGTGTGTGTGTGTGGGGTGTGTGTGTGTGTGTGTGTGTGTGTGTGTGTGTGTGTATGCATGCATGAGTAATTTGTGCTTGCCTCTGCTTATTACTTTTTTGGATATAAATAGCGTACAGAGAGTCTTTTTTTGTCAATTTATATGATGACATACATTTCTTTAATAGTTCCGTATGGTTTTTTGTTACGTGTGCGCATATGATTATATCACATTACCATCAAAGCAAAAAATGAGAGAATTGTGAGAAGGGTTAGAGAATATGAGAACTGTTTTTTTTTTTTTTTTTAAAGGTCAATTTTACTTCACTACTTCAGAATGATAAGTATAGCAATTGTAGACTTAAGTGAATACTTAGTAACAATGAAGCCTTATGCACTTTCCCACACGTACACACATACACATATATACACGTGTGCACACCGCGCGCGCGCACGCTCATTCACTACTCAGAATTGCTCATGATGTTGACTTTTGCATATATTCACAGACAAAATGTGTAGCACACACCGCGCGCGTGCGCTCATTCACTACTCAGAATTGCTCATGATGTTGACTTTTGCATATAATATTCACAGACACTTGAAAGTGTAACACACACCAGAATGTGCGGTACAAATAATCACATTTACTTTGTTTGATTTATGTAAATTATGTTCGCACTCGCACTGGTTCCTCCGGTTAGCTTTTGCTAAAATACTCTTGGGAGTTTCGCTTCCTGTTTGCCCAGCATTTGGTTCTCTTAATTTTTGGTCTGCATTGGCAGATCATGTGGGGCTGATTATGTCCCTTGTTGATTTAGACCTGATGTCAGAAAAGACGAAGGGCGTGCAGTGAATGTCGCTTTCCTTATTTCTCTGGGTGTCTGTATGTGAATCTCTGATACATTGTTGGGTTGCGTTTTCGTTGTCATTTCTACGGGATATGTCCTTGGAAAATGTAAAATGTACTGAAAAAAACAACTATACCACCCGCACCCCAGGTGAATCATTTGCAAGGGACACATGAGTAGTATTCTTTGAAGCAACGTTGGTGCATCTTTCTGTTACCCTTTCTCTGTATGTGTGTGTTAGAGATTTATTGTCATATTGAGACAAACGCAGACGTAGAAAACGAAAGTAGACAGACATAGAAAACGAAAATAGACAGACAATTAGAGAGAGAGAGTAAGACAGACTCCTATAGGAAGAGAAACGAAAACGAGAGAGCAAGAAAGATGAATAGGCACAGATAGGTGTGGGAAGAGAGAGAGAGGGGGGCAGACAGACAAACGAGAAAAGAGACGAATAGGAGAGAGTGAGAAAAATGAATAGGCAGGCAGAGAAGTGAAGAGAGAGAGGGAGAGGCAGAAACACGCGCAAGAAGAGACAAAGAAAAGGAGAGGGCGAGCACGATGAAGAGGCAGACAGACAAACGCTTGAAGAGAAAAGAAAAGAAAGGATGATCAGATAGAAAAACAGAAGGGAAAAGTACATTAATGAACATAATACAAAGATGGTTATATTTCATGTACACCAATGATAGCTTTAGCTTTGATACGGGTGGAGTGGGGTGCGGTGGGGAGAGACTTATAATTACGTAGTAGCACAAGAATAAATACAAAAGTAGATGCGTGTCACTAGAGTGCTCAAGTCGATATTAAGATAGAGAACGCTGACTTCAATTACCATCGTTTATTTATTTATTTTGTTCTCTCTTGTCCACCAAAATAAATGGAAGATCTGTGCTGCACCTGGTCATTTTGTCCTTTGGCATGCGATGGACACTGAGTGGCTGGCGGCTGTTTTTCTGTGCATTTGAGACACAGGTCAGTTATTGTACACGTGCTTTTGTGGACGACCTTTCAAGACGTAGACCTGTAGACTGCCAAGGCAACACGCATTCAAACTTCTTGCAAAGTGTGTGTCACTGTAACACCACCCACCTTCCATTAACCCCACACACACACACTTCGACCCTTTCCACGCCAAGCTAAGTTTGGCAATAAACAATTTCTTCCGCTGTTTAATTGGAAGGTAGAATCCGACTGAAATCCCTTCAAGAATGTTATTTTACTTAAAAAGGAATCACCTTGCGTTTGCTAAGGTGTAGGAAGGGCGAAAGGTTGCACGGCCCTTGATCAGTCTCAGAGATGTCACCCCGTGCAACCTTTAGATTTTCAATACATGCATTTCATTACTGCCATTTCATCATTGTCATTTCATTAGTCATTTTGTCATTTCATTACTGTCATTTCATCATTTCATTTTATACAACTGTACTCGAAACAAAGTAAACCCTAGCCATTTCCAAACTGTTTTTTTTTAGTTTGGCGCTACAAAATCGGTTTAGATTTAGTTTAAAGATCCATCTGGTAGTTTATTATTATTTTTTTTTTTAACTTTTGCTTTAAAGAGACGGTTTTATAAACTGGTCAGGATTATACTGGCTTGCAGGTGAAAAATAAAATGCCCGGAGCATTTTAACTATAAATTTCTCTTTTTCTCTCTCTCTTTTTAATTATTTAATTTGGCCGTCAGTCCAGCTTTCTAAAGTTCTAAGAAATGTCGTCTCCCATCTCCATCCCGGCTCCTCTACCGACTTAAGTGTCTGAGACCCTCTTATGTGGTATGTTAATAGTTAACAGAAGCAAATTATGGTAGAGTGCTTTACTGATTTGCTGCAAATCTTACTCTTTCCATTTCTCCCAAACATCGTTAGCAGCTCTGATCTGAAAATGAATAAAATAAAATATAAATGAAACACTTAAGTTGTTAGTCACTGTAGGTGACCTTCGTGATCAGAATAGTATATTGTGCGTGTATTTGAATAATAGAATTCAATATTTCAGGTGTCAGATCATATGTAATATATTATTCTTCCATTGCATTTATTTTCTTCTTTTCATTCTTGAAATTCGTAACTGATTTTAGGCGTAGAATTGGAATCATCTTGAAGTAAGTATTAACAATCACTACCAATTACCTCCCTCTCTCCCCCTCCCCCCCCCATACATGTATTTCTATTATCTCTCTCTCTTTCTTGTTTTGATTTTAAAATCTAAACAGTAGCAGTGAAATTGTATTATTTAGTAATTTGGACTTCACCGACAAATGAAAGCTAACATCCTTTGAAACGAGTCGCCATTAACTACCAGTGGTTTGTCATGAGGCGAGAGGATGTGTATAAATTAAATCCACTCTTGTGCGGAATCAATCTTCTTTATCTTTTGACATATTTTATGTGAGTACAAAAAATCCTTTGCATTACCGTAGAATTGGTCCTTGTTTGCCTTGGTTTAGTTCTGAATCAAACTATGGATTAACTTCCAAATGAAAGTTTATTAACTTTACAACTCACTCTTTGTACTCTTGTTACCCGTAGATTGTGTGATAATAAAAGTGTGGATTTCTCTGGCACTTGAAAGCTTTATTCACTTCGAAATCAAACTGTAGTTATCAGTAGGTTTTTTTTTCTTAAAGTGCAATTTACTTGTGAGAGTTTCACTAACAATAGCAGAACGTTTCGTGAATAATTTCGCGTTACACACATTTAGAACCCTCGTTACCCCTCGTTTACAATTTGGCCGTTTTTGTGAACTCTGGCCCGACTTTGTTTACTTTACCTGTTTTTAGACCTTCATTTGAAGACGTGTTGGTAGAGGAATGCTAGAAGGAAACAAGGTAATCAAGAGCAGATGTCTATTATCTTGCAGTCTACCTGTCAGGTGAGTTTCTGGCTGAGTGTACAAATCGTGATAGAAGCCATCACGCTTACAATTTCAACTTTAGTAATTGTGATGAAAGACATCTGTGTTTGTGTAGGTGCATAAGCCCCGTGTATTTGTGCACGGGACATCTAGGCGCTGGTATTTGAAAACCTTGTGGCTTTTGAAATTTCGCAGTAATTATGAACTTGCTGGAACAATTGATTTTTTTTCTTTCTTTTTCTTTTTTGGGGGATGGGGGTGGCGAGGAGGTCAATAAAATTCTGTCCTATCTGAAATTTACGAACAAGTGCAGCAGTTAATAACATTTCTTCTTCAATATAAGCAAAAGTCAATTAAACAATTTTTTGTAAACATTTTCATTTTTAATTTCGTTTTCATTTATAATTGTTGCTCATTATTTTTATTACTCTCGTTTTAATTAAATATTTTTTGTTATTTTAAAATACCGTTATGTCTACATCAAATAGCATTTTCACTGAACGATGCTATAGATTTCGGTGCATAGACTTTATATTTGAGTGATGTGTATTTCTGAAATAATTATTTAATACCTAATGGCTGAGATATGTCCAGAGGTGAATTAATGGTTATACTTACCTATCCCCATGGTAACGTCTTTCTAACGTTCGAATTACGACGTCAGAATAACGCTAACGGAGAGAAAGGAGCGAGTGAATCTGGGGCTTGGGATTCCGTGAATTATTATTGTGCAGGAAAGTGCGCGCACCCTCTCTCTCTCTTCAACTTTTCATATAACAAGACATTTAGGAGTATCCAGGATACAGTTTAAATCGTGACACTTCTTTCAGTACTTGGCGGTGAATGCATTTGACTGGTCACCAACGTCACGACATCATTCTTCCTTTACCGTAAGCTAACGATCACTTTTTTGACCGGACTCGAAGTTATGTTCAAAATGGAGTACTTCTTCAACAAAGAAACTTCCGGTCAATTCCCTTTGGATGAAATTGATATGAACTAGTGTGAGACTATTAGTCAGGAAAATACTCATCCTGTTGGAACTGGTTTGGATTGCATCAGCAATTTTCTAGCATGTTCTCAACCCAAGTTGTTTACTCCAACTCTGACACTTACAAAAATACCATCATAAGGAGTGCCCAAGGCCGGGTGACTTTAATAATTAAGTCTAGAAATAGGGATAGGCAAATTTACTCTGTTACAATCCGAATGGTTTGATAATTTGGTTTGATAACTTTTACATACATATAATGGAGCAGTGCTCAGTGTCACTGTTGTTTGTTACAGCGTCCGCAACGATGTCGAGATAGCAGTGGCACAACAACTTTTCAGCCTTTTTATTAAAAAAAGAAAGGAAGGACATTTAAATCCAGACTCTATTAATAACACTTGTGTTTATATAATTCAAACTCTGTATGGAAGAAAAGTACAGTAATTGCCGGTATAGAATATACCGCAGTGTGAAAGCCAGTCACTTTCTAGCATGATGCCAGTAAAAAAATTAGGTTTGATTACAGCTTAACACTTAGTGCGATTTTGAAGGGTCCGAACGGGTGGGTGAGTAGGGTAAAACGATCAAAGACAACTGCAGTGCACAAGCTGTTCATTTCCCCTTCAGTGGCAAAATGTTGCATTAGGTTTTTCATCTTCTTTTGATGTTCTTGGTGTTGGATGGCATCTGTGAGAACTTCCTCCCGTTTCAGGAATTCACATAGATGTCGATGATTAGGTGTGTTACCGTTGTCATTTATGTTGGTGGAAGTGCTCTGTTTCTTTTGTTGAAGTTTTTTTAAAGTTTAAAAAAAAATATATTACCCTTCAGACAGTTGCAGAGATTAGGTGACTTTCCTGCAGAGTTAGAGGCTCCTGAGGTATTTTTACCCGAGATGCAACTGTTCTCGGTTCTGCACCAGTTTACTTTGGAAGATAAATAAAAGTATTACCACCTTCGGTTACCGTGGAGATTGGACGCCGCTGTCTTCAGTGTTGGTTAAGTTGCATACGACTGTAGCGCCGTTGGTATATATCGTAGAGTTAAAGCAGGGAGTCTGGTGGTGGAATTCCCCTGTCTTGTGTAGTCTGCTTGGTGGTAGTTGCGGTGTGTAGTGAATTTACTGTTGCTTCTTGTTGTTTCTGCTGCTGACGGACCCATTTAGCAATCTGGTCTGCTGTCTCAGGCGTCGGGGTTTGAAGCAGTCTATTTTTAGTTCTTGTTTTCACTGTTTGGGTTCCTATTTGCTTCATGACGTTGTCCGTCAGAGTGGTTTTGTGTGTGTGTGTTTGTGTTTTTAATTGGGCAGGTTTTCATTTCTGACCGTGGATTCTAGTGTAGGTATATATATTGTTGACCGTTTCTTGCTAGACTGCACCAGTCAATGACCAATCAACTACCAGGCGGGGCACCTATTGTTTTCTCTTTAACAATATCACGCAGCGCCGACTAGACAGTACGTTACGCCGCACTCACACTGACCTCCAAGGGAGATAATTTGAAAGAGGCAAAAGGTTAAAACAGCAGTTCAAACAAGCAAGTCAGTTAAATAAGGCCACATACAAAATACCACAATTAAGTTTCATTTAGAAAATGTAAGATATGATGAATATCTCTATGGATCTAATAATTATGTTTAAAAATTTGTCAGGGGAATAATTTTTTTCACGCTCATAATGTTATATGATGTCTACTGTACATGCTGCATTAGCCTGTTTAAATCTGAGAAGAAAATACCATCAAATGATTGCAATTAGTAAAATCTGGCAGCTTGTGTCAACCGTCATTTTGTTTATTGACGTTGTTGTCCAGTTTACCCTCACTTCCATCAAAGGCTGTTTATTTTAAACAGGGAGCGCTAAACCTTTACTGTCTGATTACTTTATCGAGTGAGGCCAGAAGTTCTGCAGTGAGAAATCAGCCAGAGACCCGTCATTACTTTGCAGCGATGATAAAATAGTCCCGGAGACTTTTGCTGCGGATTTCGGAAAAATGAACTGCAAATATAAGAGAAGAAAGGTGAAACTTCCGCAACCTTTAAAGCTAAATTATTCATCAAACTGTTGTATATAAAATAAACGAAATCTTATTTAAGTGGGTTAGAGAGAGAAGGAGGAAGAAAAGGGTGGGTCTCTATTCTCTACACTGAGGTGTGAATGTTTTATTATCATGTATTGGCCAGTTTTTAATAAGAGACAAAAGGAACTGTGCATGTCTCCATCATTTTGAATGTTTCGGAAGGAACCCAGCGTACAAGAACATTCTCTTCAGACTTGAGAATAAAAACATGAGCTAAGATTCAGCAAAGGATGCGTGAATCTTGCAGAACAGATTAACAACAGCCCTTTCCACCAAGAAAAAATAAAAATAAAATAAAAGTAAATAAATAACAAAAAATATTCTTCCCTAAATAGCAAAGGAGACGGTATACAAATGAAACATTCACCCGATACCCTTAGTGTCAAAGAAAAATGCTCTTTTTGCTGCAGAGAGACGAACACACTGATAGATGGTGTTTCCGTATTTTGTCTTCCATTCACGTGATTTTAAGTATTCTTGTGACTGATATCCAGTACATGTAATAATGTGTTTGGAAGTCAGCAGTTTTACTTTTATTATTATTATTTCTCATAGAATATACGCACTTGCCAAAGTAAAGTTGTGCAATCTCGTACACTTTCGTATATATGCTCACTTGCTAATTGTAGAAATAAAACATGGAGCCCGAAAGGCAGTAGGAACACTATGAAAAGGAAAAGAAAAATAGAAAGCTGAAATTACAGGACAAATATTATGTAAGACTTGATAAACAAGAGCAACATAGACACTACAGCAAAAATTACAGAAATAAATGGAATTTATTAGAAAACGCTTACAACACTGGCTCAAGTACATGTTTCACAGATCAGAAACATCTTACAGCACGTACGCAGTTTGTGGAACGTAACATACGTATGCAACGTACAATCGGGACTACAGTAACGAATAAACAACAAATCGGACGAAAAGGGAGGAAACTGACAATGGAGGAATATATGGAATCTGAGACAGAGAACTAACAGAGAGTACTGGAATAAAACTAAAAGTAAATTGCAGATGGAATGAGAGATGTAGATGCGTCTGTAGAGAAAAATTAAACACTGTTACAAAACGCCGATGTGAAGCCGGCTAGAGCTGAAGTTAGAGATTCAAGGGGTGAAGTCTGTTTTGGCTTGCTCCGGTGTATCTCCAAGAAAAGCCCGTGTAACATGTGCCAGTAATACGTCGTGTCATATTGTTACATAGACACACAATGACATACACCATTGATGTTTGGGTGGGGCCCAGTTTTATTATGTCATGCAAAGGAAGGTTTTATTGGCTATGTATGCTGTGAGCGAGAATAAAACGGACGAACAGATGAATGGTACAAAACAATATAAATACAAATTCTTTCGCCCCTCTCAAAAAATATGAATAACAAGATAGTTGAGGATGGTTAAATCAGGTTGTGTATTCCCTGATTTAAAAGGGGCACTACTCTTTTGCACAGTGATTAGTCAAACATTCAACTTTCCAATATCATACACTCTGTCATCATTTCAATTATGCATTGGCTTTCTTCTTCGTAAACAACATGTGACCAGTCATGCATGTTTGGTCTAATTCCTTAATATGTATAATACTCTAAAATATATATATTCAACATGATATGATAACACACACTGTGTCTACAACATCTGTCTAACTAAAGAGATCTTAGGTAACTGTTACTGGAGTTACATAATACATATATACATAATAACAAAACTCTGGTTACTTCCCCTAGTTTTGTTGGCGGTTTTTATTTGTGAAATAAAATATAATTTTTGTTCATCCTTCCTTGTGACAAACACAACCAGCAGGACTGGCGATGATAATAAGCACGTCATAAACAATAGGTGGAACTTGACAGCCACATTGCTTTAACAGATTTAAAACAGTTGGAATCTGACTTGCAGAGGCAGCACGTTTAAAATGGCGATGCATAGGTGGAACTCAACATGCAGATATACAATAACAAAGGATTAACACTAGTTCGAACATGACTTAAAGGGGAACCACCTTTTGAGCGGGGTTGGATGGGTTAATATGTGACACTCAACATGCAGATATACAACAAAGGCATCAGGCAGCAATAGATTAACAACAGGCAAAGCTTGACGTTTAGTTATAGCATACTTTATACATGAGTATTTATAGTATCGAAAAACAGAAGCAACCATATGAGAATGGATTCACACCAGCTGTAACCTGAACTGCTGAGACACTAATTATACCCTGCAACAACGGACAGTTGGAATTCGGCGTGCCTAGACAAACAGCCCAACAATAGTGGATTAATACCTGGAACTCGCAAGACAGACATACTTGCCCAACAATAGTGGATTCATAACTGGAACTCGCAAGACAGACATACTTGCCCAACAATAGTGGATTCATAACTGGAACTCGCAAGACAGACAGACTTGTCCAACATTAGTGGATTCATAACTGGAAATCGCAAGACAGACATACTTGCCCTACAAAGTGGATTAATATCTGCAACTCACAAGACATAGACAAACATGCCCCCAAACAGTGGATTATTAACTGGAACTCGCAAGACAGAAACACATATGCTCAACACTAGTTCATTAATAACTGGAACTCGCAAGGCAGAGACCACGTGACGGTACAAGTGATACATACAAAGGAATAATCAACTAGAAGGTCCGTGACCTGTCAGAAGAGAAAAACAATCCATACTAGACTTGTGCCAAATACCTTCCCCGTGCGGAGTTTCAGTTTAAGAAAATTAGAAATCGGTTTTCTTCAGCCAAGAAAGATATCGCACACTATTTTTCTTTTAAATTAAAAAAAAAAAGTGCCTGTATTTCGTGACGTCACCATAGTAGGAGCAGTCGGCCCTGTATCAACCTCTGTGAAGAATAAGATGCACCCTTGCTTGTCATCCACGTGATAATTGACCTTGTTGACTCTGTCTCCATTCTCCTGCCAGTGGCAAATGAGACGGGGTTAGGGGGAGCACGCGTCTCGTCTGAGTGATGAATTGTCCAGAAAGAGTCTACAACTCTACATGCTTCGCACAATAGCTACCCTTTCTAAGAGAAGTAATCAATTCTGTGTGCGTGCATGGACTGTTGAAAACACAAACTGAGAGACGTATATGTATTTAGTGTACATGTAATGTCGGCTGAGACGATTTACGGTGAGTGTATTTAAGTGTGCAGGTGTATGTTTGCGTGTTTATGCAAGTGTGTGTGCGCGCGCACGAGAAGTAGAAACTGCCGAAAATACTCAGAATGTTGGTTTTGAATTCCTAAATGGGACTGCGCGACGTCTTCACTTCACGTGCATTTCACCCATCATAATAACAGTGAAAATTCTGCTTTGATGATAAATCTGTTTCTTTTCTCGCGCGTTTCTCTTCTAGGATTTATAATGGCGTTCATGATTTTGTAGGTGGAAAGGGGTGATTGTGTGTTGATGGTGGTTAGGTGAGAGGCGTGTGTAGGATAAGATTTATGAATGAAGAGTTTACATGATAAAAAGGGATGATAAAATTTAATGTAAGTTTTTCTTTGCATTTTTAGTGCCATAACATATTAGCTTGATAGCATGTAATTATGCTTTCATCATTATGTTTAACACTTCGCAAGTATGCAGGATGCATATAGAGACAGGCTTATAATCATTATAGAGAGAGGGGTGGAGCTGTACATACTTATGGATGGATGGACAGATTGACAAGTAGATTGATGGATGGGATGAATAGTGGAATTAATGAAAGGCTAGACATTACGGGGTTATATAATTCTGGCATCGTACCACTAATTTCTTATAGACCATTGACGCAATGGTGCTTATCAGAGTAAAATCCTCTCTCTAAATAAATTGTTGGGAATTAGCAAATGTTTTAATGTCGCTAGAGAATAAGGGGTTAACAAAACAACGCTTCAAACTGTCTGGTAATTAATTAAGACTGTGCTAGATGACACCGTGAAACGTCGCTCATCTTTAGAACCAAACATTCATTCAAACGCTGACCATTAACTGTGTCGGATAAATGTCACACACACCCCGCCCCCTTTTGCCTAAATTGTTTTCCGAAGCCCCAGGTTTAACTTGATAAGACAGACATGAAAACTGTGACGTAGCTGTGAGCACATGTATTTACATTGCCAGCAAGTCGTTCAGTACTCAGCTGCATCAATCCGTAAGCCAGTGGAGGGCGGCATTATTATTATTTTTTTAATACTTTCCCTGGCGTGTAACTTGAGGGGGCATAAATTTCATAGTTTAAAGCATGGAAGCTCAGCACGTTAAGCTTTTTGCCCTGGGGAGGCTTTCCTGTACAACTGTGGATTAATTTTGTGGTCCCCCCTTCATACTAACCTACAATTCTGTTTAATTTTTACACCTAGTATATTATGTGTTGGTCGGTGCCTTTAATCACTATTAATCATAAGTGCTCAGTACGATGGAGGTAAGGAGCCCCCTCCTCACTACATTTACAGTCCACTGGCAATATATATATAGAGATGTAATAGGAACAGCTGTGCTAAGTGAACCATTCGGAAAAAATCATCGAGCATTGGAAGTGGATGTTAAGTAGAAATCACTTAATCAGCTAAAGAAGCGTTAAGTGGATCTTTTTAGCTTCTGTTGTTTGTTGTTGGGGTTTTTGGCTCTTTTTTGGTTCCAGTTTTACACGTTTACTATTTATCTGTGGTATTATATACTAATTGCATTTATGTAAATGTTTAATCAAAGACTAAATTAGGCTATTCCTGCTATGATTATGCTTGCAATATATACAATATATACCGAATCCATAAGATTGTTCAACCAATGATGCATCAGAACTTTTCAAAATAAAAACTCTGAGTGCAATCTTCACGCTTTATTCTAATTTGCAATACAAATTATTTTTGCTTTTAGTTACTCCACAACTGCCATAAATTAAGTTATAAATCGCCGTGTCGACGACTAACCTTGCCTCGTGCTCAGTTTTGTCATCACCTGTTCTGCTTGTTTTACATTCTGTATAAACATTGTGCCAAAGTAACCTGACCTCATTTTTCGGTCACCTGCATTCTCTCGGTAGGTTCGCTCGTCTATGTTGTTAGGATCTGTTCCCTCCCTGGCTGTTGTTAGCAAGCAATCGTTCAAGAGGTAAGCCCTTGTATGTTGTTAAACATACATTCTTTCACTAGGTAATATTGCGTGTTGCTGTTGGTACGCATTCTTCGTGAGATAATGTTGAGTGTTCTTTGCTAACAGATTAAACTAGTATATATGTTCTGCGTTAATGTATCTCATGGCTAAATGCAGGATGTTGTTAACATGACTGTTTCAAGATTGTTCCTCATGGCTAGAAGTATCTTCTTGTTAATATGCATGTGTCATGGCTAGATGTATCTTGTTAATATGCATGTGTCATGGCTAGATGTATCTTGTTAATATGCATGTGTTATGGCTAGATGTATCTTGTTAATATGCATGTGTCATGGCTAGATGCTATCTTACTGTTAACTTGCCTCATAGCTAGATATATTTTGCTGTTAACATGCATGTCTCTTGGCCGGTGTGTAAATCTGAGGCGTGTGTTTCATGGCTAGATGTATCTTACTGTTAACTTGCATGTCTCTTGGCCGGTGTGTAAATCTGACGCGTGTGTTTCATGGCTAGACAGATGTAAGGTATTCTGTGTACTTCACATTGCCAGTTTGTATGTTGTATTTGCTTCATAGCCAGAGATGTATTGATTTGTTAACCTAACCACCTCACAGTCACCTGCACCATATTTGTTGACATGTGTACGTCGAGAGCATACGTTGTTGTTATGTATACGTAACAGTCATGTAATGTTGCTTGTTAACATGTATATATATATCACATTCAAATGTATGTTGTTGACATGTATACGTCACAGTCATGTAATGTTGCTTGTTGACATGTATACATCACAATCAGATGTAATGTTGCTTGTTGACATGTATACATCACAGTCAGATGTATGTTGTTTGTTGACATGTATAAGTTAAGTCAGATGTAGTTGCTAGTTGACATGTATACGTCACAGTCAGATGTAGTTGCTTATTGACATGTATACATCACAGTCAGATGTTGACATATATGCGTCGCAATTCGATGTAGTTTATTGACATGTATAGGTCACAGTCAGATATAGTTTGTTGCCATGCATATCTCACAGTCACATGTAATGTTGCTTGCTGCCATGTATACGTCACAGTCGTATGTATGTTGTTTGTTGACATATATACGTCACGGTCAGATGCATGTTGATTGTTGACATGATTACGTCACAGTCATTTGTTGTTTGTTGACATACATACGTTACGTTCAGATATATACCTGTTGATTGTTGACGTGTACGTCACATGAGATGAATGCTGTTTGTTGACATGTATACCTCATAGTCATATGCGCGTTGTTAACATATCAGTACTATGTGTGTCTTTGTTAGCATGTTTGTAGGGTAATATGTTTAGACCAGTGAATTCTAACCTCCAGGCAGAGAGATTTTTGTTGGGTCTCCTCATGTGACTAACTAGACAATTCGAATTTTTGGAAATAATGAGGTTAAGTCCTTGAAAATACATGCTTACATATAATTATACAGTTCTGTTTTGTTATGGATTTGTTTATTATTTAGGTCATAAACACAATTTGAATTTTTTTAACTGATGTGCGTTGGGTCGCCAGGCACATGTTTCGAAATTTCGGGATGCAAGAAAAAAAGAATAAGTTTGGGAAGCACTATTGTTGACCATTAACATGACCCAGATAGAGGTACAAGTATTACCGGTTCTAGTTTCTTACTAGCTCGACCACTCTGTGGTTTCTAAGACAACATAGTGATCGATGGCTTTCCTGAAGTAATCTGTCTCTGTACCTGCCACAGTCCAACCTCTACAGCACATGTCTCGCCCTCCTCACGATTTGTGGATTTTGTTTGTAGTTCCATAGATGACAGCGATAAGCACTGCAAGATAGATGAAGCTGTCAACTGACAAAGCGAGTGGAGTTAAGTATTACCTGCCTCTTTGGCATACGTTTGCTGTTTTGTTCTTAATGGAATTAATTATTACCTGGCTGTTTGGCGTGATGTTGTCTTTACTGCTTCACCCTAGTTTCCCTTTTAATTTGTTTGTTTGCTTATTGTTTTGTTGCTGTGTTGGATTTGTTTTATAGGTATATATTAGCTTGTTATTGATCGATGAAATATATACAAATAGCAGATTACTAATTCATTTTCAGGAGACGGAACTGCTTAATTCCTGAGTAAAAGCATCGCTTGCCGTGCGTGTTTGGGTACGCTACATTTTCCTTGTATTTATATGTCCATGTTAAAGCTCAGCATACGCGTCCTTGTGGCATCACTAGAGCACGCTACATTTACTTTGTATTTATATTTCTATGGCAAAGCTCAACATACGCGTGTTTGTGGCATCACCAGAGCACGCTACATTCTCCTTGTATTTATGCGTCCATGGCAAAGCTCAGCAACATACGCGCGTTTGTAGCATCACTAGAGCACGCTACATTCTCCTTATATTTATGTGTCCATGGCAAAGCTCAACATACGCAAAGATGTCTTCTCTTTCACACTCACGCGCTCACCCACAGACACACAACGCAGTATTTTTTTTTATTACATAAACATACCTTCTGTATATATATATGGAAGTTTATTTCTGTACATGTAAAACTTTTGACGCTCAAGATCGACACACATTACAACAGAATCTGTCAGCAAGTTTTAATTGAGATTAGAGATTGAGATTGAGCGAAAGGTTTGCAAGGGCAATGGAACATGTCTGTCTTTTGTAGATCCATGCTCCCCTTCCCCACACTTTTTTTTAAAACAGTCTTCATAGCAAATTGTACTTTAGATGGCACTAGTGATGTGAAGATAACATATTTTCTTATTCGAGATTTTTCTCCTTATTTTCTAAAATATTGTTGGATTGTTTTGCAGCATTTTAGAATATTTCATAATATGATGAAACTTTCCTGAATGTCTTAGAGACTTAGAACATTCTGTGATTGCTCCAGAAATATTTGTGTTATCACTAGTTAAAACTGATAAATTCATTCAAATGTTGATAATAAAATCATTCACGGTCGAAATGTTGATAATAAAATCAATCACGGTTGAAATGTTGATAATAAAATCATTCACGGTCGAAATGTTGATAATAAAATCAATCACGGTCGAAATGTTGATAATAAAATCAATAACGGTCGAAATGTTGGACGCAGGATCATTCTCCTATCTCCCGATAAATTTTGTTTTAAATTCACGTGTAACACTTAAGAAAAAGAAAGATTTCTTTTAGCCTCACATATATTAGCATAATTATGTGAGGTTGCAGGACAATAATGATACAAACCGCTTGTACATTTTCAAGCATACTGTTATTTCAAAAGGCCGGAGTTTTCTTCCTTAGTAGTGCAATATAATTCATTACAGATGTACTTTTGGGGGCTGATAATTTCAGTAGAATATTATGCATATTAACTTATATATCAGCAGGGTATTTATTAAAATAAATATCTTGTATTTGTGGGACTGATGCCATTCTCTGCATGGATTCCTAGCTACCGGACGCCATTTTGAAAATACGAACTTCATCAGTCAGCCATATGTAACAGTACAAATGTTCTGCGCCGAATTTTGCTTATCCCATCGAGGTTTGACTTATAACCAGAAACATTTTTAGACAACACATGTAATTCACAGGCAAAATTGCATTTGTCAACTACAGTTAATATCTACCAATGAAATAAAATTACAGAACTACTTAGCAATCATTTTTGTCAATCAATCTCATCGAAACTTTTATTTCTTTACTCATTATATCATTCACTTCTAACTTTTAATTTCTCTATTTCGACAGGAAACTGAATAGGTTTTTAAAATACGCCCTCATAACGTGTTGTTGTTTTTTTAATTAAAAAAAAAACAACGGCGAGAGAGGACACTTTTGTCAATATGCTACATAATTAGAATGCATTAACTTAAATACCAGGGTCGTTTGTTTATTTTTCATTTCATTGACTTAAATACCAGGGTCGTTTGTTTATTTTTCATTTCATTGACTTAAATACCAGGGTCGTTTGTTTATTTTTCATTTCATTGACTTAAATACCAGGGTCGTTCGTTTATTTTTCATTTCATTGACGTAGAGCACTTGTTCTCATGTCTTTTCTTTTCATTTTCTGTTCCATTGTTACGAGTTGGGTTATAAATATGACAGTAACGCGTTTTCATTTAATTATAACTGGCTTTAAAATGTGTGATATTACTCTAGCGGATATACACGTAATTAGCTCCATCTCCATTAATTGATTTTTGATACCAGAGATCTGCATGTTTTCATGTTCATTAATTTGTACTTTCCTTTTATTATGTTGACGAGTTGTAAGCCGGTTGCACTGAGGTCTTCATTATGTGTTTGCTTATGCCTTGATTGGTTTATTGCTTAATACTACAAGTATGCACGCTGATGGGTTTTTATTTATAACTTTTGAGCTCTGCTCTTTTATGGCCCTCTCACAAAGCTCGACGTGCCCGTTTTAGAGTGTGATTGTCTGTTCTGTCTTTCTTTCTCTTTATCCGTCCGTATGTCCGTCATTGAGTCTGTCTGCTTGTTTACAGACTTCGCAGAAACCCCGGAGAAAATGTTTCATATAAATACAGCTTTGCACTGATTAGTGTATTGGAACCGCCCTTTTTTGCCTAAGAAATAAACTTTTATACTGTATTTGACATTAATTTTCTTAACATATCATCTCCAGTAAATCAAGATAAGATACAAATCTTGTGATTACATTCCAACACACTGATTTTGATAATAAAATCGCGCTTCCACACTCACAACGATGGGTTGGGGGAGGGGGGGGGAGAAGGAGGAAGAACGCTTGGTTGGTGTTGCCGTTTGTAGTTTTAAAAGTCAACACATTGATCTTGTGCAATCTGTGAATGTAAACCCCACTGATTAACCAGTGAACCTTAGCGTAGATGTTTAAAAATCACAACGTTTGAAGCAAGAAAGCAACCATCCGTGGCAAGGCAAGTTGGGAGTCAAAATCCACCGGTGCTAGTGGCGACCAATCGGTACAGATGGCCTAAGGCTAAGCAGTCGGGACTAAAGCAATAGGAAAATGCTGGCGAAGATTTACAACAACAGCAAAAAAAAAACGCTTGTGAAAGAAAAACTCAATTATTCGTGTTATAAATTATTAATGCTTGCGTCATTCATTACTTTACAGCGCTCGGACTGTAAGACCTACGTGCTTAAGGCGACGTCACGTAAAAGCACACGCAGATTGACCCGTCACAGTGGAAATGGGTGTTGTTGTTTTTTTTCATAAAAACAAATCTCATCAGGCCTCTACTTTGACGCAGTTTTAGTGATGAATATATATCTAAATGGTTGAGCAGGCAGTGAGTCGAAAAATAGGATTATAACTCATGATGTAATAAAGCCGAACAAACGGCTAACAGTGAAGTCTAAATTTGCCGTTAATAATGATGTAAGTATACTTTCTCTCTGGGTCCCCGACAGAATGGAAGAACGCGCGCGCAAGCGTGTGTGTGTGTGTGTGTGTGTGTGTGTGTGTGTGTGTGTGTGTGTGTGTTATATCGATGTGATGTGACAGTGACAGTATGGTACTCTGCACTAATTCATGATTTTATCGCATTCCATCATAAATAACCACTTTTCCAGCCTCGTTGTTCTCAGTTCTTTTGTAGTAATATAGGTCCAGTTATTGTCTGAGGAGTCTGTGAAATTCTTCGTTCGTGAATCATCTGTACAAATGTGTACACACGCTTGTAACTACAACTTAAGGAAACAATGACGTGAAAATTCGCACGGTACCAGAATGTCTCTCGTAACTTACGAGCAGCTCCTGCCTGAAAATCTCGTAAATATATCAGCAGACAGTGATACAAGCAGAACACAGTCCAGAATTGAAGTAAAGCAGATTTTTGTTTTTGTTAAATGTACGGTTTTGTATTTGAAATCTCACTTTCCTGACAGACCAACCAACCAACCGAGCAACCAACAGATAAATCACCTCCAAGTAAAGAAATAAAATTAATGCATCACTAAAACCGAGCACCCAGGGCAACAAGAAGAAATCAGCGCCGTCGGGTTTTCGATCTCAACCGCTAGCTACTTTTTTCTTTTAAAGCAGGAAACGCTTAAATTAATAATGTACGTATTGACACACGCATGTATTGATGCGTAGTACAACACATGTAAATATATAATCACACGCGAAAGTTAATTGCATGGAAACACCCTAGCTCCACTCTGTCCATTATTTTGCTTTTAAATCGCAGTCTTTGTTTATATAAAGAAACACTCGTCTTTTTCTTTCCTTTTTTTACATTGTTTTTTAAAACTTCCACGCCAATCATGTTAAGTCCTACAGACAGAGCACTCGCTATTTTTTTCGACTTTATTACATATTTAACCGCTGCGACCCGTTCCAGATTTCAGGTCATTTACTCTTTGGGTGTGGAGAAGGAAGTGGAATCTTATCGGCTATATATTTTATTTTATCAGCTTTACATCCTCTGCGAGTTCGCCCTGTATCTAATTATGGCCGTCACCATTTTTTTCCCCCCTTAAGACGAAGATTAATTTTCAAGTTAGTTACCGATCCGAGCACGCAGTGTTTCGCTCACGTGGTGTTACGAGACGCGCGTGTTTACAGTCATTTATTCAGTACGGGACGTCACGTGGTGTTACGAAATGCGCGTGTTTATTTATTTACTTAGTACATGACCACGTGATTATTTTAAGGCATCATAAGTAATTGTCTCTGTATGTGTAGTCATACGTGCGTGTAGAGCATCCATCCACACATCCGTCCGTCCGCCTGTCTGTCTATCTATCTGCTATTTGTGTCAGTATGTCTGTGTTTCTGCAAATCTCTTTTATTGTACCACAAGTATAGAATGCAAGCAGTGTATTATAATTCTCATTAATTGTTTTCATAAGTAAATGTACTATAATTCTCATTAATTGTTTTCATAAGTAAATGTACTATAATTCTCATTAATTGTTTTCATAAGTAAATGTATTATAATTCTCATTAATTGTTTTCATAAGTATAGTAAGCAAACAATGTATAATAATTCTCATTAATGTTTTTTTTTCTTCTAAAATTTGCTTTAAATCATTATTATTTTTCCTTGTTCATTTATTTTGTCTATTAAAAATGTGATTGTCTCAGAATGATGATGCTTTATTGATAGTAGTGATAACATCATAGTTCTAAAATTAGTTATCATTTTAATAGCCGCACGTATTAAAAATGTCGTCAGAGTTGACCATGTCTTGGTGGAAATGAAATTGGTACGAGTACGCACGGCTACTTGTAACGATTTGCAAAACGTAGAAAAGATAAAGTTTAGTTACAGGTATGCGTTTCAGCTGTGTTGTTAATAACTGGTGCAGTAGGCTACGACCTGAGCAACTTTAAAAAATAAAATCTGTTAAAGAAAAAGAACTCTCACCCATTTTTTTTCTTCCCACGCAATCTGTCGATTTTATAACGGACGTTTCACTCGCCCAATATCACCTGCTTCCTTTAGACATCCGTATCCTGTTTGCATATTTAGCCCAATCAGAATGCATATTACAGACGTCCGCTTTTTAACGCGAATATAGAAAGCCCTGATTTGCACACGCATTACGTACAGACAGTTTCGAAACAAGTGGCAGTAAAATTTCTTATATCGTGAAAATCATTAAGAAAACGACGATTTCTTACAGTTAAATCATTTTGGATATATATATATTATTCATGGAAGAACTTTTCTGTGTCTAGAAACTTCTAGGATAACAAAACAAAAGGTTTGTTAGAACTTGCTTGTGGGTTTGATTGAATTTGTGGACTCGCTTTTCTTTCTTTCTTTCTTTCTTTCTTTCTTTCTTTCTTTCTTTCTTTCTTTCTTTCTTTCTTTCTTTCTTTCTTTCTTTCTTTCTTTCTTTCTTTCTTTCTTTCTTTCTTTCTTTCTTTCTTTCTTTCTTTCTTTCTTTCTTTCTTTCTTTCTTTCTTTCTTTCTTTCTTTCTTTCTTTCTTTCTTTCTTTCTGCCTGCTTCTAACTATATATTTGTTTAATCAAACACATCGGCTTACCAAGGTATTTAGAAGAAATTATGTGAAATAAATTTTTATTATTTTATTGAGATAATATAATTGTATAAATGCATTCTACAAATAAAAATAGTTTTTGATATGTAAGAATGTATGAAGGAATAATCGGAGTTTGCAAGGTTGTTTTAAAATCTTTCATAAATAGGCATATGGAGTTTAAAACTTAGCTGGACGGCAACGATTCCAAATGTTTGGTAGCAAGTTATGGAATTTAACAAAAGTTGTTTCATGTACGCTATCATCCCGAGCATTTTTCAAAATGGATTCGGGTTTTCTTAATTTTGACTATACTGAATTAGGGTTGTCTTTGTTATTTGGTCTGTACTAGATTCGGGTTGTCTTCTTAATTTGGACTGTACTGGACTCGTGTTGTCTTAATTTGGATTGTACTGGATTCGTGTTGTCTTCTTAATTTGGACTGTACTGGATTCGTGTTGTCTTAATTTGGACTGTACTGGTTTCGAGTTGTCTAATTAATTTGGACTGTACTGGATTCGGGTTGTCTTAATTTGGACTGTACTGGATTCGGGTTGTCTTCTTAATTTGGACTGTACTCGATTCGGGTTGTCTTAATTTGGACTGTATTGGATTCGGGTTGTCTTAATTTGGACTATAGAGGATTCGGGTTGTCTTAATTTGGACTGTACTGGATTCGGGTTGTCTTAATTTGGACTGTATTGGATGCTTGTAATTACCTGGATTCGAATTCAACTTTAAAGAAACTTATAAAAAAAAACCGGGGGGTTTCTTGGAAATAGTGACCTAACTACATACATTTCTCTATAGCAGGACCTGGCTACTTACTCTGGTACCAACATCCGCCACCGGCAACCTCTCCTATCAAAGACCCCCACTCCATCCCGGCACGCCCTATCCTGTGCCTTATCTTTCTCCCGCCTATGCGCGCCATATTAAAATGCAACGTCATACTTCACATGGGGAAAAGAAGATAAATCAGTCAGAAATTTCCCTTGGACTTGATCATCTTCATGTGCTACCTAGTCGAGAGACGGCCCGATACCAATTGGGGTTAACTTCCACTACGCACAAGTAGGAGACAACGTGTCTCCGGTGTCGGTTGCTGCACGCGGTGTGTGACGAGACTGGATTTTCTGTTTTCAGTATAACGTTTACTGTTAGATCTATCAACACTTCTGCTGGATTGGCGGGGGGGGGGAGGGAAGAGTATATTCCAGTGCTAATCTCTGGATTGTGGACGTATTCCAGTGCCAGTCTGTCGAATGTGTGACGTATTCCAGTGCCAGTCTGTCGAATGTGTGACGTACTCCAGTGCTATTCTGTGGATTGTCTGACGTATTCGAGTGGTAATCTGTGGATTGTGTGACGTATCCCAGTTCTAATCTGATTGCTTGAATGCGTATTTGCATTGAGTGTGGAAAACAAACAAGCAAATAAAAAATAACCTAAGGTGGATAGAGATCAGGCAAGAAGTGGATTTAACTCATACAGTGTCTATATAAAAAATTGTTTGGTATTTGGCTTGTGAGATGTTGTCTTTCTTATACACATGCTTGTATCAGATTCAGTCAAATCTTTGTTTCATGTCGATAATGGCGTATCAGTCAAATCTTTGTTTCATGTCGATAATGGCGTATCATGAAAGGAAGTGATGCGCAATATCACGTGTCTTTGAAAGATTGAAAGAAAAACTATTCCTTAAATAAATAAATATTATTTTGCAGTTTATTTTGACTTAGTTTAGCGGAATTTCTAAACATTTTCGCATTTGGTCCTCTTAATTGTTTAATTGAAAACTACTCTGCCACATTTCTCTCTCTTTTTTAAATTTATTCTTCGCTGGAGAAGGCCGCATAGTTCATTAAGTAAAATAATTAATATTTTAAATAGCAAAAAGTACAGGCGTTTCTAAATAGCAATCATAATTAATTTTCAGTTGTTAATATTTGAAAACTTAAATTTCAAAAGAAGCGCATTTATTTGATAAACAGAGTCAGTGCGAATGATGCAACTGATCACATTCATTGACATGCTCGTGCTGATCTTTAAAACTGAGGGAAAATTTTAATCTTTGAGACGCGATCTGACTTGTTGACTTTCATAATAAAGAAAGTCTGCTCACAAATATAGGTTGATGCAAATAACACAAACATCTTCTTGCAAATTCTTTCAGATTTTGAAACTTTCCTGGGTGCAGAGAAGCATAAAAGTCAATCAGGGGTTTGGTTTCAAAAGTTCTTCTTAAGGAGTTGTCGGCCTGAAATCAATCAGTCCCATCTGCAACTTTTCAGTGGCTTTTTCAATGTCACAAGCAAAGGGTGAGCTGAGCAGGTCGAACTGTTGTTCCATTGCCTTGAAATCAGCAAACCTCCAGATAAATTCTTCTAATAAAGGCGTGGTCTGACACCTGTACTTGTCAGATAGTGCTTGTGAAACAGCCTGCGTCTTCGAAAGAGGAAAATGAGTTCTGCTCTTTCAGCTCAAAACGTTTAAGCCCCATTTGAAAGGATTTCACTTCCACGTACGATTCATGAGCAAATACACCTTTTCCTTGAAGTTTAATGTTCAGCTCATCGATGTTCGCATTATGTCCAAAGCTAATGCAAAATCACAAATTCATTCTTTACTCTGTATTAGTTATGAAAAGTCGCAAGAGATATCTTTCATAGAAAAAACATGAGAATCTCTACTTTGAGGTTCCACACCCTCTTTAGTACTTTTTCCCTATCTTAACCAGTGGACATGTGTGTGGTACAGCACATCAGTGAAATCAGCATCCATATCTTCCAATAGGTTTTGGAACTGCCTGTTTTTTCAGTCCCCTTGCTTTTATTTCATTCACTGCACACACGACTGGATCCACAACATGCTTAAGATTTAAAGAAGTACAGAGTCTTTCTTGATGTATGATGCAGTGAAAGTTCAGTACATTGTGCAGTGGGAAATCTTTAATTTTATCGTTCATTAACTTCACAATGCCGGAATGTTTACCTGTGAGTGAGCCAATTCAGTTGTAATACTTGCCAGCCTATCTAAGCTTAATCCAGATCTGATCAAACTGTTCATGACACGGTTGTACAAATCTTTCCCAGCACAAGTGCTTTTGAGAGATTCCATAGATAATAATTCCTCTGTAATGTCAAAGTTTTCATCAATTTCTGATTAAAAAAAAAAATAAGCAACTGTGCAGTATCCTGAAGATCAGTACTCTCATCCAAAGCAATAGAAAACCGCCGAAAAATATCACTGGCCTTTAACTGTTGTTCTTGAAGATTCACTGCAATTGCGTCTATACAACGAAGAATTGTTATTCCTGAAAATGATATGGCTTCTACTTTAAACTTGGCTTCAGGACACACAACAATGACAGCACCAACCATACATTCTTTAATAAATTATGTTTTAGAAAATGGTTTGTTTTGCTTTGCGATTTTGTTGGCCAACACGAAACTTGCCTTTGTTGCATTCTCTTCTAAAGATTAAGTTTTCTCAAACACAGCTTGCTGTTTTCAACTTTTTTTTTTTTTTTTTTTTTTTTAAGCAGATCAGTTGTTTTCTTTTGCAGTTCTTGTTTAGATAATTTTTTTCCAAAGTTACCGTGCTTAGTTTGAAAGTGACGTTTCAAATTGAACTCCTTGTAAACGGCAATAGTGTCTTGACAAATCAAACACACAGTTTCAACTCCAGCATCAGTAAAGAAATGCTTGACATTTGAACTCCTTGAAAACGACAATAGTGTCTTGACAAATTAAACACACAGCTTTAACTCCAACATCAGTACAGAAAATACTTGTCAGTCCACTCCTTGTTAAACGTATGGCATTCATCTTCAATTTTTTGCTTTCTAGATATCTTCGAACAGCTCATTTTAGCTAAACTTTGGCAGATAATAAAGCTCTTTTAAATGTAATGATCGATTCGGAAAATTCTTCACTTAACAACTTCGTGTTAATTGCGAGTCACTCGTCTGCCATGGCGGGTGCATACACTGTTCAAAAAAATCTTTTTGGCGCGGCGCGCTGGTTCCGATGACACACAGTCAAGACACACTGACGATGCAATCAGCCAATCACGAGCGTGTGAACAGTGAAAGACATCGCATGCGCGCGCACCTCGATCGAACCACCCGGTGGGGGAAAAAAATCATAGATATATGAACAGAATGTGAAATAAGCCAAACAAAATTCTATTGAAATTTCTATGGCTTTTCCCCACTAGGTGTGTATTTGGCATCGCGTGGTTACATTCTCTCAAAATTAGAAAGAAATTTTACAATTGAGAAATTTAAGTAGTGTGAACATAGGACTTGTTCGTAGGCCGCATGAAAACCCCTTTTGGGCCGCACGAAAACCCCTGGTGGGCCGCATGAAAGCTGGCTAGCTGGCCATAGTTTGCCCACGGGTTATTTTTAGATGTAGGAAGATGAAAAATTCGTATTCTCTCTCTCTCTCTCTCTCTCTCTCTCTCTCTCTCTCTCTCTCTCTCTCTCTCTCTCTCTCTCTCTCTCTCTCTCTCTCCCCGTTCCCTCTCAGTACGACCACTATAGATTGTTGTTCAGTTTATATCTAGTTGAACTATTCGGATTGTAAAAGGATTAGGATCTGTTTCAAGAGTGGGTTCCTGTATTCTCGTCTTTTTCAACTCACTTGCGCGTTTTGACACGGCCAAAGCCTGGTCCTGCTGTCAAGAGTCTTGATCAGAATGCTTTTTCATCATTTTCTCTCAACATGAGCCTCTTGACTCGGCTGGTGCCTCATCGCCTCTTGACTCGGCTAATGCTTCGTCGTAGTGTCTCCTTGTCAGGAACTTGAAGCCGTTCTTGCCACATTTCCGAAGATGGATCTGAATCACCACTTCTGCAGCATAGCCAACAGACTGAGAGGCAGCCCAAATGGATACACACGCACGAAAACTGCAAGGCCCTCTTTAGACAGTGTCTTGTTCGTGTTGTGAAATACACGTCATTTTTTACTGGTTGCATGGTCTCTGATGGAATTACGAGATGTGTACATCGGCTTTAAAAACAACAAACTAACAGACAAAACTCCTAAACATTAATTTCTTCATTTATGTTTTCCTGTGAATTCCTTCCAATTTGTGGAACATTTATTTGTAACAATGACTTTAAAATAACAGTCGTTGAAATGCAGTTAGTTTTATTAGCTATGAGGCCACATCACTGCATAGATATATGAATAAATGCCGTTAGATTTTTAAATAACTGGTTAAACTGTAGTTAGTACAATTAGCTACGAGGCCAATGTCACTACATAAGGAAAGTGAATATTTGACGTTAGATTTTAAAATTACTGTTTTTGCACTGTACATTTAGCTATGAGGCCATAAAGTGAAAAAATATATACAATTAGAATTTCAAAATAACTGGTGTTCAACTGTAGCTAGTACAATTATCTATGAGGCTAAACTTCACTACATTTAGAAAATGAAAAAATAAATGCAGTTAGATTTCGAAACAGCAAGCGTTCTGTAATTCTGTAATTTTAATGTCTGTCTGTGTTCTCTCACAGATTTCAGTTCACGAATGCCTCAAACTTTGGTGTGGTATTTATAACTTGAACTTCATTTAATCCTGTTTATCAAAACACATGTGTGATGTAAATGTAGTTTGTTAATCACCATTTGATTTACCTTTGGGCTACCTTGGTGCGGAATTACATCTCTGAAATGGTTGATCTCTGCGAAGTCTCACAGGAAGAGGAAATGATGTGTGGCTTCACTTGATAAACAATCACAAATGGATTGTTCCATTTCGGTCCCTTTTCCATCTCTGCGTCGTTATCGTGTCCTTTACATATGTCGCTTACACAGACTGTGTGTTAGAGAAAGTTGTGTATCAATGTGTTTGTGTGTCAGTATGTGTTTGTGCACATGCATTCTTGCAATCTCAGGTTAAGAGACCTATTGCTGTTTCAATAAAATTCTTCCAAATTTACATTTTGTCTTTTAAATTTATTCTAAACTAAAATTATGTCACGGCTTGACAACTCGAGCCTGGAGGCCTTGGTCGCTAATAACGATGTCTTCCCGATCTTGCACTGGCATCCATCTCCAGTCGCCTGCTACTCGGAGTCTCGCGACGACCTTTCCGATGACGTAAAAAACGCTTTAATCAGATTCGTACGTCACATTGTTGGTTGTGCCATACGTGTTGTTGTGAACGAATGAGGAACGGGATCAGTTTGTCTCATTCCATTTGATAATTACACGCTGCGCTTTCGCCACGTTCTTCACCATCATTTTTCTCTCTTTGTTAACAGCAGGGTGAAAGGTCAATCGATTTCTGTCCTACAGTTCTGGAAACATTGCTCAGTATCCAACCGACAATTACACGCGAGGTGTGTAAACCTAGTGCACGCACACAAGCGCATATTTCAATTGAGAAAAATGTTTATGTGTTCTAGTGCACGCACAAAGCGCACATTTCGATTGAGAAAAATGTTTATGTTTGTGTTCCAGTGCACGCACAAAGCGCACATTTCGATTGAGAAAAATGTTTATGTTTGTGTTCCAGTGCACGCACAAAGCGCACATTTCGATTGAGAAAAATGTTTATGTTTGTGTTCCAGTGCACGCACAAAGCGCACATTTCGATTGAGAAAAATGTTTATGTATGTGTTTGATTGTACGTATAAGTATATGCGACGCAGATGTTCATTCGCGCTTTTAAAAAAGAAAATTACTGGTGCTTATATTTTACAGATATTTTTTTAAAAGAAGATAATGGTAAATGATGAGTGAAAATATTTATTATTAAACCCGTCACTCCTCCTCCTGCTTAGTGTTATCACCTGCAGCAATAACCACAGTTCGCCTGATTATAATAACATCAGATTTGATAATACGATTATTTCCCATAACTCCCTTGGATTATAGTCTGCTTCACTTAATTGTCGCTTACTATTGTATTGTCAGAGTCGCTCACTATTACGTTATTTATTGTCAGAGCCGCTCACTATTACGTTATTTATTGTCAGAGCCGCTCACTATTACGTTATTTATTGTCAGAGTCGCTCACTATTACGTTATTTATTGTCAGAATCGCTCACTATTACGTTATTTATTTCCACAGCTGCTCGCTATTACGTTATTTATTGTCAGAGCCACTCACCATTGCGTTATTTATTGTCAGAGTCGCTCTCTATTGTATTTATTGTCAGAATCGCTCACCATTGCGTTATTTATTGTCACAGTCGCTCTCTATTGTATTTATTGTCAGAATCGCTCACTATTGCGTTATTTATTGTCAGAGTCGCTAACTATTGTGTTATTTATTATCAGAGTTGCTCACTATTGCGTTATTTATTGTCATTGTCGCTCACTATTGTATTGTCAGAGCCGCTCAGCATTGCGTTATTTATTGTCAGAGTCGCTCTTTAGAGTAGTATTTATTATCAGAGTAGCTGACTACTGCCTTATTGTCAGAGCCGCTCAGCATTGCGTTATTTATTGTCAGAGTCGCTCTTTAGAGTAGTATTTATTATCAGAGTAGCTGACTACTGCCTTATTGTCAGAGCCGCTCAGCATTGCGTTATTTATTGTCAGAGTCGCTAACTATTGCGTTATTTATTGTCAACCTATTCTCAAACAATCCCTACGCTCGGTCGTGATATTGCTTAGCTGTCTTTAGCTGTGTAATGACACTTTTCCGGTCGTGATATTGCTTAGCCGTCTTTAGCTGTGTAATGACACTTTTCCGGTCGTGATATTGCTTAGCCGTCTTTAGCTGTGTAATGACACCTTTCCGGTCGCTATATTGCGTAGCTGTCTTTAGCTTTGTAATGTAATGACACTTTTCCGGTCATGATATTGTTTAGCTGTCTTTAGCTTAGTAACTACATTTTTCCGGTCATGATATTGTTTAGCTGTCTTTAGCTTAGTAACTACATTTTTCCGGTCATGATATTGCTTAGCTGTCTTTAGCTTTGTAATGACACTTTTGCGGTCTTACGACTCGAATATGATCACAGTAGCATCCTTCTGAGATAATCGCTCTTTTTACGGTCTATAATGGCTATAATTCTTTTCAGTTTCGGTAGTCAATGGAAGTATGCTAGCTAGAGTAGGATTCTTCTGAGGTAATGAGTAAATTTACGAGACATACTTAACGGTATTAATTCTGTTCAATTCAGAAGTCAGGGGAAAGTTAGTGCCAACTAGTGTTGTAATATATTCCTTTCTTACGCATGGCACTCATGAGTTGTTTATTACTTTAACTAGTGTTGTAATATATTCCTTTCTTTCGCATGGCGCTCATGAGTTGTTTATTACATTAATAACGACCTTGCTCGTGCGTGCTTAGCGCAGGGTTTCAAAGCCGTACGAAATTTTTATCATCGTTGTTGTCCGGTTTAAGGCTGTACGTTTATTGTAATAGTATTCTTGTTGTCCAGTTTAAGGCTGTACGTTATTGTAATAGTATTCTTGTTGTCCAGTTTAAGGCTGTACGTTATTGTAATAGTATTCTTGTTGTCTGGTTTTCTTACGTTTTATTGCGTTCTTATAACGGTTACTCTTGCCTGGTTTCGCTTTTACATGTTATTACATTATTGTAATACTAATTAGTATAGTATTGTTTTTGTCGGATTTCAGGTTTGTTTGTTTTTTTTAACTGTAATAGATTTTTCTATGGCTTGTCGTTAGCTTCACAAGCTGTATATTATTGAAATAGTACTCTCTATTGCTTGTCACTAGTGGTACTTCATTTTTCAAACAGAGGTTTTGTTTGCTTGCTTGCTTGTTTGCTGGTCACTAGATTTTCAAGATGTTATTATAGCAGTGTGCTTTATGGCTGATGAGTCAGTTGATCGAAAAGATCAGATTCATTGCGCGAATAAATGCAGGTTGTGCATTATAAATTGACGTATATTTAATAGGTGCGCTAGCTGCCCGGTGAAAAAAAAAACATTTCCTTTCCACTGTTGGCAGAACCGAAGATACTTGAAGATGGTCTCAACATGACGAGTAAGATGTTTGTTACACAACAGTGGTACCGTTTGCGCTTCAGTGTTGGAAATAAATATTTTGTGTGTTCAGAAAAATAATTATCGTTTACGTCAATAGTATGGCTTGTACATCTGTCTTTGGCTGTAGGTCCTTTGTTTAGTCGTACAATTTCAGAACAAGTTGAAATCATGGCTTGGACACTTACCAACCAGGAATCAGTGTTGCCAGCATCTTTTTGGTCGGCTCCCAAATTCTTCCGAAAACGATCTATTTATGAGACTCTTGCATTGAAATGATATGATAATACGATCTCTATTTATGAGACTCTTGCATTGAAATGATATGATTATACGATCTCTCTATTTATGAGACTCTTGCATTGAAATGATACCTGCACCTGCTCGCAGCGTGCTGAAAAGAAGTGCCATTTTCAAATAACGCATTGTTTCATTTAAAACTTTTGCAAATAGTACCGCATTTTATTTTCATCATTTTCCCACAGTTTTTGACAAGGGTTATCTGCGCATTCAACCCTTCATACCTAATAGCTTGTTAAATGTTTGCGTTGACAGCACAATTAAATGAGTTAGGTGGGTGTTCGCAATAATTGCTCTAAGTGGAGTGTGATTTTACAGTCTAGAGGAAAGTGGTCTTTTGTTCTTTAACGTAATGTTTACTTTCACCAAGAATTCTCTCCCTTGTTGGAAAGAAACCCAAAAGAAAACAACGCATTATAACATCAGTTGCAGTAATTGTAGAAGATTCAAAACTAAGCATCTCTATAACGTGAACTCTACCTCCCACCTCACCCTCCCAAATCTTTTCTTCCCTTTGCCTCTTAACGAAAACGTGCAATCAAAATACATTGGTTTAGTCCATTGCTGTTTCTAAATTAGTCTGCAATCCTTTATATTTCAAATCAGCCGTATAGTTATCATTATTTGACTTCAGTTATCGGTGATTGTCATGTCCTGATGAAAATAATTCCTATTCTCTTACATTGTGAAATGAAATGCATTAACAATGTGAAAAGTAGTGCATAAACATTATGAAAATTAGTTAGTACATGGACAGTGTTAAAGATAGTGTGTGAACATTGCGAAAAGTAATAGACGAGTTTTTAAAGATAAAGAATAATATTGTGAAAAATAATGCATGGATATTTTTTTAAATACAAGGTTGTGTATAAACATTGTGGAAAGAATGCATGAACATTGTTAATGGTAGTGCAAGAACATTGTGGAAAGTAGTGGCTGAACATTGTGGAAAGTAGTGCCTGAACATTGTGGAAAGTAGTAGTGGCTGAACATTGTGGAAAGTAGTGCCTGAACATTGTTAATGGCAGTGCCTGAACATTGTGGAAAGTAGTGGCTGAACATTGTTAATGGTAGTTCATGAACATTGTGGAAAGTTGTGCCTGAGTGTTGTTAAAGTTAGTACATTCACAGCGTTTGACGCTGGAAGTCAGGATTACTCTGTTGAAAAATATGCAATCAGTTAAGTTTAATAGGAAAATGGAATGTTCTGTGTTTATTTGTAAATGCTCGCATTACCTGTATGCTTTTCAGTACTCCTGCGCTCTGACCATACTGTCTTCTGTCTTTGCTCCCCTTCTCTCTCTCTCCTCCCCCCCTCTCTCCTCCCCACACAAATGCCGCCGCACAAATACATATACACACATTCATGCAAAATACAAAAGAAAAAATATATATACCAAGAAATAAAAATACAAAAGAGATAAAATATATACACCAAGAAATAAAAATACAAAAGAACAATATATATATACCAAGAAATAAAAATACAAAAGAGATAAAATATATACACCAAGAAATAAAAAGGCAAGCAGAGTAATTGTAGCAATTATATTCTGAATGGAAATGCATGGACGGTTGCTGGCTAGAAGCCCTTATTAATAGCTTATTAGCTGGATGCAAGCAAGCAAGCCAGCAGTTAAGCACACACGCGCCTTGAAAATAAACATTTAAAAAAGGTCTGCCTGTAAAGGGAAAGCAGCTTTAATCTTTTGGCTTGTGATACAGTGATCTGAGACATTAACGAAGCGTGTGATGGCGTCGTAAGGTGTGGGTGGGGACGAAAAGGATATAAATAATAAGAAAGCAGATCATAGTTACACGGCAACAAAACGAGACAAGAAAAGCAAGGGCACAAGTGTGCCTTGTTATAATAAAATAATGCATCAACTTCAGGAGCATATTAATGTCCATGCCAGCGAGTGGGCTTGTTGCTCTCAGAACACATCTGTATTTCAGTACTGATGTTTTCCTTGTAACTGACACAATGTACATCATTGCATTCTTGTCTTTTATCTTCTCTTTCTCCTCAACCATTTCGGTTGTATTCTGTTCCTCCATTGTTCCCTACATCTTTTCTGTCCCTCCCTCACTCATCATGTCTATCTATCTATTTCTCTATCTATCTATCTATCTATCTATCTATCTATCTATCTATCTATCTATCTATCTATCTATCTATCTATCTATCTATCTATCTATCTATCTATCTATCTACCTTTCTATCTATATATATCTATCTATCTACTATCTATCTGTCTGTCTCTCTCTCTCTCTATCTATCTATCTACCTATCTCTCTCTCTCTCTCTCTCTCTCTATCTATCTATCTATCTATCTATCTATCTATCTGTCTGCTTACCTGCCTGCCATCTATCTATCTATCTATCTATCTGCTGGTTGGCTGATATATGTCTGTCTGCAGTACACCTGACTTCCTGTTTGTTTTTCTATCTGTTTACATATCATTATATTTCTCTTTATACCTGTCTACACGTATTGCTTAATTCTCTCTTCGCGTCTATCTCTTTTTTTGTTGCTCTCGCTCGCTAAAATATTAGTTTATATTTATATTTCCCAAGTTCACCTTCTGGTACATTTGATTAATATTTTCTTTTTTGTTTTGGCTACCGTACTAGCTTGTGTGTTTGTTCCTTTATTTTTTCTTGCACGAAAAGTAAAATAATGTTTGAATTGTTTTATCTTAATGTTTCAGTGTGGAATAGACGTAAACAAGCCGAACTCCTACGACCAGACAGCTTTGGATATTGTCAACAAGTTTACCACAAGTAGGGCTGCCAAAGAGTTAAAACAGCTCCTCAAAGGTAGGAAGCCAGTTTATATATTTTAAAATTGAAATCAGGACACTATTCCGTAGACTCCAGCTCACCGTTAAAAAAAAAGGAAGGACTTTTCTCTTTATTTTATCATATTAAAGGTGCAGTTCATTTCTGTGTTTTTATCTTCAGTGTGGAAAACTATTTTTTATATTATCTTCTTAAAGTTACGAAGTTAATCTATAAATTTTCTTCTTAAAGTTATTATGTTAATCTGCAAATCTGCAAATTTTATTCTTAAAGTTACAAAGTTAATCTGTATTTTTTTTTACTTTGTGAATATTATCTCCAACTTCTCTATTATAAAGGTAGAAAGTTATTCTCCAGATTCTCTTCTTAAAGGTGGAAATTTTATTTGGATGGTGCTAATGCGATTATGTATGTTGTTATTGTATGCCACACTCAGTCCTTATGCTCTTCATAGTATATGCATGAAGGAAGCCACAAATTGATGTGACTGGTTGCATACTGGACATATAGATAGACTGATAGCTGGCCTGCCCCATATCACACTTCCTCATGCTTAGATATATATAGACAATTGATAGAAAAAACCGAATGCCTGGTGAATGACCTGGTGGCTTTAATTAGTAACAGAAAAATATATACAGACCAATGGCTGCATTAAAGAATCAATTTCACAGGGCCAAAGAGTGTTAGCTATTGGCGCAGTAGATATGAACTAGATATGCACACACTCTGTGTAAATAATATTAATTATTTATTCTACAATTAGTAATACACTCATAAGAAAAGTATTTAATTCTTATCTCAGTACAGGAGATGATTAGTACAGATCCTTCAAATGTTTATTGCAGATAAATGCAATACTTTCCTATGAGCGACTACCAGTTTAGTCTAGAATGAATAGATTGGTAGTTAGTAGCATAGTTCGGGATAGTACTAGTAGCCATGAGCTAGAACTGGACTAAACTGGAGTCAGGTACATGGAGCAACTCGGATGGAGATGCAAAGCTTGCATATTTAAAAAAAAATTTTTTTATGCAGGAAGAATTTCCTTGTAGTCATGTATGGGAACAAAGTCATGTACAATTCCACATCGAGTGGCTTGTCTTTAGTACACTATAGAAGTCTCATGAAATAATATCATTTGTTATTTAACGAGTTTGGTGTTTTTCGAAAGAGTTGAAAAACCAGGCCCTCGGTCCGGATTGGACTATGCCAAACCGTATCTAGAATCTCATGATCTAATCATTTTGTGCAGTCACTTCCGCTCTCCTCTCGCGATTTATTCTACTCTTTCTTTGTCAAAAGAGTCCCCCCCCCCCTCCCAGTTTTGAGGGTCGTCCCTACTTCTTCTCATTAAAAGATAAATAAAAATTAGAAATTAAATTATCAGCATTTAAAACACATTTATATCCTCATGTCTAAAAAAAAAAAAAATTAGAGCCTTTAATAGTTCAAACTTTGTAAACTTAAGTGCTGGATGTGTGTTATGCTTAGCCAAAACGTTTTGTCTCTTGGTACGTATTTGCGTCTTAATGTATTTGATTGCTGTTAATGATTTTCAAATGACTTTTATTTAAGAAATTAGTAGCATACTAAGGCAGATAAAAAAAAAAATTAAAATTCACTATGTATTAATGCATTATATTATCAACATACTTTTCGCAGTCCTATATATTATGCATCGTTTTTTTTAGAACCAGTTTTGGGACGCTTTCAATTTTACGAAATATGATAGTTAATGCCATATTTGCTGTTGGATTTTGTATCAGTTTAGTCTTATTTTATGTGTTTGTTTCATGGATAGTATATCAAACTGCATTAAATTTCTTGACAGAATTAACCGCTACATTGACTATATGCGCCTCTATAAATCGTTACATGCATGTGAACATCTATATAAGTTATGAACATACTTTACAATAAATGAACGGTTTATTGATAGTATATACACTGAATGGTGTGTGTGTGTGTGTGTGTGTAGCAAAAAAAATTACACCTATGGATTACCTTATACTCTAGATATGTGACCTTCGAGGCATTATGGTTCAGGTAGTCGTTTCTGCGCTAGAGGAAAACAAAGTACCTACTATTGTTAGTGTTAAATCTTCTCTACGTTTTATTCGCATACTCATGTTTGTCGCTGCCATAAGGTTATAAATTTAACCTGTCGATTTTATGTCAGTTAGGTGTCTATTAATGCATATAATAAATCAATTTTCTGATACATAAGTATCAACATTGTGCATATTATAGTGCACCTTTCGGTTATGTTGAGTATTTGCATATTTCGTTCATAGTTATGAAGATTTTATCGCAGCAATAAGATACAAATCGACAGCTTTAGGTTGTCGGAATGTTAGCTTCTAGCCGAATTTTTCCAACATAGTTTGTATGTGTCGTTTGTTGCATCTTTAAGCAAGTAGGGGACACGAGTCGTAACTGGGTCAGACGACAAAGCAGGTAACGTATATGCAAGCCAGTGCATACACCTTGTGGGGTCATGTTCGGAAATTAGAACGTGTGCAGTGTACCATGATGGGCTTAGTTCTTGACTATAAGCGCCTGATTGTGACTCACCTGTATCCGGTGACTCAGCCTGATCCCAGTTACAGGAAAAGGAGCAGCAGTTGACAATCGAACCTATGTGAGTTCAAATGCTGTCTTTTCACCCCTGGCTATATCTCAGTGCTTGTTTGACAAACTCTTAGACGCTGTGATCTTTAGTTCCTAAACAATGGAGTCTAAATAGAGTTCGACCAGTCGTGTTTGTTTTGCAGTTTGATAACATAATTTTGGACCTGTGTTATTCAGTTGAGCTCAGACGGAGTCTTTGACTCTCCAGTGTTACTTTCAGGATCCATATTTTCTTTCTTTCTTTCTTTCTTATCTTTTTATTGTTTTGTTTCTTGGATTTGCTTTCACTTAAAATAAAGTAATAAATAAACTTGAAGGAGAACTTACATTATTAAAAAAACATATTTGAGCATATCATTGCATGTCCTGGACAGATTAAAAGCCTATAGTTGTGTAAACTGTATAGGTGTTAGCCTTGACTTGCCCCTCCCCTCCTCCTCTTCCCTAGCTCGATTTGAGCTGGTATATTATTCTGTATTCAGCGCCATCACATTTCTGCTCTCTGCCGCCAAGAGGAGTAAAAGCTGCTTTAATTGTTAAAAGGGGGTTCACAACCACGTTCATTATTAAAGAGGGCTCACACGGTCAAAGGTTCACACTGTCTTTGAAGGAAATGCATCACTCCCCAAGTCTTCCCCAGGGGAAAGGAGCAAACACTTTTCATTGGCCGTGGGGAATCAAATTCAGGTATACATTATGTCGGCATTGAAAGGTAAACAATTGAAATATGAATCATTACACTAGTTATAAGTATTCGCGTTGTTTTGAGCCTTTTGTTGGTTGTGATTATTTATTAGGTTATAATTCTTTTCCTGGTTATAAAGGTTTTCTTACAGATCACGACACCAGTAATTGCTTAGTCAGTGGCAAGCTTTTTTGACCTAGAAACACTTCATGTAAATTACAGAACAACCTGTCTTTTGTGCAGGGTCGTTCGCCTAGAAACGAAATTTTCCCGCCCTCCTTTAGAGAGAAATAGAGAGAGAGGGATATGAAGGGGAGTATCTTTCTCATGGTGTGAATGGCAGTAACACATTCGCCTTTCTGTCGACCAGTGTAGTGTGTGTTCGCTGGTGTAGAAGACACAGCTTTATATAATTTAGTGCCGGCAGTTCGCGCTTGCCTTTGCGAAATCCAACATTCAAGCTCTCCATACCCTCCCTACCCCGTGCCTCCTTTTCCAGAACCATTACATTATGTGTATACCTGTTTACAGAGCAGAGTGTTGACATCGTGATGAGGAACCATTACATTAAATGTATACCTGTTTACAGAGCAGAGCGTTGACATCGTGATGAGGAATCATTACATTAAATGTATACCTGTTTACAGAGCAGAGCGTTGACATCGTGATGAGGAACCATTACATTATGTGTATTACTGTTTACAGAGCAGAGCGTTGACATCATGGTGAGGAACCATTACATTATGTGTATTACTGTTTACAGAGCAGAGCGTTGACATCGTGGTGAGGAACCATTACATTATGTGTATTACTGTTTACAGAGCAGAGCGTTGACATCGTGGTGAGGAACCATGTTTGTTACCTAAACAAAGACATTTGTTGCCTTCCTTTCTTTCACATCGATATGGAGATAGCTTAATTGATCGCGCTCATTTTTATTTTTTTTAAGGGAGCTATCTAATGAGACTGTCGAGAGTTTTTTTTTTAAAACCATTGTTTGTTGAGTTCCACGAGTTCCTTCGGTGTGTTCATGCCTTTAGTGATTTACCGATGACTAGGATGTTCATGCTTTTAGTGATTTAACAGATAGGCAGTGTGTCCTAACTTACATTCGCTTGCATATATTATTTGACAATCAGTCCACTCGTTGCTGTTGTTTTTTTTTTTTGTTTTTTTTTTTACTTCAGTCCTAAAGCCAGGTCTTTCGTTTATCCGTACAAGCTCTGGAGAGTGACACAGATCTACCCAAAATTAAAACGGTTGAATCAGACCTAGAACTATTCAAGCACTTTATCTTCAGGATATACGTCTTAGATCTATCATGGACAAGGCGCTATATAAAACAGTTGGGTATCGTTAACGTCGTTATCAGCATCAACACTATCATCCTTCTAATCAGGAGCAAGACGAGGCAGACGACGGAAAGTCGAATTTTTTTTTTTCTTTTTATGAAAAAAGAAAGAAAACAAAAACCGCAGAAATTTGTGAAGTGAGGTAATGTATACATTGACTAGGGTTCAGCTTTTGAAAAAAAAAAGATAAAAAAGAAAAAATGAAAAACCTCGAAACACCCTAAATGTTTAATTACCAGGTGATACTGAAATGGGTAAGATGTTGTGCCGACCTGGGACATAAATTTGAAATGTCAACACGTCCTGTTGGAACACTGTGGACTTGTTTACAGCTTAAATTATGACATGACAAAGTTTTTTGTATGTTTGTTGTTGTTTTAAGAATGCGTTTTTATGTCAGCGCGTAAGTGAGCGAGTGTAGAGAGAAAGGGAAGAGAAACGTGTTGAGGAAAGACAAAATAGCGGACATGATGCATCGTTGGGTTTACCTTATGACTCTTTTGTCTGTAAAAATGTATTAGCCAAGATGGACAGTGAATTTAAGCCGGTATTACTCGTGCAGTCGCTTGATCGTGCTAGCCAGTACGTCTTACGGCACGAGCGAATCTAGAGAGAGAAAAACACCTTAGCAACCAGACCTTCATCCATTACGTTGTAATTTAACATGACACGTTTCTGTGTAGCGTTGTACTGTTATTTTTTTTTTTTTTAAAAAAAAACACACCAAAACAAATCGTTGCTTTTATATAGCACTTTTATTTTTGAAGCAAAGGCATTGCAGTCTTTATTTAAATTTTATCAGATACAAACTGGTGTGTGTGTGTGTGTGTGTGTGTGTGTGTGTGTGTGTGTGTGTGTGTGTGTGTGTGTGTGTGTGTGTGTGTTTTATAACGCCTGAGATATAAAATTACACTGTATCCCCACTGATACATTTAGATGTTGTCGGTTCGGTACCGGAAAAGGCCTGTGATTGAAATTTGTCTGACCGATAGTTGCATTGATATGGCTACTGACTGTAACGTAAAAACTGATATACTTATCAGTACTGGAAGATATTGTTTTATTCACTTATAGATATAACTGACAGATATAAGTTAGTGCTGTAATCATTCAAGTTAAAAAGCAGACTCTAATCGAAGTAAGAAAGTTACTGATATAGTGACAGATACAACAATTAATTTTATGATCCATTGGTGAATCAATTCTTTTAGAGACATACATTTTTTTTTTTAATTTAAAAAAATCACATCTATCAGTGCATTAAATTTGGAATTATAAAATACTACAAGAACAGATTGAAATTGATCTTAGACCTATATATATGTATACACATGATTTGCCAAGTTCAATCTGGCCAGTACCAGGGAGGAAATTACATTGTAATGCGGATGTCTGACAGACGGATTTATCAGGCAGCTTCCGTTTCTTCGGCAACCTGAAGTGAACAACGGCAGAATCAAATAACACGACATAGGAGTCAGAAGTTTAATGAAGGACTACTATCAATGAAGGAAACCAGTTAAAAATAAATTCCGATATAAATTAAGTTACTTTTGTAGATACGTTCTCTATTGATTTCTTTTTTTTTTGCTTTTGAACAAATGGGCATGCCACCATTAATTTGGGTAGGTTTACATAAATTAGATGACTTGGAATACATTCCATAATGGATCAAATTGTGCAGATTGTACTTTGTGTGCTGTTTCTTCCTTCTGTAAATAAGATAGATTGTAATACTTTTTTATGATCGACTAGTCTTTGTTTTTGTGGCTCTTTTCCTGTAACTCTTTGCGCTCTTGGCTAGTAGCACTAGTACATAAAACGCCGCGTGAAACGCTGTAATTGTAAACGATGAGGTATTGAATTTATAAATACTGTCCAAAGATATTTCCATATTCAGTGATGTAACCATATTTCATGATTTGTATGTCAGCTATGGAACCACGCAATTCACAGTCTGTGAATTACCAGGGTGGGACTAAAGTGCAGTACAGCATATTCATGCTAAGAAATTTCATTGAACAATCGTACAGAGAGACAAAGGAAAACATAATCGGTACAAAATGATTTCTCCCCCCCCTCCATTTAGCTCCCCCCTCCCCCCCCCATTTGACTAGTAACACCGCTCGTGTGATTATGAGTCATCAAGACCAATATGAAGCACACTGATGTTACTGAACTTAATCAGTGTTTATGCGCAATACGAACACAGGATAAAACATAAACATTAAAAAAAATGCCCTCGTTAGCGTACACACTCTAATTTCAGACTGGTGGCGGACGAAAGGATGGCTCCTTTGTGGCTTTAAAAAATAAATACAAACTCATCCACCCCTCGTTATCTTCCTTCTCCCATTGTGCATGTCAAGGCCATGTTAACAGATATGTAAATAAGCATGGACCGAGAGTAAATCAATACGAAAGCTATTTTCACTCTTCGATTTTCAGAACCAATATTTAAATGTTTAAAATACTAATGTATAATATTTATTAAAATAAACAACATAGGAATCAACTTATTGTCCCAGGACCCTGCATATATAAATCAACTCAACCCAGGTTGAGTATTAAGCAATTAAGCAACTCACCCAGTGACGCTAACCAGTTCTAGATGGCTCGCTATTAAAGCGACCTATGATCTGATACTGTTCAATAACAAATCTAAAAAAGAAGAGTTAAACAAAAGTGATCTGTTAGGAAAGTACCTTATTCTTAGCACTTTGATTTTGTTTTTTTATCAATTCCAGTCTTAAATGATGATAGTTAGCTGAGAAGAGCAAGCCTTTCTTGGTTTTGTCGTTATCTGCTTCAGATTGCTTTGAACTACTGCACTCTACTTCAGTATGTTGGTACGTGTGTCCGACACTATTCTTAAACTTACTGGCAACAGGGTTGCTGAAAATTGGTTACGTGAATCTCCGTTCCAGAACCATACGGCAGGAGTTGGGTCTGGCTTAGTCTTGAGAGATTGCACACCGAATTCTTGGAACATTTCTGGTAGCATGCCGAGAGGTGCACGTTAGACCCATTATCCAAATAGGTAAAGTGAGCCTCTGACATTATTGCAGAGCCAGTGACAACTTACATCATAAGAAGGTCATGTAAAATTAACTGTTGATTCATTCACTTTTGCTCTGATTTTTATTATGAGAAATAGACTCACAATTTGATTATTGATTACTAACTTGACTATTTCATTGTTAGGATATAGACTGAATAAGTGGTGGACATTATCTGAACATTCATCCTCAGTAGCAGTATGAGGGCCTGTATTATTTTCAACTGTATTCATTTGTATGTTTTGATTGTTGATTTAATAAATTTATTATTGCTTTATTTGACCTTCTTACGCATATTATCTAAATGATATGTTTGGAGTAATAGTGAGTAGATGGGGGACTCATTAAAATAACTTAAAAGTGGACCCAATTACTCCTTTAAGTAAGAAGTTCCACCTATGGAAGAAATTATGTCAGTAATACGTCTATCTAAATGTTGTGAGTAATGGGTAGAATTTCTGCAGCGCCAAGTACCTGCAAAGTGGGAGACATGTTGAGTGTCTTATTGAGATCTATTATTAATATGTGAATTAAGATCCCAATCACTTGTATTTAGTTATTACTTATTTACTTATTAATTAGAATATAATAATAATCATAACCAGCATGGCGTCACACAGTATTTCCTTTAGAGATTTTTTTGTAATTTCTGGCTTAAAGACACTTAATATGCATATATGGTTACATATTTTTAAAAATTCGTTTTTTTATAATCACTTTTTTTTTAAAGCAAATTATTTTGCATAATCTGTTCAAACGCAAGACATCAGCTGCTCATTGAAACATGTCAGAACTGCACACGCATATGCTAGTGCAGCATGACGGAATATGTATTGTCAATGTTTCAGAAAATTGACGCCGCAAATATAGCATATTGTCAGTGTTTCAGAAAATTGACTCCGCGTCGTTTTTCGGACGTGAGTTCCGTTAGATAATTTCACGTTTGGTAGGGCCTAATGTAATGAAAACTTTGTGTAAAGCGCACTGACATTAAAAATGCAATCTCCCGGAGATGGGTATACTTTTGAACAATTTATCAGCTTGATATGTATTCCGTCATGTGTAGCGCGCTGTTCTTTACGACGCCATGCATACTGCACTGTTCTATTAGATACTAAATGGGCGACTGGTCGCAAAATTCACTTTAGTTTCCTTTTTTCTTTAACTAGACATTCCGGGGACTTCGTAGTGTAAGCGAAGTCTCCACCCCCCCCCCCTCTTTTTTAAAGTTGTCATACACAGCGTTTTTGCTCGCAAGTGGCGGTTTGACTTGCACAGTGTATACAGATCGTGAAAACTATTTTCTAATTTTTAACATGCAGGGTTAAATTTGGAGTTGGGTATTTAAGCATGGGATTTGCTTGCATGTTGGCTTTCGAATTTGTTGTAACTTTAATGGTGGATTAATGGACTTCTTAAAATGATTGACTGTTTTGCTTTGTTTTCCTTCTTTCCCTTCTTTTTTTTTTTCCTCAGGGAAGAACGGGAAGATTCCAAGTCCGGACAGAATCCTGAGAAAGCTATAAATATAATAAATATGATAATGGGTTTGGGAAAGAACGAGTACACATATCTCTCTCATATATATCTCTGCGTTCATCATGTGTATGCGTGTTATTTTATATTTTTATCATCTTTCCTATGATTGCATAAAATTGAAAAAGTGTGTGTTTTCGAAGTTGTGATAATTTTATTGATAATTGAAATACTGGCAGAGGTGTGGCAACATTTCGCTTTCCAGCATCTGCTCATTGCTTAGATACGATGAAAAGATTTTAAACAACATATTCGGTACAAATGATTGAGAAGAAAAATCTTTTCTATGTAGGTCACGGATAGAAATCAGTTGGCGGACTTGGTGCTCTTTCTAAAGAAATCCCCCCCCCCCCCCCCGATCCGTGCCGTATTGCTTGCACCTTCTTTATCATTGTAAATTCGATGTGGTATTTTCGTTCGAATGGGAGCAATAATTTCTGAAAAATTGATTATCTTCTTGTCCGTTATTGATTCCATACCATCACCTCCTGCCCACGGGAGCGTCTTGATAGTATGTACGTTGTAGAGACAGGCCCCAGTATGATGAAATATATTGGAAAGAAAGCAAAAACCCATAACCAAAAAAAAAATAAAAGTAAAAAATGCGCACCTGTGTCTATTTTAACCGTCGTCTTTTAAGTTACATCACACACGTGAGGTGAAGGGAGATAACCGCTAACGAAAACTCGCTAAGCGCGCGCTCGCAACTTCACTTTTCGCGCCGCTACTACTTGCGGCGCCCGGCACCTGAGACAAGTTTCCTCGAACGTGATAAGGGATTCTTCTGCCTCCTTCCCTCTCCTCACTAGTTGCTTGCTGTCTTGCGCGCCAAGTAACCTTTTTCAACCATCGAAAGCCGAATAAGTTGGAAACCCCGCACCTTTTTTTTTTCTTCCTTTCACTACTTTTTGCTGTGTTGGCCGCAGGGCTGGGTTCTTAACATTGATAGTAGCAGATTCGTAGCTATGTACTAAGCTGGGTATTGGTGGGGATCAAGAAAGGATTTTTTTAAACTTTAAAAAAAAAAAAAAAAAAATACACACCAACCCAAACTATTTTGTGCCGCGTGGTGGAGATTGTCGCTGCGGAATACTGTTGGTGAACAAGTGGGTTCGTTACCTTTCTTAGCCAAGGAGACTTTGTTGGATATATTCATGTCGCGCTTAACGACTTGAGCTGCTGAGAGTTCAGGTGTCTTTGAACAGGTACTGCTCATTTTATGTAAAAAATTAGTATATTTTTTTTACGGAATATATTTTAAAATACTTTTATGTGTCTATGCGCTTCCTTTGTGTTAAGCCTCAGATAGACGTGATCGTGTCTCTAAATATCAGCACATCTTGGTATTATGACACATTGACTTTGTAGAAACTTCCAAGGATTTCATATATTTTACCTTTAAACGTTTTCAGTGGAGATTCGTATATTTTACCTTTAAACGTTTTCAGTGGAGTTTCATATATTTTACCTGTACAAAATTTCCATGGAGTTTTACCTGAAAACGTTGTCCATACATTCACTTTCATATACGTTCTGACCATGGTGGCATAGATTTTATTGAAAACCACTTACATCTTGTTACGGCGTTTTACTTTAAATTACGTCCCCGTTGGTGACATTTTACGCACGAATGGCTGTTATAGTGTCTTGTGTTACCTATGAACGTTTACCTTATCGTTATGTACTGTGAACGTTACCATGGTACCAACTTTTTCCAGGGAAACATATATTCTACTGACGAACCTTTTCCACGAGTCTTGCGACATTTATTCTTAGGTGTCGACCCAGACATCGACAGCGCGATATCAACAGCAAAAATGTTCATTAAGTATTCTATCTTTCTGTTACAGGATTTCTTTGTCGTTTCCCCACTTGTGCAAATGTTTTGATGATGTGTAGTAGTTTCGTTAATAAAGAGGATAGATAGATAGATAGATAGATAGATAGATAGATAGATAGATAGATAGATAGATAGATAGATAGATAGATAGATAGATAGATAGATAGATAGATAGATAGATAGATAGATAGATAGACAGACAGACAGACAGACAGACAGACAGATAGATGCGGCCATTGGAATGTGGCCTTTGTCATGAAGTCCTGCTGTGTGCCAACTTTGCTCACTTTGTTTGTGCTTAAATTCATAATATATTTGTTTTCCTTAGCTGTTATGCTGTATGCATTACAGTAGGTTGAATTTGTAAGCATGCGTGTTTGCTTGAGACTGCATGTATGTCAGAGACAGAAAAATAAACAGATCCCCAAATTGTACCGTTGTTGTCTTCTTACGCAAGCTTTATGAAACAAAAGATTAGAGGTAGCATGGGGGTTGGAATGCGAATGTTGTCTATGTTATCTTACATAAAGTTCCTCTGATTTGCTCAGCGATGTTAGCTATCTCTTCTGCATCTTTGCGGGAATTTTGCTCCCCCTCCCCTCCATAAAAGCCCAGTCAGTACTTGCAGAGAAAGAGAAGGGGAGAAAACAGGATTGAGACAGGCAGACATGTCAGGTGTGCATTGATAACATTTTCGATGCACTGCGGAGCGTTGCACCCGTTGTGTTGATGCCTGTTGGGCAAACATTGACGTTGCTATATTTTGACGGTTGAGTCACCGATGATCGTTTCAGTAGTGGCTTGATGTGAACGTGTAGTGGAAGACGGTACATACTCTTTCTATTTATAGATGTGCTGTTGGGGTGGATTGCTTTCTTGCATCCTTTAAGGGTTTATTTGGAGAGGTGTTTATGATCGTGTCCTTTAGTGTCTCATTACGCGATGGAGAGAATCGGCGTCTTATGTAAGACGACTCTTTCCTTGTTTCTGATACTTGTGTTTACTGTAGGGCAAGTCATAATTGGACGATTTCTTCTCTGTCTGAGGTCACTCCCGAAAGTTTATAATGCAAGTTAGGAAATCATGTCGGACAGAATACAATACTAAGCTTGTGCCTGTTGGGCGCAAAACGTACAATTGCAGTACCAAATAATATCTGATTATAGATTTGCTGCATCGAAGGCACACAGGCCGATACACCTATACACACACCTATAAACACCTGCGAATCGGAGGATCACGCGCATCGACTCACGTAATACGGTACACACAAACACTAGCATGTACATTTTAAAAAATCATTTTGACATTTATAAGCGCCTTGACACACATAAACTCTGCATAATTCTACATCCGTTACTCTCAGACTTTTAATTCTGTTCCCGTCTTCGATTTACTCTCGATCGTTGCTTCGTGACACTCCCGCCACCACCGCCTACTTCTACCACTGCTGGAACTGGTTTTCCTTTTCCTGGTGCTGCCAACAATCCCGCCTGCGACTTCCGTTACTAATCATCCGTTAATCTTTGAGATTGTTTTGTTTCCGTGTGTACTTTCTTAAAGACTTTAATAGCATTTGGTCCTGGTATTTGTTTCGAGAAATGAAGAGTTTGTATTTTCTTGGGTCGACAAATCACCTTTGATGACTGTGACAGAGAAGAAGTAACAGTAGAAGCTTTGGTAGTCGCCGTATTATTTAAATTGAAATAAATGATTTTGTCCCCATATAAGAAATAATTCACGCGTTTTCCACTTGGTGGAAAACATTTTGGCTTTATTTTAATTTTATTTCTTCATTTCCTTTTAATTTCAATTTATTTATATTTCATTATTTTCATTTATTCTTGTAATTTGAACGGTGTTGTTGATGAAATTGCTAATAATATGAGAAGAAAGATGCTTTAATTTGCAAGTATTTTATTTTGTCTCAAAAAATGGTTCCGTCGTGTTCTCTTATGCGATTAAGTCCGGAAAGTACTCACCTGGACGTTTGAGTTGTCGGTAAACTAGTTTTAACGTACGATTAACTTTGAAATGTTATCAACCTTCCTTTTGTTTCCAGATTTAAAGGCCTCACTATGAACTCTAAGTTTATGGGCGAAAGTCTTCCTAAGGACTTTTTATTCATGGGTAAAGACTTTGTCAGTTTGATCTGCTGTTTGAAAACCATAGAACAAAACATGTTTTATTTTTTAAAATATATTTTCAATATTTCTGAGACACAGTGATTACATCAGTAGAAGATAACCACAGCTGCCTTATGCAGGAGGCACTGATGAACTTGTAATCAGGAGAAGATAACCTCAGCAACCCTAACCTGGTTGTATTCTTGTGGTCTTCCTGGATTTGTAATTGTCGTCACTGTTTCTTGTGGAACCCAAGGTGATAATTTATGGGTTTGTAATTGTGTTTCACTCTGTTTCTTGTAGAGCCCGAGGTGACATTTGATAGGATCTGACGAGATGATTTCATTTCAGGTTTAAATATGGGACACTTCCGGCTTAAAGAGAAAGTAATTTCATGTGAGCTCTAACATTTTACTTTGCATAAATAGACACGTGTCAAATAATAACATTTTACTTTGCATAAATAAACACGTGTCAAAATAACAACATACGTTTGTAAAGAATAAAAAAAATCAGCCAAGCTTTACTTGATTTGTAATAGAGTTTTTTTTTTTTTAAAATTCACAAGTAAAATAATGTACAATGATGGAGTAACATATTATCAGTTATAGTTTTATCACATGATAACCGCGAGTCATGTGAGAGGATTGAGTGTTGTCCTCGTTTAAAGTACTGACGTTCACATCATATTGAGAGCAGTGGTCGCCATTTTATGAGTGCTCACAGTAACATTGCGATAAAGGCTGTACGCTGACAAAGCGTAACGAGCAGTGGTCGCCATTTTATGAGTACTCACAGTAGCATTGCGATAAAGGCCGTACGCTGACAAAGTGTAACGAGCAGTGGTCGCCATTTTATGAGTACTCACAGTAGCATTGCGATAAAGGCTGTACGCTGACAAAGCGTAACGAGCAGTGGTCGCCATTTTATGAGTACTCACAGTAGCATTGCGATAAAGGCTGTACGCTGACAAAGCGTAACGAGCAGTGGTCGCCATTTTATGAGTACTCACAGTAGCATTGCGATAAAGGCTGTACGCTGACAAAGCGTAACGAGCAGTGGTCGCCATTTTATGAGTACTCACAGTAGCATTGCGATAAAGGCTGTACGCTGACAAAGCGTAACGAGCAGTGGTCGCCATTTTATGAGTACTCACAGTAGCATTGCGATAAAGGCTGTACGCTGACAAAGTGTAACGAGCAGTGGTCGCCATTTTATGAGTACTCACAGTAGCATTGCGATAAAGGCTGTACGCTGACAAAGTGTAACGAGCTCTTCACCAATTGGTACTATATTGCTAGAGGGAGACAATTAAGACTAGTACATCGAGTAACGAAAGTAATAAGTTCCTCAGCTTCCTACAACCTTTATCAACCTTTTTACACTGAAATAATTTTCAGATCTCAGGATACCCCTGCACAAAGATTGCTGTATTGTTTATTTTTGCGATCTCCCTCTCGGGGACCCCTAGCGACCTGTATCCTACATTGAGGTCCTCACAGGGCCCTACATCGAGGTTCTCACAGTACTCTACATTGAGGTCCTCACAGTATCCTACCTTGAGGTCCTCGCAGTACCCTACATTGAGGTCCTCACAGTACTCTACATTGAGGTCCTCACTACATCCTACGCTGAGTGCCTTATAACATCGTTTGCTGATGTTCTTCACTTCTTAATTTCTTTATCCTGTGCTATAACATCGCCTGTTCGTAACTTGAGTTTGTACCTAAAGCTAGTGGACAAAAGCAGTCTTGTACATATCTAGCACCAAGCGTATTGCTTAAGAACTATTGACTTTCTTTCCACCAACCTTCTCCATTAAAAAAAGAAGAAGAAAAATTTGAAATTTAATGCAAAGCTATTTCTTTCTATTTACACGACAATGCGGATGTTGTTCTTCAACATAAAACACTACAAAGACGTCACTTTCTTTAGGGAGAGGTCACATTTGTCACTCCACTCAAGTACGAGATAAAGGTCTACTTAATCCGTTCTCGTTTCTAGGGTGAAACTGAAATTTTGGTTCGAGGCATTTAAGACCAAAACAGATCGCGCCAGAGCACCCTGAAAGGCAGATCTCGTTTCTCACAGTAAGTTGAGCGTGGCAATGAATGGACTTTAATCCCAGATTATCTTTCGTTCGATTAAATACAACGGTTCAGTAGCAGTGGGCTCTGGTCTGGTATTTACGTGCGATTGGAATAGCCGTTTACTGAAGGTGCTGCAATGCACAAATATTGTCTGGATTTTCTTTAGAGTGTATGCTTTCTAAACCATTAGTATTACTACTACTTCTGACTAATAATGAACAATTAAAAAGTAAATATTTTTTAGTTTTTTTTTTATTGTTACAACTTTACCTCCTCCTCCCCCACACACCCTCCCGCTCCCCAGGCTTGGGACCCACAGTTCAAGAATCTTTTCAGTTAGACTTTCTTGTAGTGAGCTGTCGATAATCCGCGCGTCATATGTTGTGCAGGGCCCGTACACACATTTCCTTTTTGAAGGGCGTGTTCTCTGCCTAACACCAAACACTTGTTGCGTCACATAGTTGTCATTGCTATGTAGGAGGGATCAGAGGTTTTTCCAACTCTGACCTAAGATCTCTCAGGGCTAAAAGAAGAACTGGCGAACGTTTTAGAACACGACGTGCGTTGACACCAGACGTAAAGTTGACTTTGCAGAGGTGACCTCGGTGGCCTGACTGGAAGCTGGAGAGCACGCTTTCTAGTCTGTGTGGCGTTGACCTGGATCGATGTTTATAGGCATTGGATCGATCACTCATTTGCTATCTCTTAGTTTCTGCATCTTTATACACCGCCCACAACCCTCCCCCCCCAACTTGTGCTCGGCAAGACCTTTCACTAGCAATCAAGCTACCCAGTCACTGTTGACGTATGGAGAAATTAATGATGTATATATTATGCGGAGTTTGTGCTTTTTATTCGCTAATTGTGAACATGATTTTGATTGAGCGTGTATTGGGTATTTCTTTATCATCAGTATAAAAAAAACTATTATTCACGAGCATACCCTGGGAGTATAGTAATATCCGGTATACAATGAAAAATAAAACTGAGCAAATAATGCACCAAACTGAGTTATACTGATACTTAGACATTCATATATTCGCGCTCTGACTAGCATTCAATGTCTCTCACACACTCACACACACACACACACACACACACACACACACACACACACACACACACACACACACTCTTACTCTCACGCAGGTACATTGCCATTTTTTATTTTCATTTATCTTTTGGTCCACTTGTTAGTACTGTGATCCCTTTCTGAGTACTTTAGCTTTACTTATGACCCACTTTGAGCACTTTAACTTTATTTTTGGCCTACTTAGAGTATTTTAGTTTTACTTATGGCCCACTTTGAGTACTTTAGCTTTACTTTTATGGCCCACTTGAGTACTTTAGCTTTATTTTTGGCCCACTTTGAGTACTTTAACTTTATTTTTGGCCCACTTTGAGTACTTTAGCTTTACTTATGACCCACTTTGAGTACTTTAGCTTTACTTATGACCCACTTTCAGTACTTTAGCTTTATTTTTGGCCCACTTTGAGTACTTTAGCCTTACTTATGGCCCACTTTAGCTTTTATCTTTTTGTTCAATTCTGAATACTTCAGCTTTTGTCTTTTGGCTCTTCTTAGTATTTTAGCTTTATGTTTTGGTCCCCTTCCGAGTATTTAACGTTTATCATTTGATCCATTTCTGAGAACTTTTGTTTTCTGGTCCTCTTCTGAGTGCTTTAGCTTTATCTTTTCGCACACTTCAGAATACTTTAGATTTTGTCTTTTGATTCTGTTCGAGTACTTTAGCTGCTATATTTGGGTTCACTTCAATCGTTGTCATGTTCACTGTAAATACTTTTCTTTTTTCCCACTCCCGGCTTCGTTTATTGGCTTCTCGCAAGGACCCCCCCACCTCCAAATAATAAAATATATATATATATACTCGAAAAATACTCGTGGCCATTGTTAGAACCTATTATTTTGCAGTGTGCTTCTCTCTGTTTATTTTGTTTAGATTGTGTTATATATATTCTTAAACACACACACAAACACACAAGCGCATACACACTGCTTAAAGTTTAAACGGACAGCAAATATTGCTAAATATTGCTAAAGATTAAATACGTAATTTACACTATTAAAACTCATCATTTTGAATGACATCTGCATCATTTGATAACTTCATTCGCTGTTAAGGAGCCATGACTCTCTGAAGGAGTTAATACCAGTCTGCTAACAGTGCAGCCTTCACCTAAGTGCAAATTCTCTTGTTAAAGTTCGTTGGAATAGGAGTAGGAATAGACACAGTTAGTGAGCTGGGGCGCTGTTTAATTGATAATGCATTGCTTCTGTTTGTTCATTGTGCAGACGGATTCTCATTGACATGATGATCATCTAATACCATCATCAACAGTTGTAGAGATACTCAAGTGTAGAGACACAGTACACGTATATCCTAGTGACAGGTCATCCACCACTTGTGTCGCAGCTTTCCCAAATCACAATTTGGAGTACTTTGTACCCGTGAGACGGGCATATGCGGGTCAAATTCTCGCCTCTGTCGGTATTTGAGCACCGCCTGATTCGATAGCATAATCCTTGCAAAGCGGTGTTTGGTCATCGTTAAACTGGAGAGAGTCGTGTGCACATTAGTGTTTAATCAAAGTGCAGACAACGTGCTTGTTCGTCACAGGTATTTATTCGTCACAGGTATTTCGGCAGCTCGTTCTCGTACTAGGTGTGTGTGTGTGTGTGTGGGGGGGGGGATTGCGTCGTTTTTGTTTTACGACAGAAACTTCCTGGAAATACATCAGACTGATTTGTAAGTCAGTCTGTACGATTTCTCGTTTAATGAATTGTTGTTGATGTTGTCCCTGTGTGTGTCTGTGTGTTTGTGACTGGCTGATTGATTATCTGATGTAGGCCTGCTTGTTTAATTCATTCTGTTGAATGTTGGTTTCACTTGTTTACAATACTTAGTAGGACATCCATCGAATAATGTACTTAGCAAGATTCTTATCGATTAATATATTTATGGGGCAATCTGTTACCCGTGGCTGTCATGTTTTTAACATGCAATGGTTTCTGAATGTTGTTTTTATATCAGTAACAGACTACTTAACGTTAAAATATATAAATTTACCTTTTAAAAACTTGATTTTTAAAGTGTAAACCACTCTGTGAATAGTAAAAAAAATCAGGTGTGCATATAAAAATCGAGTACTCAGAAATCTAAATTTTAAAAAAAAAATGTTTACGCATAACTTCCTACGGGTTTCACTGAAGACGGCCACAGCTAAATAGATTAACCGTCTCCCCTGGGAGCCTGTTCCATGAAAATACATTAATCAGCAGTCTGAGTTGTCGCAGAGTTTTGTTTTGTTATCTTGTCCGATCGACGCAGACTTCTGAGTATTATGAGCACTGTTGAGAAATGAGCAGAGATCATGTACACCGGTCATAGACCTGAGATGTGAGTGACATGCCTTTCATGGACCGTGGACGTTGTGTCAAACGGAAAGATTAACGATTCACGGCATGGTCGTAGGCCCGACATTTTTAGTCAAAGCATTTTGTGCGCTAACTGTGAAATTTACCGGCGCCGCAACCTTGCTTTTCTCACAGGCTGGTGCAATTTGGCAAGGACCGGGTTCTTAGAGTACAGAGAAGTTTGCTGGCATCGCAATCTTGCTTTTCTCACAGGCTGGTGCAATTTGGCATGGACCGGGCTCTTACGAGTGCAGGTGAGAAATTTACAGACGTCACAGTTTTAGTTTTAACACAGTTTAGCATGGGCAGTGCTCTTAGGAATACAGGTGAGTTGTCACGAGCCCGCAGTCACGGCCCCGTCTTGGACTGAGATTTGCTTGACTCGACATTAGAGACCTCTTGTCTATGTGATTTGACGTTAGAGATCTCTTATCATTGTGATTTGCTCGACTTGACATTAGAGATTTCTTATCTTTGTGATTTGCCTGGCTTGACATTAGAGATCTCTTATCTTTGTGATTTGCCTGGCTTGACATTAGAGATTTCGTATTATTGTGATTTGCCTGGCTTGTCATTAGAGATCTCTTATCTTTGTGATTTGCCTGGCTTGACATTAGAGATCTCGTATTATTGTGATTTGCCTGGCTTGTCATTAGAGATCTCTTATCTTTGTGATTTGCCTGGCTTGACATTAGAGATCTCTTTGTGATTTGCCTGGCTTGACATTAGAGATCTCGTATTATTGTGATTTGCCTGGCTTGTCATTAGAGATCTCTTATCTTTGTGATTTGCCTGGCTTGACATTAGAGATCTCTTATCTTTGTGATTTGCCTGGCTTGACATTAGAAATATCTTATCTTTGTGATTTGCCTGGCTTAACATTAGAGATCTCTTATCTTTGTGATTTGCCTGGCTTGACACTAGAGATCTCGTATCTATGTGATTTGCCTGGTTTGACATTAGAGATATCTTATCTATGTGATTTGCCTGGCTTGACATTGGAGATCTCTTATCTTTGTGATTTGCCTGGCTTGACATTAGAGATCTCTTATCTTTGTGATTTGCCTGACTTGACATTAGAGATCTCTTTGTGATTTGCCTGGCTTGACATTGGAGATCTCTTATCTATGTGATTCGTTACTTGTATTGTCGCACTTTAAGTTTCTTGTCGCTGGCGCAGTGCTGTAAAAACGCCAGAGCCTAAGAGCCTTCCATAAAATGCACTCCACGTCGTTTGCCTTTGGGAAAAGGGTTCTCCAAACTTGCGACTAGTTTCGCACGTTTAATTTCCAAATGCGAGTGAGTTGTTTCCCCCTTGTAGCTACACTATATATTGTAATCTTACTGTTTGCGTCTGATCCATATTGCAGATTGCTCGAGGGGTCGGGGAGGAAGGGGTTAAAGAAGAGAAGTTCAATTAGAGTATTAGCAGGGTATATAGTTAAATATGCTTTCAAGAAAGAACTTTGCGAAGAATATTTTGTGCAGGTTTGCCCCTAAGACCGCAAATCGAATTCTTCTCATATTGAGAAAGGGAGATAACTAGCTATCATATGTCATTGGGAGATAACTAAATTTATCACTTTTTCTTTCTTGGAAGGAAAGGTGTTAAAATACTGGGAATGGATGTTAGCAGTTTATGTAAGTACTTTCTTTAATTTGAACAATGTGTTAAACTACGTCTGCAGGTGCGTGTACATTATATAATGTAACGAAATGTATTTGAATCCTATAATTTCAGCAACAAACACAACTGTTAATTCAGTCGAACTATTCAGCGAAATTGCTCTTTGTGCATCGGGCAACAGAAATAAAATCCACTTATGCCACAGGGAGAACATGTGCCTGATAGATCGGAGCATAACCAGCCAAATTATTTATTTTAAAGATGACTGTGTTTTTAAAATAAATAAATAAATAAAACATCGTCTGCACTCTCCACATCGTACAATCGTCGTCGTTCCCTCAGAGATGTTTGTCATTTCGCGGTGCTATTTTTATCTTTCGTTGTACATATACATGTTTGTCATTTCGCGGTGCTATTTTTATCTTTCGTTGTACATATACATGTTTGTCATTTCGCGGTGCTATTTTTATCTTTCGTTGTACATATACATGCGTGTCATTTCGCGGTGCTATTTTTATCTTTCGTTGTACATATACATGCGTGTCATTTCGCGGTGCTATTTTTATCTTTCGTTGTACATATACATGCGTGTGTCATTTCGCGGTGCTATTTTTATCTTTCGTTGTACATATACATGCGTGTCATTTCGCGGTGCTATTTTTATCTTTCGTTGTACATATACACGTGTGTCATTTCGCGGTGCTATTTTTATCTTTCGTTGTACATATACACGTGTGTCATTTCGCGGTGCTATTTTTATCTTTCGTTGTACATATACACGTGTGTCATTTCGCGGTGCTATTTTTATCTTTCGTTGTACATATACACGTGTGTCATTTCGCGGTGCTATTTTTATCTTTCGTTGTACATATACACGTGTGTCATTTCGCGGTGCTATTTTTATCTTTCATTGTACATGATCCATAAATGTCAGTAATATGATCAGCGTTGAAGCTCAGACTACACGTTTAAAGCATGGCGATTTGTTATTCTGGCCTTTCCTGGAATATCCAGAGCAGACGATTAGGGTCATTCTTTAAGTCACGTGACACACTAGGATATGACATCAATATGTGTTTCTTAGTAATTAAAAAGCAACTCATTTGGCAATGCGAAACTCATCGTCAAATAACATTTTCACTTTGTCAATCACATTCAAGAATTTGCTTAGCGATTCTTGTTTACTTTTCTTTTTAGACAATTCCATTAGTAGGATTACACAGTGGTATTAACATTCCTTTAAAATCTGAAGTTCGAATGTCAAACTGTTGCTTTGTGTAAAATACACAAGAACTCCAGTTACCAGAGTCTGTGGTGCTTGCATGGCATTGTGCCTGGGTTTAAAGTGGGGTTTTTTTTCGTCTTGTCGCTGTTAATCTGTCTTTTACTTGCTGTTCGCAAGACATAGAGCTCAGGAGCATATTGCGCCCCTAAATGAGATTTGCATTAGAAAATAAATTCACCCCAATACTTTAAGTAGACCGATGAATTCTTGCGTTTGTAGTTATAATAGCGAACTTAGTTGTAGTTATAATAGCGAACTTAGTTGTAGTTATAATAGCGAATCTATTTGTAGTTATAATAGCTAACTTAGTTGTAGTTATAATAACGAACTTAGTTGTAGCTATAATAGGAAACTTAGTTGTAGCTATAATATCAAACTTAGTTATAGCTATAATACTAATAGTTATAATAGCGAAGCTACTTGTAGTTAGAATAGCGAACTTAGTTGTAGTTATAATAGGGAACTTAGTTGTAGTTATAATAGGGAACTTAGTTGTAGTTATAATAGGGAACTTAGTTGTAGTTATAGCTAACTTAGTTGTAGCTATAATAGCGAACCTAACTTGGTTGTAGTTATCAATTCTAACTCTATACATAGTGTGATCTTAGAGGCGCAAAAGTATTGCTTGGTGTGTATCGAGAGGAGTCTTCTTCTTTACTTTGTAAAATCATTTAGAAAGGGGGAATAAATTGTTAAATCATTTAGAAAGGGGGAAATAAATTGAAAAATCATTTAGAAAGGGGAGATAACTTGGATGCATTTAAAATAATTTGTATTATACCAATGTTCTCTTTCTTCATAGAAAGGTGCGGTGCATTCCGGGATAGTAATATCGGGGTACGAGACGCTTAGGTCATAGGGAGAGTGTTCATGCATCAGTTTAAATATGGCTCATGGCTGTTACTACCTCCCCTTTAGAAGAAAGTAAGTCTACTCTAAACAGACCTAAGTTTTCTCTCCGCCAATGCTGGTTGAAAGTAACAGATTTTAAATTACTTTTAGGACTCTTATAGAAATATCCAACGGACGTCTGTCTGTTTATACCTGTCAGTTTGCATCTCTGGCCGATGTCCAGAGTGTTATGTCGGATTTGAACAATTCGTGTGTGTACTTTTCTCACAGTGATTGAAGGACACAACAGATGTATTTATAGTAAACTCTGTGATCGGTACCGCAAGAGAGAGGAAGGAATAGGGTATTAGAAAAAGATAAAATGCAAACCATGTTCTCTCTCTCTCTCTCTCTCTCTCTCTCTCTCTCTCTCTCTCTCTCTCTCTCTCTCTCTCTCTCTCTCTCTCATGCGGACGCGCACGTACAGACTTATTTTCTCCTTATTTCGTCATTTCTACAAAAGTCACAATTTAAATATATTGTATTGGCTCCTTTCTTAATGTATCTTACGCTGTTTCCATTTTAAGTGTGTGTGGGGGCTGGGGGGTGGAGGAAGAAAAATTTAAAAAATAAAACTATTGATTTGTTATATGCTGATTTGTATTGGTTTTCATGACATTAGGTTTACAAGTCTGCAGCAAATTGAAGTCAGAATTCCAAATCCTATTTCCAACTTTCTAAATCCTAAAACAGTTTACCGGTACATGCAACCATCTTGCCATTGCAACTAGCTAAGGGGAAGTAAATCGCCTGTGCTCCCTGACTTAACATCTTGAACAGTTATAACTAAAGAATAAATGACTTCCATTGCTTGTTCCGTTTACGTATATTATGAGTGCAAGGTAAGTTCTCTAACATTTTAGACACATAGCTCGCGTTGAGTGCTTCATAGAAGTCCATTCTGGCGCTCAGTACGTCATAAAAGTCCATTCTAGTGCTCAATACGTCGCAAAAGTCCATTCTAGCGTTTAGTACGTGATAAAAGTCCATTTGTTGCTCAGTACGTTGCAAAAGTACATTCTAATTCTCACCACTCTAGCGCTCAGTACGTCAGAAAAGTCCATTCTAGTGCTCTATTGCTCAGTACGTCAGAAAGTCCATTCTTGCGCTTATTGTTCAATGAGAATAGGAGGCCGTCTTTAAAATATTATAATCATTATTATTCTTGCGTCGCTTTGGCCGATTGTCACCAAACAGAAGTTATTCTCAAAAATGCCATAAGTTTCGAGAAGGCCTTTGTGTCAGTACTTGTATTTGATTCCGTGGGTGTGAATCGTTAGTTTCGAAAGTGCCTTACCGTCCGCGAAATCAACGAATCTTGTTGAACACCCAGCAGAAGTGATTGAATCAGCCAGTGGAAATTATATGTCCATTCTGCATCATTAATTCTATACACTATCATTATAGGCATTGTTTGCGGGGCTGCCTTGTGCTTTTAGTTTTGTTATTGTTAATTCATTTAAATATTGAAATGTACATTTGTTTGAGTGTTATGTGAATAATTTCTGACAGTTCTGAAATCACGGTTTTATCGTGCCAAACATGCCACAACGAGGGAAAACAACTCGTAAATAAGTTCTCACTTTCTCCCCCACTCTTTCTCCCTTTGGCCGATTTCTTCACGCACGCTTACAGACTTAAGTGTTTAAATAAATCACTTTTGATACTGAAACAGTTTCCTGTTACCACGATTTAACAAGTGTAATATTTATATTCACGCACGCTTTCAGACTTGCGTGTTTAAATAAATCACTTTTGATACTGAAACAGTTTCCTGTTACCACGACTTTACAAGTGTAATATTTATTCAGGTAAAGTTTCTAGTGGAATTAGATAAAGGTCACAAATAACAAGCTTGCCGTTCTTTATAAAGGGAAATAACTCTTACTGTAACAGAAGTGGTACTGTCTTAAAACACCAGTGATCGTTTAGTACACTTATTTCTAAATCAAGCACATTCAGCCCTTGTGTTAAATTTGTGCGATTCTCAATTTGCACTCAAAAAGTATTTGTACTTATGAAAAAGGAAGAACTGTAAAACTTGCAGTTCAAGGATTGCGGTCGTTCTCTGGCGCTCGATATATGTCAGCGATTCGGGAGTCTGTTGTTCATGAAATTCGCGTGCCAATTGTGCAAACAAGTGCTTTTCTCAAGGTCGCTTTTTTTTCAATAGTTGCACAGGCAGAATTGCCGATTAGGCCTTAGGTCGGACGTGGCTCCTTTAATTAAAATACACCTTTGCATCCCTGTACACTGGAAGGAATTTTTATCCGCACTTAAAGAGAATTTCACCCAAACACTCTAAGCCAACCGCTCAGTAAACGCAACAGGAAAAGTATCGGACTTCTACTAACGATTTCAAACTGAACACCTGGCGCAGAAACGATCGTAAAAGGTGCCCTTAGAATTGTTATCTTCAAAGAAGTGTACTTACCTCCACCCCACTTTTTAATTTGAACCATTATAGACGGACCTAACTTTTATATTTGTACAAGATTTAAAATTCTGCCAGGAGACCGAAAATAGAAATCACTACCGAAAAGTAATTTGCAGTAGATTCATTCTTGTCTGTGATTGATGCCAATCACTTCTTGTCTCCCGAGTATGCTGCATCTTTCAACTTACCATTTAGCCCGGTCGTCCCCCTTCCCCTCCCCCCCCCCCCCCCGCTCCCATTTTAAGAAATCTGGGAACGTGGTTGTTGCGCGGTTCTTGGGAAATGATCACCTGATGTCAACCCGATTTTGTCTTTCACGGTGCTGCCAATATTAATTTTGTTTATCTTAGTTTTAGTAGCATTGATTTGTAAATTACTGTATAATGATGTGCAGGTAAATGCTTAGCTTTTTCTCGTAAATATATGGATTGATTTTTTTCGGTTCCTGGTCAGTGTTCTTCTAGTAATAGGAAACAGATATACACCATTCAAACCCGCACCTTCCCACCTTCTTTCTCTCTTATCCTCATCCGCCATCCTTTCCTCCCTATCACTAATGCAGAATCACGCCCGCACGCCATTTCTTCCTCCCTATCACTAATACACAATCACGCACGCACGCCATCCTTTCCTCCCTATCACTAATACACAATCACGCACGCACGCCATCCTTTCCTCCCTATCACTAATACACAATCACGCACGCACGCCATCCTTTCCTCCCTATCACTATAATACACAATCACGTACGCACGCCATCCTTTCCTCCCTATCACTATAATACACAATCACGCACGCACGCCATCCTTTCCTCCCTATCACTATAATACACAATCACGCCCGCCATCCTTTCCTCCCCATCACTAATACACAATCACGCACGCCCGCACGACAATTTTTCCTCCCTATCACTAATACACAATCACGCACGCCCGCACGCCAATTTTTCCTCCCTATCACTAATACACAATCACGCACGTCACACACACGTCCACAGAGATACTCGCATGTATATCTTCCATATATTTTATTAGAACTATAAGGGGGAGGGGGGGGTCCGTAGAAGGAGTAAAGGCTTTTAACAATTCATGTATGAATTTGACTACCACTCTTGTCTATTTCAAAAATGGATGTTGATCTTTTTAAAATGCGTTATATCTTGAAAACATTTGTGCGGGTAAAGTTTGTACGTATGGTTCTGAACATTCTTTAAAATAGTTTTAATTAAATAATCTTTGAAAGTGAAAATCTGTTAAAGTTCTTATTAAAATTATGGCGACGAACGTCTCTAAAACAGTTTACATGCTTTGTGTGCACATTATTATTTGTAGACAAAGACAAACATCATCCAGCATTACACACTGCCACAAACACTATTTCACGGAAGGTTTTCTTAATTTAAATAGAAACGTACTCATTGGACACTGAAACGTACTCATTGGACACTGAAACGCACTGATTGGTTAAGCTTGAATTTGCTGAGAGAGACCGCACATTAATTAATTATTAAATAACAGTAACCTGATGCGCTGTCAGATGTTACTTTGTTGCGTTCAGCTGTACGTCAAGCTGATTGTTTTTCGCGTACATACTGCCGGCATTTTTCAGAAAACACTTCTCATTCACTCTCTATTAAGTGTATTGTGCTGAGGGTGTAACTACATTTGCAGTAGAGTATATTATGCTGGATATCTGTCTGTAGTGAGTGTTATCTGGCCCCGTTTGTTTACATGTCTTGACCATGCAAATTTTGCCTTTTTGGTTCAACGTTGATTAAATAGTTCACTTGTTTGGTAGCATATATTATAGACTACCATGAGAACACGTATAAAAACAAACTAATTTCGTTCGTTCGCCATAGACTTTCATAATTTCTTTGGGGAAAGTGTTGTTACTGGATAACAAATATGTAATTGCAACACACACATACACACACATATCCATATACGCATGCACAAACACAACTATATATACGGTATCCATACTTTTCTTCATTTTAAAGAGAAAGCATTGTAATGACAATTCGGGGGGGGGGGGGGAAGGTTCCCTTACACGGGGAGCGATATTGACAGCGTAACGCGCGATACAGATACTCTCAGAGGACTTGACCAAACAGCCATGAAGCTGACTTCTGTAAATATTTCTTTTAAAATGTACATATAACAGGAGGAAAAGGACGAATATATTAGAGGATATTAATTTCACAGATTAGTAACTCTAGGCTACATGCATTTGTCTCTTGACACGTTACACCTTTAACAGGGTTCCTGACGTTTCAGTCGGTGGAAATCGATAAAGAGACAGGCTAAATAGAAGACTCCATATAAGTAGAATTAAAAGTTTTATTTTGATAATGTAGCAGTTTTGATAGGGTAGCATTTACCGTTTGATTTTGCAGATTATACTTTCTTTTTTTTTAAAGAAATGTTTTTGTTTTAAATGTATTTAAAATACGAATATGGCTGTAGTCGAGACATTTAATGGGCCAGCTGATACTAAACCGCGTCTTCATTGACTCGCATACCGTTTTTCTTGCGAACACCCTTTGCATGTCCGTGAGTGAACTCCCCTGCAATTGCATGCAGCGGATGGTATGATAATAGAAACTTGCTGATGAGTTGCACGTGCAGAGGATGCAAATTGCGCGTGTCTATAATATATATGTATGCAGATGCAGTGTGCTGTTGGGTATTGTCAATGAGGGGTGTGTACTGTACTCTCGCTCTCCTTCCAGGCTTCGGCACACTGGCGGTATTATCTTTACATCAGCTATTTCTGACACGCTCCAGCCAGCAGTCTATGGCAGGCATTAACTGAGTGTGGAAGCGACTGAAACCGAACCCTGGCCAGAGTGTGTGTGGTGTTGTTGTTCGTGCAACTGGTGTCGCGTGCTCTGTTCTGTATACGCCACTTCCTGTTTATCCTTTTGAAGACCACAAGATTGTTGTTGTTATTTTTTTAAAATATATTTTTCCAAATGTGGCATTCTAGGTTGTTTTATTTTTAATCTAGAGATTTGATGACTCACGCGTGTTTAGAGCAAGGATTTTGTTGTTTATTTATTATTGTTTATTTAATTTTGGCGGAGGGGTAACGGTATATTAATTTGCCTCGGTAAAAACATTTTATTGATTTAAATTTCTACCTCTCCGTAAGAGTCTCTTCCTGTTCACCGTAACGCAAGGCGGACTTCCATGCAAATTGTTTTCTTTGAACAGTGGCGTACAAAGACTGTGTCTGTTGGCGTCTTTAGCTCGAGGTCGGATGGTCTGCAACACGCATCCACCCCCGTGCTCTGTGTTTTCCAGAAAGTCGGACTGAAAGCGACGTCAGTTAACTGCGTGGCCCTTTGCAAATGTGTATTTACAGGAAGGGTACATTACCTTGTTCTTCTGTACGTCAGACGGAGCGGATGTAAAACAGTGAGGCAAGGAGGTGTATCGCACACTCATAGCGTTCCCCTTATGTGGAAACAATAGGGCAGTAAGGTGTTTCATAGTCTTCGCGCTCTCTGGAAACAATGATGCAGTGAGGTAGTTCACAGTGTTCTCGTTATCGGTCAACAAATGATGCAGTGAGGTAGTTCACAGTGTTCTCGTTATCTGAAAAAAGATGTAGCGAGGTATTTCGCATGTTCTCTTTATCTGGAAACAATAATGAAGTGAGGCGTTTCATTATCTTTTTCTGGAAACATTAATGAAGTGAGATGTTTCATTATCTTTATCTGGAAACATTAATGAAGTGAGATGTTTCATTATCTTTATCTGGAAACATTAATGAAGTGAGATGTTTCATTATCTTTATCTGGAAACAATAATGAAATGAGATGTTTCATTATCTTTATCTGGAAACAATAATGAACTGAGATGTTTCATTATCTTTATCTGGAAACAATAATGAACTGAGATGTTTCATTATCTTTATCTGGAAACAATAATGAAGTGAGGTGTTTCATATCTTTATGTGCCGGCACTAGCAAGGCTTTGAGGTATAAGAAGTGTATTCGTTAACTGGAAACAATATTACAGTGACGTGCATTTCTTGTAATGCTTTAGAAATGTTTACACAGTATTCATGTGTGACAGTCTTCTTTATAAATAATTATTACAACGATATGTCGCACTCTACAATGTTATTTACCATTAGTTAAGTTCGATTAACAAGAATAACATCCTGTTCTCTGTTTGCCTTTTAATATACGACCGAGGCAAGTGTGAATACACTTTCACGATATTCTCAGTCAGAAAATAAAAATAAAATTATAATTGATTCTGCCTCAACCTTTAAAAACAAAATATCGGAGTCTATTAATTTTTCTTGCATAAAGTGTGTAAAATGAAGACCTTGATAGTGTTAAACTAGCACGTAGAGTTACGGTTGAATGCATTGCTGGTTTGGGGTGTTTGCCCCAATAGGATAATACCACAAGGATATTGCATTTGTTGATTGACTCGATTCATGTTGTGCATTTCGTGCACTAACGTTACACCTCATCCACGAACTTGCCAGGGACCATTCCAGGTTCTTACAACACGAACCGTTAAAATATTAACGTTTAAAGAAAACGTTATGCTTGTTAGCAGAAACTTTAGAATAGTGACATTTGACGAAAACATTGTGTTTGATTAGCAGAAACGTTAGAATAGTGACGTTTAAAGAAAATGTGGTGCTTGTTTAGCAGAAACGTTAGAATAGTGACGTTTAAGGAAAACGTTCTGCTGATTTGAGCACGAAACTTTAGAGAATAAACATTTAAAGAAAACGCTGTGTTTATTTTGCGCGAAATGTTAAGATATTAACATACAAAGAAAACGTTGTGTTGCTTTAGCACAGAGCGCTAGAACAGTAACTGTAAAGTAAACTTTGTATTTATTTAGCACGAAATGTTAGAATAATAACGTTTAAAGTAAACTTTGTATTTATTTAGCACGAAGCGTTAGAACAGTAACGTCTAAAGTAAACGTTGTATTTATTTAGCACGAAGCGTTAGAACAGTAACGTCGAAAGTAAACGTTGTATTTATTTAGCACGAAGCGTTAGAACAGTAACGTCTAAAGTAAACGTTGTGCTTATTAGCTCTGTTCAGTGGCTGAAATTGTGCGAGAACGGATTCGCTCTGTGTGCTCATCTGTGTTCAATCAATGATTTCCGTGTCAAGAATCTTGAAAGTGGATCACTGCTTGTGCTAATTATTGTGCTCAACTTCTGCCCGCCTTGATTACGAGGTGCAAGACTGTTGGCGCTCTCGTGCATTTTAACCTGTATTTGCCGTGTTTAGGAAATTCACAGCTGTTGGTGTTCTCTCCTTTAACCTGTGTTTGCAGTGTTCAGGAAACGCAAAACTGTTGACGTTTAACTTGTGTTTGCCGTATTTAGGAATCGCAGAACTGTTAGCGTTAAACCTGTGTTTGCCGTGTTTAAGATGTGAAGCACAGTGCACGTTATGTATATACATATGTGAATTCACTTTGTGTGCAACAAACAGACCATGGTGAAATTCTGTTTACCCCAATGTTTAGGGGGCCAAACCTGTGTTGGATGTGGGACGGGCAAATCAGCAGCCGCTGCTAAATATATGCCAGGTAAGTGTTGAGGTAGGTAGAGGGGGTATGTTCATTGTTCGGATGAAATTCGGTTCGCTCGTCAAAGCAGATATGTCTTTAGTACATCCACTACATTTGCGTGTTCAACACTTATCAGTGCATACTTATACGGTATTAAATATTATTACAACATTCTGCTTCATTGTTCATCTAAAAGTTGGTTTGAACGCTGACTGCACTGTAGGTCAAGGTCACTATTACAGGCAGTAACAGCCCAGGCGCTTTTCGGACTCGTTTTATGTTACTTCTTTTTTTCCCGTTCTTGATTTCTTCCGTTTGTTCTACTGCTTTCTCTACTTCTACTATGCCTACTACTGCTTCTGTTACCTACTTCAATCACTTCTTCCATTTATACCATTACTTTCGTTATTTGTACTATGCCTACTACTTCCATCTACAATTACTGCTGCCTACTTCTATCACGTCTTCCTTTTATACCACTTCCTACGATGTTTCTACCACTTCTACTAGTAGTACTACCCAAAATTTACATTGGGCTCAAACATTACCAGCATCAAGACATTAAATTTTATCGTGCAGCAATTATTACTCAATTCCCTCGTATCATTGACGTAATTTTCCTCATAACGGAAAAATATCAGTGCATATTGTAATTAGCATATCTTTAAATTATCCACACTCTTCCTCATTACACTTCAGCATATTTCGTGCTTAATTCGTCGTCACGCGAACCCGTTAACGATTCACGATCACGTGGTCATCCTTTTGAAAATAGAGCAAGAAATGCAGATTAGGGGGACTCGCTTCGTTAACTATTATTACGTTTTGTATTCATAACCTAGAAGTACTCCGCGCGGTAAGGAAATCGCTGTTATAAGTAAACCTCACTGTAAAGGTTTAGAAGCTTATGGGTCTCCGTTTAGTCTTTGAAGCACGCTTATTTCCCAAGCAGACTAATGCACACTAAAAAAAATGATATATCACTTAATTTGAGCATATGGCATTTGTTTAGTATTCCTTATAAGCGCTGATTTATTTCACTTTAAAAAAAATAACCGTAATAACTATAGATTTCATACATTTTTCTTGCTACAGTTGTCAGTCAATGGTGTATAGGATTATTTGAAGATTATGTGTGTCATGTTTGGACACACACGTAGGCTATATATGATTTTGATTATATCCTAATAAATAGTAGTAATTTGAAAGGACTTACTGTAGCTTTTATGATGTATATAAAATGACAGGCTGCTACGAGTTCATTATTAATTGTATTAAATTTAGATATTTTTTATTTGTGTACTCCTCGCTCCTTTTTACTGACCTATCCACCTGTTACTAAACCCCATTTCTGACAAGCCATCTGTCACACTTCTTTCAAGTGACTGGACACATTGATATGTATACTTTGCATAGACAGTTGTCCTTCCGACAGCAGCCTTCCTGTTCTCGTTTCTGGATCGTTGGGCACTTAATGTCACTCAGAAATACTTAACCAACTGAATGAAAACAATGGGATTGTTGAGGGGGGGGGGGTGTTTTTTTACAGAGAGAGGGTGTGTATGTAAGTGCATGTGTTTCATTGTAATAATTAGCCAATAAAGTATGAGTAAATAAATATAACAATCATTTTTTTAAAATATGGAATAAATGACTCTCTTGGTAAGTTGTTTAAAATGCAGGCTTTAAATTTTTTTAAAAAAAACTATAGATGCACTCATCATGTAGCCCGACACACTTAACGGACTGTCACAGCTGGTGGACATGTCAGCAGCAATTAACTTCGTACTGATTAGTAATAGAAGTGCTTAGCTTGGTATGGCAGATCAAATGACTTATTTGGAGGAGTTGATCCGGTTATGTCCAATCGGAAGATGTTTTATGTAATAAACTCGGCTAACGACGTACAGTTCACGTAAACCTCTGCTGGCCCGTGTTGCTCTCTTTCTTTCAAAGGTTAGAAACAGAACGGACATAGTTCATAGCATGTTTTCTTCATGACGTCATTTATTTTCACTGCACGCATGCTGCAGTCTCCTCTCGGTGCTGTCACGTGATGTGGCATATAGTATTTTTTTTTAGATCTTTTGCTTGACCAGACATAAATATCAACCTGTATAATTGTTACTGTGTAAAAATTATTTTTGTTTACAACTAATATTAGTTTAAATCTTGTAACCTGGTATATGTCGATGGACAAAGAGTTTTTCTCCCAGCTCCAAAATGAATTGATTTTAGAAAATATTACAGAACTCTTCTTATAGTCAGTGCGCAGGAAATAAAATTACATGTACACTTAGTGAGATTAGTCCTTAAGGTAATTCTTCTAGAGAAAGCAAACCGACATGCCGATCCTGTCAGGGGTGATATTGCAGAAAGGCTTCTTCTCCCTTTTTTCTCCTGTCTTGACAGACGAATGTTAGAATTGTATGCCACATGCTAATTTTACAATACCTCTTCACGTACAAATACACTATCTGATTGCAATGTCATTGTGTGCCACATGCTAATTTTACAATATCTCTTCACGTACAAATACACTATCTGATTGCAGTGTCCTTGTGCCACATGCTAATTTTACAATACCTCTTCACGTACAAATACACTATCTGATTGCAATGTCATTGTGTCAACAGATTTGGCAACGTAGGGATTGATTTTTTTGCCTGAGAGGTCCTGTGCTCTATGCATCATTCAGCCTTCATCGTGTACAGATTTAGGAAAAGTAGAATGTTAAATCAATTAATTGAGAACAGAAAGGGAAATAAACCAACAAGAATGTTTTCCAAAGCGTGACGCATTTCCTCGGACCGGTTTGAAGTAAGATGACTAAGCGAGCCCTTAGTGCTTTTCTTTCTTTTTTCTAACTTGCTTACAACCAACGCGAACATCGTGGTGGTAGTGTTTTCAAGGTCGATCGTTCGGGTAAACCGAGGAATGATCAGAGGAAAAATGTATAATTTGAGCACACAAATGCGCAGTTTGTGCAGTGTCTTGTTTCGTCAGGGACCAATCCAGTCTTTAGTGGGGATCCTCTTTACAGCATAGGACAAGAAACTACAGCTAGAGTGACCAAAGAGCGCATAAATTCCATCTGACAAATCTGTAAGTCTCTCCATGTTTCAGGCATGTGTTTACGTCTTAGTGAGATGTACCTATCGTAGGCAGGCTTACACGTCTTAGGCAGGTCAATTCGTCATTGATCGGTCTTCACATCTTGGGCAAATCAACGCTTATTTAAGTCTATACGTCTCCAGTATGTCTGTGGGCTTTGGGCAGATCTACCCATCTTTAACTATCTCTCTTTTCTCTTTTACATACATTCTCAACTTACCAAGCCTGCAGCAGTATTGTTAACCTGTTTCACATACAGCATAAGAAATATGGCATCAATCAATATTCACAAGTATAATGTACAACGTAATCAAATTAAACGTGAACAAAGAAATAATGGTTCATTATATAAGCATTCTCTAATTCAAATCACACAGCAATAGCAAAACTGTACGAAATATTTCTAAGTCCATTCTTTATCAGTCAGTTAACTTACCATAAGCTAACGATCGCCTTTATAACCAGACTCCAGTTTCGTTCAAATGAATGTGATTAGAATATAGATTTTCTTCAACAAACTAACTTTCAGTCAATTCTTATTGCATAAATTTGTTATGAACAAGTATGAAACTATTAGTAAGAAAATCTACTCATCCAGTCAAAACTGGTTTGGATTGCATTAGCAATATTCTAGCACATTCTCCACCTGAGTTTACTTTCAACTTTGACACTTACAAAGAATATCATCATAAGGCGTGCCCAGGGTCGGGTCACCTTGACATTTAACAATTAAATTTAGAAATAGGTTTAGGCAAATTTACTCTGCCATAACTTCATTGCGAGTCTACGCGTATTTAGTTCCTGAACTGAATTAGTGCTTTTACGGGTGGCCACTTATTATCGATTGGTCACAGTATTTCATCACAGATTAGTGATTTATCAGCAGTATAAGTGAGACGAGTAAGGGTGGCCACTTATTATCGATTGGTCACAGTATTTCATCACAGATTAGTGATTTATCAGCAGTATAAGTGAGACGAGTAAGGGTGGCCACTTATTATCGATTGGTCACAGTATTTCATCACATATTAGTGATTTATCAGCAGTATATGTGAGACGAGTAAGGGTGGCCACTTATCGATTGGTCACAATATTTCATCACATATTAGTGATTTATCAGCAGTATATGTGAGACGAGTTCGGGTGTGCCAGACAGCGATGGTTTAACTTCAGTTTACGGGCGTTAACTCTTGAGATCATGTTCGCTTCTCTGACATAATTTGTTTGACGAAGTCGACACACTCTTGCCATCAGTGCATTTGGTTGTCGTATCTTATTAACAGATGCTTTTACTTCTTTCTCTGTCGGTGTTAACAGCCACCCAAACACACTCATTGTTCTATTTTTTTTTCGTAAAGTAGTCATTACCCATTTCTCTTTTGAAAGTAATCTTCTGTTACAGCAAACGTGACGTTCGTTTTTCCATTTCTAGTGTACATTTACACAGATTGGTTGTAGATGGTTAAGGATTGTTCTCTTCGATTGTTCGCCTCCGTGCTACTTTGCTATATAATAATAATGAACATTACGTGCAAGTTTAGTCTGTCGAGGTTCCATTCTCTAAAAGGCATTTACCTCTGTCCGCATTTGATAATTTATTTTTTAGGAGTCCTGTAAGTGACAAATGGTTTGCACACTTCGCTACTTAGACGTCTTGAAACTGGCTGCTCCGTTTGCTGCAGATATTTATGACCTGTCTTATTAATAAATCTTGTTTGAATATGCATTTTGTAATAAAGTTTTACATTTATCGAGTATGTCTGCAGACCCAGAAAATTTTATTTTGTATTTATTCATTAGGTCATTATTATTTTTTAAATATAATAGTCCATGCGCTTTGTTACACGTATACCCATTAAACACATCACACAGACACGAACTTCAATACATATTCACATACACACTTATACATCTACATACATTACTGTACACACGCAAACACAAGTATACTTTCAGAAGTAAGATCTCTCACACGCATACTTTTATTGAAAGGTAGTTACCTGACTGTCTGGCTGGAACAGGTAGTAACTTGAAGTAGTGTTACATTCTTTACTTCATGATGTCTAAGGTAGTAACTTGAAGTAGTGTTACATTCTTTACTTCATGATGTCTATCAATCCGTTTCACGATGCGTTTATTTCGCCGCACGCAGAAAGTGTTACGACTGGGTTAAAAAAAACTTAGGCGCCCTAGTGGCGAAACAAATGTTTATTGTTTTGCAGCCACCCGCGAATCAACAGGTGCGAATACTTACGTTCGTGTTTGTGTTTAAGCAATTGGGCGTTTAAATCTCTCTCCCTCCCTCTCTCTCTCTCTCACACACACACATAAGCATGCACACATTTTTATATCTTCTTTTGCAGGCATTAAAATAGTCTTTCTCATTGTAAAATTCTACACCAGCAAAGTTCTTATTAATGCATTCGTTAAGAATTAATGAAACCTTAAAATGATTTTAGTAGTACGTGTGTGGTCGGGTGACCTTGAAAATCTTGGCGCTTTTTTTCATGTCCGATTGCATTCAACTGAGTATGGTAATTCATTCAACACGTTGTTTAAGTATGGCCCAAAAGATTGAGATCAGGTGATATTTGCGTCCATTCAACGGATAGTGTATCTGTAATGATCTCTGACCTTTTCACCTTTCACTAATTAAATGTTATGGCTACTGTTTACTTCTAACCTAACTAGGTTTTTTTTGTTGAAAGAATACCTTTTTCTACTTTACTGTTTATTGAAAGGCAATTAAAAGATTGTTTGATTTGAACATATTGTGATTGGTGGTTTAAAATTAACTTCCCAACCCCTAATCTATTTAATTCCACTTTGTAAATTTGCAGACGGATAAAACTCAATCATCCTCAGAGACTTACCCATTAAATATTTTATTCTATCGGTCTCTGAGTGATACTGGTCTAGGACTCCCATCATCTTTTGTGAGTATGAACATTTTTTGTGGAATTCTTGCCTACAAACACTCTCCTTCAACTTAGGGGTACACTTCTCAAGATGTGCTAATGTCTGACTTAATACAAATAAAATTGAGTCCCCACCCCTTAAGCATGCATATCTCCTTCTTTATTTAAACACTGAAGTGGAAGTGTAATTAATATTAACAACAGATTTTTAATTACAATAAGATCCTCACGAAAAGTTTAGTTCTATATATAAAAAAAAAATATTAACCATTCCAAACATACCCAATGTGCTGGTTAACCGAATCAAACCACAAATTCGGGATGTGTTCTCAGACTAGTGCTGTAAAAAACCTGGATTAGTTTTACATACTTGCGTATACTAATTGGTTTGACTGGCTGACGTAAGGCCCTTGAGACATGTTTCTCTTATTTTAGATTCATGACTTGGAAGACATCTGTTCTTTTAAAAGAATAATCTTTCAGATTAACAGTCTTAGGAATTCTCATAACAATGCCGACTGGCTTCTGGCTTATGTGTTTTTTTTTTAAGTCAGTCACTCACGAGAATTTAGTTCTATTATAAAGGCTGAGCGACATGGCTGAAGGCGATTTGTGTCTGCTCATGCATGACTGAGGTGAACATCTGGAGATCTGCTAAATAATATGATTATGTAATCGCGTAGATATCACTAGATGGGACTGTCCAACTTTGATCAAAATGGTTATTTTATATTATGTAATCGCATAGATATCACTAGATGGGACTGTCCAACTTTGATCAAAATGGTTATTTTATATTATGTAATCGCATAGATATCACTAGATGGGACTGTCCAACTTTGATCAAAATGGTTATTTTATATTATGTAATCGCATAGATATCACTAGATGGGACTGTCCAACTTTGATCAAAATGGTTATTTTATATTATTGCTTATACCTAGTCTCCAAAACGAGAATAACAAACATTTAATTAAATTCAAAAATTTAATAAAAAATAAAATAATTCGTTATCACTTATACTATTTGCGTTTCAGGTGTTACACATATATTCTAATTTGAACATGTAACTGTGTTATAGATGAATATTTGCAGGATTTTAACATATATGCATATTGTTGCATATTATTTTAGATTAAAAACTTGTTCTTTAATGTAAACCCCTGCAATTCTAACTTCAAAATTTTGACATGCAACTGATGTAAATTTTAATTTATTTTCTGGGATCTTATATATATTTTTCAGTAGTGATGCAGTGGCTATTGTCGGGCCTCCTCGGTATGCCTATGAGAAAGTAATTCTTTGTCAGCATCAGAGTTATCTGCTGACTTTTGTGCACGTGATTTACAGATATCTACTATAGTATAAATGGGCTTTGGATTCAGCTACACCATTTGCTTTTTGAGGTGGTCCTTAAGAAACCCTCAAGTCCTGAAGAAACCCTCAAGAACCCTCAAATGCTGTCGAGTACTATTGACCATGATTAGAGAATCCATCCAACTGTGTTTACAAACTCGGCAGTAGACGCTAGTGGAGAAATTTTTTTAAAAAATAAATCAATTGCTACGCAAATCTTAATGCACCGTCAAGGCCTTTAAATAGGAATTCTCATTTATCTCACCTGTCATTTGTGGATCCGTACCATTCCAGTCAAAAAAAAAAGCAGTGAAAGTGACGTAAGCTAGTATTCCAAGACCCTGGTTACCTCTCCCTAAACGAAACCAGATGATTGTACGCGCCTGAATTTTTGTCGTTATGGGGCGTGGGTGACAAGAGGTAATAATTATTTATAAGTAACATTAATATGTACTCGAGAGCCTGCAAATTCACTTTGTTATTCGACACATATTATTGTACATTTACCAAGTGTATCGCTGTTTTAGACTTGCAGCAGTTCGTGCTTTTGGAACGTTCATTGGACTGAGAGCAATCTTTAGTCGCTGTTCTGACGTCATCCCTGTGAAACACCTGTCTATCAAGTCAACGCTATAGTTGAATAAGATAGCCTCACCAAGATTCCGTTTCTGAGAGCTCCAGACTTCGTTGTTAAAGATACTTTTAGCAGCAGTTTATTTTTTACAACGTTCACAGCATAGCGAAAGCATTGTTCAGCAAGCGACCCACCCCTCCTCCACTACCCCACCACAGACACACAAGGTCAAACTGCTTGATGATATGAAGCCCGAGAAAGTAAGACACCGGAACCTTTACAATCTGAATACACAGAAATGCGTTTTAATAATAATGTTCGTGATTTCGCCTCCCCGGCCCCGCCATTCCCGGAGCATCGCTGACAGTCATATGTATCTGATGGAGTAGTTGCTGAAAAAACAACCTCTCCATTCATCTACTTTTCTCGCTTCCCCTCTCCACTCGTCGTGCACTCTTCCTTGTCCTCACTATTTCCCGCCAGCCTTCCTTGCTCTCTTGCTTGCCCGCATTGTCCTCACTATTTCCCGCCAGCCTTCCTTGCTCTCTTGCTTGCCCGCATTGTCCTCACTATTTCCCGCCAGCCTTCCTTGCTCTCTTGCTTGCCCGCATTGTCCTCACTATTTCCCGCCAGCCTTCCTTGCTCTCTTGCTTGCCCGCATTGTCCTCACTATTTCCCGCCAGCCTTCCTTGCTCTCTTGCTTGCCCGCATTGTCCTCACTATTTTCCACCAGCTTTCCTTGCTCTCTCGCTTGCCCGCATTGTCCTCACTATTTCCCGCCAGCCTTCCTTGCTCTCTTGCTTGCCCGCATTGTCCTCACTATTTTCCACCAGCTTTCCTTGCTCTCTCGCTTGCCCGCATTGTCCTCACTATTTCCCACCAGCTTTCCTTGCTCTCTCGCTTGCCCGCTTTTCTTGACCTCATTATTTCCCGCCAGCTTTTCTTGTTCTCTCGCTTGCCTGGCTTCCTTGCTCTCTCGCTTGCCCGCCTTTCTTGCTCTCTCGCTTGCCCGCCTTCCTTGCTTTTCCCACTTCCCTCCTCCCCCCTCCATTTTATTGCTTATTGCGCTCTCCCCATCTCTCTCACATCCGGATACTATCAGAAGTGACGTGGATTTTAATTAAACTGTAGTGTTTTGCATCCGTAGTGCACTTGCACGTATTGCATATCTTTGGACGACAGACATATACATGGATCAGATTATCAACAAAGGAAGGGCGTCATTAATCCGTTCAGGGGAGCGGGTCTGGTCCATGTCTACCTGGCGTTCAGTGGGGCGACGCCCAGCGTGCTGGCATTGTGTGTGGCACTGTTGATTTTTTTCTTCTTCTTTTTTTTGTTTTTTGCCACATGTGGAACTGCTGAAATGCATTTCCCTGTTCGGGCTAGTTTTCATTTTTGACGTCTGGAAGGAAAATGCAGCCCACGCCGAGGAGTTGGATCACCAAAACTCACCAAAGTCTTACTCCTGTGCTTGCCATTTGACATCACTTGGCGCGACTTGCAGGATTATTTAACTGTTTTGAGATAGAATATTCTGTTTGTGTAGGATACATAAAGAAACTAAATACAGGGAGTCCGAAAATTATCTTTCTAACTTAGATACTAAATGAAATATTTACTTGCACACATAGAAGTACCAGTCAGGAAATTGAGACACAGAAACGCCCCCATTTAAAAAAAAAGTTTTAACGGTACTTCTTTGGGTATGTGTTTCAGAATTTGTTTGAATGAACCACTCAACACATCGTCTTTCTCTTTTGGATTCATTTTGACTGAGGGGAGAATGGGGGGGGGGAGAAGATCTGGGGGAAATGAAAATAACTTGTCAGAATTTGGTATACATAATAGCTCTTTATATGCGATACATAATAGCTCTTTATATGCGATACATAATAGCTCTTTATATATGATACATAATAGCTCTTTATAGGCGATACATAATAGCTCTTTATATGCGATACATAATAGCTCTTTATATGTGATACATAATAGCTCTTGCAGCATGAGAAAATTCGACAAGCTCATATTTATTGCCTGTTCTTAGTTGTCATCCTGCTTCCATTTATTCCTTGTTGACCTTGACTTATTCCACCTTCTTTATCATAATCATTTAAATTGCCATCATCGTTTTCTTTCTTTTTTATAACAACTTGGGTGTTCGTTTTTTATTGGAACTTTCACCGATTCAGTAAACTGAAAACCTTCAGTAAACCTATCAAGTCGATATTGTAAGCTAGTACTTCAACAATTTTTAGTATTGCAGCTTCAACTTCACTGTGAAATTCCTGTGACTTTCTTCAGGTTTTAGCAATTTATCACCTTCTATAACCTTGGAACTAATCTTTCATTTTATACTAAAACAAGTTTTAAAATATCTTTTGTGTTATAAACGAATGAGGAGAGGAAAAGGGGGGGCTATGGTAAAAGAGTGATTAAATACAGACATTGCGATATCACCATGGCAACATTACAAAATTGAATTAATTTCTTGCCCGTCAAAGCCTTCGAGAACGATAATTTTAAAACAGGTTCTATTTAAAATCATTACAGTAAAAAATTAAAAAAAAAAACAACCAAAAAGCTATGATTAAAATCTGATCAGACTTACTAACGTAAAGATAGTTATTTTTAGAAAGACATTAATCGTGTTTAAACTGTAGATAAAGAAAGTCAAAGTTGGGTTTCTTTCTGCCACCGTTCGTCAGAGACGGTTTCCGTTTCATTTGGATCTGGAGTTAGCCCTTTGTGATTTATTGAAAAGATTGATGGAGAAGAAGCAGATTCTTTCGAGATTGTATGCCGACTGAACGTGTTATCTACCATGTTTCCGAGACTAGGAATGGAACATGAGATTGAGAGGATTTGACCAAGTATTTGATGCTACCCCCCCACCACCACCACACACACACACACACGCACACACACACACACACACACACACACACACACACACACACACACACACACACACACACACACACACACACACACTCACCTTTATCATCGTTAAACATGCGTAGCCTAGCCTCCCCGCATCATTAGTAAACAGATTCCCTGGACAAATTGGGTCAAGGTTGCATCTTTTCTCTATTTCATTCAACCCACATCTTTTGAAAGGTAAGCTTATTTTTCTGTCAAGCAATTTTATTTAAGAACATACTTTTTTATTTAATAGTTTTTATTTTAGGCGAGGAAATTTGTTATGGATGCGTGTGTTTGGGTGGGTGGGTGGGTGGGGAAAGTGGTGGTGGTAGTGAAGTATGCATAAATAAACGAAGGCAGGATGAAGCGACTTGTACTTTATATTTTCGGGAGACATAATGAATTTGAGGATTATGTTGGATTGGAGATCGTGGGTTGTGTCTGACGCTGATGAGGTAGATGTACAGGTAGTAACGGATACCCGGGTATGGAGCCGTTTTGGGTGTGGGAGGATCTTATTTTATCGCCTTGTACAAAACCAGTCTCGTGTATAAGGAGCTCCACTTTGTAAATCTTTGTCGTCCGATGTTAGGGCAGCGTCAGACTTATGTTTTAAAGTTCTCTCATAGAACTATTTTATATTTTCTCCATAGTTCAGGAGCAGTGACTTCCATTTAATGCATTAGAAGCTATTTAGTCTATTGTGACGATGTATAACTACAGTGTGCAAAATAGTGAAGCAGCTTTGTTTGGTTTTTTTTAATCAGCACACATAATTTCACACTTGGCCTTGAATGCACACAATGCGTTAACTTTAGAAATTTTAGAACTTCCCATTGTGACTGTTTCAAGTATACAGTTCTAATAATTAATTAACTTTAGAAATTTTAGAACTTCCCAGTGTGACTATTTCAAGTATATAGTTCTGATAATTAATTAACTTTAGAACTTCCCAGTGTGACTGTTTCAAGTATACAGTTCTGATAATTAATTAACTTTAGAACTTCCCAGTGTGACTGTTTCAAGTATACAGTTCTGATAATTATTTATTGGTATGATACATCTTTTCTTTTGTATAATAAATATGTAAACGAGGCACATTCTAAAAGTAACTTCTTTAACATTCAACTTTTCTAAATTCATTATTTATTGCATCGTTTGCGTTGTTTTTAAATTTTCCATTTTTGTAATACTCATATGTACTTAATCTTTCTCATACAGTTACATCATTACAGTTGTTTTTAGTTATCCCTTTGTACATATGTTAAAGGGAGGAGGGGTTGGCGGTGTGATTCTTAAGTTTAAAACCCAAACCAATACATAATTTATTGGTAAACTTCAGGTATTGTGTGATTCTTAAGTTTAAAACCCAAACCAATCATAAAAAAAAAATTATTGGTAAACTTCAGGTATTGTGTGATTCTTAAGTTTAAAACCCAAACCAATACATAATTTATTGGTAAACTTCAGGTATTGTTGCACGATAAATTTTAAAGCATAATATAGAATGATTCTGTTTTCTGCGCGAAGTTTACTGTGGTCTTCTTTTTCTATGAAAATATGTTGTTACAAGTCATAAAGTTTACATCGATAACAGCCAGCGTGCAGGAGTGAACATGTATTCTGTGTACATCAATAAGCACAAACGGAAACGAGTTATTTAGTAATCGTATTTGAACAGCGGATGTCCAGTAGTCAAAAGTGAACACATGTAAATTTAATTCTAATGACCTGATCGCTGTAAATGTCAAACATATTAGGTTTTTTTAGTTTTCCAGGATGAGAAGGTACATAACTTCCGATTGGCTAATTGTTACGAGTAGATTATGTATTACAAGTATTCCCTAACAATTAAACATTGCTCTTCCCAGTTCTCTTCCTCTTTGTCTGTCCTCTTCTCATTGGAGATGTAAAATTTCGTCAACTGGATCTAAGCCCCTAGATATGACGACATTTAGTTCAATAATGAATACCGAGTCAGTGAGACTGGCGACGAGGTCAGGCCGCTTCACGCGTAAGTTTTGCTCAGATTTCGTTTGCCTTATGTATTAAATATGGAGTAGACATTCTTTGGGAGCTGAGCGTAAATTGAATATGGTAGATGATTTTTGTGTTTTTAGATTTGTCACTTCGGTTTTGTTGCTCTCAATACTGATGTATTTGTAGTGGAAGTTCCTTCGTTCATTTACAAAGTTGATTTAAGGATGCATTACTTGCTCATCGCGTGCTCATCCAATCACTATTTTGACATTTAAATTTTAATTGCTCGTAATTTTACAGATGGCTTGAACTGTAAAGTGTAGGTTTTGTTTCCTTAAAACCCTCAGCAGTCCATTTCATATGAAACTCTGTATCCAATTTAAAAAAGCAATCGAGTAAACACCATTTAAAAAATATATATCTGTGCCTTTTAAAAAGTTGAAAGAAATCAGCTCTTTTTGCCATTTTTGTTGGACAAATCAAAAAGCGTGCGAATCACTTGATCTTGGAGAAATTCTAAATATAGAGCTCTGACCAGGCGCGCGTGACGTCATATGTTATATATCACTTCTTGATCACTTTCACCTTGCAGAGGTCATTTTAATGTAATCGTTTTTGTTGTTTGTTTTTGCTTCTTTTACAGGATATTTCGAATATTTTGGTCATTAAGAAGCTTTGAGCTAGACTTAGCTATTTATTTATTTATCGATGGAATACTGCCTTCTTTGAATCAGATGTCCTACAAATCTCATTTCTTCCACAAAGTATATGAACCAACAGATGAAACCACTCTTTAAAAAAAAGGGACTCACGGTGTTAAAATACTACTAACCTTATTGCTGGTTATCCACAAAAGAAATCTTCCTCTGTATATATTACTGTCGGAGGTATGTAGTTTTGCTTGCCTAACTAATATTATATTCATCTCTTGACATTAACTCTATTTTATATTGTTATATTTTGCTTATGGTATTTAAATGATGTAATAAGTGAACACATGAGGATGATTTCTTAGCCCATGTGTATTTTACTGGCAGATCATCACTTTATCTTGGCTGTCACTTTATTCTGGATGTGGTTTTGATGAGCATGAAGCAACTCCAGACTGGAATGACCCATATCAGGGAACCAAAACTAAGTGACTATAAAACCAAATGCTGAACAGTTTTAATCAAGTTATAGACAAACTATACCAAAGTACATTTAGAGATCCCTCAAAATCATTTAGTGTTCTCTTATAAATTCATTATTAGTTTGCTCATATGAATGAACCAGATAACTATTACAGTGCCATAGGACTCAGACGGACATTCTCTTACGCCATCACATGGTCATAATTATGAACTTAAATTATATATATATATATATATAAACACTAATTGTAATTGTTGAACTATTCACTATATGTAACCAGCTTATGTTATTTCTTGTTGAATATATTTATTGTTAATACATAGACCACTCATGTTAGTGTGACTCACTTACATGTTAAATGTTGTAGTCTGTCACCTTTAATTACTTGCTATCCTGGCTGGTATCAGGTGGCTCACTATCTCCTTGAACTATCACTCATTCTATTCTACATTATCTATCATTCATCTTTCTAAGACATGTAGCCAGCCAGAAAGCCTACGATTAGGGGTGGTCTAGGGTAGTGGAGAATTTACATCTTGCCCATCTCCCAGCAAAACATCACAATCACATTTGATGACCTTGGTGCAGTTTTGTTGATATTACTGACCGCTACAGTGCCTAGTTGTACTAAAGAATGCACGATGTACTCTTGTCGCCAACTCCCACAGTGTTTTGGCTTCGTCTGTTTCAGCGGCTGCTTCTGATTTGTATATCCATTCTTTCTCTGTAATTTTCAGTCCACAATTCTCAGTGAGTCTGAGTTTGAATTATATTCACTGTTATTATTTGTTATTATTGCTGTTGTTATTTTTATTACTATTGTTGTTATTTTTATTATTACTTGTAGCAGTAGCATTTTTGTTAATGTTGTTGTCACTCTCCTTCTTTTCCTTAAGGTTTGAATAGTTATGACCTAATTAACAAGTAGTATTTCGCTTTCGTTATCTTTCTTGAGGTTTTGCTTGTAGCGCATGTCTCCCTTTCAGACTGCTTTAGCTTGCACGTACTTGATGGTCTTCATTAAGAGCAAGGGGCGAGCACTGTGCATCTCGCATATCAATTCATGTCGATTCCCACAGATTGTAACAGACTGAGACATGTTTGCTGGCATGATAGCTGCGATCATACGCTTGCCTCTCTCTTGTTTCTGGCACAGTCGAAGAGAGCCAGAAAATTGAAATGTTTTATTTATTGATTCTCCCCCCACACTAGCAGGCAGGGCTGCTTGAGTCTCAATCCGATCCGAACCTTTAACAGCAGTTTGTTTTTCCTTTGGATTTACGTGTGGCTTGATGGGTTTGCTGTTCGGATTATCGAGGACCACTTGAAGCTGTTGGACTCTCCGAAGAGGAGAGTTGCCTCACCTTGGACTCGTTCACTCGCCAGTTTTGTGTGTGTTGTGTGTAAAGGCACTCTGATGAAGTTTTACATCCGAATACTAAACCTGCAACTGACGCCTTGCTGAGCATTACTTCACGATATGTTTAAAAACTACGTCAACAAATTATAATCAAAGCACTAGCAACACGAACTGCAAGAAGACTGAATGGGAAGCAAAATATCTCAGTGAATACTTTTTTTTTTTTTTTAAAAACGTGTTTGCTTGGGAAGGAGAGCCTTGGTCTTGATAAAGGCTTTATGAATAGCCCTGCTCTGTCAGTTTAGTTTTAGTTCATCACACCCCATCGACTTATTGTCAGATTCAGTTTGGGTTTCACGACCGCTTCCACCTTTTCCTTATTTCACAGAGGGGACACAAGTGGCAAGGGAGGGATATATATTCTGGTGCGGAGAGATTTATGTTGTGGTTGGGAGAGATAATATGTTCTGGGAGGGAGAGATATATGCTCTGGTAAGGGAGGGTATATTTTCTGTTTGGGAGATAGTGCCATGTGAGAAAGAGAGTGAAGGCTTGCAACTTTGCCAGAGCATCAGCTACCAGAAATTTTCTGATTTTTAACTATTAAATGATCTTTACCATGCGCACACGGAGTTACCCCCCACCCCATGACAGTCTAATCACTAAGCCACTCCTGCGAGCTAGGGTGCGATTACTGATCGACCGTAAGGTTTTTCACCCCCAGTCACTTGAACCAGAAACGACTGCTCAACCATCAGTTCTGCCGTTCATTCCATTCACTTGATTATCATCACAAATGCAATAGTTCCATATGGATACTAAAGTAAGTTCTCTGTGGTCATTAAGTAAGATTCATTTAGTATTAAAGTAAGTTCCATGTAGGCACAGAAGTAAATTACATGTGGGCATTGAAGTAAGTTTCATGTGGGCACTGAAGTGAGTTCCACGAAGGCACTGACCTATCTTCCATGTGGGCATTGAAAATGTTCCATGTGGGCATTGAAAATGTTCCATGTAGACACTGACGTATGTTCCATGTGGGCATTGAAGTAAGTTCCATGTGGGCATTGAAGTAAGTTCCATGTGGGCATTGAAGTAAGTTCCATGTGGGCATTGAAGTAAGTTCCATGTGGGCACTGAAACATGTCTCGCGTGGGCACTGAAGTACGCAACTTTCCCAGTTTGGTATGATCACGCACCCTGTGTCAGTCAGACAATACTCGCTCGACGTCTTCCACCATTGTTCTGTCCTCTAGTCAACCAATATCCGTTCTCCGAATGGGCAGGGTCCCCAGTCATCAAGGGACATCGGAAGTCTTTCACACCTTGCTATCTGTGTGAAGTGGTCATATTCCGGCGGTTGCCGCGAAAGTTGCCCTTGCCACCCCAACTCCACTCATGATTAGCATGCCTACGCTGGCAGTGCAAACATTTCTACATGTGTTTGGATTCGCCACTCTGACGTGATTAGTATCCATTGGCGCTGTGGACATAGAGACGATTTCAGCAATTGTTCGTGCCGTGAAGAATATGCAGACTTGTATGCTCTCTATTAAATGATCTCGAATTATTCCATTTGTGATTGGTTGTTCTGTCACATTGACTTTTTTTTAATGTATATTAGAAGTTTTTTTTCGGGGTAATACTGCTTAAAACAATAATTTTTTAAAAGTCATTTTAGACGCATTTTGTTATTGTTTGTTTTGGTGTTTTTTGTCGGTTAATAGTTTGCAGTTCTTTAGTGTGGAATCCCTCCAGGAATAGAAATCATTGATGAATAGATAGTATTATATTTCATGTTGCTGCATACTGCATTTTCCGAGTCACAGTACAAATGAGTAGTCAGTTCAGAATCACTTTTAGTTTTTATTTTCTGTCACCAATGTACGACATACGTTACCACACACTGTAACTGTTACGTCATACATTTACCATACACAATAAATTACGTCATACAGTTACCACACAATAAATGTACAGCATACAACAGTAATTGTTCAGCATACAGTTACTACACACAGTAATTGTTCAGCATACAGTTACTACAAACAATAAATGTACAGCATAAGTTACTACACACAATAAATGTACAGCATACAGTTACCACATGCAATAAATGTACAGCATACGGTTACCACACTCAATAAATGTACAGTATACAGTTACTACACTCAATAAATGTACATCACACAGTTACCACATACAATAAATGTACGTCAAACAGTTACCACACAATAAATATACGTCATACAGTTACCACACAATAAATATACGTCATACAGTTGCCACACACAATAAATATACGTCATACAGTTGCCACAGACAATAAATATACCAGCAGTGAATCTCGAGTCGTTTAGTAGTATTGATGTACATGTAATTAAATGATCCCTTAATTTTCGCTTTAGAACGCATATGCATATGAGTGTGTGTGTGTGTGTGTGTGTGTGTGTGTGTGTGTGTGTGTGTGTGTGTGTGTGTGCGTGTGTGCGTGCGCGCGCATTGGTAGGTGTGGGCATGCGATGTATGCGCAGTGTTGTAATATTTGCACTCAGAGGCATGGTGGCTTACTGACAGGTGAAAAATTTCCAGCTATGCTTCCGTCAACACAATTTGTTGCAGGTGGGTGCTGTTCTCGGGAGGTATTTTAGTCTGAGTAAATAATTCTTGGTCATAATATTCATTTGTGGGCACTCGAGTACAGAACGGTATATGGGATTAACAATACCCAAATTTGGAACTTGAATACAGAACGATATATGAGTTAATATAAATACTTCTATCTAGGGACATGAGTATAACTAGATTATCGAAGGGGATGGTTTCCCTTTCTAAGAAGTCGACTACAAAGTGAAACTTCTATTTGTGGACTTGAGTACGATACCTCTCTTTACGGGGTTCATTACTGAGCGATACCCTTACCCAGGAGCTTGAGTATTCGACGATTCTCGTCTTCGTGGACTTGAGTACAGTGAGGTACTTCTTGGCACAAGTTCGGATTCCATTATTTAGGGCTAGGATTATCTCAGGACTACAGATTACACATTCTATTTAGGGACCAAAATACAGAGCAATATCCCTGTCTAGGTTCGAAGACATCATTATCTTAGCCATTAATAACTCAAGAACGTGCCTGTAGGTGGGGGATAAAACAATAGTGCAATATTGCAGAAAGTAACTAGCGCTGTATTATAGAACTGAAAAATGAGCACCTACCCAGCATTCTTTAATCTGATTAAACTCTTTGTATGGTGGAGTAAATTTGCCCATCCCTATTTCTATACTTAATAATTATATCTTTGTTGCCAATGTTAACCTGACCCGACCTTGGGCACTGCTTATGATATTTTTGAAGTAAACGACTCGGGTGAAGAATGTACTCGAAACATGCTGATGTAATATAAACCAGTTCCAACTGGATGAGTAGTTTTTGCTGACTAATAGTCTCACACTTGTTCATAACAAATTCATCCAATGGGGATGGACCAAAAGTTACTTTGTTAAAGAAAGTCTATATTTAATCGCTTTGAATTTGATTTAAACTTGAGTCTGGTCATAAAGGTGATCAGCTTATGAGAAAAGTGTGCCTTTTTTCACTTCAGGCTACAGTGATAACTGTACTTCTCCTGATTAGCTGGTGTGTGCATCCAGTGTTATAGTCGAACTTATCAGTAAACATGTTGCTGTAAGTTGATTCCTGTGAATTCTGTTTGAGAGCCAATATGGCAAAAACGGTGGCTTGAGTTTGGTCTTGATGATTCATGAAGATTATTTTCAACAATCCTCTTGGTGTGCTGAGCAGCACACACGAAAATTCGGGAACATTCCTCAGGATGTGCTGGATAGTGCAAAGGACGATTCTTAGAGAGCACATCAAAACTTCCGGAACAGTTTTCTAACATGCCTAGAAGGGGTATGTGGAACTATCGTCTAAATAAAAAAGACAGTGACGTATTGCAAACTTCGTGATTGTGAACCTGTGCTAGTGACAGTGGCTATCTTTGAAAAGGTTATGTATATTGACTATAATTATTTTTGTAAAACTCCATTCTCATGTTTATGATAAATTATGCGTATGAATTTTATTATATATATATATCTATATGATCATTTGACTGTTGATCTCTGTGCTAGGATAAAATGAACGATTGTCTAGCGTTAATCGAATATTGTTGTGAAGCGATGTAAATGTCATTGCTCTTTTGATTATATTTGTTATATGTATATTTGATTGTTGATTTAATAAATTAATTGTTAAATTTATTGACTTTCTTACACGTATTGATAACTATATGTTGGAGTGATAGTGGATGGGGGCTCGTTAATATAGATTAAAAGACGAATTTATCTTCTCTTTTGGGAAGAAGTTTTCCACCTACGGAAATATTGTGTGACAGTGAATGTTTGTCTTTAATGTTGTGCAAGAGAGAAAACGTTGACATGGCCCGCATATCTGCCAAGTGAGAGAGATGAATAGTGTCTTCTGGAGAATTGTTAATAGCATAAATTAAGATTCTCATCACTTGTAATTAGTTACAGATAATAAGAATAATAATCATATCTATAACTATGGTGGTGTTGTGTCACACCTGTTAACTGAGTGTTAAATGATTAACCTTTTTATCCTTATGAAAGGAAATGATTGTGATTTTGTATTGTTATGAAACGATAATTATGATTTTCTCTTGCTATCCAAATTAATTAAAATCGATTTCCAGCTTTTGGTCCTAACATTAAAAGTGAATGTGTGTACAATAAATCCACATTGTATTATTGAAGGAACTACTTTATTTTGAAATCAATTATTTAGATTCAAAATGTTTACGCATGCATTTTCCTAATTGGTCATTATCAATCCCAGATGTTCTGTTTACATACCATGTATTTGGGCATTAAAAAGTAAAATAAATTGGTCATTATCAATCCCAGATGTTCTGTTTACATACCATGTATTTGGGCATTAAAAAGTAAATAAATAAGCAGACTTGTATTCTATTTACTTTAAATGTCTTGTAATTTTTTTTAACAATGGTACAGATATTTTAATAGCGATTTCTGTTTCAGAAAGAAAAATCTCTTTGTGGATATTTAATTTTTATGTCTGACACACATGTATTTAACTTTTAGACCTGACACATTGAAAACAAATTCTTGACTATTGCCGTCGACCGTTAATATGAAACTAAGATTATCCGTGATTAGTTGGGGTCGGCACTTTGCTTTGCACAGTACTGTTATCTTATGTAATATTTATTCCTTGCCACTCAATTCTACCATGAAATTCTGAACTTCATCGCCACCTGGGTGTTCGAATTGTGTGTGTGTGTGTGTGTGTGTGTGTGTGCGTGCGTGCGCGCGCGCATGGCAAGATGTGTGTTATAAAACTAAGCAGAGCATTTAATGGTTTTCTATTAAAACCGAAGTTTTTTTTTTTTTGCTTGAGAGCAAACCAGAACTATCTACAACTTACTAAAAACTTTCAGACTAAAACGTACCATTCGTGCCAGGTAAATAAAAACAGATACATGCGTGCAGACACAATTGTGAGATGTTTTATTGTCAACACCTTGCTGCAGGATATTAGATTACGCTACAGGTGCGCATGAGGCATGACCTGAAGGGCACGTTGAACGACTTACTCGTTCGGTCTCGGATGACGTCAGCAAGCTTGCATCACGGCATAACCGGTGTGGTGGTTTTGAATGTCACACTTGGTGTACCACTGCTGCCATATGTGAGAGTGCGTTTCTGACTTCGTCATAATAGTTCGAGATAACTGCGTTTGAATCGCAAGCAACAAGAGCCCTTATTACAAGTCCACCAGGGGGGGGGGGGGGTATGTCACGTGTTTCGGAAGACGCTACGTACCGCTTGCTATTTAGCTAAATACGCATTGATGATTGGGCTGTGCGATACTTTTTATATTTAATCGTCGTACTGTAGATATCACTTATGGAGTTTTGCTGTCACACAGTTACATTCATGCTAACACGCACACACAAACACTAACACATATTCATATTTTTATTGCTGCCATCACTTTTAGTATCATGTTTGTACTTCTCTATCGAAAGCGTTCATATCTAAGAGTCTGAGTAAATATCAATGTCTTAAGACATATGTATGTATGGTTTTAGATTCAGCATTTTACAATTGTCTCTATTTTAGGGTTTTATGAATGACTACGAGTATTTCAGCTTCAGTGGCCTTACGAAAGTGTATTTTAGTGGCCTTACGGATGTGTATTTTAGTGGCTTTACGAATGTATTTTAGTGGCCTTCCGAATGTGTATTTTAGTGGCCTTACGAATGTGTATTTTAGTGGCCTTCCGAATGTGTATTTTAGTGGCCTTACGAATGTGTATTTTAGTGGCCTTACGAATTTGTATTTTAGTGGCCTTACGAATGTGTATTTTAGTGGCCTTACGAAAGTGTATTTTAGTGGCCTTACGGATGTGTATTTTAGTGGCTTTACGAATGTATTTTAGTGGCCTTCCGAATGTGTATTTTAGTGGCCTTCCGAATGTGTATTTTAGTGGCCTTACGAATGTGTATTTTAGTGGCCTTACGAATGTGTATTTTAGTGGCCTTACGAATTTGTATTTTAGTGGCCTTACGAATTTGTATTTTAGTGGCCTTACGAATGTGTTATTGTGTAAATAACGACATGGTTATAATTTTATTTCAGAAGCCAGTTTTGCAGTTCAAGCCCGAGCAGTAAAGGATTACTTTAATCTCTATGATCCGCAAAGCCTGGCTTTCAAGGAGGGGGATATCATCACTGTAAGTACTCTTGCTGTGAACTTGTTTCTTTCACCCACAAACAAACGTCTCATATGAACATGTTTTGATCAGCAGATTACCATTTCTCATTTGAACATCTTTGATAAAGTATCCAATGGACCTATATATTCCAACGCAATTTTGTTGTTGGAATTTTTGACTTTTTGAAAATTTGTTAACAACTAAAATGGAATATCCCTGAATTCCTTAGCATAAACGGAAGTCCTTGACATTATCTTGGAAGGGTCTGTTTTCTTTCAAAGTAAATAAGCAAATATATAATTTGTTGAACTTTCCATGTCTGAGTCTGTACAGAGGGCATGACTGTTATGACAGTTTTTTAGATAGGTTCTTGATTACTTCAGCACACGAGCTGTCTCTAGCAGAAACTGATGGGCACAACTTCATTGGATGGCTGAGAGGCTATACACAGTAAACTAGCAACAAGATTCCAAATTTCAGAGACTGTTTGAAGTGAGGTGCTGGAGATATCTGTCAAGCAGTCTGTAAAAGCACTCTAGATGGCGGCTGAGGATTTTAGAAGTGATGAACTGCTTCATTGCTCTTCATACTCTTTGAGGATCGGAGTGGAGGGAGTGAACGGGGATGGAGAGTGGGCATGTTTGGAAACATATTACTTAGGAAGTGTGTAATCTAAACATATTTCCATATACACATTTCCCTTCAAACCAGCATAATTTTATATTTGTCTAGATGTGTAAGTGCACGAACCATACACTCATGATTGTTCATGTGTAAGTGAGTGAGTGAGTGAGTTATAAAGCAATTATTGAATTTGTGATGAGCAGGATTAATAGATTAACATTTCAACTACTTAATTTATGTAACCCCATTTTTATAAATGCAGACGAGAAAGAGCTATTAACTATTATTAAATTAGGTTTTCTTTTCTCTGAGTGTTACCGGTTCAGACCCAATATACCACTATTAACAGTTAGTGTGCTTAATAACAGTAGCCAAGATTCAATATTTCCCCTTAATAACTGTAGCCAAGATTCAATATTTCCCCTTAATAAATGTAGCCAAGAGTCAATATTTCCCATTAATAACTGTATTACTGCTTGCACTGCGTGTTACCTAATGCAAACTACCAGTGTCAGTTGTGCTCATAGCTACAGAAATCGGCCACAATGATGCTTGTGTTTCTTTTCTTGCAGGCTTGTCTTGTTCCTTTTCTAGGTTCAAAACAATTCGAACCCGTCCATGGACCGTCCACAGTCACCAAACACGACACGCAGACCCCAAGTCCGTTATCCAGCGCAAGGCATTGTCCTAAAAATAGATCCGCCACTTTTGCCTCGCTCACAATCTAAAGATTCCGCTTCTTTTCTGTGATGGTTTCTGTCACACCTTTTCTGAACAAGGTTGTTGTAACTTTTGCTTCCTTGAATCTTGAGAGTGGTAGCGAGATGATGCAGGCTTCCTACGAAATCCAACAGATGGGATTGTTTGCAGGATTTTCCTAATGCTTCCGTCCCAAGACTTCAAATATGGGACTTAAGATTTCATGTAATTCAAAAAATGGCCAGAAACAGCCTTAGTTCTATACCCTATTTAAACCTACCATTCTTGCTCACACTACCAAAATTTGCTAGAACTGGTATCAGCAGACCAGTTTCATGGAATCATGTAAAAGACAACGTTGGGTTTGGCCAGAAGCAAATTGTATCACCGTCTGAACTTTGGTACCTGCCCATAGCAGTAGGGTTATAGAAAAAACGATTTGCTCTTGCCACTGTTTCTGTACTTCTTAGTACATCTTTGTAAATGGTCCTTCATGTAAGCAGTGGACATTGTAAATAGTCGTACATGTAAGCAATGGACACTGTAAATAGACCTACATGTAAGCAGTGGATTTGTAAATGGTCCTACATGTAAGCAGTGGACAGCCGATACCCCAGGCCACAGAGAGTCAGTCAGACATTTCTAATTACCTCCCAAAAGCACGAGGAAATAGCTCTCGTCCATTAACTTTCACTTGTAATATCACTTGACACTAGGGACACAGCTCTCAAGAATGTTGTCACTTTCGCGTGCGTACACACACACACACACACACACACATTCAAAGTTTAGGTGTGCTGTCTGTTGATAAATTAAAATCAAAGTTTTAACGCATGCCTTCTTTAGAACGGTATTAGTCTAAGTTCTTTAAAACAAATATAAGAATGAAAGAAGAAAAAAGCGAAATAGAAATTTAATTAATAAAAAATGTTATTGTCTGTTAGTAAATAAGACTTTCTTTCATGCATACACATAATGTGCAAGTAAAAACATACATGCGTAATGAAATAAGTACGAGCACACATACATGTGTACAATATACGTTCGTTCAGTTTGCTTTTCTCTAAATATTGGCTTTAGTCTAGGTTTCATTCTGGTCTGGTAGGAATCCTTTGTAGGCTACACATGACTAGCTCCTATATATTGACTATGCTAAAAAAAAAAAAAAATATTTTTTTTTAAATAACGAAACTTTTATAAAGATTATTAATTCTATAAACAGCACTAGATCTGACTCGAAATGCTGTCAAGAATGTCACCGCAAATAGTTGAAAGATAAACAAACACATTTGATTTCAAGCTGATCCCAGACCTTGGTATCTAACTTGACATGTAATCTGTTGAAAACTTTTAGTTATTGCTTGTGCACAACAGTTATTTTTTTATAACTTTGTAAGCCTTTGACGTCATTCCACGAAACATATCTGTTGATAAGTCACCTAGCGTATGAAACATGCACAAAGGAGGGGTGGGGTAACTCGTGCGCAAATGCTGAAGAATGATTATTTTATCATTAGGCCGTAATTTGTAATCATAACCCTTGACAAAAGGTGAGACAGCTGCCAGCTAATTGTGAAAAGAAACAAAGCGCTGCTATGTATTTATTTGCAGATTGTAAAACACATATATATGAGCCAGAATGCATTATGCTAATTTAGTCTGTGTAAAACTGCAGATAAGATCAGTTACATGCTTAAAGATGTCATTTTACTTAGAGCAGCGCTTCTCGATTGGGGGTGCGAGCAGCTGTTGTCGGGGGTGCAAGAATTCATCTTGGAAGATCTTTGTACGAAATCTTGGTTTCATTTATCTGTCGGCTTTAAAACAAGGGGGTACGAGATCGGCCCCGTCACTCCCAAGGGTTGCGGGATGAAAAATGAATCGGAAGCGCTGAGTACACTCAGTTTAGTCAGTCGATCTTCCCCGGGAAAAGTTTGCGTTAAACATAATATATCCGTTTATTTTCTTTTTTAATTCATGACAAACAATGCATAGTTGGGTTACATCGCCCTGAAACCGGATGCGTGAAGTTGACTGTTGTGTGCATGAGTTGCCGTTTTATTTTTTTATTCATGATTTTATGATAAAACAAATTCCTTACAAAAAAAAAAAAAAAATCATAAAGAAATTCACATTACCCTATTATTAAATTCGGACTTGTAATCAGCAAGTTTTTTTTTTATTTGTTTTTATTAATATCACAAGTTCATTTTATATTCCCAGAATTTGTGATAGAGTTACCTAATGAAATTATTTATATCTAATGAGTTATTCAAGTACAGGAGATCTTTTTCTTCGTATCGCAAAAGTTCAGTAGCGTTAATAGGCATTCAAGTATTTCATTTCTAATTTGTTGTGTGATTAATCGTGTGCATTTCTCTGTTGGGTACTCTGCCGTACACGTTGTAATTGAACGAATTGTTGACGCTCAAACAAATTAAGGGAGATTATATTCCGGGTGTTAACCTTTACACCCCACATCGTGCTTTTGTCTGTTGACCAGTTTTATTTTGACGCTGAAGTCGCTTCAGTATGTCATTTAGTGCGATTTCCTCCTCACCCATATCCAGAGAAAAAACTGTTTGAATTATTTCCCTTTGCAAGTCCATATAAATATATTATGACACAGGTTACAGGTAGCTGGAAATGGGTGAGGTCCAGATACGTTCAAACACTAACGTGTAATGAAGTGGAAGCATAGTCCTTAGCCTTTTCCCCATAAACCTGGAATCCAGAGTTGGCTGGTGTGAAGCCTTTAGCAGGGCGGATGTATGGGTAGTGAAAATAAAATTTAAACAGTAAACCAACAACAGAAGTTTTTGTAATCCTCATACACTTTGCCGTGTCGAACGTGGGACACAGGCAGACTCATCATCAGTCGTCAACTGGTACTGATTGTGGACAGCACTGTTGGGACACAGGCAGACACATCATCAGTCGTCAACTGGTACTGATTGTGGACAGCACTGTTGGGACCAGAAAAATAAAATACTTTCGTAATATGTTCGTCGTCATCGCGTATTCGCAGTGAGAGTTCACCTTGATGTTTGATGAAATAATAGATGCGATACAGAAGAAAAAAATTATGACGCAAAGTGTAGTGATGTAGGAATGTTTTTTTTCTCTCTCCTTCCCAGATATCGTAAGTAATATTATATCTTTATTTTGTTGTTGCATTTTAATATGTGGGGAAGAGGGACAACTGTGTGATCTAAATTTTGATGGGCGCGCGCGCGCACACACACACACACACACACACACATGGGCCCTATATATATTGATAAAATGGAAATAACTATTTACTTAGTCAACACAGACAAACTTCACACATTGTCGGCTTTGCAAATGCTTGTGCCGTGGGCGATCAATTTGATTTTTCTCCATTTTACATCGAACACAGAGAACACTCACCATATAATGCTAGTTGTCAGTGCACACTAATGACATCTTACTGCTGAACCTAGATTTCGGTCTCTGGTTCGACAAACAAAACACAATTCATCTAGCAGTACCTAGCCAATCACCACTTTGGCTAAACCCAGGGTTTTGCTCTTAGATATTTTTTTTTATCTCCTACACATCCCCACTCAAGCACTCTGAATCGTATTCATTGTCACGTGATTTAAATACTGACATCACTAAGTTCTATAACTGTGGCCATTTGTAGGACGCATTAATTTGAATTGCTGTCATCCAATTTACTGAAAAATATATTTCTGATGTAAAGTCATGGATAATATCTCAGTGAAGTTATTGCATCGAATTGTATGAAATGATAAAGAGAAAAGAAAAATTACTCTACTTAAAAGTAGACACGTTTTGCATACGCCAACGACCAGTGTTCTTTAACTCGCTGCATAAACTGTTAACCCATACTTTTGTACGCCTAGTGGGAATATTATGGGATGCATAGGAACGCTAACGTTTGAAGTAATCACCTTGAAATAATTATTGGCAATACATCATAGAGTGATGGGCGCCTTGTATGAAAATGCACCATATATATTCCCTTTATCAACACACTTCCACGCCCAAACACCAGTATATGTACTTTTTAATTAGCATGGAACAGAATTTGCGATAGAAATTGCCTCAGTGCCCCTCATTCATTTTTGCTTTAGTGCCTCTTATTCTTTTTACCTTGATGCCTCATTCTTTATAGCTTTGAAACTTTGGTGCCTCTCATTCTTCTTAGCTTTGATTCCGCTAATTTTGTTTTTATAACTCTGGTACCTCTCATCCCTTATAGCTATATGACCAGAAGATGACGTGTAAGATTTCTCCTTTGGAGTCCGGGATCAATCAGTTTATACTGCTTTCGACTGGTTTGTACATCTCCTGTGTTCCAATGAAAGCTCAGCATTTGCCTGGTGCTCCAATATCATTGTACCCAATCAACCAGAATACGACAGCACATTCGTACAAAGCCTAACCGAACTCGCAGGCTGTACAACTCGTTAAAGCAATGGCCGGGCTGCCCTCCTCGAAAGATGAAACGAAGCGTCGAAGTGAACACTTCTGACAAGGAAAAAAAACCCCATCTTCCGTGCTCGAGAGGCTAGAAATCCCCTGGACCCAGACGCTAGAAATAAAATGCTATCAGGCTTGTAGAGATTCAAAATGGGAACTTCTTAGGCTCGCAGAGGTTAGAAATAGACAGCTGTCACTCTGGTAGAGGTTAGGAATTTAAAGCTGCCAGGCTCGTAGTGGTTAAAAATATGAACTTGTCAGGCTCGTAAAGGTTAGAAACGGGAACTTGTCAGGCACTCAGAGGTAGGAGAGTTGGAGCTGTCGGACTTAGGAGGCTTCGCTGAATGAAAAATGTGTTACAAGACTCAGTGCCGAAACAGGGAGTTGTCGGACATCGGTTAAAATCACAGTACACTGACGTTTTGGAGAGTTGCCGGACAGAGGTTAAAATCACAGTTCACTTCCGGTTTGAAGAGTTGCCGGACAGAGGTTAAAATCACAGTACACTGCCTGTTTGGGGAGGTATCAAATAGAAATACGTCCCACTGGAGAAAATAACAAACACAAATCTTTTCGCTTAAGGAATTTACAGAAATAACATCCTTTTAATCCTTGAAGCTCTTGAATGGGAATTCCATTATCGTTATAATGTATCGACACCGCCATTTTAAAAACATTTAGTGTACGTGCACTTAGTCATGACCTTGAAGCTTCTCCACAACCCAGTTATTCTCAGCTCTTCGTTGCAGACAACTAGTGGCAAAAGAAATCCGACAACATAATTCTATAGAAAGAACACACTTGACATTTTCATGGAATCGGATTTTTTTTTTTTTTTTTTTAGAGAAAACCTTGTTTATTACATATCTTTTCATCTATTTTTTTTTAAATTTCTGATTGGTTTGGTACATTGTTGGGAAGCCAAGTATCGCACTTAACCTGATGAATAAGTGGTGTAACAGTATTAAAGAATAGATATCTATTTCTCTCTCTCTCTCTCTCTCTCTAATTTTATTCAACCTGCTCACATTGGAAAGGCGTCTTCTCTTCTTTCACTGCCAATTGATTGATCTGATTTTACAACCTGTTTATTAATCTTTTATCTTCCTTACAACTATTGAACTATGTACTCTCTCCACTCTCTCTCTCTCTCTCTCTCTCTCTCTCTCTCTCTCTCTCTCTCTCTCTCTCTCTCTCTCTCTCTCTCTCTCTCTATGTCTGTGTAAGTGTTTGCGTACATAGAAAGATGGCAAACTGCATCGTTTAGATCAAAATCATATTTCGAATAGATTAGATCTTTTTATCGACATTACTCAATTTTTAATTATTTTTTTTAGCATGTTTTCTTTCCTTTTACAAAATAAATAAATAAATAAAGACCTTGTGCTCTAGTTTCTTTGTCAGCAGTTACAAAACCCATTTCTGATTGTAGCCAAAATAGTTATGACATTTTTCTTTCCACTCTCTACTCCTTCTTCCCCTCTCTTTTTCATACATGCGCGCAGAGAATCCTAAACTTGACTATTTCTGATAGCTGACAAATATTTATGGAATTCTTTGCAATCAAACGGCACACATGCATACATACATATATAATCTCTTAAATGATTTGACTTTAAAATCACCCCACATAAAAATCTAAACACAAAAATGACCACCGATGTTTCAGCAAACTGTATAAGATTAAAAACACGAGATCTTACAAACAACATGATTAATGTTCTTGGCATGTTGCATTATTTTAATAAAACGACTCCTCTCTCTCTCTCTTTCTCTCTCTCTCTCTCGTGCACACACACACACACACACACACACACACACACACTCACACACACATACACACACATTATATAGACAGTATACTTTTTCACTCTACCCCTTTTCACTCTTTTCTTTTCTCTCAGTATATCTGTAGTTTGCCTTCCACCTCTCAGACCTCCTCTATACCACATGGTATACCACCAAGCCACCCATTATATCTTGCAACTGCCTTTATGATGACAAAGGGAGGACATTAACATAAGGTAAAGCATGTTGATGAGTAAGTCTGTTGATGTTCGATTTTTGCTAGGCCGCAGGCACTGCTGATTTTATTACATCTACGGTTTTTGTTCGACCGAATTTGCGGTTCTTCCAGTTCTTAGAATTTGCCGAATCTTTTTCGAACGTTTCCTGGATCCTAAAATATATTTAACAATTAAAACAGCGTGGAAAAAATTGTATCACCGAAAATAAAGCTCAGGAGCTCAATTAGAGTGCCTTGAAAGCCAAAGTTGGCATACAATTTGTGGTCAGCTTAATTTAACATGTCGAACTTCACTCTTACATTTCAAGCAGTGAGCTGTTGCTGTTTGTTTACCATTTTCCTTGTCACGAATTGATTAAATTGTTTACATTAAGTAGTGTTCTTCAAATAGGTTTCCGTTCGAAGTAGACTTCTGCTCAGCAAAAACAAATTCCTTTCATTTAATTTTTGTCTCAATGTACATTATGTATGCTAGCCAATGTATATGTGCGCACGTCTGCTTGTATGCCATGCTACTGTTTATTTTAAGAAAGCTTTCAGTACCGCTGTCATAACTGCTTATCTTTGCCTGGAAAGCATTTAACACCTTAACACAGTGGTGGTTTTACTATACTGTAATGCTATTGGAACGTCTCAACTCCTGTTCCTACATGCTACACATCTGACTGTGGAATAGAGCGGATCTTTTTATTGCATTGCTTGGCACTAGAATAGGAGTGGTTACCCTTGGTTCTCTGTATTTCTTTGTTTCTGATGACAGCTTATGTAAATAAAGAATAGAGTCTCTAAGCCAGTTTTAGAAGTCGTTATTTTATTGCTCTGTGTACGCGATGACTACAAGCGAGACAAATTTACGCAACAAGTAAAACAGCGGCAACGCAGCCGTTATGTCAGCATGACCATTTTGAATCCATTGACGTAGTTAAAGGACGCTAACTTAGGTTAACGTCGTGTTTTGATTTCAAATGTCAAGATACTGCTTTGGGGCAAACAAATAGAACCTACTCCAAAACCCTTCCGCAGCGGCTGGTAGTAATTGACTTGGCAAGCTTGGTGAGCGGAGAATAGGAAATTGATTAGGTGTTAATTTTGTTGGTTTTGTTTTTACGTGCGTAACGACATCTTAAAGTTATGCTGCGTTGGTCTTTAGAGCTCATGTAAAGGGCATTAACTCCTCGCAGTAACACGAATTTATGTGTTAAAAGTTCAGTTTGGATTTACAGCTTCATTTCATGTTCATTTTCCATTGCAGTTTTTATTGTCGTTTAGTTCCGTTTACATTTTACGATATTAAGATCAGTTGTGGTTTGTAGTTTCTTTTCCCTCTGGTTGACATCAAGTTTTACAGCTTAAAGTTCATTTGTTTTGAGAGGGCTGACAAGTTTTACGGTTGAAAGCTAGCTGTTTTCCCCACTTTGACTGTTTTTTCAGTTTGGACAGTTTCCTTAAGTTGATTGACAACGGATTGCATTGTTTTTATGGCTTGGGAGTCAGTTCAATCATAGTAGTCAAATTCACTAAGGCTCGTGAATTGTGTTAATCGTTTTTAACCAAAAGAAAATATTATATATACTTGTTCTGTACAGGAAGAGTGATAGTGTATGTAGGACTCACAAACAGGCAGAGGTGACGTAAGTATTTCTAAAGTCGTTCTTGAAAAAAGACTTTTTAACAGATTCCTAGAAAATACAAATCCACGCTAAGCGAATCTCCAGAAGGGTGTTTTAATTTATTTTTAAATGCATGCTCAGTTTTGGCTGCAGTGTGTAGCAAAATGATTTACTAGCAAATAACTTAAAGTGGCATATGTTTAGAATGACGGTATTGTGTCATTGCATTTATTTTATATATATATATGACAAGAGCAGGATAATGATTATGAGCGTTTAGAGTGCAAGGTGCAATGCAGAATACGTGACAGTATTAAAAGTTGTGAGGAAACTACTGTGCCTCAACTCCATCTACTCTCTGAATATCTGCCTACAATCACACACACACACACACACACACACACACACACACACACACACACACAATTGTCAGAAATGGTATTTAATAAACGCCTACCTATACTACAAAGCTGCCGCACGTTTTAATTACTGAGAAAAATTCAATTATTTTAATTAGATAATACATTTTAGGCATTCTTGAAGTTTCAAATCTTTCTCCGTTCATCTCATCGAATAGCCCGAACAGCGAGGTGAACGATTGTTAACAGCCACATAAATGATTGTAACAGCCAAAGGAACTATTATTACTGTAACTTTTAACTGCCAGAGGAATGAATGTAACCGCCAAAGGAGTGATCTGTATGGGGAATGATTGCATCAGCCAGACGAATGGTTGTTACTGCCATTGGAACGATTGCAACAGCCAGAGGAATGATTGTTACTGTCAGAGGAATGATTGCAACAGCCAGAGGAATGATTGTTACTGTCAGAGGAATGATTGCAACAGCCAGAGGAAGGATTGTTACTGCCAGAGGAAGGATTATAGCAGATTGCCTCTAGAAGCCAGAACAGAAATTCTAGCAAGCTGAGCAATATAACGGCAGCCACAACAGTATGCTATTTCAAAAGCCCGAGCAGTATGATAACATCATCCACAGCAATACATTAGGCACAACTGTAGGATATATTGTAACATTCTGAGCAATATTTTTTTCTTAAAACCCACCCACAATCATATGGTTTTGTAATAGCCTCAGCAAATTGATGATAACTGCCAGAGAAATGATTGTAACAGCAGAGTAGTATGATATTAATCGCCATATTAATAATTGTAATCACTAGATGTAATGGTTGTAAAAGACCAATCAGTATTATTTGAATGTCCAGAGGAGTATGACTGTTCGTAGCTAGATCAATTTTCATTGTTAACAACCAGACCAATAACTGTTTATTTCTAGACCAACGTGATAATAGCATTGCCAACATGGTTTAAACTGATTTACTAAGTTATTTTAACAGCTATATATTATGACTGTTAACAGCTAGTCCACATCAGTGTAAAGAGCTAGATCATTATGAGTGTTTGTCAAATGGCATTATGTAGCCACTGTACCACCTTAGTCTACCCCAAACCCTATCCACATAAGGGGCGATGACCACTCAAACCTCGTGGTCTGGAATGAGTCCCTAATTAGTATTCTCATCTCATATAAATTGACCATTCAGAGCACTGTGTGACTGCCTTTGGTGCCAGCGTAATTAGGCAACCTGGCAGACCAGAACCACTTGATCGTTGAGGACAGACGTGGACTCCAGACACACCCAAATAGTTCTATATTTAAACTTCCCTTTGGGCTACTTATTTCCTTTAAATGTTGACTTTTGACCGAGCGCTGAGCCGCGAAGACAACACTTAAGCAGACCAAGGGTCAGAGCAGACGCTATTTAACTGAACTCACATCTGCATCAGGAGGTCCAAAGCATTCAAGCAGTGACTGCAGCAGGAGGTACAAAGTAATAAAGAAGTACAAAGTACAAAGAAACTTTTCGAATCAGATTGCTACATCATTATGCACCGGTGCAAATTGCGGATTGCTGAACATGTTTGCAGCTATGTGTTCACTGGCGTAGAAGATGAAACCACAAGAAAACCACAAGAAAACCACACCCTGACTCGTCTGACGAGCGTCTCCAGCTGAAGCTCCAAGACGTCAGGGTCAGGACATCGGTCGCGCTGGACCGGTGAACGCGGGTTAACAAGCTCGTTTGAAGTAGATTGCGGAAGTATTTACCTGTTCTTTTAACTGTGCGTGAATAAAGCAAACAAACAGTGCAGTTCACGTGCTGAAGTGAGAAGCGGGGTGCTAATTTCGATGGCTGTTAATTTAAGATGGCGCTGACAGGCCTATATTTCCAGAAGCGCTTGAAAGGGTTCCTGGTTTTGCCGGGGTCATTGCTTTGCTTTCTGGCTAATGCACTTCTCTTCTCGCATTCATGTTTTCTTGCTGATTTTTAAAAAATAAAGGAAATTTGAAAGCGTAATCTGTCATTAAGAATTAATTTCTTGTGTAATGCAATTTGTATTTTAGTGGATATTCATCCATGCGTCATCGCTTTGCCAAGAAATAAATTATCTCAAGACAGCGACTGACGAGAACTTTTACATTTGTTGTTGTTGTTGGTGGTGGTGGTGGTAGTTTGTGCGGCTGAACTGGTAAAGGGGTTATGAGGAAAAAAGATAGTGGTCTGGAGGAATAAACTTGTGATTTACTTTTTTTTTGTTTGTTTGCTATATCCCTGTAGCGCCTAATGTGTTTACAACGCCAATTACGATGGATTTAAGTCGACGTTGGACAAAATCCAAATACATACGAAATTACAACAACAACAAATCATATTACTTCCACCCGAACGGGATTGTTTCAGTTCCATCTACGTGCGGGAACCTCCCCCCCCTCCCCAACCCACTTTCTATTCCTTCTGCTTGTGAGTTACTGTTGGCCTGTGGTAGCAGGATTAAAGCGCTTGAAAACTTTCTCTTGAGGTACATTTCTCAGAACAACGGAACAAAGGATGGCTTTCTTCCCGACTTCTGTCACCTGTTCGGTAATACCATTTAACATGTGTGTGTGTGTGTGTGTGTGTGTGCCCATGTAGATGTTTGTCTCTAAAAGTTTCTTCATTGACGACAACGCCCTCATTCAGTAGATCGTAAACATGCAGTCCGGGGGTGGGGGTTGTTTGTTTGCAACTGTTTATAAGTGTGACTTCCACTGCAGGAATGTTTAAACTTTTCATGAATTGATAATTAATACAAGAATGTTTGACAACATCATTTGTAAAGAGTGGTAAAAATGTATTGCAAGTGCAAATAACAGCGACATCAGAAAGACACAAATCAAAACAGATCCAGTTTGTAATTTCATCTCAGATCATTTAACAACCACTGGAATCCTTAATACCGTCATGGAGCCTACAAGAGGGGTGGGGTTCCGGAAGTGGTGGTGGTCGTTGAATAATTGCCGGTCTGCGCCTACGTCGCGTTAAGTTCAATATTGACTTTGTGTCAAGCATGTTTCATGGGGTTCTTAGTTTTGTTGGTTGTTGTTTTTATATTCTCTAGAAGCGAGTAGTGACATGGGGTATTTTTGTCTGCGTGCTTTACAACCCCCCTCCCCCCCCCGCCCCAATCCGCTACCTTATTTCAGTCCATCTGGAAACTCAGTCGTTAATTTCGTACGAAAGCAGCATCATGTTTGTCAGGAAATAACGTCGTATGTAATTGTCTGTTATTATTTCTTGTAGTTTGTTTCACGTGTGTTGTTAATTGTTTGACATCAAAATGTCATTTGCAGTTATTTCCGAATCCATTTTTTTTCTTAAAAAAAATATTATTTGTTAAAATTTGACAAGAAGAAATCATAATCATAGCCAACATACCTACAATTATAGGGGATAAGGATTCTTCGCGTGCGGGGTGTGTGTGTGGTGTGTGTGTGTGTGTGTGTGTGTGTGTGTGTGTGTGTGTGTGTGTGTGTGTGTGTGTGTGTGTGCGTGCGTGTGTGTGTGTGTGTGTGTGTGTGTGTGTGTGTGTGTGTGTGTGTGTGTGTGTGTGAAGAAAAAGAAGAATCTGGTGACGGCAGTGATGATATCTATCATAACGATGCACTTAAAACAGTGGACTTTGTGGAATCTAGACTTGTCGGATTGAAGCTCTTTGAGCAAGGACCCCCAAAATTGTCTTCTTAGCAAAATTTTGTGATGATTGTTAGGCGAGAATCATCATCATCATCATCTCTCCCTTGACCTCGTGTGGTCGTTGGGTCGCTTAGCTGCTCAACGGTTGACCAGAAATTATTTGACTTTAATTTATTTTAGAAAATATACTAATCTGTGAGTGAGTGGGTGCTTTAAAATCTGACTTCTCACAGGTCTCATTCTTACCTTTCACTTCCCTTCCTTCCTTCTTTCTTTCCTTCCTAATTTCCTTCCGTTCCTTCCTTCCTTTCAAATTTCCTTCCTGTCTTATATCTGTCTCTTTGTTTCTTTCTTGTTTCATTCTCTCGTTTTATCTAACTTTACTTATCTTCTCTCTTTCTGTCTCAGTCAGTCTCTTTCTGACTTCTTCCTTTCTCCCTCCCTCTCTCTCTCTCTCTCTCTCTCTCTCTCTCTGAAACACACACACAGAAGAAGATCGAACTAGCGCAACAAATGATTTAACTGTTTTCTCTTTAAAGAAGATAGAGAACAACATAACAACATTGTGTGTGGGGGGGCTAGGGATTATTAGTCATCGTGAACACCTAGTGAGATGACTAGCAAGCATATTTTCCCCCAGATGTAGACAGGTTCACTAAGTTGCTCTCACATACACATACGCGCGCACGCACACACACACATTTTGCTGTTGCCCTTTTTTTTTTTTTTTTTTTTTTTTTTTTTTTTAGAAATTGTAAAAAAAAAAAAAAAAGAAAAAGAAAGAAACCCGTCTTTCTTTTAAGAAAAACGAGAAAAAGAAGAAAGTAGCACAGAAAGGCAAGAAAACTGTAAAGTATATTATTTTAGGTGTGTGAAAGCGTGGAATCTCACCATTGCAACCACGCTTGTAATGCGTCTTCCTCTGTCTTCTGGCTTCCCGAGCCGTGCTATTTATAGACGAACTTTTTAATTGTCCTTGGCATAATGACAGAAAGCAAAGTGAAATGTAAAATACAATACTTCAAATGATACAAAAAGCAAAGTGAAATGTAAAATACAATACTTCAAATGATACAAAAAGCAAAGTGAATGTAAAATACAATACTTCAAATGATACAAAAAGCAAAGTGAATGTAAAATACAATACTTCAAATGATACAAAAAGCAAAGTGAAATGTAAAATACAGTACTTCAAATGATACAAAAAGCAAAGTGAAATGTAAAATACAATACTTCAAATGATACAAAAAGCAAAGTGAAATGTAAAATACAGTACTTCAAATGATACAAAAAGCAAAGTGAAATGTAAAATACAGTACTTCAAATGATACAAAAAGCAAAGTGAAATGTAAAATACAATACTTCAAATGATACAAAAAGCAAAGTGAAATGTAAAATACAATACTTCAAATGATACAAAAAGCAAAGTGAAATGTAAAATACAGTACTTCAAATGATACAAAAAGCAAAGTGAAATGTAAAATACAATACTTCAAATGATACAAAAAGCAAAGTGAAATGTAAAATACAGTACTTCAAATGATACAAAAAGCAAAGTGAAATGTAAAATACAGTACTTCAAATGATACAAAAAGCAAAGTGAAATGTAAAATACAATACTTCAAATGATACAAAAAGCAAAGTGAAATGTAAAATACAATACTTCAAATGATACAAAAAGCAAAGTGAAATGTAAAATACAATACTTCAAATGATACAAAAAGCAAAGTGAATGTAAAATGATACAAAATGATACGAGTGTAATCGATGGACTTTAGAACTGAATTCTTTTGCCGGCACTTAAACATTTTTTTACAGGAAAAAAAATTCTTTTTTGAATTATTTGGGGAAATAATACAATAGTTCCCATCCAGTTTAAATGAATTTCAACTTTTAGGACGATTAGGTGGTTTTTCGCATTTGACAGCATTTTCTTTTCCGATCCTCTAGAATCTAGATTTCGTATGTGTTTATGTTGCCACACGTCATCACACAAAAACACGTACACACACACATACATACAGGCACAAAACAGAATGAATATACTGGAAAAATCAGTACTGACATACTTTCATTTCATACTAGAACGTGAGGGGGGTCGGAGAGGGGTACGTGGGTAAGAAAGCTAGAAAGAGCCAAACACCGAAGGAGCAGAGTAGTTAGGATAGGCTATTGAGATAGAAAGATATATGGTTACACAAATCATGTAGATTGGAGATTGCATCAGATTCGAATAGCTAGATATAATCTGTGGATGGATGTCTGATGGGTTAATCGTTAATGGATGCTTGGACGTGTATAGGTCAAGGCCGTATTAAGTGGGGAAAATAAGCGCAGTACAAACTCATACATAAAATCAGTCCTCTGCGCGCGCGCGCGTGTTGCACTTGTCTCTTTCCAAGTTGTATGTGAACATACTACCGGGCAGGTCTTCATCAGAACGTGTACATTACCGGCATATTGTTACAGGCCGTAAGACTGGTGCACTTTAAGCTCAGATGACTTCACTTTCGGAGGGAGGAGGGGGAGAAGGAAGGGAAAAAAAAAAAAAAAACGCCATGCGCATTCAGAGTGTGCCTGAATCTGCAGGCTTGAAACCCAACGTCATCTGTTGTGGATCGATCGACTGTAGCCTTTTCAATGACGTCAGGAAGCGGTTATATGAGCTATTTTTTTTTATTATTTTAAAAAATAGCTTTCTTCTTTTCTCGTTTGTATTTGTCAGCGCAGAATAAACAAACTGCCATTGCCTTGCGGATGCTGTTTGTGCATGTATTGCAGTAACTACATTGTTAGTGTTTTACAATTTCTGTTCATTGATTGGAATTAAATATTAATATTCATTGAATTCTGTTTAGCAAAAAAATCCTTTGCTCTCTAACCATCAAGCGTGTGCATGAAAGCATGCACGCACGCACGCACGCACGCACTCGTGCAGTAATTTACACATCAAGCATGCCCTCACAATTACCAGCATTATCCTTTCGTTTGTTCAAATTTGACCTGTATTCTTTTACTCTCGTTAGAACCACCTCAACAAACCTCCCAAAAAAAATACAACAATTTTTTTAGATTCTCTGTTATTGATAACCCGGCAGCACTTAATGCGATTTAACTGCCATCTCGCCAATCAACAATCGCATTACAGTCTAACTTCTCCACTGACAGTAGTCAGTAATTACTTCCCCTGTGTTTTGTTGTCCTTGTTCTTTCCCAGCTATTGATTATTACGCAGCATGTGTTTGTGTTTGACAGGTGTTAGAACAGCGATCGGACGGACACTGGAAGGGATATGTTGCGAACGAAGGAAGAATGGCGAGGGCTGGTTTCTTTCCTTCCACTCACGTCGTGCTCGTGGACAGCCAAGGTATTTCACGCTTGAGTTGTTTTAGACTTCGCCAGGTCGCCACTAATTTCAGTGCCTGACCGTCCGCGAAATCAACGAACATTGAGAGGACGTTAAGCCGAAACAAATCAGTGGCAACTGATTGTGGCAGTTTTCTTGTCGAATCATTATTTCTCTTATTTATGTGTATTGTGAGTTTGTTACTTTTAAAAAATGAAATGAAAAAAAATGAATAAAGATTTTATATATGTTTTGGTTTTTAAAAAATAAAAATAAATCTGCTCATGAAGACACATGGTTGAGGAGAACAGGAATGGTTAAAGACTCTAGTCTGATTTAAATCGTGGCAAGTTCTTACTGTTTTATTTGTTTATTTGTATACGCCGACTCTAGCTGTTATTTATATGTCGTAAATATACCTGTGTTTTTCGGATAGTGAGACTTATTGATAAAGACATGTATAAATAGAGTAGGGATTTTGATAAAGACAGTAGATGGTAATAATAATAACACCACATTTCATACGTTGATTAGTTCCTTTTTGTGTCATGTTATCAGTTACTTGAATAATACACAATAATTAAGGAAGGTAGTGGGTGGGGGCTTTGTATGTCACTAAAGCGAGATAAACCATTATTATATGTCTTTCTTTATTTCTCAGCATTGAAACAACAAATCAAGCGAGATAAACCATTGTTATATGTCTTTCTTTATTTCCCAGCACTGAAACAACAAATCAAGCCTCCTCAAGTGCCAGACCTCCTGAACCGTGGGCCTTACTATAACCACAACGGCCACGCGAACGTTAACGGATACCCCCAGAGCGACACGACGTCCTGTAGCAGCAGTAGCACGGACGACAGCTTTCCTCCCCCGCCGCATATTACCAGTTCTTTAGGACCCCCACCAGGATCCATCTACACTTCGTATGGCCCGCCGCCGGCTAGCCCGGGTTATGGCCCGCCACCGGCCAGTCCGGGGTACGGCCCACCGCCTGTTTCGGGATATAACTCTTGTGGACCTGTGCCCAGTTCGGCACACTCACACTTGGTGGGTGGACCTCCTCCCAGCCCTGGATACATTTGTGCCTCACCCGGTATTCCCGGCAGCCCTCACAGAGGTGAGTCTGACCTCACTGTGGATATAGTATGCAGATTATATCAAGATTATATGCTCTTTTTCTTCAGATTGATTTCTGGGAGTCTTAATTTTTTTTTCAGTAGTCCTTCAGTATCTGTTTAAAATCTGAAAGCGATTAGTTTGGGAAATGTACATTGTAGTTTCGCTTCTTTTTTTTTTTTCTTTTTTTTTTTTGTGAGCAAGGTTGTTAATAAGTTTATTGCAGGGCCGCCGGGAGAAAGTCTGGGGCCTGGTAAAAAGGTGTGTGGGCAATTATACAAAGTTCAACAAACATGTATATTTTCATAGGCTATGTCAAACAAGGCTGTAAGGCGGTTTTCTTATACATACAGATTTTGTGTTTCTTTTTTAAAATTTGATTTTGTAAAAAAATATGAAAATTTTCCCCTTCAAGGGCCCCCGTTGAGCTCCATGGGCCCCGGAACAATGTACCGGCTGCACCCCCGTCTCTCTTTGTTAAAAAAATTCAATACACTTTCTACTCCTTACTTTTTAATGTGCGTTTTGCACACGTACAAAAAATAAAATATTTGGTCAGAATTCTGTTTTTCACTGGCCATTCTGGAGGCGCTGCGTGAATAGAACTGTTTTGTGTGGTCTGATTACATTTTATCTTAATATAAACGTCTTGTGTTTTCATTTAAATATTCATATAGATAGAGAGATACGCATGCAAAGGTGTATATGTTAAACTAAAAACTTCATTGTAACTTGTATTAGTGCTTTGGGTGGTAGCATTGGTTTAAGTGATGGGTATCAAACATTACTGATGAAGTGTGGAGTTTGCCGCTGCTCAAGCTTGCCATTACAAATATGATTTGAGTAATGATCGCTATGATAACCAGCTGGAGTTTAATACTTTTATTTTAAAATACTCTTTAAGATCTCTGCCTACTCCGCATGCAGCAACACATCTAAATGAACGCATTGTGTGAATGATTGTATAAACTACGTGTTTTATTCGTGTAAACTGTTTATAAACTGTGTTTAAGCTAGTTATAAACTGTTTATAAATATGTATAAACTACTTGTAAATATGTATAAACTACGTGTGATGTTCTCCTTTGGCCCACCTGCCAACAAACTTATAAAATTACTATAATCTAATTAATAATGTCATCTGACAGATGGCAGCGAGTTGGACGTTTTTTTTAACAGACTCGGCATCTAGAAGTATACAGGAACTGAGGGGTTTGTTTGATTAATTTGTCTTTTCTTTTAGACAGATGGCTCCTAATTAGTTAATCAAAAAAGCAGATGATGAGAAGATGATGTTCACAAAAGATTAAACAAAAACCGTTATTTATTTAATCGTATACTATATTTAGCTGTGGTTTAACAGGCAAAACAAGAATAAAAGTAGTGCAGACACCACACAAAATATATGGACAGCACTGACGTTTGTTATGCTTCACTATATTGATAACACTACTAAAGATCTCAGATGTACATCAACTCATTAGGCAACAGATGTCAGTTCATACAGTCTGTGACTTGGCTCTAAAATGTTCCGGGAAGATGCAGTGGTCCACGCTGTAATTTTTGTGTAAAGGCACTTGCCCACACTGCACATCCATATACATCGACACTTATTGAACATGCACTTGGTGGTACAATTTCCTCATAAATAAATACATAGGGCTGTCTTTAGAGCATCCCCCATTAAAGTGTTATAAGAGAATTGTTTGAATTCTTTTAGAGATAATCAACTGAAGGACTAGACGTCTCAAAATAAGAAGTCATGTGCACAATGTATTTTCATAACCACACATTTATAAAATATTACTTCTATACTAGTAAGATTTTTTAGTCGTGTGCTTTTAGATTTTTTTAAAATTAATATTTTCCATGACAACGAAAATCATGGGATGAATTCATTTTATTTAATTTCCACTTAATTTGATCAGCTATTTTAAACGTTTTAAAAATTGTCTTACTGTTTCCATTTATATATTAAATTAATTCACCTTTGACTTTAATCCCACTTTAATGATAACGTGTATTTGAGAACTGCGGACACTTAAAACGTTAATCCCTGCCTGTGTGCGTAGAAGAGGGTAAAGAAACTTTACCGCCGTCACGCTTGGTTGCGTTAAGTTACAAGTAAGGACGTGGGTATGCAGTCGTTGCTGTTTCTTGTTTGTAGTTTGCGATTTCTAATGTACCCTTAAAAAGTTGATGTAACCGGTGATTTCATGAGATTGCTTTTGTCGACATGAATTTAATTATGCGATTGATCTTGTGGCATGAATTTAATTATGCGATTGATCTTGTGGCATGAATTTAATTATGCGATTGATCTTGTGGCATGAATTTAATTATGCGATTGATCTTGCCGGTATGAATTTAAGTATACATTGATCTTGTCAGTATGAATTTAAGTATGCATTGATCTTGTCAGTATGAATTTAATTATGCGATTGATCTTGTCAGTATGAATTTAATTATGCGATTGATCTTGTCAGTATGAATTTAAGTAAGTAATTGATCTTATCGGTATGAATTTAATTATGCGATTGATCTTGGTATGAATTTAATAATGCGATTGATCTTGTCAGTATGAATTTAAGTATGCAATTTAGTAAGTGCTATTATAAATTTGTCAAAAACATATATAGTGCTATTTCTGCAATTATGCGTCTGAAATTGAGGCTTAAAAGACAATTTTGTTTCAGTCAGTTTGTCGGCGAGGCTGCCATATATAGCCACTGCTGATTTACACGTAATTGGTTTCACTAAAATTCCACCCACTGAAAATTTTCATAAATGTTTATTTCTCAGTATACCTTAGATTGCGAATTACAAATGTTAGTGAGTTTGCTTTACTTGCAAAAATGATTTTTTTTAATTTCTTGTACAGTCTTTGCCTAAAAATCGAATACAAATGGATAAATTGTTTCTTGTAAAAAAAAAAATGTTCTGCTTTATTTATGTAGATTTACGGAATATGAAACCTGTAGGAATTTGCTTGTTTGTTTTTAAAGTGCTTCCCGTTACTATGACAATCAACTAAGAAAGAAGTAACAAACCTTTGTGCCTGTAGAAAGAACATATTTCGCCTCAAGGCCTGTTGCTTGCTTGCTTGCACGCGCAAATGTGTAGCAGTATTTTTTCCTTCCGTAGTTTGCCTATCTCTGTAGAAATGTTGTGTATGGTGGAGAGGGGGGGGGGGATGCCTCACGTTTCGTTTGTTTGTACGCGGACATGAGCGACTGAAAAGGGAGACCACTTCTTCTTCTTTCGTTGGCTTCCTTGCCCTTAGGGAATTGCAGGAAAGCTAAAGAATTTGCCTACAGCACCTGGTGTTCCCAGGCGGTCACCCATCCAAGTACTAACCGGGCCCGACGTTGCTTAACTTCGGTGTTTCTCGACACTAACATTTTATACGCTGAGTTGAAAACATCTACATCTCGTTTAGAAAACGGTAACTGCCGTGACATAATTAAGGCCATTCAAAATGGCGGCCATGCCGCTTGCTGTTAGCAGTGGTGTATCGTGGTTGTTTTCATCTAATCAGTGTTGAAAATATTTGATATTTGTGATGACTGCGTATTTCAAGCAGTTAAATTTGGCTACGAAAGTTTATTTATACCAGGGGTGCGCAAACTTTTAGGCCAGAGAGCCAAATTTCCAATTGATAGTGCAGTAGGAAAAAAACAACACAAATAATGAAATAAAGTCTTCCGGGGCCGCGGTTTGTGTACCCCTGATTTATGTCAAACACTGACACGATGCTGAGGTGTGTGTGTGTGTGTGGGGGGGGTATTAGTGTGCAAGGTGAGCACATTGCCCTCTGCTAGATCTAGCCAGAGAGATCACATAGCAATTCTCTGATCTGACCATGAACGCCTGTACGTACCATAGACCTGTATTAGCCGGGGTGGGGTTCATTGCGAGTTGGTTAGTTCATGAGTGCTCCGGGATGTGTATCATGCCGAATTTGTCTTTGACAAAACTTAGCTGGACGCTGGTGCTGAAGTGTGTGGATTTTATAGAACGCCGAAAGTATTGACAGATCTTAAGTCTGCGAGAAGAGCGGGTCTTGCCGTACTCTGCTAAGGTGTGCTGATCAGTTTACTGTCGTTCTCGTCAGTCATGTGTCTATATGGCTTGCTTGCAAGTCAGTCCTGTATGTGTTACTCTTGTCTGCGTCACTCCTGTCTCTGTCACCCTTGTCTGTGTCACTCTTGTCTGTGACACGCTCACAGGGCACCATTATGCGGCGCGAGTCAAGGTGAAAGAGGAATTGTAAAAATAAAGGATGATGTAAGTGTCTGAACTACAAGGCCTAGACACACACACACACACACACACACACACACACACACACACACACACACACACACACACACACAGTGTGCACACATACACTTCGCACGCACACGCGAATACAAAAATAAAACTCCAGTGCACGCAAGCTTTGTGCACCCAACCCGGCCATCAGATCTGTGTTGGCGATCGAATTCTGTGGCAGTGATGGAAACGTTTGGAAAGCAACTTCGTGTCAAGCACATTTTCTCAGCACGTTCCTTTGTAGAAAATGTGTTCATTGTATGTCATTTAAGCCTCCTGGATGACCTCTCTTGCAATTTTGAATGGGATACCCTTTCACTCAACCCGCATCTCTTGGAAGTTGAGTGCTGATTTTCTTCTGCATTTGGAAGCCAGAAAATCGATACAGTTAAATTAGGGCGCGGCCCTTGGACTCATATATTAAAATTGTATTTGTTTGGCAGTCTTTCAAGAAAAAAATAAAGCATATATTGTTTGTTTTACAGATAATACAGAATAGCTGAGCTTAAATGTACGAGGTATTGCTCAATAGAACAATAGATTGCTGTATTTATCTTCTGGCTGTCTCGCTTGGGCTATGAATCCAATTCTAAACACTTGTGACAGTGTAGGTAAGAGTGAGTCAGAATGACATTCTTGACTGATTTGGCGCACGATACAAAGATTTCATTATTACTAATCAAAGACCACTCTCTCAATATTTCAGTAAAGTAAGGTGGTACAAATGTATATTAAACTTTAAATTGAGCCAAGGTTATCTCATTACATTTATTTGCCTGCTGATATCAAGTATTTTTTCTGCTAACTGCTCAGATATTTTCTTACTTAGTCTTATTATTTTGGGACTTTCTGCACACACCTGTAATTTCTCTCATGGAGTTCTACACCTCCCTTTGTTGTCATTGTCGAAGACTTTTATAAACTTTGAACTAGAAGCGACTACAAAAGGTTTTTCATGAAACATCCGAGTTAAGTGCTCTGCAGAAATCCATTCCATACAGCTACTACGCACGTTGCTTAGGCGTGTCCTCAATTTGCTCGTCTCTGTTTCCCTGGGCCGGTCCACCTTTTCCCTACTGACGGTGAAAGAACCGCGTTTTGGCGAGCGTGCGAACTGTTTGTGTGCATATCTGTAAATAGAAAGGGACGCGGGGTTTGTGGAACTAGTGGTTCTGAAAGAATAATGGGCTAACCCCTGGAATTTTGCGCTTGCAGCTTTCAGGAGAGTTTAAGTCCACTTGTGCCTGCACGTTAGTATTACTATTTCGGTATTCCTGATTTGTTGATGCCAGACAATCTAGCTAGTAATTTTCTTTGAATTAAAAATTGGGCTGCAAGCAACCTTGACAGTCTTTGATCGGCACGGATATTGAGTGGAAGCGATTGCAGGCTTATCGTTGTTTCTTGTCTTGGTGGTGGGAATAGAGAGGAAATGGTGACATCAACGTGACGTCGGCAGAGCTGTCTGCCGTTGTCTGCATAATGTGCGACAGGACGGGTGACAGCTGCCTACAAAGACAACATACCAGATAACAGGAGGCACGTACTATAGCTGCAATACACCCGGTGTGTTTTAAAATTTTGACTTAACTCTCTCCTCTCTCTCTTTCTCTCCGTGGATGGATGGATAGATGGATGGATGAGATAGGTAGAATACTTTTTTAAAATTTTGCTGATATCAGTTTTCTGTGGGTCTTCGTTCTTGTTTTGTTTATTTCAGAAACAACTCTTTTTGGCCAAAATGTTCATTGACCCTATTTATTGCGATAAGACTTGGAGCGCAGAGAGCTATTACACTTGCTGACCTTTGACTGTAGTTATACTAGCTGTATGTAGAACAATGTTTGAACATTGAACTGGGAATTGAATAGGAATTAAAACTGCTTTATTTAAATTGTAATGCGCTTTGGGCTTGGCGAGACATTAAAAGGGTTTTATGTAAAGCGCTAGTTTAATTACTTTTTGACCTAGTCGGGATATTATTTTTTGTCATTTGTAGCGCAGAGCTATGATAGAAATTAGGTAAATAGTGTTTAGTGCTCAGAGCTATGATAGAAATGAGGTAAGTAGTGCTCAGAGCTATGATAGAAATGAGTTAAACAGTGTTTAGTGCTCAGTATGTAAAGAAGTGTAACGTGATTAGGGAATCGCCTTGAACGTGTTTTGAAGTGAGCCGTACATCTTTTAGAACAGTATGAACAGCTAGGGGCGGAAAAAGTAATACGTCTCACAATCTAAAATAGGTAAAGCGTTAGTAAAAACTAGGAACGGGAAAAAAGTTGTATACATCTCAATGTGAATTAGGTCAGTGTGAAAAATTAGTAAAAACTAGGGACGAAGAAAGTAGTACATCTAAATTAGGTCATTGTGTGCAAAGCTAGTGAAACCTAGGGACGAAGAAAGTAGTACGTCTCAATTTAAATTGCATCATTTGAGATGAGCAACAACTCCTTACACGAACTATCCAAGACTGAAATAGAGATGTGTTATTGACTAGGGGTGACACAAATCATACAGGACTGAATTAGGTGTGTTATTGACTGGGGGTAACACAAACCATACACTGAAATAGTTGTGCTATTCAGGTGTGACACGAGCCATACAAGACTCTGAAATAGTTATGAACTGAGCAATTACATCTCATGGAAATTTAGTTTGGAATGAGTAGGAATGAATTTTCTGCCTATGGAATTGTGACGAAATGTATCCTTTTGCAAACTGTGAAGAACAGTGATCGCATACACTCAGTAAAGAAATGTATATGGCTTACGTCATTTTACAGAAATTTCACTAACGTGGAATCGTAAGGAGCGTATCAAACTGAATCGATCTAAAAATGTATAATAGCATATGAAGTCCTGGAAGATCTAAAAATGTATAATAGCATATGAAGTCCTGGAAGATCTAAAAATGTACAATAGCCTATGAAGTCTTGGAAGATCTAAAAATGTATAATAGCATTTGAATTCTTACAAGATCTAAAGATGTATAATAGCATATGATATCTTCAAGATATAAAATGTTATTAACATTTAATATCTAAAAATTTAAGATCTAAAAATGTAGGCTATAATAGCATTTGGGGTCTTTAAAGATCTAAATAGCATATGAAATCTTAAAAGAACTAAAAATGTATAATAGCATTTGAAGTGTTAGAAGATCTAATAATATGTAATAGTTTATGAAGTATTAGAAAGAGAAAGAGATGAGTGAAATCATCACAAGAATTAGAAATGAGACTGCATTTACTGCTTGGAGTTGTCACGATTGTTACCAAAATAACCAGTTAATGTGTGATGTCATTGATACCACCCTCCCCCTCAATTTAAAAAAAAAAAAACTCTTTGGCACGACCCAATTTCTTTGACCTTAATACTAATAATAGACGATAGTCGATATTAAATCATCGAAGAACGTGAGAGTGAGCTCCCTTGGAAAAGAGCCGCTGTTCTGAAGACTGTGCACTACTGACTATTAGTTTCAGAGTCCCTTGATTTGTTATTCATAAATTTAAACTGAAATATTACACGCTTCAAAGAAATCTACATAGTCTTTCTTTTTTTTTAAACATTCGTAAAAAAAAAAATATTCAGATTGCAACAATGCTAATTAACTTAATATGTATTTTAGTTGTAGGAATATATTATATTTAGTTTTAAAATAGTATGCGGGAAATTAGAAAAAGACTATGATTAACACATTTATATCGTGGTTAAATTACATTACACATTTTTGTTTATGCTTGTAGTTTTTTTTAATCTGGTTGATTGTTAATTTTGTTGTATTATTTTACTCAGAATCAAAGTGAGAGTAAGTGTATTAAAATTGGAGCTGAATTGAACGAATAATTATAATTTGTGTGTTCTCCAGAATTGCAATCAAACTATTAAATATTAAAGGTAGAGTGGCTCTCTGACTTCCTTTACATACAATCCAGAATATCCATTCATTGCAAGTTTGACGATGGAAATAGTGTACTAAAACTTGATAACCGAACACGTTTGGCACATAAAATAATTACCACGTTCTGAGGTGAACAAGAGGATATACCGAAATAAAATAATTACCACGTTCTGAAGTGAACAAGAGGATATACCGAAATAAAATAATTACCACGTTCTGAGGTGAACAAGAGGGTGTACCAAAATAAAATAATTACCACGTTCTGAGGTGAACTGAAATAAATTACCACGTTCTGAGGTGAACAAGAGGGTATACACTATACAGAAATAAACTGTAAGGCTGTCACTGTGCGCCAAGGAGGATGGGTGCTTATTATATTAACAAAAGTATATTGTGTTGATATCCATTGCATTATGTTAGTTATATCTAAAATAGACAGGAATGAAATCTTGTGATAAAAGGTCACATTATGTACCAAGTAAATTAATTTATGTAATCAATCTTCGCTGATCGAACTGATCAAAATTGTAGATGAACTAAAACGAATAATTGCTTTGATAATTTCAGTCGACGCATCACACACACACACACACACACACACACACACACACTCCCTCTAGTTTATTAATCTAGCGCCAGTCTATGACAATTGAAAGTTTTAACATATATGCTTTCTATGCATACGTACCCAATTTTGGCTGGGTTGACACGCACCCCCTCTCAGCATGAACTGTCGCCGTTCTTACCTCAACAGGCCTGCAGTTGCTTGTTGTTTAACTGAACCGTTTGGTGTGCATTAACTGTCGCCGTTTTAACACCAAGAGACCTGCTGTTGCTTGTTGTTTAACTGAACCGTTTGGTATGCATTAACTGTCGCCGTTTTAACACCAAGAGACCTGCAGTTGCTTGTTGTTTAACTAAACCGTTTGGTATGCATTAACTGTCGCCGTTCTAACACCAACAGGCCTGCAGTTTGTTGTTTAACTGAACCGTTTGGTATGCATTAACTGGATTGTCAGTCAATCACATATGGTGGACACATAAAGAAAAGTAATGAAATCTAAGTGATATTATTTTTGTTCTAGCAATCCAGATTGGCATTGTCCTTATCTATTATTGTCTTATGTTTTATATGTCTATAGAAGCACTGAAGTATTACATACATTCCGCCTCACCCCTACCCTCCCTCTTATGGTCGCAATTTGGAGGCATAGATCTGTAGTTAGGTCACCCAACTGGTTTACAGTAACCATTATAAAAATGTTATATATTTGACTTTAGCTTTCCTGAATAATTTATATTATGATAAAATGATATATTCTAAAGGCATGTAAATTTCCCATTAACGTAAACAGTTTAGAAATAGAAAGATATTTTGAGAATGCCTTGCAGAAAGTGTAATCACTAAATTTACTACTAATGCTGACAAAACCCAGTTAGGTTTAGATTGTTTGGCAGATTGGGTGTATGTGTCCCATTCTGTTAAACATTGTGTCCTTAAGTGAAAAGTCAGCAATACTAATAAGTAATAATCGTCACAGCATGATAATGATAATAGTTCTACTAATGAATAGGAAGAACAGTAAATAATAATAAAAGAGAAGAAAGTAAAAAACAGTAATTTAACATTCTCACCTCATCCAAAATTGAAATAACCCATTACTTGCTGTAACACGAATAGCCCACAATTGTGTCCCTACCCATCCCGCAACACCCGCACTCGACCCCTAACCTATTCTGGTGCGAAATCTGCGTAAGCCGGAAGAGACCTTCATTTAAATTTGAATTGAGCTTCAAATTGAGTACATCAATGAGTACGTAAGCACTGGGAATAATAAATTGAGTACTGCAATGGTACGTAAGCACTGGGAATAATAAATTGAGTACAGGGTACGTAAGCACTGGGAATAATAAAATGAGTACTGCAATGGTTCCGTATGCACTGGGAATAATAAATTGAGTACAGGGTACGTAAGCACTGGGAATAATAAAATGAGTACTGCAATGGTTCCGTAGGCACTGGGAATAATAAATTGAGTACAGGGTACGTAAGCACTGGGAATAATAAATTGAGTACAGGGTACGTAAGCAGTGATAATAATAAAATGAGTACCGGGTAGAAAAGCAGTGTCTCTTGGTTGCTGAATAATTAAGCAAACTTTTCAAAGTTGATCGATACATTGACACCATCACATGCTCCAACCCAAAGCTTCCCTCCTCCCCCCCTCCGAAAAATAAATATACACCTATAAGACATATGAAGTGGCAGACACCACCACCGCCACCATCCCGTTCTTCATTAAGCTGCATTGGCTTGTACTCGTAAATAATTGACAAACTGCCACTCAGTAAACTGCCCAAGCTGCCCAGCCTACAACCAACCATTGCATCTTTCTTTGCTACTAAGTTCGATTGTAATGTGAATTTCAAATTACGTGTAGTTTGAATGCAAATATATTGGACTCGCATTTTTTCAAAGTAGTCTGTCTATGCTCTCGTTCATTATATTTGCATTAACAGTTACTGACTGTAATAGAACAGTTATGAGATTGTTTGTGTGTGTGGGGGGGGGGGGTGAATTGAGGTGTGTGCTTGTGTATATGCCTTTTATTCGGTGCAAAATAATAGCTATGTGGTGTTTTTCAAAAGGAATGTTTGGTTAGTGCCATGGATTAGACTGGAACGCCGGGTAATCCGCAAATACTCACATGGTCTTACTCTTGGTTTTCCCAAGTCGTGCTTGTCAATTCCTGGGATAAGTTGTTAGACAGTGTTAGTAACCCCTTTAATCTGTGTAGCTATCCTGCCTACCTGTTTATTTCCTCTTCTATCAGTACTCTGCATCTGTTTGCTTACATACTTTGCTAATCTGTCTGTCTGTCCATCAGTTAGTCCCTCTCTCTCTAAATATATGTATAAACACGTACGTCTGTTTCTCTCTCTCTCTCTCTCTCTCTCTCTCTCTCTCTCTCTCTCTCTCTCTCTCTCTTGATATATATATACTGTATATTCATCTGTCCTTCCATATATGTATCTTTCTGTTTATACTCATATGTATATGCAGACGCGTGTGTAAATTATAGATATGTCTAATTAGGCTTACCTCCCTATCTACCCATTTATTACTTCACACTTGCAGCCTTCCATCCGTTCATTTATATTTAATCTGTTTCTTACTGCATGCACGCATTTCTTACTGACTATATATGGATTTTCCCCTGTATTTCAGAAGTCCACGAGAACAGCCTTCCTGCCCACGGTCTGCCCTACCCATCCCAACACTCACAGGTGAGTAAGCCTACCTACTGACACGTCTACTGGGGCCTCGTTCTGTGTTGGCCATAGATAACCAGGCTTTGATTTCTATGCAGTGGCATGCACGTGCTTGTTGTGGTGTCTGGATGGTAGTCACTAGTCACTTGATACTGGCGTTGACGTAGTCGCATTAGGAGAGCCAGAATATTTCACGTTCATCGGCCAGGCACGACGACTTCGAGAGGATGAAATGATTGATCGATTAAACAATTGTTTGTTGGATTGAACGATATGTTAGTTGGTTGGCTTTGATTGGTTGATTGGCTACTATGAGTGTGTATGTGTGTGTGTTTGACAATATTTGCTTACTGATGCCTTTGTTTACTATCACACTTTGACGAAAGAACTATTTTTAGCAAGTATTGCATCACACATATAAACACACACACACACACACACACACACATATATAATTTTTTTTCTCGAATATTCACGCGTATTAATATCCTTTACATGTTTATCCCTGAAGTCCTAAGCTGGACAAGGGTTTCTGAATAAGGCAGACGTTATTGTAATAAATATGGCAGATGTACGTGTCTAACCTTATCTGTTTGTGAGTGTGTGATTGTGCTTGTATGTGTATTTGTGTGTAACGTAGGCCAATGTAATCATTTGAATGATAGAAAAATTGTCACTGAACAAACTCAAAGCTGATCTTGACATGGTTAAACGCAGTCCAGGAAATGACATGAAGTGTATACGCAAAGAGCAAACATGTTATCTGCAAAGCAATCTATGTAGTTTTCTGTTCGGTCCATCTGCAGATTGATCATTCATTTAGTGAACCGTCTACTTGTTCTTACTACATTATGTGGCTACATCAGTAACAGACACTGAAAGAAAAGCTTCTTTTGATGCTAATGGAACTCAGAATTCCTGATGCTTTAAGTTCCAAAGAATTGGGCCATGATGCGTGTTTAAAATTAACATTAATATCAGTAGTCTATGTTGTCACTAAAGCAGTGCTTCTAGAATGATAGTATTATAGTCATTTGTGTTATTATTCACTTGATAGTGGTACTCATTAGGCTCGTGGTATTATAGTAATCCATGTTATTATCCACCATGGCATGAGTACTCGTAGTATTATAGTAATCCATGTTATTATCCACCATGACATGAGTACTCGTGGTATTATAGTAATCCATGTTATTATCCACCATGACATGAGTACTCGTGGTATTATAGTAATCCATGTTATTATCCACCATGACATGAGTACTCGTGGTATTATAGTAATCCATGTTATTATCCACCATGACATGAGTACTCGTAGTATGATAGTAATCCATGTTATTATCCACCATGACATGAGTACTCGTGCTATAATAATAATATCTGTAATTATTCACTTTAGTAGTAGCACTAATTGTAATAATAAGCATTGTTGTCTACCATATAAGTAGGATTAATATTTGATACTGTTCCTCGAGTAGCAGAGCTATTATACTAGTAATGAATTATTTCGGTGACTATAGAGTAATTGCTATTTTTACATCCTTCCGCAAACTGCGAACGTAAGTTGGTTGGTCGAGTGAAAGAGGTGCTTGTCTGTTTAAGATAGTGACCTCAAGAAGAGAACGGTATAGTTGTTGGTGGTCGAGTGAAAGAGGTGCTTGTCTGTTTAAGATAGTGACCTCAAGAAGAGAACGGTATAGTTGTTGGTGGTCGAGTGAAAGAGGTGCTTGTCTGTTTAAGATAGTGACCTCAAGAAGAGAACGGTATAGTTGTTGGTGGTCGAGTGAAAGAGGTGCTTGTCTGGTATACCCAGTGATCTCAGAAGAGAACGGCATAGTTGTTGTTGGTCGAGCGAAAGAGATGCTTGTCTGTTTAAGATAGTGACCTCAGAAGAGAACGGCATAGTTGTTGTTGGTCGAGCGAAAGAGATGCTTGTCTGTTTAAGATAGTGACCTCAAGAAGAGAACGGTATAGTTGTTGGTGGTCGAGCAGAAAACGGCCTTACTGACGGTTGTGCGCTCCGTTTGAAGAACGCGTACCTCTCACATTGAAACTATTTTATTATTAAATGTTGAAAATAATTTAAAACTATATGCTTTAAATATATGGACGCGTGGCTATTTTTAACTGTGCTATTAAAAGCTTGCGCTATGAACTGGCGCGCGAGAGAGAGAGAGCTCGGGATGTGTTAAAACTGTTAGCTAATGTTACTACCTACATTTCCCACACCAAAGGGATGTGTTAAAACTGTTAGCTAATGTTGCTACCTACATTTCCCACACCAAAGGGGAAATATGCTTTTGTGGTAAGTCATATATTCTAAATTTATCTCATGTACCCTACAGTCCTCTGTCAGTTTGACAAACAGTACAGCTGCTAAGCAAAAACACTTACAAAGAAAATAATGGAAGGGGGTGGGGGAGAGGAGACCATAGAAAACGACAGAGGTCGCCACAAGAGACGGGGGGGGGGGGGCGGAGAAAAGGAAAGAGGTTGGTTCGAGGATCACATGTTATTACTTCATGTACACTGCACGTCTTTTTCATTTTGAAAGTCAGTAAAGATGTACACCAAAGCACTTAACAGGAAAGGGATTAAGGTGGGGAGTGGCAGACTGGAGACACACACACACACACACACACACACACACACACACACACACACAGAGATTGGAAACAGAGAACTAGAGGAGAGAGTTGGTAATACTGGAGACAGAAATGACAGTAATATTTGGGAGACATAGATCGTGAGAGACTGAAGACTGACAGATGGAAAGGTTGAAGTGGAGTTAATTAATTAAAAATATATTAAAGTGGAGATAATGTTAGAGACTGGAAAGAGAGATGTGGGGTTAGAGTGGAGAGAGAGGTCGTGAGAGATTGTGAGAGAGAGACAGATAAAATTATAGGTGGAAGAGAGATCGATCATAAGACATTGGAGAGAGAGAGATACAAGTTATAGGTGGAAAGAGATCTCATGAGAAACTGGAGACAGAGAAAGGTTATAGTTTGGAGAGAGAAGTCGTGAGAGACTGGAGATAGAAAAAGGTTATAATGGTGAGAGGTCATGAGACATTGGAGAGAGAGAGAGATAAAAGTTATAGGTGGAAAAGATCCCGTGAGAAAGGTTGTAGTGGAGAGAGAGGTCGTGAGAGACTGGAGACAGAAAAGTTATAGTGGAGAGAGAGGTCGTGAGAGACTGGAGACAGAAAGTTATAGTGGAGAGAGAGGTCTTGAGAGAAAGGTTATAGTGGAGAGAGAGGTCGTGAGAGACTGGAGACAGAAAAGTTATAGTAGAGAGAGAGGTCGTGAGAGACAGGTTGAAATGATGAGAGTGTGGAAATAGAGAAAGAAAGTGGGAGGAGAAAAAATGTGTGCATCTCTTTTATTATTTTTTCAAATTTACGCAAATCTGCCCCCACTCCCCCTCTTTCCACGGTATGATTGGAAAGACTGAGCGTTGAAAAAAAATGCTAGATTGGCGCAGCTGTTAAAGTGCTTACCTGATGATGGTTGTGAATAGGTGATGCTGAATTTAGCGCTGATCATGATTTATTTGTGTTTGGGCCTCCGAAGATTACATATTCCTATTTCTCTTTTTGGGGTTAGTTTATTAATTTAGCATTTTATAATGTCTCCTTGCTTATTAAAATATCAGATGAAGGGAGGGGTTCAAGCGCAGCTGCTAGTTGACATTTTGAAATTAGGCCACTAGGGCGCCCGACCACATTAAGGGTCTATAGACTCTCTATATAGTGTTACAATTAATACAATTTTGATTTTTTTGCAAAGTCTCATAAAGTGAGTAGATGAGTATTGATCAAAACATTGATTGTTTTGTAATCAAATACAAAGCGTCTCCCGTCGTTTAACATTCCTCACCCCCCACCCCTCCATCCCTTCTCCCCAGAACAATTCAAACTCTAAATTTTAGAAAGAAGACGTGATCTCAGCCAGTGACGAGAGGAAGGGGAGACCACAACATTGCACTTGGGAGGAAAATCAAAGCACAGAATCAAATTTAAACATAGAGTACTGGTGACAACTGTCACCAATTACTAATCTTTGAATCTGTGACACGTGCAGGCGAGTGCTTGACTTGCTAGATTGATTGTGTTTGTTTATTTTTAAATAAAGAATTGTCGATTTGTTTGTTTTTTGTTTACATAACATCTGTGTTTGAAGTTCTATGACTTAGTCAAAACTACACCGTCTGTGTTGAAGTTCTGTGACTAAGAATTAAGTTGTACCGTATGTGTTCAAGTTCTGTGACTAAGATTTAAGTTGTACCGTATGTGTTCAAGTTCTGTGACTAAGATTTAAGTTGTACCGTATGTGTTCAAGTTCTGTGACTAAGATTTAAGTTGTACCGTATGTGTTAAAGTTCTGAATAAGTTGTATGTGTTGGAAGTTCTGTAAGACTAAAGTTGCGAGAAACTGAAAGTAATGTAGATGCATTGTGCTTTACTAGGTTAGTATTCAATGACTTAAGACAACTCTGTAATTGCATAGAACAGTAGGTGCATTGTGTTTTACTGGGTTAGTATTCAATGGCTTAAGACAACTCTATAATTGCATAGAACAGTAGGTGCATTGTGTTTTACTGGGTTAGTATTCAATGGCTTAAGACAACTCTGTAATTACATAGAACAGCAGAATTACGTCGCCCATGTATGTGTAAATATCGTTTTGACTGAGTGAAAAAGGAAACAGAACTTGCTCTTTCGCAAAATCGAATGCTTGATTGAATGAATGATTACTAATACAATTTTAGTAGTGCTTAAATTTATTTTGAACCCACACATAACATTCCATGTAGACATAGATACAAGTAAAAACTTTTGTGGGGAAAACCACACATACACACACACATAAAGTCCTTTTGTTCATCTTGAAGGTTTGCTTATTGAAACTCCTAACTCTAAATGCAGCCATTCTGTGTCAATCTCAGCACTAGAGGCGTGGTGTCACTAGCAGACTGCCCCGAATGGCCCATGAAACTCAAAGATGTAAAAAGCAGTTTTGTGTAGAAAGAAATACACCCAACAGGAGTAAATTGTAAATTGTGAGTAAAGTTGCATTTCGGTGAGTTTCAGCTGACAAGACAACGTGTGTCCTGCACATATGAACTTACTTATTCTCGAAGCACCCACTTTTCTCACCTGTTTCGTTGTATTTTTTCCTTCTATTGACTCATTCTGAGCCTTCAGTCCGTCTATAAACCCTCTCAACTCCAGCAATGTGCAGCACTAGGAGGGACATGACTCGGGCTCTAATGGCGCTCAGCTGTATTGAGCCAACCTTTGGAAATTAGTCACCGAGACTTTTTCTGGACCTGCAAGGTCTCCCCCCACACACACACACATACACACACTTCTTGTTCTTGTTGGTTGTGGTGGAGTGCGTGTGAAGGAAAAGATGCGCTGTTTTCTTTCTTTCTAGAAATGGTTGTTGAGAAAGCAATAAGATGAGCAGCATCAACAGCAAAGTTAAGAAAACATAAGGCAAAGAATGAAAGGAACACAAGACACACCTGTCCTCTATCATTTGCAGTCTACATTGCATGGATGGGTCACCCTACACGGCTGGCACTATTTTCAAACCACGCCGTGCTCAAGTCTGGGTATATATATATACATTCGAACTGCATCTGTGTATGCTAGTGTTGTCGGGATTAAAACCAAATACCTTGCATTTTCTTCCCAGCCATCACCCCCTTCATTATTTCTCAAAACATTTCTCGTGTGTGTGTGTGTGTTATCATCGGTAGGACTTAAGTGACGTCCGCTAGTAGAGATAATTTGGAAGTTGACTTGCACTGCGCGGTACGATCACCGAGTGACTTACATCCAACGTTTGTTGCTTACTTCAAAGCTGGCAATTCCAGCGTAAAATTAATAATATATTAACAAGCGAGGGAACTGCATTTTTAAATTCTAAAACAACTGTCAAGTGACCTTGTCAGCCTATCAGCGCGTTATAACGATTAGCCGATGTAAGTAATTATATTTATAATCAGACATGAATTATTCTTGATTATACTGACCGACAGAAAGTACAGTTGACCTCTGTTTCATCGTCGTAGAAATCAGTACGGTCAGGTTAGCTTTGGTAATTACAGTTTATGACGTTGAATTTCTGTTTAATGTGTGTGTGTGTGTGTGTGTGTGTGTGTGTGTGTGTGTGTGTGTGTGTGTGTGTGTGTGTGTGTAAAATCTTTCCTCCCCTCTACTACCACCCACCTACTAACCCGCTCTCCATCACCCCGGGGAAATGTCTGCTATAAAATAAAATATTGCATATTGCTATGCCAGCACATTTTATTCACTCTGATATAAAATACTTAAATAGACCAGGGCGGTAGGAGTTGTGTTTTGTTTTCAGAAAATTGTGGAGTCAGCCCTTCCAGAGAGAATTTGGCAAACCGAAAATCGATATGGTTTGTCTACGGGTAAAGTCGATTCTTGGAATTCCAGAGCTCTTAGGGCGTGTCCACGGGGTACAGTCTGTGCCTACACGATGGCTTACTTGTTGATAGTGGAGTGCAATGGTAGCTGACCCTTCACGATGTCTTTGTTGATAGTGGAGTGCAATAGTAACTGACACTTCACGATGCCTTTGTTGATATTGGAGTGCGATGGTAGCCGACTCTGCATGATTTCTTACTCTTTGTTGATACTGGAGTACGATGACAGTTGTTATTACATGATGACTTACTTGTTGTTGATATTGGAGTGCGATGACAGTTGTTATTACATGATGACTTACTTGTTGTTGATATTGGAGTGCGATGACAGTTGTTATTACATGATGACTTATTTGTTGTTGATATTGGAGTACGATGACAGTTGTTATTACATGATGACTTACTTGTTGTTGATATTGGAGTGCGATGACAGTTGTTATTACATGACGACTTACTTGTTGTTGATATTGGAGTACGATGACAGTTGTTATTACATGATGACTTACATTTTGTTGATATTGGAGTACGATGGTAGCTGACATTTCACGATTTCTTACTTTTTGTTGACATTGGAATGCGATGACACTTAACACTACATGATGACTTGTTGATATTAGAGTGCAATGACAGCTGACACTACACGATGACTTATTTATTGTTGAGACTGAATGCTAGAACACACAGTTCCTGCTACGTTTTATATTCCCAGCTGACATTGCACTTGGTTTTACTTACTGCTGACATGGCAAGTTTTAACGTAGACTCCGTTATCAATGCGTACATAAAGACCGGAATAGAAAAGGCCAAAGTGGTGTGTGCCTGTAAAGACATTAGTTAGCCATAGTGTGGGCCTGTGAAAACAATAGGTCATAATGATGCTTGCCTATGTAAACAATAGGCCAAAGTGGTGAGTGCCTGTGAAAACAATAGGTCATAGTGATGCTTGCCTATGTAAACAATAGGCCAAAGTGGTGAGTGCCTGTGAAAACAATAGGTCATAGTGATGCTTGCCTATGTAAACAATAGGCCAAAGTGGTGAGTGCCTGTGAAAACAATAGGCCAAAGTGATGGGTGCCTCTGACGACAACAGGCCATAACGGCGTGTGTTTGCGAAGGCAATGGGCCATAAAAGCGCGTCTGTGAAGGCAGAAGGCCACAGTGTTGTGTGCCTGTGAATCATTTGAGCACTGAATACACGCTAAAGTCTCTCTTTTTATTTGACTGAGTTGTCTGAGGTGATGAGTGCTTGCTTGCGCTCGTGGTAGACTAAGACACGTGCTAATGTATGATTTTGCAAGCAATAAAATAATTATATTATTTCCATCTTGTGGTAGACTAAGACCCATGCTAATATATTATTTTGCAAGCAATAAAATAATTATATTATTTCCATCTTGTGGTAGACTAAGACCCATGCTAATATATTATTTTGCAAGCAATAAATTAATTATATTATTTCCATCTTGTTCATTCATGGCATGTATATGACGAGTCGCAACGAGACCAACCGTGTCAGATTAAAAATGCACAACGACTACGGATATAAAATCATTAGTCATTGACAGATTGATTATATATAACGATCTATGGTTGTTTTGTTTTAAAATTAGATCATGTGTGAGACTAAATGTATGTAGTACGAAATAAGACTGATCATTTCCGCATTTCATCACGATAGACTGAAAGTATGTTTGTGCCTGAGATCATGATAGATTGAAAGCATGTCTTTTTAAAACAAAAAAAAGACAGCGATCATTTCTGCCTCACACTCTGGCGAAATAGAGAGGAACACAAAATATCCACTGCGCCATGATGCTGATGCTGCATACTGATATTCTCTCTGCTAAGGGACGCAGTCGCTGGAGGGGTTATCGATCCTTATGCACAGGGTCTAACTTAATCGCGCCTGACAGGAAGCAACAAGTCTGACAGTAAGCGGTAAGCGTTCACTGGACTTCACGAGGTCTCTCTCGGTGGCTGGTTTGCCCACTTCGGTACTTCATCTACTCACTTGTCTGATTGATTGATTGGTTAATATGGGTTTAACGGCCGCTTCCAACTTTAGCTGATTTCGTGGAAGGTTCATTTGTGTCTGTCGAATGAAGGCACAGGACAGGGAGACCATCCAGTGCAGATTTCTCTTCTGCAAATACCGCCAGACTTCACTTCCCATCGTACATCGTACTCGTGCAAATGTTTGCGTTATGCAGGAAATGCCGTGGAACATCACGAAGTCTGTTTGAAACGACTCAATAAGTTAATGCACATCATTATATTTTGTTTTATTTTTGTTTCACATTTTAAAAAAATGCATGTTACTTTAAAAAGAAAACCAACAGTATCATATTGATTTTAATAGGCAATAACAGTCTTCCCACGCGTCAAACTTGGGGTGTGTTTTTCTTTTGTTTTGTTTCAAGCACCTCTTACTTTTCTGACTTTCCTTAGTTTAGTTTTGCATTTGTAAGCACTCTTAATTACTCTTCCATGACACCAGAATAACGGTACAGGAGTATAGAATAACTGCTCGAATGTTTCGTTTGACTGACACTGACAGGCGCCTAGAACATCTCGAGGCCATGCACGCGCGTTTCTGACACTGGAGAGGAAGAAAAAAAAAATAACGAACGCGTTTTGGAAACAGAAGTGCGATGCACGGGATCAATTTACGTCACACTAGTTCGAGAGTTCCAACACAGATAAACACTAACTACTGCACACGACCCCGTTAGTAGCTATTCGAGAGTTCCAACACAGATAAACACTAACTACTGCACATGACCGTGTTAGCAGCTATTCAAGAGTTTCGCACAAAAGCGCTTTGTTGCAGACGTCCGAGACCGAAGGCAGATTGTGAGGTGTCGGGATGAGCTGTGTGTTGGGGGGGGGATGGGGGCAACGACGGACGAACAGTAATCCACGAAGAGAAACAGCCTCACTCTGAGTGAATTAAATAAGGACAGAATGTGGCCATCTTGCAAGTTAATCGGATTTATTTATTTATTTTGGGAGCGTAGTCCAGCGTTTAAATATCCATTTGTTTACCTCTGTTATATTAGTAGCAGTACTACTGATATGAACAGTATTTTTAATGATACGGATGTCTGAAGCGTTAAGCTCAAACAATCACATCTTTCAAGGAATTCAGGTGATTTCAGTCGATTCTTGGAGAGAAACTTGAACTGGAAAGACGTCGCCATTGTCGTTATTAACGTAGTCAAACCTTGGCGAGTATGGCAGAACTAGCACAGACAAGAAAACTCTGTGGGTGTGGGTCAGAAGGCGTGGTAGAGGGGTAGTATAACTGCATACATAAACACGCGCGCATATGACACCCTCCCTGAATACCAGTGAAAGGAGGAAGGCCCCACAGGAATATACCAAAAAACTGAGAACATCGCCAGATTGAAAAGGTTTACTGCAATTCCTGTGGGGCAAAAAGTTAGCGGTACTACTACTACTACGAGTAAGCAACAAGCTCTAACTGAACATGTTTGTGGCTTTGCTGAATAGTCTCTCCTGTGTGATAAACAAACACATTGCATCATGGGTAATAATGTGCCTGTGTGATAAACTAACTCATTGCATAATGGGTAATGTGCCTGTTTGAGAAACATATTGCTTTACGGGTAATGTGCCTGTGTGGTAAACACATTGCATTATGGGTAATGTTCCTGTGTGATAAACAAACATTGCATTATGGATAATGTGCCTTTGTGATAAACAAGCACATTGCATTGTGGGTAATGTGCCTGTATGATAAACAAACACATTGCATTGTGGGTAATGTGACGTGGAAAGAGTGAAGTTTTCACGTCAAATCCACAAGACTTACTTCAGGTGGGATCTTGGATTGCTTTTATTTATTTTTTAAATTATACTTGAAATTATATTTCACATGTTTTATTTTTTAAGAGATGGGAACCTTAAGAAGTAGATGTTGTCTCGAGTCTACGGAGATTCTACGTTCATTTTCATTTTAGCTGATTGAAATGTTTTTCTCTCCTAGTTTAATCAAATCTTGTTTTTGGTGGTTTAACAATGTCTGTTTGGAATGCGTCGTTTGTAAATTGTAGTACTGTATTGTGAATTAACACGTCAGGACAGCATTCCGTCCTTGTTAGCAAATGACCTAATTGCTAATGTTCTTGTGAATTATAACACGTCAGGACAACATTCCGTCTTTGTTAGAAAATTACCTAATTGCTAATGTTCTTGTGAATTATAACACGTCAGGACAACATTCCGTCCTTGTTAGAAAATTACCTAATTGCTAATGTTCTTGATATCTCTGATTGTTGAGGCATTTATCCCTTCTTTCTGTGTCCCTTTACTGCTCTGTTCTGTTATACCTAAATAATGTTGTCCGACTGTATTCTACGTACTTTTGACAATATGACCGATTTGTAATCTACGTAATTTCGACGTAACTATACAGTGCACATCTGATCGCTGATTCAAGGCTGTGACATTCCGCTGATGTAACTATACAAGGCTCTGGCAGCCATCTGATGTAACTTTATAAATGTTATAACATTCCATGAGAGCTTCGTAGCAATTAACCATGTCACCTGAAAATTACTCGAAATGCATTGTAAACCAGCTCACCTGGCTCCTTCCCTTCTTTTGCCCAGGTGTTGCATGTACTAGAGCACCTTAAGACAGGTGAATTGCGCCAAACAAGACCTGGATTGGTGCCAAAACAGTTTCTGTCAGAAAAAATTAATGCGAGTATTATATTCTGAGCAGAGCACTGTACCCAGGGTTTGGAATGTTTGAGAACTAAACCAGATACCTCAAAGCTTGGTCCAGGCACTACTAATTGAAAGATTTGAATCCTAGAAAGAAAAAGTAAAGTAAAAAAATAACGCTACAATAACATAACTTCTGTACTTTAAGTCAAAGCATGGTAAATGGCAAGATAAATTGTACTGTTCAGTACTGGTAGAGTGTTGAGAAAGGAGAGCAAATGAGAGAGATATCATAGTGAAAACCCACTCATGAACCAGACAAACACAAATAATGTGATTAAGCAAGATATACTTTGATATTTTATTTTGTAAAGAAATGAAATGCCCTGATTGAATACTGCAATGAATAAGTTTTCCTCTTAAAGAAGAAAATATTTTTATTTTAAAACTTATAAATCTTTTCACTCAGTGTCTGTTGGCATTGAATAGCTAGTACTAGTAGGTTTCTACAAAGCAATATGGTATCTTGATCAGCTTTAGAAGAACAACACAGATTCCAATAAAGCAGATTCAAATATTTAAGGGAATAATTTATTCTGATTTAGATTTAGATATCTAAAGACTGTGTTTTATGAACAGAATCCACTGAAAACATCTTTTCTTTATTTTATTGAATAATGAAACAAAAATTAAAGGAGATGATTTTTTAAAATAGTAAAGATAGACTGATAGAAATATGATTAAATAATTTGCATGACATCTTTACTATTTTAAAAACCTCAGGAAGATAATTAAAAGAATTACTATTTAATTAATTTATTTTGGGGGATGTGTGGGTGGGTCTTTATTTCACACTTCCTAAGTAAAATGCTGCATTTATTAACATCACTAGTATCAATGTCATTGTCATCAGCATCGTTGCAGTGTTCATGTACTTTGAAATCAAATTAATCACACTTGTACATAGAATGCATAAGTACGTTTAAATCATGCAGATAATGAAGAGTAAATTAATTTATTTTATGAAGTGCTTTTTGTTTTTGTTGTTAGTTAATTACAAAAGAACCAGAGATGCAACTATATTTAGTTTTTAACTTAAATTTGTTCAATTTATGAATTATTACATTGACACAAATTAAATTATTAATACATATGCACAATATTATTTTTTCTTTTAAATGATTCTGTTTGTTTGAACCAGTAGTTTGAATTTCTAATAACTGGGTGATATAATAAAGTGAATCACATAATGTAGTTATAATATAGTAATATAGTCGCATAATGTACTTATTATATAATAGTCACATAATAGTAAATCAGTCACATAATGTAATTATCACATGATATAGAAATAGTCACAAAATGTAGTTATCATGTACTATGGCTTAGGTGACTGGAACTGGACTGATAAGGAAAAATATTTTCATTCAGCAGAATTTTGATAGTACTACACTGACATAGACAATAAATACACTGAAATAAATTTAATGAAAGATTGTACAAGTACAGTTGAACTAGTATGGTTCAGTTATGATCCAGCATAGAGATTGGTCCAGGCTTAGTGGTATGGTCCAGTCTTAGTGGTACGGTCCAGTCTTAGTGGTATGGTCCAGTCTTAGTGGTATGGTCCAGTCTTAGTGGTATGGTCCAGTCAGTAGTATGGTCCAGTCTTAGTGGTATGGTCCAGTCAGTGGTATGGTCCAGTCTTAGTGGTATGGTTCAGCTTTGATGGTGAGACTGCAGAATATCAAGTGTCTGCCTTGTGTATATATGTGGACAGTATAACTTATGGAACATGATACTATAACAAGTTCTTAATCAGATTTGATGTTATTTTTAAGTAGTTACATTAAAAAAATAGTTATATTTAATGTAATCATTTTTGTTGTCCTGTTGACAGTACCTAAGTGGCAAATCAGTAAGCATTCACGGCCAAATAAACTTGCCTGGAGGTGGAGAACAGCATGCTGAGTGGGCAGGTCCTGTGGTGGGGGCGGGGCCAGGCGGGGACATGAGGGCGGGAAGCCCCAGCAAAGATAACACCAACAATCACAGCCCGGCTCACAGCAACCGTAACAGCGCTGCCAGCAGTGACAGTGGCCGTGGCTTCAGCACAGGACATTTGGAACCCAAAGTGGTTACTGTAAGCAACAGTTTGAGTTTGGTTCTCACAGTATTTCAGTCAGGTTATATTAATGGTCATTGTGTACATTTTTTCCCCCTCCATGCATCACGCATTAAAAAGAAAAATTTGGATTTGTCAAACTCTATTATCCTATGGCAACTGGAGTCTCTTCATCATTTGAAGCTATTAGACCACAAGCACTGTCCCTTTTTAAATTAGCATAGAACACAATTTTTTTTTAAACAGGGACAGCATTTGCTTGTTGGACATTCTAATCATTTTAAAAATACAGAAGTTAATTTATTGTTCAATTTCAGTAATGTGCCCAACTTTATCATTGCCTTTATTGATTTTGATGTAGACATTAACTTTATTGAGCCTTTAACTGTTGCTGCTGGGTTTTTCTGCTCATTTTAAAGACAACAACAAGCTTTAATCTTTAATACACTCAGCACAGTGAACCATTGATTTACCATTTCTAATTCCATGGTCTGATTTGGTTAAATTTTTGCAATCAGGCAGATGTTTGCATACAAGTGTGTTGTAAAGAAGCATCAGCTAGAGGGTAGAGAATCCATTAAAAAAATAGAGAGAGAGATACACATTACATTTTCATTTTTATTTTCCAATGAATTATGATAATATTGTCATGTATCATCTGTCTTATTCTTTTTTGTATTTATTTTTATAATCTCATCGATAATATATATGGTATTTTAATAGTCAGAAACATTCTCCTGAGTTAAAAATGCACAGACAGTTATGATGTAATGCCTATGACCTTGTTTTTCTTTTGTGAATTTACATTGACAATATAGTCAGTCTTATTAGTAACTTCATGTAGACTGACCCAACAAAACAAGCATACTGCAAGATTCAGCAAACCTACCTTTGTACACAGACTCAGTATCTTACTGAATGACTTGGACTTGGCAACAATAACTCAACATTCCAGTGCATATAAACGGACTCAGCACACACCTATACACACATAGACTCTTTCTTCCCCTCCCTCACCCAAACCTCTCTTCCCCTCCCTCATTAAACTCAGCAACTCCTTGCATGTATATAAAATCAACACCTATAATCTAGAATCACAATCAGAATCAATTTTCTAATATCCTGAATTAATGTACACAAATGACATCACATTGCTTGTGATGTATTACAAATAGACACTTGGTATCTCACTTGTACAGACACTTGGTATCCTTGTTGCACATAGACACTTGGTATCCTTGTTGTACATAATTCAGTATTCCTGTTCCATGTAGACATTTGGTATTCCTGTTATGTGTAGATATGTGGCATCCCAAGTTGTGTGCAGAGAAATTCAGCAACCTATTGCATGAAAACACTTAGTATCCCTATTGCATGAAAACACTTCGTATCCCTATTGCATGAAAACACTTTAGTATGCCTATTGTATGAAAACACTTAGTATCCCTATTACATGAAAACATTTAATATCCCTATTACATGAAAACACTTCGTATCCCTATTACATGAAAACACTTCATATCTCTATTGCATGAAAACATTTAATATCCCTTTTGCATGAAAAAGTATCCCTATTACATGAAGACAGTCCGTATCCCTGTTACATGAATACACTTTGCTGAAAGAGAAATTTTCATGTGAATATAAGTTACATTTTATGGTTGTCTGTTTATAGGTAATTGGACAGCATCGACTGTCTGGCCAAAGTTATGAGTCAGGTGTATCGTCCAGGCAAAGTTACCATAGCACTTCCAGTTCAAGTTTGGGCAGTCTGGATCGTCTTGAAGAATCCAGCCACTCATCCACTATAAATGTTCAGCAACTTATCCAAGCTAGTGTGCCTGTATGTGTGCTTCACTGTACCTCTTACACTAATATATATCATATGTAGTTTTGTTTTAAGTAATTATATTATTATTTATTATTGTTACTTTTATTAATTAATTAACTAATTTTTTAAAATACAAATTTAAACACTGGTGTTTAAGGAGTGGTGCTATCACTCACTCAGTCACTTGCTCACTCATGCATGCACATGAGCACGCACGTACACACACACACACACACACACACACACACACACACACACACGCACATGTGCACAAACACTAAACAAAAGCCCATCAATTTCCACCATATTTTAGTTTGAATTCTCCCTTGGCTTTCTGCTTGAATCTCGGTGAACATGCATTTCATAGATTTTAACTGATGAACAGTTCAATATTTCTCTTCATGTAGCACAGCTAGAACATAAGAACATGATAAATATTTTGTTGTTATTGTAAAATTAGAACACATACTTTTAATAGTAAAGAACAGTTCATTTGAGACAGCTATGTCATATTTGTAGACTGCAATCATCCCTGATACAAATATATTACATTGCTTTCCATTGTTTCATGCAGGACAAGGAGGTACTACAGGCATGGCTACATGACCTTCATTTTGAGGAGTACTTTTCCAATTTCGTGCAGGCAGGCTATGATATGGCCACCATTTCACGCATGACACCAGAGGTGAGAGGGTGCAAGGGTTGAGGTGTAAATAAACAATGCCTTGCCATGGCTTTAAGGCTGAAGAAGGGAGAAAATAGAATGAATTCATAACAATTTATTTTTTTTAGAAACAATTTTAAAGCATCTGTTATATGATGTGACCACGGAAAGCTTGGTTCAGAGTACTGATGTATTTGTAGCAGATTATGAGAGTCTACTTGATGGCCTTTTTGTTTCTCTAACTTTTGACAGCAGAATTATAATTATTCATTATTTAATTTGATTATGTCAGTTAGAAAATGTATCTGTTACATCAAAAGCAATAATATATTTCATTACTGCAGTTAGAAACAGTTTATGAATAAATTATTGCAGCAGTTAGATAATGCATCCATTAACTGTCATACAGCAATAAATGGTTCATTAAAGTATTTAGATAATTCATCCTTTGACTGTATCATAACTATCAAGTAGTAAATTGTTCATTGTTACACTTGATTAAGTATCTAATATGACAAGCCATAAACATTTCATCATTGCACTTAAATAACAAAGTTATAATTTCTTTTCTTTTTACATTAAATAATTCATCCATTCGTGTGACAAACTATAAATAATACATATATTAAATGTGTCAAGTTATAAATAATATATCCATTAAATGAGACAAACTATAATACTAATAGGTTGGATGATGCATCTTTTACGTGTAACAAGCTAAAAATAGTTCACTACATTCGATGCCTACTTTATGATATCAGTCCGTTCGTATCATGAAAATATCATAATGAGAACTAATAATAAATTATTATTGGTGACAATTGTAAGCCTGTAATACAGTACTTTTCTTATACAGTGAACCTTATTTTATTAATGAGAGTCTATTGTACAGTGACTTGATTGTATGCGAGCCAGTCATAAAATAGAGGTCTGCTGTATCATATTTAGATAATGCACCCATTAAATGGGACAAGTACATTTAATACAGGAAGAAAACGTTGATTAACTAAGTCATAAATATTTTATTACTGTAGTTAAAATTTGCATATAACAAGCAATAAGTAGTTCATTACTGGAGTTAGGTGTATTCATTGTTAAATGTGTGATGTTTTTTCATTATTGCAAAGTTTCATTATTTCAATTAGATAATACATGTAGTAAATGTCAGAAGCTGTAAATATTTTATATATAGCTATAGATATATGAACATGTTGCCAGTATTTCATTTCTGCAGTTCAAATGTAACCAAGAACTGTAACAAACTACATGTCTAAACATTTCATTACTGCATTTAGATAATGTGTCCATTAGACAAGCTATATATTTTTTTTTTTTAAATAATGTATCAGTTAACTGAGACAAGTAAAATATTCAAATAACTTCAAAGAGACAATAAAAACATTTTCATCAACAGCAATATTTAGTCATATCACAATCGGAAAGGAGAGATTTTTAAAGTAGGTTTTACTAAAAACAATATTTCACTAACGTACACAATTGCCATATCTGATAGACAGCAGTGCTTTGAAGAAACCATTGATTGTAATATTTAAATTAGTATATTAATAATGCAATATCACATTTGTTGATGGTACACACTTTGTTAACAGTAGTTTTTGTTTTTTTCTCATTCAGATTTCAAATAAATTTGACAGAATTCTTTAACTAATATCTGCATTTTGTTTTCTTTATTTTGATTCTATCTTGCTACATCTCTTTGCCAAGTGTTCATTTTATTTATCCTACCCTCTTTAAAATGGTATCTAAAAATAAAATAACATTCATTCATTGGAAAACTTGTAATGTCATGTAATATTTGTTGCAATATTCCAGTTTCTTCTTCCATTAAAATAACACTTGTATATAGGTTGAAGTTTTAGTTGTTTGCTATGTTGACACTTCTTTAATTGTTTACTTTTAACCCATTAGGATCTGACTGCTATTGGCATAACAAAACCAGCTCACAGGAAGCGCTTGAAGTCAGAGATTGCTCGCCTGCACATTAGTGATGGGATTCCAGACTTTTGCCCAGTATGTACCTCTGTTTCTTTATTTACCTTTTCTTAATTTCTACACAGCTGTTGTAAGCTTGCTACTGCAGTCTGTCCAGCACTGTTTGCTAATTTCATTAATAATTATATTTTATAATAGGATTGTTTTAGGACAGCATGTTGCTGCTTACTGCTCACTCACTCACTTACGACACAAACAAGAAAAGCATATTTTCCTCTCTTTATAAGTTAAAGTATAGAATGTAGACTAGTTATTAATTAATTCTTAAATGTGTATAATCTTATGTTTACAGTTATTAGTAAATAATTTGTGCTTGTGTTCATTACTTCACCATCATCTATGTTGTAAAGATAATTTTATCATAAAATATAATCATTATTTCTTCTGCCTCCATATGTAACCAGCTAATCATGTATAATTCAGTGAAGGGAATAGCAGCAGTGAGAATGTTTGGCCATTGTTATGGTCTAGCTGTTGCATAAGTGGTTGTCGAAAGTAGGTGACACAACAAGTAGCAGTAGAATTACTAGCACTTGTAGCACAAGGCACAATACAAGTAACAGAATGTAACAATACATTTAACAGGAATTTAGGGTCATCTTGAGTACTTAGGTACTTGAAAAAAACATTGTACATGGTTCCCACACAGGTCTGGATTTCTGGAAAAAATCTGGAATTTGATTTTAGCCTTTCCATGCCTGGAAAAGGTCTTCAAAATCAGTAAAATGTCAGAATGGTTTAGAAAAGGTCTGGGGGGTGGGGGCGGTTACTATTTTAAGTTTTCGGTCATCTACAGACTGAAAATCAGAAACCATTTTAATATTTTGTTCTTCGTCAGACTAAAATTCAGAAACAAGAACAACAAACTTGCCTTTTTTACATTGGGAGTAATTGCCCCTTTTAGATAATGCATTACTGAGGAAATGTGGGAGAGAGCAGCCATTGTAACTTAACCAGTTTCACTGAACATAATAGTATGAATAATAAATAAATATGTTCTAAACCTTGGCGAGAGAGGTTGGATTTAATTGGGAAAAAATATTAAAATCACTTTTAGAGATATCCATCTGAAACCAATTTCAATTTAATTGAGAAAAAAATATTAAAATCACAGTTAGAGATATCGTTCTGAAATCGATTTCAATTTAATTGGAAAAAAATATTAAAATCACTTTTAGAGGTATTGAACTGAAACCAATTTCAATTTAATTGTGAAAAAAATATTAAAATCTCTCCTTATTAAAATCACTGTTAGAGATATCAATCTGAAACCAGCTTCAATTTAATTGGGAAAAATTATTAAAAACACTGTTAGAGATATTGATCTGAAACCAATTTCAGTTTAATTCTGGAGATATTTGCTTTAGTCACCCCACCCCCAAAATACAGATGTGAAAATTTTCAAAATTATACAATGTCATAAATGGAGAACCATTTGGTCTGACTCTAACCAAATTTGGATATGTTGTAGGCATATATATCCTCTACAAGCTTGAATTATTTGATAATTATTCTTTCATTACTTCTAGAGATAATTAACTTCATTAGCACGAAAAATGCTCATTTTCCACAACCACCTTTTTCTATTTTATTGTACCTAATTTTACTATTGTACTACATTGTATTGTCACTTTCTTCAAAGTTTTCAAAAGAAACATCAATTGTCCATCTTTCAACAGTAAAAGCAAACTTGTAGCTTTAAAATTGTGCGTACTGGACAAGATTAATCAAGGTCACCCATTTCAGCATTTTGCCAAAAATTGCAAAAATATACACGGTCAAACTTTTTTAAATTGCAGCAATATTACTCATAACCCATTGTACAAATACACTATAATTGGATGCACTGAGCATGATTTCGAAGTTAGTTTTTAAAAATGTTCAAATCTTTTAAGTTTAACTCTACTAAAATTTATAACATTTTGGTCAACTGATTCATTTTCAGTGACTTTGTATTTGTGCATGGTGTACTTTTGTGTGATCTTAGTTTCATTGTAATATATTTTTAAGCAGGTGTCAGGTGTGATTTAAATTTATGACTTTTAATATTTTTATTTTTAATTTGGGTGCTATCAGTCTGAGGAAAGTTCATATTCAGATTTTGCAGGTAATTATTTTTATTTTAAATTAATTTTTAAATGTCCTTTAAAATTTAAAAATTATTTGTATCATCAGAATCTTGTTATAATTGTTTTCTTAGTAATTAGTACTTTACTAATAAATTTTCACAGTAGGTCTGGAATTTTAAACATTTTGGTTGGGAAAAGGTCTAAAGTCTAAAAAATTATTTTAAACATGTAGCATGAACCCTGATTATATATAAAATGTCAATTCAGATCCCTGATTTAACAGTATGCATAACAGCACAATTACATTGCTTGTATCAAGTTCGTGAATCTGGATTTTAAAAATAAATAAATAAAACTTTCAGTGATGACCTTGTAATAAGAGCTTCAACAACATTTTATACAAAATATCACTACTTATCCACCAATTAACCAATAATCAATTAACAGAGAACATAGTAATGCTGTGAACGCCTACATTGTTTACATCAAGTATGAGAAAAACAGGATCTCTTTTTCAATGACACTTCAATGACAACTATATATATATATATATATTAAATTAGATACTTAAATGAGAGTTTATGCAAAATATCACCATACATCCTTAATTCACAGAAGTACAATTAGCACTGTGTCTAACAGCACACTTGACCCGTCGAGTAGCAGTGCTTATGGCAGCATATGCAATATAAATTTTTACTTCATATATTTAAGTGGCAGCCAGATGTTAGGTACTTAATACTATAAATATATCAACGTAAATATATAAACACATGACAGAAGACCTCTAAACCACAAGTGAATCAAGTAATGTCAGTGTACTGATGAATCGTGAGCTTATTTACTTTATTTTTTTACACAGCATGATCTTCTTGACTGGCTACACCTTTTAGGTTTGGGGTCCTATTATGACACTCTGGTTGGCCAGGGTTATGACAACATAGAATATGTCACAGACATCACCTGGGAAGATCTGGAGGAGATTGGCATCAAAAGATTGGGTAACAAATATTTTTTAAATCTGGTCACCCTGGCACTGCGCACCACATTGTAATTTGTTTAATATTTACATGTAGTAAAGTGATAATTATACAAATATTTCATTGATTAAGAAAGTGTATGATAACTGAATGATCATATAAAGATAGTTACTATGAATGCATATGATTATAGTGATATAGTGTAAAATGATCTGGACAAACATCAACCCATTATTCATTCTTGTTGAAACAAATTGATGGAATATTGATATAGTGTGAACAGAGAAAACATTAAGCCATTTATTGCTAGCTGACATAAATTAATTAATAGAGAAATAGTTACTACTCCCGATAACACCAACCTATTCATTGATAGCTGATATGAATTTATTAATAGAGAAATAGTTTCAAATGCTTTAAAATAGTTTTAATAGTCCTGGATAACATCAACCTACCTATTCATTGATAGCTGACATGACTGATGAGTAATGATACAGTTTTAACAGACATATTTAACTTTAACCCATTCACTCCTAGCTGATACAAACCAATAAACAATAATACCGTTTCTAACAGCCCTGGATAGTTAGCTGACATGACTGATGAGTAGTTATATATTTTTACAGACTTGGATAACATTAACCCATTCATTGGTAGCTGACACAAACTGATGATTAATGATGCATTTAGGACATTTAGAATTAACTTATTCATTGCTGGCTGAACAAATTTATATATATAGTAATACAACTTACACCATTTATTGCTCTCTGGCATGAACTGAAAAATGGTGATGCATTTGAACAGAACCAAATACCATTCTTCCGTGTATTGCTTCTCTATACATTGGCAAACAACATAAAAAAAAACTGAGCAAAAGTGAGTAGATGCATTTTCTGAGTTTTCTTAAATATCTCATTTTAACTAAATTCTGTACATCATAAGAACTAGCCATTCTCCAGTTAAATTTGATAATGTACAACTATAGGGATGTGATCAGCAGCATCAGTAGCACTAACTGGTAAAATGCAACTCGGAACCCATTATTTGTTTGTCATTGATTTGAAATATCTCATTAGCCATGGCTAAAATATATTTTGTAATATTTGTTTTAATCTTTTGAAAAATTAAATCAGTTTTTTTGTAACTGGTTGAAATTGCTGGTCAGTATTTGGTCATTGTAATAAAGTTCTAATCCATTATGTAGATTAAAAAAAAAATACTCCTGCACATGTTCATGTTTGAAAGGTTTCTGAGAAGAGCTGCCAATCTATTACATAATCCATTTAAAACTGGTCACCAAAGTTACCACTTCCTTATATTCATGATTAGCCCATTCCTTATTGCAGCACATATATTTGTACAGCCAACTCTCTCTCTCTCTCTCTCTCTCTCTCTCTCTCTCTCTGCACTGGATATATATTAGTCAGCCACATATTATGCAAGCCTCTAAGCTTTAATTTACCAAACATTTTTAACTGTGACCCTAATTACACTTTTTTCTGTCAGTCCAGTAAGCCATGAAGTTGGTACATATTAATACCTTGAATTAAATAAAATGAAAATTATAGTGGGTTTTTTCCCCTTTGGCTTTCAAGAAGCTGCTTCATTTTGTTGATGAGCTCTGCCAAGACTAAGTTGTTTTTGTTAAACTTTGACTTTGACCTCATAGACTGAATATACTCACACTATAGTTTATTCATCTAAATTCAGATGTGTGAATAAAAAGACGGATCAACTGTTCTCACTATTCCCCTGGCACTTTCACTGTCCATTTTTAAAAACAAATATTCTTTTCCTGGAAATCTTGCTGTGACTCTCAGGAACATCCACATGACCCTCATTTGGGTCAGAAGCCTGAAGTCGTGAGCACATAATTATTTGATCATCTGTATAATATGCAAGCTCTAAGCTCTGGAAGTGTAGCTCATCTATGTGACAACCTCTGTGCCACAGTAACATCATTGCTCAGCTCTCTGACACAATCACACATTATTACTCAGCTCTCTGCCACAATCACACATTATTACTCAACCCTGTGGCAGATTGTCTGCCATGTTTACTTTAACTGCTCGTCACTACCCTATTTATCTACAGTATTCAGCAGAGAACAATTTGTGATTCATTACATTATCTATATTTAATAAGTTAAAGTATTTGATACAGTTTATTAATACTAAACAAATCATGATAATGACTGTTTTATTTTCACACATCTTAGATGTTGATTCATTATGTTTATTTTGTATTGTCACACCTAGTGGTTCATTGTTATGTTTAACATATGATAGCTGAGAATCCAATGTATGTTGATTCATTATGTTTATTTTGTATTGTCACACCTAGTGGTTCATTATGTTATGACACAGATGACAGCTGAGAATCCAATGTATTTCTTCTGTTCCAATTTATTTTATATTAACGAGTTGCAGGGTTGATTAATTATATGTATGTTAAACAGATAGCAGCTATTGATTTATTGTTTATGTTTGATAAAATCCTTTATATTTAAAGTCACATCTACTGCTCCATTTTATTTTCTCTGTTAGAAGTCATCATACTAATTAATCTTATATTTAATAGGTATTGATCCAATGTAATTAACAGGTCACAAAAAAAATATTTGTTTTTGTAAAAAGGTTAGTTATTGGTCTTACGTTAAATAGTTCATAGCAACTGATCCAGTATCTCCATGTTTCACAGGCCACAGCTCAATATACTTATATAGTCTATTTAGGGTCACAGATACTTACTATCTCATATATTTAACTGTGTATTAAGCAAGCCCTAATTACTGATTCATTTTGGTTATGTTTAACTAGTCAAGGCTGCATACCCAGCATAGTATGTAAGCCTAACCCAATGTGGTTGTTTATATTAAAATTTTGAGCACAAAAACATGTTACTGCTCTAGTTTACTTATACTTTAAAGTTCATGACATCTCTTCCAAAAGCATTCAGAATGTTTATTCTTTGTGCAGGTCATCAGAAAAAGATCATGCTTGCCATTGATAGACTAAAGCGAATTATGTCTGGCACAAAGCGTCTTTCCACCATTGAGCCACGCCTTCCCTCCATAGAGATGCTGGAACCACCTCCCCCTGCACCACCAATTGGAAGATGGTCTGGAGAGATCTGTGCACTTCCACCACACATGTATGAAGGAGGACTAGGGCTGGGAGCAAAACCAAAGAAATCTCCATCAGGAGACAGCATCAGCACTACAGGCAGTGGAAGCAGTAACAGCAGTCAGGGTAGTGGTGAGATTCGAGTGATACCCCTCCCTCGAGAGGATGCTGGAATTGCAGGAGGTATTCCTTACACTCGCCAAAACTCTAACTCCTCAAACTCCAGTGGCCATCAGCCAGACGTTGTTGCTATCCAGGTAAAGAGGCAAGCTCGTTCCAGCACGTCTGATGAAACCAAAGATGTAGGTGGAGTGGCCAATGCATATCAATCCTTTCAAGCAAAAACTGGATCTGTTGATTATGCTTCTTACCCAATGAGCATGTCAGATCCGGGTGTACCCATTTCTTCAGTTTCCCTGGCCCCCAAGGTACACCCCAAGCCTACCCCACAGGCTGTAGCAAAAAAATTGCGTTCAAGTCAAGAATTTTCAACTGATGGTGAGATGGAGAAACATGAATCTGAATGTAACTCCGATGGGAATAAAAGCCCACCACCGATGCTAACATCTGTAGCTGCTATGGCTGCCAAGATGGAACGCAGTGGAGAATGTTTCACAGGTGGAACTTTAAAAAGAAATGGTGGCATAGGAGTGGAATTGGGGAGACAGTTACATGTGGAAACAAAAGAACACATTTACGATCAACCGCGACTTGGGACTGCTGCCTCTCCATCAGTTCCTCCTGTTGTAGCACCTAACTCACCCAAACCACAGGTAATGCCTAAGCCTGCTAGCCCACTTCATGTTGCTACCCACCATGAACCTGTAGTGCCCACCTCTGGCTCTCCAACTGGTCGAAGCAAGAAAGCTCCACCCCCTCCACCAAAACGAACACACTCCATTCGTACTGAGGCACCTCTTGTAACAAAGGTAGAGAGCACATCTGCTTTTACTGTTACCACAACTGCTTCAGTAAATGCCAACCATCCAGTGAACAGCACCTCTGTTAGCAACAGTAGCAGTACTAGTGGCAGTTTGGGCAGTGCTAATACTAATATCAAACAAACACCTCAAGTACAGGAAAAAAATCCACCCCAGACTCAGGCTTTTGCAAGCTGTGTCAAATCACTTTCAGAGCGCTTTGGAAAGAAGAGTGAGACAGATGGTTCGCAGGAGAGTCTGTCCTCAGACAGTGATGAATTTCCTCCTCCGCCTCCACCAATAGCCATGGATATTATCACACCCAAGATTCTGAACTACGGCATACCAAGCAAAAGTGACTCACACACACCTCCTCACATGAAAGACTTCTCTTCCCACACCCATCATGGGAAAGACTACAACTTTCATAACCGCTTGAAACATCCGCAGACTTTATCAGAAAGTCCTGCCATCAGATCTGATCAACAGTCACTGACACCAGCTGCTTCAAACCAAAAGCGGATTTCACCAGCCAAAGACATCCAGGCAAGCTCTGTCACTCAAGATAAAGGCAAAAATGGAGACTCAAACTTGTACTCTTCCAGTCTGGTCGACAAACGTAGTGAATCTACCACAAGTTTTGAATCAACAGCCTCATCTTCAAGCACAGATTCAAACACATTGCCATTTGCCAATGAGAATGTTGGCACCATCAAGCAACGAGTTGCTGCTACCAAGCCTTCCATAGTGCAGTCATTTGATTCACATGATGGACAACGCAGCATAGACTTAAATGTGGGTGTGTTCAATGACAACTTAGCCAGCAGGACTAAGAGTTCAGGTGATGGCAGTGTTATGGATGGTGTAAGCTTAAAGAATGCTGCAGTTTTAAACAGGGGTGGTATGAACTTGCTGGGTGAAAATGCTACCAGGCCAAGTGCAAGTTCAGGAAGTTTTAATGAGAATGCTTTTAATATGCACAAGAGTGTTGCAGAGTTGAGCAAATCCTTGACCACAGGCACATCACATAATGTTCTGGTTCAGTCTGCAGTAGCCACAGCCAATAATAGGCAGGCCTCTGTACATAGCAGCAGCAGATTGTCTCAGAATAACCAGAATGCTCCCACAGATGGTAAATGCTCTTTTGATATCAAGCATGGCATTTAGCAGTAATAATTATACCTAGATATTAGTATTGTAATAAAGACACAAGCATAGTAGTATTCAGTATCGGAATTGTAACAAAGAAGTAGTTATCATAATTCAGTGTTTATGTATTGTTACAAAGAAGCAGTTATCATAACTCACTATATTTGTAATGTAACAGAGACACAAGTGTAGAAGCAGCAATTATAACTCTATATACAAAGAAGAAATTGTTATACCTCATCTTTTGTATTGTAACAGGTACAGAAGCAATGATTATAACTTCGTATAGCACTAATCTGAGGCACAATTATCAAATCAATAATTATAACTCTATCTTTGTAATAAAACAGAGACACACCTACAGAAGCAATAATTGTAACTCCATCTTTGTAATGTAACAGAGATGCAAGTACACAAGCCATGATTATAACTTAGTATTACACTAATTGAGGCACACATATAGAGATAAATGTTTGGATTAAAAGTCTAATCTGAATTAAAAGTAAATAAAACCACTGCATATAGGGAGAAAATTTCTTATAAATATACTTTTCACACACATTAGGGAAAGTAATTCAAACAAACATACTGACACCAAAGCCATTTAGTTATTGGTTATGATTATTATTAATTAATTAATCATCCATAACTAATTACAAGTGATGAGATCTTAACTTATGTTATTAATAATTCTCCAGCAGACACCACTCATTTCTCTCACTTGGTGGATATGCGGGCACTGTAAACGAACATCAAAGACAAACATTTACCATCACACAATATTTCCTTAGGTGGAAAACTTCTTACTAAAGGAGAAGACAAATCCATCTTTAATCTATAACTTTGCGAGCTCCTGTCCACCCACTTTCTTCTCCAACATAGGGTTATCAATGTGTAAGAAGGTCAATAAATTGAACAATAAATTTATTAAATCAACAATAAAATATACATATAACAATACAATGAAAAAGATTACTTGACATCAATATTTTCACTAAACCATGTTCGAATAATTTTTATACTACATAGTCATATATCTTAAAATACAATTCAACAATTTAATGTCACTACAAATCACAGGATAGTTCTTATCAGAGAACAGAAATGGAGTTATTAGAGATAAGTGATAATAGCTTTTACGTAGCCTTTTTTTTAGATGGAGTTGCAGTTGTCTTTCTCACATGCTTTTCATATTAAAGTCACAAGTTTATTGTCCACATAAACTCCACATTCCTCCTCACATTATAAAAAATGCTGATTCCCTGCCTATTCCCTCAAGCTAACCTGGGCACTCATTCGCCATACCAGCTTGCTCAAGCGGAACAACAAATGTAGCAATTTCCAGTAACAATTTCCATGTGTCAAAAAATTGCTCGATGTAGTCAGCATACCTTGCCACCATACATCAAAACAGATACAGTCCTATGCCATTAGTTTGAGTTTTATTTGTGCAAAGTTCACACAAAACAGATTTAGTTCTGTACCATTAGTTTGAGTTTTATTTGTGCAAAGTTCACACAAAACAGATACAGTTCTGTGTTGTAAATTTTAAATTTTGTTGGTGAAAAGTTCACACACAATAGATATAGTCAGTTGGCACTAGTTTACGTTATTATAACTCTTGTATATATTTCATCTTCTTTTATATTGCTTTTGTAAGCAATTCTTTTACAGTGCAATTATAATTAGTATTGAATCACTGATTCCATGGATGATTTTAAAATTGAGCCTAGAGAAGTAGAGTAAGTTTCTTTTAATTTAAATTATTGGCACAGAGAATTAATCAATTATATTAAATTGATTTTCTGTGTAATGATTTTAAGTGCAGCTGCTTCCAAAAGAAAAAGAAAAGATTTATGTAAAAACCAGATATCTGACCCAATGTATAAATATAAAATTGATACAAAAACATAATGTTTGTTAAAGAAAGAAAGAAAATGATTGATAAATAAATAAGCATTTAGTAATGACATTTTGCCAACATTAAAAAAAAAATGAAGATTTGAAAATAGTTGATAAAGATTAGTTTTTATGCCTTGGAAGTTTACTTATACAAGTGTAATGCATATCGGGAAACAGACAAAAGCAATCCATGTTTTTAAATTTTTGTTACTACCAAATGTAAGCCTGCAATTTCTTGCTATGAAATCCACTACCAAGCTTACTTAATATATATAATTTGCTGCATCCAAATCCATAGGTCATTTTGCAAGTAAAATAATCAAATATATTTTGCTCTGATACTTAAGTTTGTATGCAAATGCCACTTGTTCAATTATTCACTTTAAATTTACTTGTAAGTATAGTTTACTTCCTATATATATGATTATAGCTGGTTTCAGGAAGTTCACATATATTTTGCAAGCGTGTATGTGTGGTATGCATTTGACGTCTAACTATTATAAGTGAAACTTTGCTCATCTGTCCAGATTAGGCAAAAATTCTCTTTAAGAGGGGTGTGTTTATATGTGCGTCATACAAGCAAGCTCTTGTACTTTACATGAACTATCAGTAATTAATTAAACATACTGGTTTTCTCTCACATTATTTCTCATAAACATTGCAGTTACCTGTTAAAATGATTTTTAAATGTAACTGAAATGTAAGTTTTGTATTCCCAAGGTATTAAGACCAAATAAAAAAATGTATTAAATATGTAGAAAAAAGAATAGATGTAATGTTTACTGTATGTTACAACTAGTTGCAGGTCAAGTGAGACCACCCGTTCCAGGTAAAAAGCCAGTGCAAATGCCCATGCCATTGGAGACATCTCAGTTTTCACAGCAGAATTCACATTCACAAGACTCAATTCACCAGCCAGGCCAACCATTACAGCAGCCAAATAAGGAAATGCTTGGGCATCCAGCAATTGCTCAGCCTGCTGCTTCTGAAGTCAGAGATGAGTTAGTTGACAGTTTTCTTAATTTTTATATCGTGTTGTGTGATTTTAACTTATCTATGGACATTTGTAAGCTTTATATAATATGAATGCATTCATACACCTACAGAATCAGATTTTGATTTGTCTATGGACATTTGTAAGCTTTATATAATATGAATGCATTCATACACCTACAGAATCAGAAACCATTCTTATATTTGTAAAGAAATGTGTTGTCTTTTACTAAAATTTTTTAAATACTATAGAATTTGATTTTAAGTTTATGGAGTAATTAATCCTTTTTTCTCAGAATTCTTGAAATTTCGATCTTTATGATAGGTTTTGTCTTAAAAATATTCTAGTATATTTTGAATCTATATATTCCAGGCATATATAATTTCAGAAATTAGTGTACCGTACAATAAATAGAAAGTTTTTGTATTTTTTCTTTTAAAAAAAACAAACAAACATAAGGATAATAAGATAAATATATATATATATATAGTTGTGCATTATATTTGTTTTATTTTTAAACACTCTAAATATGATTCTTATGAATCCCATTACATTACTTTTTCTTCAAAAGCCGTATTATATAATTGTAAATCTTTGAATTATATACATAAGCAACTAAAGTTAGTATTTGACAGTAACCATTAAGTGTGCTTGGCTAATTTTAACTGTAAAATTTCAAAACACAATTTAAGGATGAAGGTGCAAAACATTGTTATACTGAAGTGTGAATACATCATAAAATCTTGCTCTTGTTAAAGTGAGGACTAGCATTACCATAATCTTTGCAAGTGTGTTCATTCCATTCCTTACCTTTGCATTATCATTCACCATTCAAATTTAAAAAAAAAAAATTATTGTTACTCAAATTTCTTGAACAAATAGTATCAGTCTCTCAACATTCATATTATAGTATTTGTTGCCTTCATCATCTTTCATATCGTAGATAGTATATTCTTTCAGATATATAGAAATGAGAAACCAGACAAAAACAGCATTAAGCATAGGGGAGGTAACTACATTTGAATCATTTGACAGCAACTTTTATTATTATGTGTCAACATTAGTCTTCTTTATACCCATTTAATGTTGAACTATATTTGTATAATCTATTACAGGTGTCCATTTTCTTTATCTTTGAAAAGAAAATAGCTTCTTCATGATGAGAACTTAAATCACCACCAATTATATTGAAGAAATACAATACAAAATGCATCTCTAGTACAGAACATTTATTTTGTCACTAGAACTCCCGTTGTGGACTTTAGGAATAGTGCTGTGCAGTATATACATCTCTCACCTTGCATTATTCCAACTGGTGCCCTCATGCTATTAGGGTTGACAATAGAATAAGATGGTTTCATGATAAAAACGAGAGAATGACATCTGCCTAAATATTATTTACGTTGTACTCAGAAACTGGCAATTATCCTAACATGCCTTCCTTCCCCCTTCTTTTCTTTGCGTGAAGTACTTTTCTACCACAAGCCCATGCATGCATGTTTAGCTTATAAACACAATTACATCACTATATTTTCAGCAATTGCATGTTTATAAAAAAAAAGAAAAAATGTTTAGTTATTATTTACATGATCTGTATCAGTTTCAAAACATTTGATATACAGACTTCATAAATTAGTACCATCAAATTATATAACCTAGATAGCGCTTGTATTTCATATCAGTTTATTTTATCGAATAGAATTTTTTTGGTAGCTTTTATTAAAACATAAATGAAAACTGTTAACTTTAAAAAATGTTAACACTTAAGAAACAAGGGAACACATAACTCCATATACTGTATTTGGATGGACACGAGGTTTTTCGTCTATCATCTCTTTTTCTCTGTTCACATGTCTGCGGTTTGTGTAGTTTACAGTTATGTACTACTTGATCTTCCAATCACAATTCCCATCAGTGTGTGAATGCTAAGTGAATGACCAGACTCTGACATGTAACATTACATATAAATTGTTTTGCACACCCAAAGGCTAGAGGTAATGATGTAACACTATATGAAATAATTAATGTCTTACCCAAGTTTTGCATTAAGTATTACAACAAAAAATAAATGATGGCACAAATAAAAAATTCCAAGTGCATTTTTTATACTTTTTTTTTTTTTAAAGAGTTTGCAACTATTGATACACTTTTCAGATTACCTGAAGAGTAACCTTCATTCAAAAGTTTATTTTATTTTGATGCAAATAGTGCTTTTATGCCAGTTTAGCATGTTCAAGAGCTTTCTGACAAATTTAGGAGATATGCAAAACATAAAAAATGTATACATTTTTGTGTTTTCTTGGAATGTATTTTTTAAGACAGCTAAACTACTCTGTCTACCCCAAAACACATTATGCCACATTCTGATTGTTGCTAAAAATTTGTTCATCTCTTTTATTATAGGCGCCGTTCTACTGAAACTGGAGATGTGCTGAGTGATATTGATAATATGCTGCAAGATCTTACAGACGAACTAGATGCTATGCTTTTGGAAGAGAGCGTCAGCTGAGACGTGCATGGAAATTAGGCTCCAAACTGTGCTCCATCTTTAGTCTTCAGACCCTTTGGAAGGTGTTAAGCTGAAATGGTACATCTTACAATGTTAAAGAGCACCTGAAGAGCAGTGTGCAGATTACCGACTCTCAAAAAAAACAGAAAAGTAAACTTGAAGTGAAGAACTGTTGCTTCATAGAGTTTGCAGACTAATCAAAACAGATTGTTTTTTCAAAATCTGCCTACACATCAAAACAAATCATCGAGTGAATGGAGTATAAAACTGTTATAAAGGCATGTGATGAACTGAACATTATTTGAATATTGCTAAACCAGATGTATCATTGAATACATCATGAGACAGGTTATAGTGGTTTGTTTTGTTGCAGTATTGTAGTATGAAACGTGAATACATTAAAATAATTGTGCATTTAAAGGTATCTGTAAATATACTTGATTTAGTTCTTAAGTACACTGTAAATGTACATCTGCAATGACTATAGATTAATAGTACACTTGATTATGTTAGTTACTTGTAAGAAATTGCTTTGCTATTATTTATAAATAATTCATTATCAAATTACTATAGTATTCAAAGGCTAAAATTATAACTTAACAATTGAGCGATGCCAGAATTAAAACAAATGAATCTGCAACAGTATGAATTTTTGAAAGAATTGATTTTTGTTATTGAAGCATGTAAAGGACAGCTGTTTAAAAATACAAAAAAAATAATTGTGTACATTCATTTTTAAATATTTCTGTTCCATGTTTGTGTTGGTTGTCATTCTGTTTGCTAGTAACTGCCAAAGTCCTGATAATGCAAAACTAGTTGGGGTTAGGGGGAGGACAGTCTGAGTGGGTCATTAACTTTGCACATTAAGTAGCCATTTTAAAATTCCTATTTGTTGCCAAAGTTCTCTGAGTAAATAGGGTATTTTACCCCACCATAAATTTATTAACAAAAAAATATAGCTCTATTAATTAATACTGAATACAATGTTTCAACCTGAAATTCATAGCTATTCATGTTTTGTGCATTGAAAAATATATTAGCTTTTCAAAATGACCAGATCAGTTCTTTCACACGCCCAGTTGCAAATGTACTCCAAACTCCATCACAAAAATGGTTTCAACATTAAACTCAGCATTATTTTCATGTGCTTCTGAATTATTCATAGCAAATGCTTTTTATAAAAGTTCAAGTTTCTCTCACTCCAGCTTTAATTGTATGCAAATAATTTCTTGCCCACCCTGTTCCAACTGCTGATATTGATTATTCACATTTGTTCCCCTCAGGAAATAATTGCTCTGAAAATAAAGCATTGCTGTTGTTTTGTTGTTCTACCTGGGTGCTGTGGTCACAGAGCATTGATAAAAATATAAATATACACAAATCAGGGATTGTTGTATTGGTGAATTTTAATCATATCCCTCAAAATAAAAATATATCTTCATGTAATGGTATGGCCTGGCAGATCTCTGCAAACTCTTTCGAATTTTGTAATCAGAGAAATGCTGGGACACTTTACTACTTACAAAAGCAAATTTATATGCACAGGGTAAAGAAAATATAACCCATTATCTTTGTGGTTTGTTAATGCTTATTTAGACATTTGTCCTGGCTGAATACTCAATAGTCAAGCTACCTTTGCAGGGCAGTTTCACACTTAAGACTCATAAGATCTCTTTATGAGTATGTGCAGTTTATCAAGAGCTAGAAATTTTAAGTACAGGTGTTATTTGACAATAATCTGGAAGTAACATAAGAGGTCATCCATTTAGTAAATATGAACAAGGAGGCAGTTAAGATCAGATAACTATGTATGCACATAAATGAATCAGACATTTGTGGATATTTAGTGTTCCACCTGATTTATCAAGCATCATTTTATGTACTTGATAAAGCAAGACAGAAATATTGCATCAGAATAATTAAATTTGCTAGAGATGTAAACAATGCTCTAGAGGGATAACAATTATACTTTGCTATTCACTAGCGACGTGAGGAATTAACATTATACAATAACTTGTATAATTCTTTTAGTTTACATATATAATATATATTATTCTTGCACTGCATTTGAATATAAAATATATTTTCTGTAGTATATAAACAGTACTCCTTTGTCTTACCTCACAATCAACACATCAAAAATCCCCAAAGACACTGGCTACTACTAAAGTAATTTTGAAAACTGTCAGTAGAATTCAAAATGCTATAAGAAGCAAAAAGCCCACACTGAGAATATACACAGAGTTCTAAAGAATTTTTTAAGGTCTGTGAAGAGAACACAAACATGAATTAGTATTTGCTTAATGTACAAACAAAGATTAGTTACATATTAAAGGCAACATACAGTAGAACTTTTATTGCCTGACCTAAACATAAAGAATGGATAGCAGGACAATCTGAAAGTCGGTTAATTGAAACCCTAACTAAAATCATGTAAATGATTTCTGTACATGTACATAAAAACTCAACAAAAGATCGGTTGTTCACATCTTAGATTCCATTATCTGTTTCAATTATTTGATAATTTCATTATGAATTTACTATAAAATGTAGTCAAGAACATTAGAATTTGTGACATACAATGGCAACATAATGTATAGGCTGCCATTACCATTAAATGCAAAAACAAAAGGTTGTACAATTAAGATTCTAAAGTTGATTATTCAAAGAACTCTGGCTGCAAGGAAGGTGCCCGTCTTTCAAGCAGCTAACCACAAGTTTAAAACTGGCTTTTGTCGTTGGGATTTTTCTTGATTGACCCTTCAACCACTGTCATCAGTATGGTTGAGTGACTCTTAGTATTCCTCAAAACAAACAAATTTAAAAATAAAAACTTCTATGGAAGCAGCTCTGCCCAAAGGTTTTCTCTGTGATTTTGTGCACAGGTCTCTAGAGCAATTTTCTATTTTGTATGCACTCATCTGTTATTATGCACTCTCGTTCTGGGAATAAAATCCCAAGCAGTAAAGTACAGGGTACTACATATGTGAATTATAAATATGAATAGCTGACTTTGTAAGAAAACTACAAATGCAATTAATGATGATGATAGATATATACATTTCATTGTAATTAGAGTATCATAAGGCATCTTACAAAAGATCACATTCATATAAATACTTATTTCTTCTAACGACGAACCAGTAATGATTGTCTTATTATTGGGTATTATTACATCAGTACAACTAAAGGCTTATGTCTTAAACTAATCTAAAATCTACATTAGTTAAAAATATACCTATATTTTTATTATACTCTTTACAACAGGGTGGCAGTGTTGAAAGCATTTTTTTCTTTCTCTATACTTACTAAATGGATGGTCCCCAAGTACAGAATATAAATTATATTTTTCAAACTATATGACCAAAAAAAACAAAACCCAACAAGAAATGGTTTAACATACTTTGTGCAAGAATGAATTCACCTAAAATTTAAAAAATATATATATTCTTAATTATTGATCACCTTGTGTTCTTGCAACTTCATAATAAATTTAATATTACAGAAATTTTTATTCCCCCACCCCCAACTCTAATATAAGCAGTATATTAAAATTAAAAAATCACTTTTTTGGCTAGAAATATTGGTTTGTTTATGCTTGGTCTACAAACTAATATCCAGACAAAGCTAATTCATACTGCAAGTTTATATTAATAAGATGTCAGAAGATTAAACACATTATCACTTGGAAAATTAATATTTTGTTGTCATACTCAGCCCTCAAAGAGTATATTACGAATTTGTGAGGGAGTAACACAAGTGACCTTAAAACTCTAATCAGCCCAAAAATGGCACTACATATGCTGGTTCCACTCCACATAGTATATTATGTATTATAATATATAAATGGATTTTATGTTATGAAATTTTAAGTACCAACAACAGCACTTTGGAAGAATGTGTTGTCTGTTTAGTATATTGTTGTCATATTTATAAGAATTCTGTGCATAACAATGTGTAACAATTATATGTAACACAAAATAAAGATATAAAGACAATAATAGTTGTTGTGTTGCACTGCATGAATAAAAACTACAAACAAAAGATACAGCACAAATATTTTATTTGCTTTATGGCTTGTACAACAAAATCAATAGTTTGCTGTATAACAAGCTTAGTTTTTGTAGCCACGGCTCTTCCTGCGACCACGGGCCCGCTCAAATTTTCTTCCCTTGGAACGCACATATGGGCTGTACAAAAATTGTATATATGAGAATTTACACATAAAAATAATACTAAATATTAAAATAAACCAGGATCAATTTTAAAATAAATATAAAAAGCTTAAAAAGTTTAAGGTAGTAGGTGTGACCTGACACTTTTCAACAACTCCATTGAAAAATTAATGAAAAAGGTCTTGAATTCGGTATTTAAAAATGTAAATCAGGGATGCATCAATACATTGAAAAAAATATAGAGAAAACTTACTCAATATCATATATATTTAAGACTTTAGAAATTAGTGTAGCAAATATATCACAAATAGCTATCATTTCAGGGATGAACTAACAAAAATTATATAAACAGGTAAAGAGGCATTTGGAAATTCATTTTAAAGCCACAGCATGCTTATATTCAGACACTGGAAAAAGGATCCAACTTTATTCAAAATGTTGCTACCTAATGTTTATACCATGTCAGAATCCACAAAAAATGATGTGATCATAATGAGATTACTAACAGTTAGCTACCACCTAGATGGGACCTCTTTATTACTAGTAGTAAAGATAAAGATATATTTAATATTAGCAGACCTGCCTACCCCCCACCTTAGGAAACCAGAAGATCACTGGTCCAAAACCAGAAGATTTTGAATGGAAACCAGAAGATTTTATGCGGAGTCTGGCTTTTTCATAGAAATACCAATAATATAAAATAAATGCAAAATAAAAAAATAATGTTAATATTTGTAAATAAACTTACCAATTATGTAATGATTAATGCAAAGCACAACAATTTGTCTACATTTTGTCTAGTCTCCATTCCACTGTTTATTTTAGATGAATTTTTGTCAAGCACACCAAGTGTTAGGCAGTTTTATTTAGATATTTCTTTAGACTTCATTTGAAGAAGGATCTTCACATTTCAGAATAATGGGCCATTGAAGTACCGCATCATGATTTTCACTTTTACAGAAATTCATTAAATATTTCATAAATGGATTTTTAAAAAAATATATATTTAACTTTTTATTATCTAATGTACAAGCCACAAAAAGGAACATGTGCCTATTGAAAAATTTTAAGAAAAAGTTATGATTTTTTTAAATTGTACCCATCTAAAATATATATTTTGGGAGAACACGTAAAATTTAAAAAAATAAAATTTACTTAAACCTAAAGCATATAGGCTTTCATCCATGCACAACCTTTTAATTTTATGTATGAGAAACTAGTATACCAAATTTCAGGGACATGGAATAATTACAACTATTCAAAAGGGGTCTTAGCATTTAGTTCAACAGAGGAAAAAAGTCATTTTGAGAAAAACACATTTAAAGTAAAATAAAGACTACAGAACTTTAAAAGTGTTCAAGTGGTTTATTTTTTTAAAATAAATATACCCTATCCATACTACATTGGACTGCTCTTAGTCATTTAGCTCTCTCAGAATTAAATATACTAATACTATATATTACTATCCTTTATATCCTCAGTGTACAGTCTTTTTATTTTCTAATACTACATAGAACCAGAATATTGCAAAGAAATTTTTTAAAAAATATATTTATCAATCCACATTAATAAAATTTGGAATATATGTTGTCTTTGTTATGAGAAAGCAATACCAGTTATTAGTTTTAGAATATCTGGTTCAGATTTTAATTTTAATATAAATGATTTAAATATATAAAACACCTGTATTTTTCTAAATTTACATGTCCATTAGATTAGAGAAAAAACAGTGAAAGTCTTCCTGTAACATTTAAAATGTTATTAAAAAGACATTATTCTGCAATAAGCATGCTTTGTTAATTAAGAATTGGATATGATTAATATTATTATTTTTAATGTTTTATGCATTTCATTTGTCTTCAATGTATGTGTATTTATTATCATGCCTTCTAAAATTCTATTATAATAATGTGTGTACTGCGTAATCACAAAATATCAACGGTTAATTTATATATATATATAGGCCTATATATATATTTCTAATTTTTTATTATTTTTTTAGCAGAAATGATTAAAATAAAAAATTCGACTAAATCAAAATGTTCACAATTCCGTAAATTACTTTCAAACAAATTTGACTCAGGATCATTTCTTTATCGCCGATGATCTTTTGTTTTAAAACTTGTGTCACTTTTTAAAAAAAAAATAAATTTTGAAGCCTTACATATTATATAAGAATAATTACAACGGATTCTAGAAAAATGATTATTTGAACCTCAATGCGGTTTCAAACATAGGCCTACCGTTATTGAAAACGCCAATCTTTTTCCTAGCATTGCAATATAATTCGTCAAAGTAGCTCGTTTTGGACGGATAATTTCTGAAGAAAATTGCACAGACTGTCTTACATGTAAGTTGAATGTTATTTATTAAAGTAAATATTTCGTAATTGTCACGCACATACTATCGCTACGTGGCCGCCATTTTGAAAAAGCAAACTTCGTCTATCGGTCGAACGGGCAGTAAAAACGTTATGAACCGAATTTGCTTATCCCGCTAAGCTCTGACTTCTCAACATAAAAAATATTTAAAGAAAATGTTTATTTCACGAGCGAAATTCTGTTTTGTCAACTAAAATTAATAAAGGCCGACGAATAAGATTCCGGAAGTGTTAGAAAAGGACTCGTATGCTGAAGAGCTCATAGCAGACGACAGAGAAGCAGTTAGAGTTACGCCGCTGTAAGCTCTATTGAACACACGGTAAGTTTTTCGTCCTGTCATAATCGATCGTGAAAAAAAAAAATTGAAAATGAAAATGAAAGCGGAAGATTTCTTTTGGAAGCGGAAGAGCGGGAGATTCGAGGTAAAAGCGGGAGATTCTTCCGCTAAAAGCGGAAGGTAGGCAGGTATGTATTAGTAACAATACCATTGTTTGATAGTATCAGTTGCCTCATGTTTTTATTTTAATATTTTATTTGTTGGATTTCATTAAATCCCAGTCATAGTATCTTTCTCATGTACTTAATATTGAAATATTGCTTTGTAAACCCCATTTTAACCCGTTCGCCGCTCCGCAGCCTCGAAAGGCATGCGCGTGCGCACATCGATAGCCACTTAAAAAAAATAACAATCAAGTCAAGCAGACGATATGTTTGGGTTCAGCAGCCAATCTGCTCTAATTTTATCATTGGCTAACTATTTTTAGAAAGGTATTTTCCATTACAAAGTTCGGAAATCCCCAGACACCTCACGTTTATCGAAGCTGAGCCGCCATTTTGAACCGAAGTTTGTACTACACATGGCTCGTTTCAAGGACCATTTTCAGTTGTTTGCTTGATCCTACCTAACGAACTTTATTGTGTAAATAAATTTAATATATTGTAGATGAAATTCGACGGGCCTACTGAATTTTTGGATGTGACCATTTGATAATAAAAAATAAAAACCGGTCGGTCTCCACCCGAAACCTCGTGGACGTTGTTATGACACTTTTTTTTTATCGATAGCCACTTTTAAATGATTTCACTCATACACACTATACATTACTGAGGATCCTTTTCAAAGCATAATGCATGATTAAAATTACAAGATCCTATTTGGTATAAATAAATAATTTTAAAATTGTTCTAACAATTTGTGGTACATCCTTACCAATAATACCTATTGACAACATAGTAAATATAGTATTATAAATGAGAGAAAAGGGGGAAGCAAAAATACTCACGCAGCAGTACTGCCTGGAACACCTGGAGCCAAACCAAAGTGTCTGTAAGCCTCGCGAGCTTTACGTGCTCCTGAAACATCCACAGTAAAATAATATATTTTTAGGTCACCCACTTTCACTGCTAATTAATAATGTCATTTATCAACTGTCAGAAAAAATATCTTTAAGAGCACCATGCAGCTACTCAGACTGACATATAGCCAAAATTGCACAGCACACATTACTACACTTAAAGAAGGAAAAAACATTACCAATCTGCATACTACAAATTTTGAAAACAAGTTGTCTTTGATATAAGGAAAACATAATAGCTGTTAGTTTAAAATATCTTTTTTCAAATTTTATTAATTTAGTCTATATAAAAATGTACTATTTCAAACTTTGAAGAAAAAAATTCAAGATATATTTACTATAAGGTAAAATGTTTGAAATAAGATTTTTAAATCCAGAACAAAAAGAAAATTAACTAAGCTATTAAAAAATTTGAAAAATAAAAAAGGATAAGACTTTTTGCTGATTCCTTCAATAACAACAAAAATATTTTAATTTTTTTAAAAGACTACCACACACAGGCTTTTTATTTATATGCAACTTAAACTGTCTGACAGCGCAATCATTCTGGGCCAAATTCTACTTATCCCATTGAGCCTTGACTTCTAACCATATATAAATTCGTAAAGAAAATGTTTATTTCGCAAGCAAAATATCTCGTTAATATCTACCATTGAAGAGGACCCATTATGTTGAAGCTTTCTTAGCAAGTGACTATTACAACTAATCAAATGAAGTCTTTTACAGGTTTTGCGTAAAATCTGATTTGTAAAATAGAGAATTGAGACAGTACTAAATGATTATTATGAGGAGGTAATGTCTATTATTGTGTGCCATATTCCTTGTACAAAAGCAAATATAGGCAGCAATTGTGAAACAAACTATTGTACTTTCAGCGATTTTAGCCTAGAAAATAATATTTCATCAAGGGTGGGTTCAAATAATATCTTAATATGGGATTATAGGCAATTTAAAAAATAATTCAAGGACTTTTCAAAAAAACTTTCTAAGAGCTGTGTATTATGATATTCAAGAGCCACAAGTATATGAACTTAGTTCAAAAATACAAAATATAATAATAACTGAAATTATGTTTGTTGCAAACAAAGCAAATGTAATGTCAGTATATAATACTATGCATTAACCTTTAGCAAATTGAATTCTTGTTTGTAGGGCTAGACTGTGCAACAAATATACAACACACATACCAACTTTAAAAATGAAACAATTTTTTAAGCTCACACAAATTCATAAAACTCTCCTCAGACTGAAGAACTTGAAAACTATGTTTAAAGTTGTTTATTTTTTTTTAATATAAATATACCCTATCCATACCATGGTGGACAGCTTTTAGTCATTTAGCTCTATTAGCAACACAAAATTAAAAATTCTGCCTACTACATCATGATTTCTCATTTTTCTTTATTTTCTATACAACAACCCAGAACACTGTAAGAAAAATAGGAAAAAAATACATTTAGTGTAGATAACAAGATAGGTATTATACTGATTAAAGAACAAAAGCATTGCATCTTAAAGAGCAGGCATGAATACACTTTCAGACACATTTAAAAAAAAGATACTGCAACAAAGTAAAACAGAATGGTGAACAGAGATGGATTGTTGAGTGAGATATGAATGGTTAGGAAACTCTATTAATGAATTTGATAAGTAACACATTAAATTGAAAAAAACATGCGGTTCTAAGTATAACACACTTAATTGGAATTGTTCTGATTAGAAAAATGGTAATAATGTATTATACTACTAAAATAATCGGGTGGAAATGTCTAACAGCGAACACAATCTACACAAACCTAGTAGGCAGGTGTTTAAAAATTTACTTGGCATATTTCCATTAATCGCATGCATATACATGATCTACACAAATAGTTCAGTAAAAATTTGGGAAGAGCAATTCCAAGTTTCTCTCCCAGACGGTCACATAAAAATAAGTGAATGACTTTTGTCTGTAATTTAACAACCGTCATCTACAATAGCACAAGTGATTAAAATAAATATTCCTAAAGAACACCAAATGCTTGTATGACTGGGAAACACCAAGTACCTTGCAGAAGCACAGTGTTCTGGCCTTTAGGAGCACGTAACGCCAACTGGTCAAAAGTAATCAACTCTCCACCAGCTTTCAAGATGCGGGCGCGAGCACCCTCAGTCACACGTAGAGCACATACCTAGAATTTAATAAAATAAATATTTTAGTGACCTTAAAATCTTTTATTTATCTACTTTGAAATAAGCAGATCACATCTAAAACAGCATCTTATTACATAATGTGATGATTAGTTCAGTTTTAAAGATACCAAACTGCTAATAAAGTATACTACCAATGGCTTCACAACATAGATTGCCTTACTTTTGCAGATAAAATCTTAAAAAAAACAAACCTTCATTCCTCCACAACTTTTGTTAACATGCTACTGTATGCCAATATTAAAATATTTATTTCTCTTATATCTTTTGAATAAAATTTTCTTTCTAGACATTTTCTTTCATTAGCTGCTGATGACCTGACAATATGGTGTGCATGCAACAACACAAAACAAAAAAAATTCCAAATGTTTTATAATCGTAGATTCTGGACTGTGGAACCAGTACAATTAATGTTGGAGAGCAAAAATCAAAGACTCATTTCTAATAAATGTATTTTAAGTTACTTTATTCATAATTCTTATTTACACTAGAATCCCCCCCAAAACCTCTTTTTTTATTTGAACACATTATGGAAAGACTGTTTATAGGTAAGACCACTTCAAATTTTGAAGTCTGGCCAAATAAGCTAATATTTGCAAGTTATGTTATGTACCTCAAAGTAAGTTTGCATACAAAATTTTGGAGTTCTAGCATTAATAGGAAAAAAGTTATGATAGTTCAAAGTTTGGCGTAAATTGCAGAAAAACAGATTTCACGAAGACCCTTTTGAAATGACCACACAACAAAAACTATGAAACATACATAGCTCATCTTTACTATTTCAACTTTCTGTAACACAAATATATTGCTGATTTTTTTTTTTACGGATCACAGATGCACAGAAAATGAAATACAATCCTCTCAAATTAGCATTTTGTGTAAATTTTCAAATGGCAAGTGGTCAAAAACTTAATAAAACATCTCTCTTGGAATCATGTAAAATAAAAACTACTTCATGTACATCATCCAAATTTGGTATACTTGCTCTTTAGAATATAGACATTTACTGGGTGAAGTTTTAGACAATCTTTTTGTATAGATTTAGAAATATAACATTTAAAAAATGTAGTTTCATGCAATAAATCCGCACACTTGTTGAAGAGGAAAAAAGGTAAAATGAAACATTTATTATAATGCAATGTTTCTCATTTCTGTAACTGACAGCACGATCATTCTAACTAAATAAAGTCAAAAATTATTTTTCACAATATATGCATGTTCTTTAACAATTTTTAAAAAGTTCAAAACTAGCGAAACTGATGCTCTTTAAATTAACTCTTTACTTGGCAGACGTTTTTCCTTTTTTTAGCTCTAAACGGGCAAGATTTTTCAGGATGTCAGTGAGATTTAGGGGTGCATCGGTAAAAACATCATATCTTAGGTATAAGTGCAATATATTTCAATATATTTAATATTTCAATGAAATAAAATGCAAAATGAAAGGAAATGAAAGCAGCTTTATTAATATCCTTAATTGAAGTATACTTTCAGGTGTTAAATTTGAATCCTTGCATGAAAATATATATTTACACAAAAAAATATTGTCCAGTTATTGTCCGCTACAAACATTATGTACACACACTTTGTTGATGCCGGGAACACTAATCTGTCATCAGACACCCAATACATTTCTTTTTTCGGCAGATTATAAACTCCTATCAAAATCATAAGCCCAAAATAAGCCTTAATTTCAGTGGCATTAGTTTCCTTCCAACTCGGGTCGCCATTTTGTTTTTTGCAATTTTCGGACGTGCGTACTTGTTCATTTATTCCACTATCTTGTCAAATGTTTCTTTTTTGAAAAACCGAAAGAAGAAAGCCAGATGAGTACTATCATTAGTTAGTCACATTCGGCCCCATTTTTGTTTTAAATTCCGATATATTCAGTGCTAAAGTACTATTATTCCAACCATGTGCATCTCCAGATACCCCTTCCCCCTACTCCTCTTCGATATCCTCAGAATCTGACGCATTCTCCTCCAAAATTTGAAAGATACTACATGTGCACGCTACTGACACTAATGTCACTTCTAATCCTATCTTCTAATTCAAAATAAACTTCTCTTACCTCATTATCTGATAAATTGAATCAATTAAACTTCTCATTAACGATCGACGATTCTAAGAAATCCATTTGAAACATCAAACACAAAAATCAAAGAAAACTTTATGAAAAAATAAATGCTACCACATGAAAATGCTTCAAAATGGCGGGGAAATCGTTGTACAAACGTCATGCTTCCTGTAGAGACCGGATATGATGTAAATATGGAAAGGAAAAAGAACTCTTAAGTGAAATCGTTGCTATGGGCACTTTTGGGCGATCTGACACTACACGATGTACGGATGAAGTTGGGCGATCTGCCCAGTAAAGGGTTAAAGGTCATTATCTTAGCTTTCCGTTAATATAAGATTTATTTTTATTGGTTGAATCTCGGAAATATGATAGCGCGTTATGTGAGCACACCCCAAAACGATGTTGGAGGTAAGCCATTTTCAAATCTTGCCACGGGCACTTCAGTACGCTTTACCAACTGTGAGTTTATCGATCAAAACATAATAAATACATCATTCAAATGTACAAATAAAAATTATATTTAACGTTGGAAGATTCCTTTATTTGTTAAAACAATTTTCACCCATTTCTTTCTTCTAATTACCGAGATATACAGTTTTGAAAAAGAGTGAAATCAGTCAAAATGTGACGTTGTCTCCAGTCTCCATATATTTTTAGTGATTTTTTTTCACACACACATACAACCAGACACACCCACTCTCAAACACTCTTTTACACATAAACACAACTTACTTTGTATAAAAAGACAAACACAAATGGATTTAAAAGGCTTCATTAGTGCATAATCTAAATTTCAAAATAGATATTTTTTTATAAACTTCATTTTTCACTGTGGACTCTCCCTTCCATTCATCACTAGGCATGGCAGGGTGTTTCAAATTACTTTATTTAGAATTCTTATTTACACTGTTAAGATATTCATCAACAGGAATAAGGTTGAATGCCATCACAAAAGCTGGTTTCGATTTATATTATCTCTAAGAATGCACACAAGACTTGCACTTCAAGATTGAAAAATTCTAAATTCAGTTTGGGATATTCTTAGGTAAGACCACTCAAATTTTGAAGTCTGGTCAAATAAGCTGATATTTGCAGGTTATGTTATGTACCCCAAAGTAAGTTTGCATACAAAATTTTGGAGCTCTAGCTTTAATAGAAAAAAAGTTATGACGGTTCAAAGTTTGATGTAAATTGCAGAAAAACTCAGATTTCACGAAACCCCCTTTTGAAATGACCACAAAACAAAAACTATGAAACATACACAGTTCATCTTTGCTATGTCAACTCTCTGTAACACAATTATACTGCTGATTTTTTTTTTAAGGATCACAGATGCATAGAAAATGAAATACAGTCCTCTCAAAATAGCATTTTGTTCAAAATTTCAAACGGCAAGTGGTCAAAAACAGAATGTCTCTTTTGGAGTCTTGTAAAACAAAAACTACTTCATGTACATCATCCAGATTTGGTATACTTGCTCTTTGGAGTATAGACATTTCCAGAGTGAAGTTTTAGACAATCTTGTTTAATAGATTTAGAAATAATAAATATAACATATGAAAAATATAGCTTTTTGCAATACAATCGCAATTAATGCTCACTTGTTTAAGAGAAAAATAGGTCAAACAAAACAGTTATTATTATAATAGTGTTTCTAATTGACAGCATGATCATTCTAACCTAAATAAAGTCATAAATTATATTTTGCATACTTATGTGCATGTATTTAGCAATAACTGAATAAGTTGAATAATGCTCACCATATGTCATAACATGAACTATCCATTTGTGTACCTACATCAGCCCTGTAAATCCTGTTCAGTCAATTTCTTTGCTTGTTATGAACTGCATTGCCAATAACTAGTTAGTTGATTTATTTAATTTTAATGTCTTTTCACTTGTGGATATTAGACACATTCACACATATGCATAAATATACTTTGATACACACATGATCAGAAGAAAAAATATAAACTTGTGAACAGATGCTGCTTTGATTTTAATTCTATTATTAACAAAGTATTAAGAACAGCACATTAATTTTAAAAACAGTTCAAAGCTAGCAAAACTGATACTCTTTTTAGTTTAATAAAATACTTTTACATTGTTACAATGTTAGTTCAATAGTTGTTACTATTTGACAAAGTTATATAATTCATTAATTGTCCATTATTCATTAACAATGTATTAAGAACAGCACAATTTTAAAAACAGTTCAAAGCTAGCAAAACTGATAGTGATACTCTTTTAGTTTAATAAAATACTTTTACATTGTTACAATGTTCAATAGTTGTTACTATTTGCAGTTTATTTTTTAGTCCCCTTCAAATAGCAATTGTAATTATTAGTATCTTTATTTTTAAAAGGTGTCTATTTGTTTCATAATATAAGACATTAACATTCTAAAAATATCTTGAAAATTGAAAGCTAAAGTCTTTCATAGTTTTACTTATTATATATCTACTATATTAGTGTATACTGTATGTCTGTAGTGTGTGTAGCATGTTACTCATCCTTGTCTTGATCTCAATTTTTACCATACATCGATTCACTCACTCACTGACACATACACTTATTACTATATTAGTATATATCTTTACCCTGAACGGTCACTCAATGACAAATTCTCATTCATCATTTACTAGATTGTTTATTAAAATCCGAATTATAATAAAATAATGAAAAGTACTGGTCAGCTACAGACAGTAACACGGAGACAAAAATCCGCCAGCATTAAAAGTTGTCGTTCTTTATTTTGGATTGGTGCTTTGTAAAATTAATTTAAAATATCGCCGATTAATTAAAATATTTTCTAAAAAAATAAGTCTCATCATGAATCATCATTTAATCATTTGCAGCCAGTATTTTTTGTATAGGACTGCTTTTAATATGAGCAGTTTGTCCTAACAAATCATCACCCTCTTGCAACCGTACTTTAAATGGCCGATGTTTAGCTAACCTCGTTAATGATCAAAATAAAACTTTCTAACAAATCGTAACTTAAAAATAATAAATAATCGTTTTACAGTAGCAATATTTAGATGAAATTTAATAGTTTTTGTTAAAATTTACGCAAAATGTTGTCTGGTTGATCCATTTTAATACACGTGTAGTCCAAGATGGCGATCTCTCGTCAACTTCGGCATGGGCGCGAATAAAACTATTAGGGTTTCCCGCGTTCATTGCCATTAGAACTTCCGTTATAGAGACTTCCGGTACATGTTATATACCATTTTAAAGGGCAAAAGATGACCTTTTCAACAGTATAAAGTAGGCGAACAGATGATAATGGGTTTCGAAGTTATAATGCGTCAAACATAACACATAATTTGGATTATCATTTTCTACAATAAAAATTTTAAAAAATTAAATCAACCGATGCTTATGTTAAAGGTCATTATCTTAGCTTTCCGTTGATATAAGATTTATTTTTATTGGTTGAATCTCAAAAAAGCTAGAGCGCGTTATGTGAGCATACCCAAAAACGATGTTGGAGGTAAGCCATTTTCAAATCTCGCCACGGGTACTTTAGTACGCTTTACCGACTGTGAGTTTATCGATCAAAACGTAATAAATACGTCATTCAAATGTACAAACAAAACTTATATTTAACGTTGGAAGATTCCTTTATTTGTTAAAACAATTTCCAACCATTTCTTTCTTTTAATTACCGAGATAGACAGTTTTGAAAAAGAGTGAATTCAGTCAAAAAGTGACGTTGTCTCCAGTCTCCATATAGCGAGTGGTCTTACCTAATATTCTTAGTTGCTAATACCTCTAAAAATGCAACATTCAAAAACAAAAGTATACACATTAGGTCTTCAACATTTAAAAACATACCTTCAATTTGGGGATATTCTGGATGCGGACATCATCAGTTATAGTTCCAACTACAACAGCAGTCTTTCCATCACGACCTGGCTTCTTCATCAAGCGTCGCTGTGAAATAATATAATTTCCTGTTAAGGCCACACTACTACAGGCAAAGAACGAAAAAAATATATATCAACCTAGAATCTTCATATCTGAATTATAAGATGCCCTTGGTATAAGAATGGAATAATAGTTGTCAGATTAAGAATATCTTGTTTAGTTTCCATTTTATTAGGGTTTTTTTTTTTTACTTTTTGAAAATATGAATGATTAACAGACCTGCCTACCCCCCACCTTAGGAAACCAGAAGATCACTGGTCCAAAACCAGAAGATTTTGAATGGAAACCAGAAGATTTTATGCGGAGTCTGGCTTTTTAATACAAATACCAATAATATAAAATAAAAAAAATAATGTTAATATTTGTAAATAAACTTACCAATAATGTAATGATTAATGCAAAGCACAACAATTTGTCTACATTTTGTCTAGTCTCCATTCCACTGTTTATTTTAGATGAATTTTTGTCAAGCACACCAAGTGTTAGGCAGTTTTATTTAGATATTTCTTTAGACTTCATTTGAAGAAGGATCTTCACATTTCAGAATAATGGGCCATTGAAGTACCGCATCATGATTTTCACTTTTACAGAAATTCATTAAATATTTCATAAATGGATTTTTTTAAAAATATATATTTAACTTTTTATTATCTAATGTACAAGCCACAAAAAGGAACATGTGCCTATTGAAAAATTTATGATTTTTTGAAAAAGTTATGATTTTTTTTTATTGTACCCATCTAAAATATATATTTTGGGAGAACATGTAGAATTAAAAAAAATAAAATTTACTTAAACCTAAAGCATATAGGCTTTCATCCATGCACAACCTTTTAATTTTATGTATGAGAAACTAGTATACCAAATTTCAGGGACATGGAATAATTACAACTATTCAAAAGGGGTCTTAGCATTTAGTTCAACAGAGGAAAAAAGTCATTTTGAGAAAAACACATTTAAAGTAAAATAAAGACTACAGAACTTTAAAAGTGTTCAAGTGGTTTATTTTTTAAAAATAAATATACCCTATCCATACTACATTGGACTGCTCTTAGTCATTTAGCTCTCTCAGAATTAAATATACTAATACTATATATTACTATCCTTTACATCCTCAGTGTAGTCTTTTTATTTTCTAATACTACATAGAACCAGAATATTGCAAAGAAATTTTTTTAAAAATATATTTATCAATCCATATTAATAAAATTTGGAATATATGTTGTCTTTGTTATGAGAAAGCAATACCAGTTATTAGTTTTAGAATATCTGGTTCAGATTTTAATTTATAAATGATTTAAATATATAAAACACCTGTATTTTTCTAAATTTACATGTCCATTAGACTAGAGAAAAAAACAGTGAAAGTCTTCCTGTAACATTTAAAATGTTATTAAAAAGACATTATTCTTCAATAAGCATGCTTTGTTAATTAAGAATTGGATATGATTAATATTATTATTTTTAATGTTTTATGCATTTCTTTTGTCTTCAATGTATGTGTATTTATTATCATGCCTTCTAAAATTCTGTTATAATAATGTGTGTACTGCGTAATCACAAAATATCAACGGCTAATTTACAAATACATGTATATATATAGGCCTATATATATTTCTAATTTTTTATTATTTTTTTAGCAGAAATGATTAAAATAAAAAATTCGACTATATCAAAATGTTCACAATTCCGTAAATTACTTTCAAACAAATTTGACTCAGGATCATTTCTTTATCGCCGATGATCTTTTGTTTTAAAACTTGTGTCACTTTTTTTTAAAAAATAAATTTTGAAGCCTTACATATTATATAAGAATAATTACAACGGATTCTAGAAAAATGATTATTTGAACCTCAATGCGGTTTCAAACATAGGCCTACCGTTATTGAAAACGCCAAATTTTTTCCTAGCATTGCAATATAATTCGTCAAAGTAGCTCGTTTTGGACGGATAATTTCTGAAGAAAATTGCATAGACTGTCTTACATGTAAGTTGAATGTTATTTATTAAAGTAAATATTTCGTAATTGTCACGCATATACTATCGCTACGTGGCCGCCATTTTGAAAAAGCGAACTTCGTCTATCGGTCGAACGGGCAGTAAAAACGTTATGAACCGAATTTGCTTATCCCGCTAAGCTCTGACTTCTCAACATATAAAATATTTAAAGAAAATGTTTATTTCACGAGCGAAATTCTGTTTTGTCAACTAAAATTAATAACGGCCGACGAATAAGATTCCGGAAGTGTTAGAAAAGGACTCGTATGCTGAAGAGCTCATAGCAGACGACAGAGAAGCAGTTAGAGTTACGCCGCCGTTAGCTCTATTGAACGCACGGTAAGTTTTTCGTCCTGTCATAATCGATCGTGAAAAAAAAAATTGAAAATGAAAATGAAAGCGGAAGATTTCTTTTGGAAGCGGAAGAGCGGGAGATTCGAGGTAAAAGCGGGAGATTCTTCCGCTAAAAGCGGAAGGTAGGCAGGTATGGATTAAAGGCATTAAAAAAAAAAATTCATAAAATACTCAAAATAAAAAAAATTAATGTAGTTTTTATTATCTACTGGACAAGACCTCAAAAGTTATGCATGCCTGTGAAAAAAGATTTTTTTTAAAAGTTCAGATTTTTTAAAAATCATACCCATCAAAAAGAAGTTTTATGGGGTACCTATCCAAAGGGTTTTTTGGTATGTCAATCGTCAGATGGAAATTGTCATTTTGTGAAAAATGCATTTAAAGTGAAATAAAGACTGTAAAACTTTTTTTAAATTGTTAAATGTTGCTCATGTTTTTTTAAAAAATATTCCCCATCAATACCATATTGATAATTTAACTCTCTTGTTAACAAACAGTCAAAGGTATTGCTTTCTGCATCCTCACTATACTGGTTTTCAGCTTCTATAAAACCAAATTATCAATACACATTCTTCAAATTTGATATATACATTGAATATGAAATTAAAAAAAGCAATGCCATTTATTACTTTTAAAAGCACTAAATCATGAAATGTATCACACTTTTAATTACAGAAAGAATAAAATGCTAATATTGTTTTTAAAAGCATTAACAAACAAAGCCTTTATTCCCCAAAAACCTACAGTAATGTTCATATAAAATAAAATACCAGTTTAGAGAGAGAAACGGGGGGGCGGTTAGTCTTGCTCATGAATAGTCTCTTCAGGATGATCTTGTTAAACTTGGCATTCGTACGTCGAGCAAGATACCTGTACAGCTGGAAAAAAAAGTTAAGTACCAATAAGTTAATTTAGTGAAAATTGCACCACACCACTCATCCCTCAACACATCTAGTTCTCTAATTATGTCAGTAAAGTTCTAGGAAGTCATCTTGCAAGTTAAAATATGCAAATAATTTGCTGATTAGATGATCTGCATGTGTATTCTTTCTGAATCAACATAACATAATAAACACCATTTCAAACACAATAATTTCTATCATAAGATTTATTCTGGAATAGGATAGTATGCCCTCAATTAGGTGCTGCAAAGATCACTGCTTCCAGTATTTCCAGTATCCCTAAGTTCTTGCACTAAAACCTAAGAAAAAACACAGGGTGCAGAATTCTTAGTTTTCAAAACACTGCACGATTTAATACAATGTCATGTAAAACCTAAAGATTAACCACAGAATGCCGAATTTGTATTTAAAAATCACAAAAATAGAAATAAAGAAATCTAAATACAAAAAAGCTATGAAGTCAAATTTACCCTTATGAGAACATGATGGGGTCTGGATTTTTTCACATAGACTGTAGTATAGAACATTCTTTGTTACTTCAAGTTAGGTGCACTATGTAAACAAGAAATATTTGGGCATTAAACAAATTTTCTGAGGATAAAATTCACTTGGCTCCTTTGGGTAAAAAGATGTACCCAACTTGGACATATCAGGTACAGTGAATAATTTTTCAAGGCATTTTGTACTATTTTATTTATTTACTAATAACATATTTGATATTTGATTCATAAATGTTTGTGTAAACTTAATTCTTAATTCAGTTTCTTATTACCTGATGTTTTATTAATCTTGAACATGCCCAATACATCAAACTGGGAAATTAACCCATTTTCTGCTAGCGTTCCACATGTGGAACGCTTCGTAATCTTTACACAATAACTTTATAAAAACCAAATTGATATTATTTTGTGCTTAATGTGTCTTTCCTATGATTGTTTTATATTTCTGAATTATTTTATTACGGTTTTGAATTTTGTTTTACCGGCAATCCGGATTTTTCGAGCAACTTATCCAAAATTGCAGCTTTCAGCACACAAGCAAAAAGGTGAGTTGCAAATACATATTAATTCTGTATTAGAAAAGTAAAAAGCATTATGCTCTTTTAAACAAGACTCTTACCAATTATATTAATGTAAAAATGTTGGCATATTTCAGTTTAGGAAGAAGTAGGAAGCCTACGATGGAGCGTTCCACAAGTGGAACGCTAGCAGCGAATGCCCCCACTCACTGTGTATTACTAAGTAGTGTTACTTACTAAAGAAAATACTTGTTTCTACCCTATGTAGGGATAAACTTTAGGGTTTTAGATATGATTAAACTCTTTATACTATAAAAACTATAGAAATATTTGATTCTACCATATGTGGGGATCAACGTTAGGGTTTTAGATATTATTATACTTTTTATACAATAAATGCTATAGGAATTTGTCTTTGTTATGTTTTGCAGGCACTTTTCATTGAATGAAGTGCTGTCAATCATTGAGACTGACTGGGACGCTCTCAGTCAGGGTCAGCATGACTTCAGCACTTCTTTAGGAGAGATCTGAGCTTTCCTTGCCATCCTTCTAGTGTCCGGATATGCGCCTCTGCCACGACGTTCCCTGTACTGGGCACAAGAAGATGACGTATACAATGCTGCCGTTGCAAATTGTATGTCCAGAAACAGGTTTGATCATATCATGAAATATCTTCACTTGCCTGACAACACCAATATTCCTGTGAATGACAAAATTGCCAAAGTAAGACCGCTTTATGATCATCTCAACCAGCGTTTCCTGAAGTATTTTCCCATGACACGTGAAGTTTCTATTGACGAGTCTATGGTTCCTTACTTCGGCAAACATTCAATGAAACAGTGCATCCGCGGGAAACCTATCCGGTTTGGATACAAGCAGTGGGTGATGGCGACTCCCTTAGGATATGCTTTGTGCTTGTCTCCATACCAAGGAGCATCAGCAGGTTACGACCGGAACCTAGGTCTTGGGCACTCAGTTGTACTTGACCTCACAAAGAAGCTTCCGGATGATCTGCCATTTCACATCTTTTTTGACAATTTCTTCACGAGGATTCCGCTGTTGGAGGATCTGGCATCAAGAGGACTGAGGGCCACAGGAACAATCCGGAGCAACAGAGTGGAAAAGTGTCCCGTGAAAATCCAAGAACTTTCTAAGGAAAATAGAGGCATATCGAGTGCACTGCAGACTTTCACCTGGAATAACATTCACATGATTGAATTTTGGCTGTTGTGAAGGCTAATTTAGCTGTTGTAAAAGGCTTAAAATAAATAACAACTGCAGATTCTTTTATTTTTCTTAAACCCATTTTCTGCTAGCGTTCCACATGTGGAACGCAAGTGAATGTACCCTTTCGCTGCTAGCGTTCCACATGTGGAACGCAAACAAAAATTGCAATAAAATTAAAAATACACGTTTTTCATAAAAACTAAATTTATTCTGTGTTCTTTTGGTGCATAAAGCACAACATATCTGAAAATTAACAAAAAACTCGAGGTTGGGAGAAAATGGGTTAAGACACAAGGTAGGCCTACTTTAAATTCCAACTAGGAGCACTAAAAATTTAGGACATACTTTTTAAAAAATCATATCCTACTCTGGAATGGAGCTTATTGTGGGTTGTAACTAATTTAAATTCTGTTATTCTGTGAGCTTAAATTAGTTAAAATAGATTGTTCAAAAGTAGTCTGATTTTATGGCTGATCAACTGGTAGCCTATACAATTTGCATAATTTACATCACACTGTGACTCAAATTTATACAAGCAAATAATTAGAGGAATAAACAGTCATGTGGTGAGGAATCAGTTATGTGTATGAAAATGACAATAGTGGCCTTAGACCTACTCTGAATTTTCGGGATTGAAAATCTGAGTGTACTACAAAATACAAACATTTGTCAGATTGCATTATGGAAATAAAAATAATGAATAAGTTCCTTTAATATTACTGGGGAAAAAATTTGGAAGACTGCATGAAAGTGTGCTTATCATTATTATAGGGCCTACTCATTCAGCAATCTTCCAACTTAATCACACTCAAGACACCTATTACATTCATCGTAAATGTCAACTCTCATCGCTTTATGAAAGATAAAGAGTCCTTGTAGTACTAGTACTGTAGTAGTCACAGTAATTAGCATTCATTCACTGTTTTTTATGTAGTAACTTAAGTGGAAATGCCTTGGATTAGTTAAAGCGAAAGTCAACCCGCTGACAAAGTCCAAACCGATCAGTTCAACCGACTAAAATCAAAAGCTGAAATGATCAAATATCGAAGGATCAAAAAGTTACTGAAGTGCCAAAACAAAGAAAACATCCGACTGTCGGGCTCGGGAGTCGGAGTAAATGTATGTTTAATGAATGAACATTAGACCTTTCTTTTAATTACTATTTACTAATAATATATATATATATATATATATATATATCATATTATATGTACATATACCATAATCTAAATTGTACATCTTTAAAAAAGTAATGTCAATAATGTCAGCGATACAACCTAAATATATATGCATTAAACATACATATTATTATTAATAAATATCAGTATTTTTTAACCCACCTTCACCAGCAGACGCAAGTATATATCTTGCGATTTTGGTTCAGTTCGACGGACCTTGCGGTCATACTTGTGATTGATGTCGATACCCTGGAAATGTAATAAACATGATTATTTTTCTCTCGAGTCATACTATTCTGTGATGTGTGTTGATTTGCATTTGTATATTTTCTTGACCATACTCACCATGATGAAAAATACAGGAAAAGGAAGTGGGTTACAAAAGAATTGTGGGTGAGTGGGGGATTGCAGGGAAACAACTCATTCAATAGCAGACGAATTTCAAAATATTTTATACTGCCTTAGTAATTGGTTGTTACTAGTGTATGTATAATTATTTTTATATTAAAATACGTCACCTAAATGCTTTGGCAGTGCAATAAACTGCAAAATATGTTTCACAAACTCTTTCTTCCATCTGATTATGATGCAGTAATGACCTCTAAAGTTTGTAGTAAAATTAAATAAGGAATATAAAAGTAAACGTAGTAATATTAGATTGGGGGGTCTTTTACATATGCTGAAAATTAATATAGCAAGTTATAATTAGTTTGTTAAATATAATGTTCACGTTCTTTCAAATGAAACACAATTTTTTTTTGCTTTTGCTTTCTAAATGTATATATTTGACACGTGATTATATCGAAGTCACATGGGGGAAATAAGTCAAAATGGCGATGTGGAGTGAAGAAGTCCTTCTGGAAGGAGATTTTACTATGCCTTCCAAAAGGCGAACTGCCTACAAAGTAACACTCATTCATAGAGTGCTTTTCTATAGTCAAATTTCGCAAACAAGTACGCAGTACGAAGAGAAATCGGTGCAGATGAGCGATGTAGTGGGGTGTCATTGCAGTGAGACACGTTTGTCACCGTTGAAATCTGCTGCGAGTTCAGTTGTGTCACTCGTCCCTTCAGACATTAACGGCGCAACATTTACAGTTTATTCCTATCCATTTCGTAAAAAGGTTTTCAGCGGGAAAAGAACACGCCATCGCCATGTAATAACTTTTGAGATCAATCTGCATAACACCTTCGAGGAAAACCAGGCGATAGCTCAGAAATGGCGAACCGCTATCTGTTGTTTGGCCAGAGGTTTTGAGGTCACCCTTGATGGTAAGTCGTGTTTTTTTTCTTTCGTTCGTACCAATGTTTTCATCGTTTTTCTTAATCATAAGTGAGGCAACTATAAAATTTTGCTTATGAAGCAACTAATTATTCACATTACTCTTGGATGATCAAAATTTGGGCAATGTCTCATTGTCTGTGTCTCTATGTTACTATGTACATACATTGCACTTAGAAACCAGTTTGTTTCTGTCATTCATTAAGCCTATATGTTTTTCATTTTTGTTTTTAGAATTTTTAAACCCTGACAAAATTATTCTAAATATATCCATAAAAATAAACTTTATATATTAGAATGTATCATTTAATCACATATAATGCAGTTTTCTATAAATAACTAGCCTACAGGTTATATTTATTAAAAAGATAAACACCATTAAATTTAAATAGATGTGAATCTAATCATTTTAAATACTAATTCATTTTGGGTTTAGAATTAGGTAAAATAAATTACTAAATATATTAACTTGTTTCGACTTGTATCTTTAGTTTAAGTGTTAACTAATTTAAATCTGCATTGCATTTTCTTTGTTAATTCTGACTATGTTTTAAATCTGAATGATGACAAAAATATTATCTTTCTTTCAATGAACATATTTAATTTATTACTGTGGTTATCTTATTATGAACTCAGTTGGCAAACTGGTTCTGCACATTAATAAAATTATATTTGAAACATTTTAAGTCATCAGCTGATCAGGTGCATATTGAAATGAAAATAAACAAAAAAGAAAGAATTAACAATGTATTGATAATTAATAATTTAATTAAATGATACAGCAAAAAATACATGTAACTGACAAACAGGATTACCACAATTTCTTTCGAATCATTGGAATCTTTATTCAATTATTGTGTATTGAACTTATATGATTTTGTTCCCCAATCATTCTTAACATCTTAGCATCCAAATATTTTAATTTATCAGATTAATTTTGCCAATTATACAACATAATTCATATATATCTACTCAAAAGAATATTTTCATTCCAACACCTCCAGTTTGAATGTTCCTCTGGATTCTAGACAAATTAATGCGCTCCTTGGAAACACCCAATAAGTATTACTATATTATATACATTATTGATTATAATTATATATTATATTATTGCAGCAAACATTTAATTATAGACTTAATAAAAAATTACAATTGAACTTAATATAAAAATTCATATTTCTAAGATATTTTAAAAATAAAGCTGAACTCAGCAATTCATACATAAACAAATCGCATACACACACATTAAATGATTAATGCAACAAACAGATTTATTTTATTAGAAAAATCTCTAGTCTAAATCTCAATCGTTGATATTTAATTAAAACTTGGCTCATTTTTATATAAGTGCATATGAATGAATATTTTCTCATTGAAAGTTGTGCTTTGAAAGAGTGCTCATTTCTCTACAAAACTAATATTAAAATTTAAATTATACTTTAGTTTATAGTTTCAGCTGCAGTTTAGCACCAAGAGTTTCCCTTGGTTAACTGAAAAGACATCTGATTCAAATTCTAATGAGGGCTAAACATCAATGTATGTAAGAAAATTTAAAGCTGCAGCAAACTTTGAAAGTGATTAATCTTTATGCTTTTTATACTTACATCAGTTAATATTGGTTTCAATAAATATAGCTCTTTATTTGTGTATGAATTTATTTTATAATTGCTAGTTAATTTTAGCAGCTATTTGATTGCAAAATCTTTGTATACAATATATGTAATTATTTCTTTGTTACAAATACAACCCAACCCTATTTTAAACTAAACTTGAACCATGCTTTGGTCCAATATCCAAACTTTAGTTTTGTTTTATAAGTTAGTAATATTTATTTATGCTCAATTTTTACTCTTTAGCTGAATAATGTGTTAATTTTATTGAAATAAAATTATTATTTTCTATTTAAAACTGCATAAAATTATAAGCTTTACATTTAGTGTTGTAACAAAATTTATATTTGATAATGAATTAAACTAAAAGTGAATGATTGATTAACAATTTCAAATTATCTTCTAACTATTCTCCTTGGAGGGGGGGGGGTTCCTAGTACTTAGCATTTCTTTTTAGAAAACCTAAGACATCTAAATGATCTACTGATCTAGATTATTTAAAATTATATTTGAACAATTGAAGGTTTTACCAAACAGGAGCAACATGTTGCAGTGTTGAGTGTATTTCAACAAGTTAGGGTTGGGGGGGTTGTTTGTTTTTTGTTTTGTTTTGTTTGTTTTTTGTTTTGTTTTTTTTTTTGGGGGGCGGTTGGTGGGGAAGTATTGTTTATCGTACTAAGTAATATGGCAAATATATTCTTTAGTAAATAATTTAAAAACATTTAAAACGATTTCGGGGAGGAGAGTATTGATTATGATGCTACTGACTCTTAAGTTTATTTTTGCATTCAATACTTACTGTCAGTTGCTTACTGCCACACAGTGCCAGTGGCAGAATATGAACTGTATCTGTATTTGATAAATATGGGAATCATATACACAGTAAAAATCTTTGTATTGTTAATGGAAGTGCAGTTATGAATGCTGATGTAATTAAAAATTAGTTGTACAAACTTTCATAACTTTCCAAACATGCATATATTCATTTTCTTTAGCAATAGCATATAACCTTAATTATAATAATAATGTATATTTATATAATTATAAACACACAATACACTGAATTAAGTGATTACAGTAGAGTTATCATTGATATTTTATTCACAACAAAATATAAAAATAACTTTAAACTTTTTTCTAAATTGTAGACATAAATGTAATTATATTTAAAATAAGCATATGATACATATAAAAACAGTAAAGCAAATTTCAGTGCTACAAGTGTTACCACTTTCAAAATATTTGCATAATTATGTAATAATTATAATAAGTTAAATAACAGTGTACAAAAATTAAAACATATACTGATATAGCATGAAATAATTGTTTCAGATATGTTGTATACAAATTCCTCTTTTAGTGTTAATATTTGAACCATCTCTGACATATAGTGATATACTGATATAGTTCCAGAGATATGATAGTTTGCAGTTTGTCAACTCATTCAGAGTAGAGTAATTAAGTAATACAGTTGGTTGCAAAGAAAAAATTATAAGAATATTACTATTTTTTAATATTTATATGAAGATATATTTTTAATAGGTAGACCTAAACTATTACAATAAATGAATAATGTATACCAATTACCATTCACTTATACTTTATTAGTAAGAAAAAGGGAGAAAATATAAGGTGCATAAACAAGAAAGTTTTATAAATATATATATGTTGCTCCTAAATTCTAGAGATGGTGTGACTGAATTGAATATATGTGTATGAACATTTCCTTTACAATTACAACTGAGCTAGAGTTACCTGTGATATTAACTTAGTCCTTCAGTCACCATCGTACTCATTTACGTGGCAGATAAGGTGGTCCTAGTGAAGTAGTTTGTTTATTTAACTAACTTAATTATTGAATCTCTTTTATAGTATATTCAAATTTTTTTAAGACAGTCTATTTCATTTCAATGGAATTTGCATTTATATCACTACATGTATCTTGAGGCAAAGTACTCTGCGTATTTCATTAACAATAATATGGAAAATTATCTTGTTAATTTTTGTTTAGATTGTAGTGTATTTATTTTATAGTTATTTCTTTCATAGGAATGGAAAGATGCAAGCCACCTCCTTGGAATCAGTTTCTTATTCTTATCAACCCTCATAGTGGTCCAGGTCGTGCCTTGCAAATTTTCAAGAATGATGTTGAGCCTATGCTCTGTGAGGCTGGCATACCATTCAAGCTTATTGTCACAGGTACACTTTTGGACTTTGTGATGCCAATGCCACCTAGTTAATGTTATGATTATTATTATTAATTAATTAATCATCCATAAATAATTACAAGTGATGATAATCTTAATTTATGTTAGTAATAATTCTCAAGCAGACACCACTTGTCTCTCTCATTTGGCGGATATGCGGGCTCTGTAAACATTTTCTCTCTTCCACCACATTAAACTTAAAGACAAACATTTACTTCAAACAATATTTCTATAGGTGGAGAACTTCTTACTAAAGGAGAAGACAATATTTAGTAAGCCCCCATCCACCCACTTTCTTCTTCAACATAAGGTTATCAATATGTGTAAGTAGGTCAATAAATATAACAATAAATTTATTAAATCAACAATCAAATATAGATATAACAAATACAGTGAAAAGGATTACTTGACATCAGTATTTCCATGAAACCATGTTCAAATAATTTTTATATATACACAGTCATATCCTAAAATACAATTCAGCAATATGTCAATACAAATCACAGAATAGTTCTTATCAGCGAAGATAAGTGGAGTTATTAGAGATAAGCGATAATAGTTTCTATATAATCTGATTTAAGCGCTGTCTCAATAGTCTTTCATGCACTTTTATAGCATTGTCACAATAATTGTCCATGTCAACTCCATATGTTTACTCCTCGTGTTGAAAACACTGATAGTGATACGCTGCTATTCTCTCAAAGTTAACTTGGGCACTTTTTCACCGTACCAGCTCTTTCAAGCAAATTAACAATTGTAACAATTTCTAGTAACTTCCCTCTTCAAAAAAATTGCTTGATATTGTCAGCATGCCTTGCCACCATACAACAATGAAGTGTAGTGTGTTCTTACACTTGCACACTGCAGTAGAGGCTCCCCATGTCTACCACAGTTGTAGCACTTTATAATCAGTAAACCAGGAGATTCAAATAATACGTGGAAAGGCTGCTTTGCCCCTGTAAAAATATAATCAGGGGGCAAACGCTAAGTTTCCTGCAACAGTATTTAATAGCCTGATACATGTACACAGCATAATATATAAATACAGCTTATCAGTTTTATGAACAGGTTCACTGGATACATTGTCAAGTGTTCAGCATACTATATACAAGCATCTTCAAACAGTTGTAGAAATAATAGTCTACTTACATAATACATCTCTACATAAAACACAAGTATAGCATATCACTTATCAGTAGCAAAATGCATAATATATTTGAAGTCCGTTCTCTCTCAATCAATCAGTTAACTCACCATTAAGCCTTTCATGACTGGATTTCTTGCCACATCAAATTCAAATGATCAGACAATAGAATTTTCAACAGCATGTAAACTTTTGATCTCAGCCCATTGGCTGGTCTTGTCTCATAAATCTTAACCATGGATAACAAAAATTACTCATCCAGTTGGAACTGGTTTGCATTGCATCAGCAATTTCTAGCATATTCTCATTTTGAGTGTTTACTCTGACTCTTAACACTTACAAAAATACCATCATAAAAAAAAATACCCAAGGTTGGATAACTTCGACAATTTAACAATTGATATAACAGTTAAATAGAAATAGGGATAGGCACAAATACTCCTTCAGACTTATTTAACATTATGCACTTTTAGACTTATTTTAACATTTTGCATTTTGGGACTTACTCTAAAGAGTATTTGTATTCAGTACTCATTTACAAATATTGCCACCAAGTTAATTAAAAAATGTTGTTTTATTGGAATATCTGCTTATGTTTGTGTAAGCATTTTATGTTAAAATGCTATTAAAATGGAAGCATCATTGCATGGTAATAAAAAAAACTAATATAGTTAATAGATTATCTTTAATGTGAAGGATATCAGATTTCTATTTTTCATTCAAGAAAGTTGACAGTTGTTATTTGAAAAGATGGATGGATGGGTTAGGGTGGGACAAAGCCCCACAATTTTCTGGAGCCTGCAAATATTTTTCAAGAGACAGGAGAAGAAGAAAACAGGCAAAATTGTTCATGTCTGTGGCAACTGAGTGCCTTGAATTTGTCTACAATATTTCCAGTTTGTTTCTACTTTTTCCGTTTGTATTATGGCTAATAGTCAGTTTGAAATACGCTCCATTATATTAAGGCTAATGGTCAGTCTGTAATGCACTCCATTTTTATTATGGCTAATGGTCAGGTATAATTAAAATTTTCACACTTTTTTTTGTTGTTGTTGCAATAATTTCATTTGTATAATTATGGCTAAGATAAGCCTAAAATTAAAATGTTCACACTTTCATTTTATTTGTTGCTAGACATTCCATTTGTATTAATATTATGGTTAATGGCCAGTCTAAAATTAAAATTTTCAATTTGTTTCTTGCTAATCACTCCATTTGCATCTTGGTGGGTTATTAGTTTAACTTTAAATTGTACACACTTCTAATTCAAATAAAGTTACTGTGAAATCTGTGCTGCTTCTTTGCTAGAATATTTGATAACCATGGCTGCAGCGTTGTTTCTGAGAGACGAAGTGAAGCATTGATATCCATCTGGTTTGTCTGTTTGGATTTTATGACTGACAGGACTGAAAAGTCTTCTCACACAAATAGGTAGTCGAAAATATGACCAACAGTTAATAGCTGTGTAACTGAGAGATGGATATTTTTTCCAGCAATATCCAAACTTGAGACAATGATTGCATTTTATGTTTGGACACCAGAGTGACATCAGCAGACAATTTTATCAGGTTTTCTTTCTCACGAGGATTAAATGCATCTGAGTTGATATCTTTGTGTATTTGTAACTTGTAATACTTTCCCTTACAATTTAGTACTTTGTTTATATGTAATATTTTCTCTTACAATTTAATACTTTGTTTATATGTAATACTTTTCTTACAATTTAATACTTTATTTATAATTATATGTAATACTCTCCCATACAGTTTAATACTTCAATTGCATATACTTTTTTTTTTTACACTTTAAAACTATTTTGGTAGTATGTAAATATTTTCTTATACATGTCAACAATGTCAAAATACTTCTTTTATATGTTAACTCTGTGTCTGTATATAAATACTTTCCATTACACTTGAATACTGTGATTGTGTGTAAATGTTTCTTGTAGATGTTAGCCATGTCAAAATACTTTCTTTTACACTTGAATGCTGTTTGTGTGCATATTTATTGTAGATGTTAACAGTATTAAAATACTTTCTTTTACACTTGAATATTGTGATTGTATATAGATATTTTCTCTTGCACTTTTAGCACTGTGGTTCCATGTTTAAAATAACCTTTCTTTACATTTAACGGTGTGAGTTTCATCATTTTTATCTTTCTCAAATATTTTGACACTGAACTTGTCTTTAATAGACAATTTAAACATATATTAAAATGTTGTCTTTTTGTCATTTACAGTTTACATGCCTTTTAATTTTTATACATTAACAATATGATCATATATAGTATATTGTTGTCATATCCTTGATATCTCATTAATCTTACAGAGTATGCTGGTCATGCAGTGGATTTGGTTAAAACTCTTAAACTTTCAGAATGGGGAGGTGTCGTGGTTGTTTCTGGAGATGGTCTCATTTTTGAGGTAAATCAAATTCTTTTATAATTAACCTATGTAATGTATGCATGTATATGCAAGTACACTCAACAAAATTAATTTAATTGATCAGTATGTTTTTTCATAGCCTGTTTCGTGATACACACACACACACAAGCACGCACACACACACACACACATTTTGAGAGAAATATTATTCCTTATTTGAAAGTCATCATTTTCTTTTGTGACCCTGGGTATTACTTACTATTAGGAACCCTTCCTTTTTGTCAGTGGTGTTCAGTTTTAATGTGATATTTTATACCTTTTATTAATTTAGACACCACAAATTTTATTATACACCACTTCATTTTTGACATTAAACTTACATGCACAAAGAATCTGCCAAGAATTAGCTCTTTCACAGTAATTGTATTGCTGCAAAGAACTGTTCAGTGACTGTAATAATCAGTTGAAAAAATGTGAAACAATTTATTAAACAATGTCAACTATGCACCTTTGTGACAGCACTACTACTGATTTTGAATCAGTGAAAAATGTAATAATATTTTGCAGTTACAAAGTTTGCAATAATACCATTGCAAATGCACTACTGAATGATGATTTTTTTTTTTTTTGCAGATTCACTGCATTGGTTAGTTCAGTGCTAAATGTAGAGAGGAGTGGGGTGCATATCTAAGTCATGCTCTAACCAACAGAATTATGACCAGGGATTGCTAAATTTAAATTGTTCAATGATTTTCAGCACTTAATTAGTGCAGCATTGGTATCATGAAAACCAAAACATATGGAGAGTGTTCTTGCTCACATTAAGGGTGCCGTTGCCAGAAACTAACTGCCTTTAAAACTCATTTACAACATATTTTTAAAATCAAGAACTGCATTAAAACATGTCTATTTCATTCACCTACACATTAGCCCTTACTCTCATGATCTTCTCAGTCTGTTTATTCATTTTTTATTTCCTGTCTGACCCACCTCTTTGTATGTTCTGTTATAAATATCTTTGTAAACATGCACCTTTTGTGTTACTTGTTGATATTTGTATTATGTGTCAGTGAACATATATATTTTGTATGAGGTGATTATTGTGTACTAATGTACATTTCATACTGTATGTTGTTTTCTTAAATCGTGTATTACATACAGTACATTATTTAAGTTTGTATACTATATCATTGATTTAGAGCTTTCTTTTCTAAATGTGAAATGTTAGGCGCAGTAGCAATAGTATAGTAGATTGTTTATTAATATTAATGTGTATATTGTTACTGTTAGATTATGAAATACATCTACTAAAAATCACTCATAAAAATAAAAGGAATAGGTAACATATGTTTAAAGGAAATAAGCATTACAGCATTTGCTTTGAAGTTTGAAATTACTTTGTAAGGTATGTTTCTTGATGGGTCTTACAGTGTGTCATATATCTTCCTAGCACATTAATTATCCGGGAGCATTATAATTATAAATAACAATTCAAGATATGTGATTCTTGTTAGGTCTTATAATGTAAGTGTCACCTGTTTCCCAAGTATACTAATTATCCTGGAGCATTATATAATTTAAAGAACAGTTCAAGATGCATGTCATGGTAAGTCTTATAGTGTGTCAAGTCTCCCAAACATACTAATTATCCTGGAGCATTATATAATTTAAAGAACAGTTCAAGATGCATGTCATGGTAAGTCTTACAGTGTGTCAAGTCTCCCAAACATACTAATTATCCTGGAGCATTATATAATTTAAAGAACAGTTCAAGATGCATGTCATGGTAAGTCTTATAGTGTGTCAAGTCTCCCAAACATACTAATTATCCTGGAGATAATTTGAAGAAAAGTTTGTAATAAAATATGCAAAAAGCAAATATTCTGCAAAATACAGCTCAGCACTCTATATGTCACTTTATGTTTCCTTTCAGACAATCAATGGATTAATGCAGCGGGAAGACTGGACCTCAGCCATTAAAACTCCAGTCGGCTGCGTGCCCGGGGGCTCCGGAAATGCTCTTGCTTGTGCTATTAATTATGCAGCTGGGTGTGTATGTTTGAGTGAAGGTTACAGTTTGTTTATAAGTTGCATACATATTTACTAATTATTATTACAGTATGTGGAGATTATTTTTTTACAGTTATGTGTGTAAGTTACATTTATGGTTACTTATGTACTTTTATTACAATTAGTGTTTAGGTTGCCTTTGTATTTACTTGCATCTTATTATTACAAGTTGTTATATATGTCATTCCACTTTAATTCAGTAAAAGTTAGAATAGTTTCTATGCTTACTTTCTTCTTGTTTTATAACTCAGAGATGCTCTTTCAGAATTTAACAGCACTATTTCAGCAAAGCTTTAGATAAGATTTTAACTGTAAGTTAAAAGTGAGGAATATTCAGAAAATGCAACTTGATTATTACCTTCGCTAGTTTACAAGACACGCTACAGTGAAGTCACATCAAATAACAAAATAGATTCATCAGTGGATGAGTTGACACAGAAAGTTCATCACTAGTGAATTAGTTAGCACTTAGCAGAAAGCTGATCACATAATGACACCACCAGCACACTCATACCAGTTAATAATTCACCAACTGTCATCAATTCATCAGTAGTAAATAAGTCCACTAATTAACTTATCACTAGTAAATAAGATATAACCAATCAACTCAATTCTGGTGAATTGATACCAGCAGAAAGTTCAGCATTAGTGAATAAGACACAGGCAAAAGAAGTGGTCACTAGTGAAACTAAAACATTACCACTCAGCTCATAATAGTAAATAAGACACCATCAGAAAACCTCATCATTGATAATAAGATAACAGTCAGTCAACTTATCATTGGTAATAAGATACCAGTCAACTCATCATTAGGAATAAGATACCAGTCAGCTTTTCAGTGGTAATAAGATACCGGTCAACTCATCATTGGTAATAAGATACCAGTCATCTCATCAATGGTAATAAGATAATGGTCAACTTATCATTGCTAATAAGATACCAGTCAACTCATCATTGCTAATAAGATACCAGTCAACTCATTATTGCTAATGAGATACCAGTCAACTCATCATTGCTAATAAGATACCAGTCAACTCATCATTGCTAATAAGATACCAGTCAACTCATCATTGCTAATGAGATACCAGTCAGCACATCATTGATAATAAGATACCAGTCAATTCATCATTGTTAATAAGATACCATTCATCTCATCAATGGTATTAAGATACCAGTCAGCTCATCACTGATAATAAGATACCAGTCAGCTCATCACTACTGAATAAGATACTGGCAAACAAAACATATCCAACAGTAATGACACATACCAGTATCTGTGATACACCAAAGAACAAGACATCAGTTAATAAATAAGTTACAAATAAAGTCAGCACCAAGAAACAGTTTTAATGAAATGATCCAAAGAACAACCTGCACAAAATAAATAAGACACAGAACAAGAATTAGTTTTGTCATTTCATAAAACCTCGAATAAAACACACCCATGATTTAAGTTTCAGTAATTAATACATGACTTTAGGTTCAGTAAATAATCCATGACTTAAGGTTCAGTAATTAATACATGACTTTAGGTTCAGTAAATAATCCATGACTTAAGGTTCAGTAATTAATACATGACTTGAGATTCAGTAATTAATTTATGACTTAAGGTTCAGTAATTATTACATGACTTAAGGTTAAGTAATTAATGCACGGCTTAAAGTTTAGTAATTAATACACTACTTAAGATTTAGTAATAAATACATGATTTGTGCAGAGAGCCTACGGATGTTGATGTTGCACTTCACTCCACATTTGTGCTGATCAAGCATCATGTGGTTCCTATGGACTTGGTGCTTGTGCAGACACCAACCCAGCATTACTTCTCTTTCCTCTCTGTAACATGGGGCATTGTTGCTGACATTGACTATGAGTCAGAGAGATACCGCAACCTTGGAGAAGCTCGCTTTACTCTGGGTGCTATTAAGAGGATTGTCAGTAAGTTATAAGGAATATGGTGAACATTTAAGGTGTGTTTGATTCTACCATGTGTTTTATTGTTCAGAGTTCGGGGAACCATCATAAAAGGTTTGAAATATCCAAATAGAGAAGTTCCAAGCTACTCAGACACTTAATGACTATAATTGAAATGAATAATGAATGCCTGACACTCATTGGCCAATATTCAGATGAGTACTGAACAATTAATTATGATTAACACTTAATGACTATAATTGAAATGAATAATGAATGCCTGACACTCATTGGCCAATATTCAGATGAGTACTGAACAATTAATTATGATTAACACTTAATGACTATAATTGAAATGAATAATGAATGCCTGACACTCATTGGCCAATATTCAGATGAGTACTGAACAATTAATTATGATTAACACTTAATGACTTTAATATTTTCAGCTGAGTAATGAATACCTAAGTTTCACTTCCAGTAGATTGTTCTGATTTCAGTCCTATTAAGTGATATGACACCAGTTGATCCACTGATGAATTATTACCTTTGTGAAAACACATTCTAATAATTTATTCAAGTTTCATAATTTTGCAGCTTCATTGGTTGTTATGCTCTCAAAGTTCATCTGTTTTTAAAAATTTGGTTTGTCATAAAGCAATTACTTTTTTCCATTGTGACATGATTTACCACCTCAACCTGAAAAGCATAATGTAGCCCGTGTTAGCTTAGGTATTTGTGTCATCATCGTGTATGTATGTGTATAGTCGCATCCCCACGCCGTGCAGCAAAGTAGGTCATCGGCCGCTAGGTGAATCACGCGTCGCGGTTTGCTAACAGCTATATAGTAATGTGTAGGACTGTACCATTGAGTGCGTATTTTTATTGTTTATGATCACTCCCTTTTTGTTTTAAAGCACGCCCTATATTGGCGTTAGCTGTGTTAGAGTGCGTGCCTTTACTATCATATATTGTTTTAGGTAGTTAGTGAGTGAAGTTAATATTTATATATTTAGAAAGGAGGTAGTTTATATTTTTAATTGATGTATTTTTATATGATGAATAATGTTATTGTATTCGTGTATTTTGCAATTTATGTGTGTGTGAATGCTTTTTCTGAAGCCCGCCAACACAGATTTTATTTTATTAAAGGTTTAATTCTTTAGATTATATATATGAAAAGATTTGTATATTAAAGTATAATTAAAGTAGTTTCACTGTATATTTGAATTATTATGTAATTGTTAGGCATATAGTTATAATTGTTAGTTGAAAGCAAGTAAAGAAACACAAAAGTTATTTTTAGAAGCCTTTTCACACTAGATTTTCATTTTCATAACCCGTGGGCTTCGGGGAGGCCCGCTCCCACAGGATATAATGAGCGTGTGTGGTTTGATTGAGTGTCTTTCTGTCTGCCTGCCTCTGAGAGTCTGTCTCTGAGGACCTGTCTACATACAAATAAAGACCATGTAACAGCAACCAGGCGTTGTCAAATCTCTTGTCATGACTGCCGTCTATCATCGTTCGTCAGTATTGTCTCACTGTTTATGACCCAGGGTACTACCACTCCGGATCTCCATCCACTTCAAAATTGGCGCTGCGAGCAGGATGGGTCATAAACGTTATCTTGAGCAAACTGATGATGAAGGACGATGACCGAAGGGCACAATAACCAGGGAGAGGGGACGGCCACCATTACACCTACTTCAACACCAACTGGGCTGATGATTTCCAAACTTTAAGTTTTAAAACGTACATAGAAAGAAATTAGCGACAAAATGGAAGAGATCCAAAGAGAAATTGAAAACCTACGACAACGATTAGAGGCACATATACCAGCACGAGAAGACCTAGAAGAAGAAATTGAAAGATTGAGACGTGAGGTGCAGGCTCCCCATACGAATGTAATATATGTAGGCACGGACCAACGCATCCCGAAATTCAGTGGGGAGGCAGACGGAACGGTCCTTCTAGAGGACTTCATAGATGAAATTTCTGCAACTGCCCGCAGACGAGGTCTAACCCCAGGGGAGTGTGCAGATTTTATTTTTGAACATTTAACCGGCGAGGCTCGAAATGAGGTGAGATATCGGCCTCGTGAAATCAGAAGCAACCCAACCGCTATTCTGGAGGTGTTAAGAGCAGAGTTCGGTCAGAGAGAGAATGTGGACAAAGTCCAGTCTATGTTCTACTCTCGAAAGCAGAGACCGGGAGAAACAATGCGAGCATACTCACATGCTCTATTAGAGCTGTGGAGTAAAGTTCGTCAGGCCAACAAGAAAGCTGGTTTGCGGGCCGACTCACACCGCCGACTGACAGGGCATTTCCTAGAAGGACTACGAGATGCCAACATGAAAAGAGAAGTGAAACGAATTCTTCGCCGCGAACCTGACATCTCCCTACTTGATTTGCGAGATGAGGCGATTGAGTACGCTGGGGAACCGTACAGTGACGAAGAAGGGCCACGGCACGTTACATCATCCCACTTACTAACGGCAGAGGCCGTTGCGGGACAACTCAAGTCACAGCTTGACTCGACCTTACAAGAACTGGCTAGCGCGATACGCGCTCTGACACAACAGCAGCTGCGACCCGCTCAGGATAGTGCCTTGACCAGTAAACAAGCGCTACCGACTGATGGGGCCAAGCACCCTTTCCACCGGCGCCCACCGCCTACGCCACTAAGGGATCACCAGGAGCAGCCCTCACGCCATGACCCCAAGTACGAATACACCCCTGAGGGGCGACCTATTTGCAACCTATGTCGCACTGCTGGGCATATAGCTCGCAACTGCAGATGGCACGAACGGCCGGTGAGGCCACCACGCTTCAATGCACAGCCACAAGCTATACGCCAGCCGTTAAACTCGCCACCACTGCCGCTAGGAGTCAGGCGGTAGTGGGGAGTAATCAAGACTCAAGTTTTGCGCTCGCCCCACCCGTTGCGGCACCCACCAAAACAGCATCGAGTCTACATACAGAGAGAATACGTAGGACGGTCGGGCAGAGTCCAATCGTGCAGGTAAAAATTTGTGACATTCCAGTTTGTGCAATAATCGACACTGGTTCTCAAGTTACGACAATCACCGAATCATATTATTTACAGAACTTTGTGACTGAAGGCAAGAAATTAGAAGGCATGGAGAAATTTATAGTTCTGCGTGCGGCAAATGGCTTAGAAATACCGTACGTAGGCTATTTTGAGGCCGACATAGAGTTGTTGGGAGAGAAAATTCTTAAACGAGGCATTCTTGTAATAAAGGACCCTGAGTTGTCTTCACAAAAGAGCCGACACAGCACTCACTGTTTGATAGGTATGAATGTGTTAGGGGAACTTTCTGAGAGGGGTAGATTTAATATTTTTACGACACCAGAAGTGGACCATGAGACAGATTTTAAAACTCGACATGAAAAAGTTATGTTTGTTAAAGTAGCGGGACGACAGAGCGTGCACGTGCCATCCAGATCAGTGACAGCAGTGACAGTATCTTGTAGCGGAAGACCGAACTTAAGGAATGACAGTGTATACATGATAGAAGCATTAAAAAACGAACAGATTCCAGGGTTAGTCATTGTAAGGACAGCCACAACTGTGAGTAATAATATGTGTCTAGTGCAGGTGGTAAATGCGTCCGAAGAAGACGTATTTCTACAGCCCAAAACCTGTATAGGTATAATGACAGCTGTCGAGGTACACTGTGACACTGAGGAGGTAGAAATAATTCCGGAGGGTAGGGAGGAGGTAGTAAATATTCGCCAAGTGTACAGCACATTAGATACACGTAATGTTAGCAAACCAACAGTTGACTTTGACTTAGAGGGACTAAGTACAGATCAGCAAGATAGTGCCCGTAGACTGTTTAGTGCATACAGTGACGTATTTGCCACTGACGAAAATGACGTAGGATACACTGACAAAGTACGACATAAGATTACCCTTACCGACGACACACCTGTTACCCAACCTTTCCGACGACTGCCCCCTACACAGTACGAACAGGTAAAAGACCATATACGTGGACTACTGAAGAAGGGAATAATCAAAGAGAGCAGTAGCCCATATGCATCACCAGTTGTCGTAGTTAGAAAGAAAGATGGTAGTCTAAGACTATGTGTGGACTTTAGACGACTGAACACAAAGACAAAGAAGGACGCTTACCCATTACCCCGTATTGACGAATCTCTAGACGCACTGCGGGGTTCCAAATTCTTCTCTACACTAGACTTGGCAAGCGGCTACCATCAGGTAGCAATGGAGGAAAAAGATCGAGAAAAGACTGCATTCATTACCCCCTTTGGGCTATTTGAGTACACTAGAATGCCATTCGGCCTCTGTAACGCACCAGCTACATTCCAGCGATTAATGCAAGCTGCAATGAATGACTTTGTATTTCAAATACTTCTAGTATACTTAGACGACATTTTAGTGTATGCAAATTCGTATGAAGAACATCTACGACGATTAGAGTTAGTGTTTTCACGACTTCGTCAGTTAGGTCTGAAACTAAATCCAGAGAAATGTAACTTTTTCAAGTCCCAAGTGAGCTATCTTGGTCATACTGTTTCGGCTGATGGAATCGCAACAGATGAAGACAAGATCAAAGCAGTTCGCCTGTGGCCTAGACCCACGACGCTAAAAGAACTGCGCTCTTTTCTAGGGTTTGCCAGTTATTATCGTCGTTTTGTCAAAGACTTTGCAAAACTGGCAGCACCATTACATCAAGTAGTAGCAGCAGTAGCTCATCCTAACAAGAAACGTATGCAACGATACCAACGCATTGGCGAGGCATGGACTGCAGACTGTGAGTCAGCTTTTATGCATTTGAAATCAGCACTGACAACAACACCAGTACTAGCATACGCAGACTATACATTGCCCTTTATTCTTGAGACAGATGCCAGCCAGCTTGGTCTAGGAGCCGTCTTATCCCAGGAACAAGATGGCGTTAAACGCGTGATTTCTTACGCAAGCCGTACTTTGCGCCCAACCGAACGAAATATGAACAATTATTCCAGTATGAAACTTGAACTATTAGCTCTGAAGTGGGCGATAACAGAAAAATTCAGAGGATATCTGTTGGGGACAAATTTTGTTGCGTTCACTGATAACAACCCTCTTTCGCATCTGCAAACAGCCAAGCTGGGTGCAGTTGAACAGCGTTGGGCAGCCGAGTTGGCCGCCTTTAATTTTGAAATCAAATATCGATCAGGACGGTCCAACGCCAACGCCGACGCTCTTTCACGGAACCCCTGTGAGAGCCCCTCGGGCCCCGAAGAGGATGAAGGTGTAGCTATAATGTCTACACTAGTTACATCCATCTCAACAGAGTTACCAGGAGAGGTATACACCGCTATCAACAATGTCAAAGAGATATATAGTCTCAATATTGCTGCCGATACACAAACATCTGGTATAGAAGACTCCACTTCATGCTTTCACTCTTACACGAAGCCAGAACTAAGAATCATGCAAGATGGCGATGTCGACATTAGGAGAGTGAAAGAAATCATCAGCTCTAATAATAAACTTACTACCGCTCAGAGAAGGGATCTAAGTCTAGAAACAAGAACAATATTACGTCATATTCATCAACTACGTCAAGAAGATGGTGTCTTGTTTAGATTTATTAAAGACGCAAATTCTGGCATTTTTAAACAGCTGTTATTGCCTAAAGTACTGAGGCCAAAAGTATTGACTCTATGTCATCAAGAACTGGGTCACCAAGGCACCGACCGCACCTTTGAAGTAATTCGACAAAGATGTTATTGGCCTAATATGTACAAAGACATAGAATCGTGGATATCAAAGTGTGAACGCTGTGTGAGAGGAAAATCACCTCACGTTGTCAAAGCAAAGATGGGCACATTACTGGCAACAAAGCCCTTAGAAATACTGGCAATTGACTTCACCAAGATGGACATGTCACACAACGGCTTAGAAGACATCCTGGTTATGACCGATGTGTTCACTAAATTCACCGTGGCAGTGCCAACTAAAGACCAGCTAGCGACAACAGTAGCAAGTATTTTGACAAAAGAATGGTTCTATCGGTACGGCGTCCCACTGCGCATTCATTCTGACCAGGGTCGCAATTTTGAGTCACAGATAATTAAAGAACTGTGTCAAGTTTATGGTGTTAACAAATCACGCACTACTGCTTACCACCCAAGCGGAAACGGACAGTGTGAACGTTTTAACCGAACACTTCAGGGACTACTACGCACACTGCCACCTGAAAAGAAACGTTTGTGGCCACACCATTTGCCAGAACTGTTGTATGCTTACAACACCACACCCCACTCTTCTACAGGGTATTCCCCTTATCATCTTCTGTTTGGGAGGGAGCCACGCTTGCCTGTAGATATTCTCCTGGGAGAAGATGAGGCCATACCTACGAGCCGACATCCCTCCCAGTGGATTATTGAACACACTCATAGATTGGAAGCGGCCAGACGTCACGCTGAGGAGAGACTCAGACGTATAGCCGTAGAGAGGGTGGAACGTATTAATAGTAATGTTAAAGACGATAATCTTATGGTGGGCGACCGTGTATTGATACGCAACCATCCACTTGGACGTGCAAAAATTGTGGATGTCTGGAAAGAAGATGTGTACATCGTACATTCTATTCCTGACAAGGACGGTGCACCATACACAATCTACCCAGAGGGAAAACCTGAACTGACCCGCCGTGTACATCGCACGCAGCTGCGGAGTTTTCCGTTGCCGGCGACTGACATCCCGACTACCGACCAGCCTCCCGCCCGCACTGAACCAATTGACCCCGAGCCAGGACACCTTATCACTATTCGCACGCTGCGCTCCCGAATCCCCGTGTACGAGAGAGAGCGTCAGAAACAGTTAATAAGCAGAGACAGAACACCCCCTACGCGCCCCACCATGCTCCCCCAGGCAAGAGATGCGGCGGCTGACTGTCAGCCAACACCTGTTCTTCGCCGGTCGACCAGGCCTACACGGATCCCTGTGCGCTATGGATTTGAGTCAGAATAAACTGAATGACAATTTCCCCTATTTGAACATTTCACGTGTAACTATATAAAACCAAATAAACAATGTAGATTATTTCACACAGTTATAAGGTAAAAGAAATTATTATATTTTTCGCTTGTCGATACAATTTATGCTGAGCTTTACAAATGTTTTGTTACATATTCCTTAGATCCGCCTTGTTGTTTGAAATGTTTTAAAAGAAAGTTTAAAATGTGTTGACTAGATGTTTTATAATTTTTTGATGGTCTATAGATCCATTTCTTGCTATCTAAGCTTTCTTTTTTTGGTTTGTGGAAGCATCTTATCCTTTTTCTATATCTTCCTTTGTTAATATTTGTTTAAATTTTGGCATATCACCTTAGTCTCCCGAAGATAATGTATTATGGGCGACAGTAAATTTTACTATGAATAAAATATTTGGATTATAGGATTGATGTAAATAGGCTAGGAGTGTTGGATAGTTGAGCATATTTTTGCTGCAGTTAATGATGTCTAATAGGCAGAGATACAGTAATTCTTATATGTGGATAGAAGATTTGAATTGTAAAATTATTTTAGTATGTAGTTGTACAAATAGAGTAGTCTAACTTGATAGAGGTGGTTTGATTTTATGTGGATGGTCGAGGTAATTAAAAGATTATTTTTGCGAACCATTATAGTATAATGATGGAAATCTACGTGTACTGGAGCCAGGGTGCTCGGAAGGTATTTATTTTGGTTACTTCTTTGGTTCTTTTTTTTTGACAGCTGATATGCTGCAGTTTTGTTTAAATATTGCTCTCAAGGTAGGTGCACAAGAGGGGAGGAGCTTAAAAGCACCCTGCTTGTCTGCACTGGCGTCAAGCCCTTTGAGGTTTGCAATATAGGTTTTAGAGGAGCAGGAGGAAGCTCCAGGAATATTTTAGTGAGTTGACAGCTGTGATGCTGTATTGATTTTGTGAGTATTATACATTGCTCCTAGAGGTTATGTAGCAGTGAGGGGAGGTGCCTAAAAGCAACCCCATTGTTCTACATTGTGCGTAAAGCAACTCTGGTTTAGCAGGTGTGATCAGAAGTCTCGGTAGTGGTATAAACTATAAAGCATTGGATAGACAATTCAAAAGTAACCATAGAACAGTTCTTGTATTTAGAGGTTTCCATTTGAGATTGTTAAAATAGTACAACTTTAGTATGTTTAGTGATTTGTTTGTTGACTTTTTGGTGTGCTAGACCTTTGAATCATGGAGGACCATGATTATTTTTAGTAGGGGGGAATAATGTAGCCCGTGTTAGCTTAGGTATTTGTGTCATCATCGTGTATGTATGTGTATAGTCGCATCCCCACGCCGTGCAGCAAAGTAGGTCATCGGCCGCTAGGTGAATCACGCGTCGCGGTTTGCTAACAGCTATATAGTAATGTGTAGGACTGTACCATTGAGTGCGTATTTTTATTGTTTATGATCACTCCCTTTTTGTTTTAAAGCACGCCCTATATTGGCGTTAGCTGTGTTAGAGTGCGTGCCTTTACTATCATATATTGTTTTAGGTAGTTAGTGAGTGAAGTTAATATTTATATATTTAGAAAGGAGGTAGTTTATATTTTTAATTGATGTATTTTTATATGATGAATAATGTTATTGTATTCGTGTATTTTGCAATTTATGTGTGTGTGAATGCTTTTTCTGAAGCCCGCCAACACAGATTTTATTTTATTAAAGGTTTAATTCTTTAGATTATATATATGAAAAGATTTGTATATTAAAGTATAATTAAAGTAGTTTCACTGTATATTTGAATTATTATGTAATTGTTAGGCATATAGTTATAATTGTTAGTTGAAAGCAAGTAAAGAAACACAAAAGTTATTTTTAGAAGCCTTTTCACACTAGATTTTCATTTTCATAACCCGTGGGCTTCGGGGAGGCCCGCTCCCACAGGATATAATGAGCGTGTGTGGTTTGATTGAGTGTCTTTCTGTCTGCCTGCCTCTGAGAGTCTGTCTCTGAGGACCTGTCTACATACAAATAAAGACCATGTAACAGCAACCAGGCGTTGTCAAATCTCTTGTCATGACTGCCGTCTATCATCGTTCGTCAGTATTGTCTCACTGTTTATGACCCAGGGTACTACCACTCCGGATCTCCATCCACTTCACATTGATAAGCTTAAATCTATATTGTTTGAGGCATATTTTACACCCCTTGAAGGCCGAGAAATTTCTTTAAAAAGTCAGATCTATTGGTTTATTATTGAGGCATACTTTACACACCTTGAAGGCCAACAAATTTGTTTAGAAAATCAGAGACATTGATGTATTATAGAGGTATATTTTACAACCCTTAAAGGCCGACATATTTGTTTAGAAAGTCGGGTGCGGTGGTATATTATTGAGGTACATTTTGTGCCTGTTGAAGGCCAGTAGATTGTTTAGAAAATCAGAAATGGTGGTATTTTTGAAGCATATTTTACACCCTTGAAGGCTGGCTGATTTGTTAGAAAGTCAGATATGTCTCACCCAGGAAACTTCTAGTCATTAAAAATAAGATAATATGCATTGTAATACTTTAAATTTTATCATAATTTCCCACTTTTCCATCTGAGAACATTCTATTGCTCTTTTATCATTTAAAATTGTATGTAAAATCATTTTTCTAGTTTATTGGTTATTTTTTATTGTGAACTCATTTATATTTTTCCTGTTGTCATGTTCTTTCACATCAGTTTCTTTATTTTTCCTTTGTTTCAAGCTGTTTGTTTATATGCAGATTTTTGTTAATTACTACTATGTTGATTTTTATTTCTTTTTAGAGTTTCTTTTAAAGACTGGTTACTCATATATATATATAAATACACATACTTTGTTTCTGAATCTAATAAATCTATCATATTGTGATTATAATTCCACTTTATAGCATTTTATGGTTCTTTCAAAACAACATTTTCAAATCTTTGTATATTTTTATTATAATTGGATTTCTATAAATTACATTTCTTTTTTATTTCTTTTCTCCCCATCCCACTTAATAGATATATTTTTCTTCAAAGACATTTTTATTGCATTAAACTTCATTAAGCCTTTATAATTGACTTTAGAAAAATATAGATTAAAATTAAAGTATTCTATTTGGTTTTTAATAATTCTGTTTATGCACTCCTGAAAAATATGTATTTTAATAACTTATTTACAAGCTTACCAAGAGAGATTACATATTTTGTTATTTATACAGATTTCTGTTGTATATTTTGTCATTTCTACAGATTTATGAGCTTACCAGGGGAGGTAACATATTTTATCTTTTTGCAGATTTACGAGCTTACCAGGGGAGGTTGTCCTTCTTGCCAGTCGCAGAGTACATTCCCAAAACAACTTCAAAGCCCAAAATTCTGAAGAAAATTCGCAGACTGTCACTTAGGAGCTGCAGCAGCAGGCAGACATTAAATTCTCAGGGTTCAGAAGAGGGCATTAACCCCAGGCTAACTCCCTCACCAAATTTTTCTCAAAATGTCCGGTCTCGTAGTAACACTCCTAATTTGGATGAGAAATTAAGAACCTTAAGCATGCCTGTTAACTTTGGTAGTGGAGATTTCACTGACAGCAGACATGTACTTAGTTCTGTAGAGAACAGCTCATATCAGAATGGTCTGGATGTGCCTGCTGAAGGTAGCTATGCTCCCTCTAGTTCTGGCAGCAAAACTGCAAAAGATGTTTCAAGAGATGCAAAGTTATCCATGGGTATGGCAGATGCAGCCACACTTCAGGTAACCTGTCATTCTGACTTGAAAAAAAACTTATCTACCAATGCCAGCCAAGCCATGTTTATTTCAGAACAGATCTCTCAAGCGGGTGATAGTGAGAAGCAGTTAATCAATGGAACAACTGCTGCCAATGGCAGGTTTAACGACAGTGACACAGCATCATCAGTATCTGCAAAAAATGGGTCTGATTTTGAGGAAGAGACAGTTTATGCAGCCAAGAAGGATGGACAAGCTGTTCCAACACCTCTTTTGCCACCATTGGACAAACCAGTGCCAGAAAATTGGATGGTGATAGAAGGAAAATTTATCCTTGTCTGTGCCGTGTATCAGACTCATTTGGGCAGTGATATGCTCGCTGCTCCATCTGCCCGCATGGCTGATGGCATTATTCATTTAATGTTTGTTCGTGAGGGTGTGTCCCGGAACAACCTTCTCAATCTGTTTCTGTCATTTGGTGAAGGAGGCCATGTGGACTCACCCTGTGTAGAGTTTGTCCCAGTACTTGCTTTTCGGCTGGAACCTGATGAGAATAGGGGTAATATAATGGTTGATGGTGAGAGATTGGACCCCGTACCAATGCAGGCACAGATATTGCCTGGTTTGGCTCGAATCATGGCCATTAAATGAAAAATAGGCATTCTGCAGGGCCATTTCGACCTGTCAGTTTTAGCCAGGAACACAAATATGGGGAATGTCTCAAGTTGAGATTATTTCCTTATAAAGACTTTTATCTCCGAAATAATAATTCCTGTAAATTATGTCCACTTTTTCTTGTTTCCTAAACTCAAATTTGGAATCTTGAAGAGAGAAAAGTAACTTGCCAAAAAACATAAAAGACTATTAGTCTTGAGCCATTATTATTTAATTGCATGTTTCAGATCAAAACTTTATTATCTATTCAGACTTAAGTATCTTTCTAAGTGCAGGTTTGTATTGCACTCACAGCCTACAGCCCTACTCATGAGGACATTTCATGAAATAGCTAGGCACAGTGAAATGAAAAATGTTCTATTGTTTATTGAATTCATAAAATATGTAAGAAGTAATAAAACTGGAAAGTGTCAGCATTTTTACAGAATTCCAAATTCTGTTTCATTTCTAAGGTTCACAAAAATTTTCATGGGAGAATCAATAACATTTTGTAATCATTTGGATAGAGTTTTTGCATTAATGTTTTTCAGATTTTGCAAAATAGTGGAATTTTTTTTAAATGACATATTGACATTCACAAAAAATAAATTAAGAAAAATAATAAAATTTTCTTTTAATTGTAATTAATATGGTTTTAGCACATCTGTGTGCAGTTGTGTACATATTTGTTTAGAAATGAAGTCTTATGAGAGAAGCTTCCAAAGATTTACATAATGATATTGGTGCCAGGAGAGTTTGTACTGCATGCCAAAGACTTCGGAGTTCTTTCCATCATGTTGTATGAGTAAGCACCCATACAATTTTTTTTCTTTGGTAGAGTTGTACTGAAACAATTTTGTGTATGTGCAGTCCACTCTTATTAACTAAATTTTTGGTGTTATCAAATTTTTCTGGGATTTTTGTTTTGACTTTTGACTGACATAGGTTTAAAATTAAATTATCCATTAAAATATTGAAAATAAAATACACAGAATTATTGTTTGCTTCCCTAAACATAACTGTCATATGTATGAACTGACATAAACGACCATTCTGAAATAAGGGAGTTAACAGATTTTTTTCTCTGCTCTGTAATTTGTTGACATGTCTGTTTGACTACATATCAAAAGGGTATAATATATTTTTATGTATTTAATACTTTTGTATTATGAGAGTAATGTTGACAAATTAAGAACATTATAAATTTATGTAATGAAAATTATATTACTGAATTTTACCTGTGAATGAAAGTAAATGTATTTCTAATTGTGAATATTTATAAAACCTTATTTATAATTTTATGATGTAGGCTATTTTGGGGATCTACAAGCCTATTACTAATATCAATAGATGTTATCATCCAGCATAACATAAAGAGAGGGTGTGATTGTGATCAGAACTATTTTTTGCCAGTTGCCAGGCTGATCAGATAATAACCTCTTGAAAATGATATGTTTGCATGGATGTATGCAGTAGAGCACAATCATAGTTGTAATTTAAGTTTTATAACTCAATGCAACTGTCTCTTACATTATAGAGAAGTGTATCAGTTATACAAATAACCTAGGCCAAAAGTGGTCCCAGTAATCAAAATTTGGACCGTCTGACATCACCCATGTCAATTCAAAAGCAAGTTTAGGCCATCACAACACAAAGCATTAGCATACACCTTATCTCGAAGCAAGGATGAATTGCGCACAAGCAAAAGTGAGCACATTCCAGTGGGATGGAGGTTATAAGATTTTCTTGAAAAGAACCATGTGTTTTCTGCAACCTCTCTCTCCCCTTGATTCTTGTATTGTCTGCTCTTTTATTAGCTAATCAATGACCTTGTAGTTTCCTTAAACTTTGATTTTCCAGGCCAGATCCCAACTACATCCAGATCAGGGGTGCACAAACCTTTTAGGCCAGAGGGCCAAATTTCTAATTGATAGTGCCTGGAGGGCCGCAAGTCAGATTGCACATGGATGGCTCAGTAGAAAAAGAACAACACAAATAATGAAATAAAGTCCTCCGGTGTCCGCACAGAGCCCTGTCTCTGATCGCAGGCCCTGTTTTGTGTACCCCTGATCTTGATAATTGATATGGGTTTCTTTGTTTAGTTTTATACTTGTTTCACTTTTTAGTAAATTTTTCAAAATTATACTTTTCATTCCCTGGGCATTCTTCAGTAAATTGTTTACTCAGCTTGCATATCACAGTAACTCAAAAGAAGTTCTTCAATAATATTTACTGTCAACCCAGAAATGTCACTGAAACAATACTTGTTTCTGATTAGCAAGAGTAATGAGCTGTATTTCAAACTTCTATGTACATTTGCACCATACAGTCAAACTGTCATGAAAAAAGTAAAAAGATGAAGAGCTTTGTCCTGTTATCTTCCTGTGATGATCAGTTTTTATGCATGTTATTAATGCTTAAGGTTTTAGTTATGCTGATGATTTTTATTAAGCGTATGGTTTTTGTTATGCTATTACTAGTATTAGTTTTTGTTATGCTACAGTTTAGTGTTCAATGGAATCATATCTTAAGAGCATTAAGGTATGTTAATTCAAACTTTGCAAGCTCAGCAAAAGCCAACCGTAAAACCTGAAAACAACATGCACAAAAATAGTGTAGGTAATTCTATTTCTAACCATCATCTGGAGTGAGCATTAAGACAAAAGATTGAATCTGCTGTTTCCTCGGTTGATCGCAGTTTCCATGTCTCTGTCATCTTGCCACACTAATTATGATTGAAGTATTTATAAATACATATGTATTAGTAAAAACATGGTTCTTACATGCAAAGCATCTACACACATTTCATCTATTGCTCATTCTGTTTCAACACTGTTGGAAAAATTAATTATGTTAGACTTATTGAATAGTATGTCTCTTGTATACATCTCTGTGGTCTTGTGGGACATTATATGGGTACCCATCATCTTTTTATTTTGACTACCCAATTTTCGCTTTATATGCTAACATTAGAATTTAGTCCCCACATATGAGAGAAAGAGAGATTATGCCCTGCCAAACAACTTAACCAAACCAATAGTTATGTTTTAGTACTGTATCATTACTTTTTACTTACCATTTGAAGCTTTACAAGAATTAGATTTGAAATAGTTTGTAAGAAAAGATGGAGAATTTATAAATACAAATTTGTAATTTTGAATGATGAAAAAATGAAAATCAAAAATAAATAATTGTGTTTTTTTTAAAAAGAACAGACTGTCTATTTGAAATAATAAGCAGCATCTGTTAGAAATAGTAAACACAGTGGTAAATACCTTCTGTTTAAAATAACAAATACTGTCTGCTTGAATTAGTGTCATTGGTTAGAACTATTAACACCATTTGTTTGAACTCTTAATACCACATGTTTGAACTGATAATATCAACAGAAATAGTATTTAAAAGGTTTCTTCTTTTCATACTCGAATGTTGTTTCAATATAGTAATTTTAATTCCAACTCTGATACTGAAAACAGCACATAAAAAAAATCAAGCAATTGCTTAGATTCAGGCTTGTCAGTAGATTAATGAATGTTGCAGTCATGAAGAAAAGAGTTAGGAAGCCTCCATCAGCACTCTTCTCTTCCTGACCCAAAAGAACTCATTTAATTTTCACATGTAGTTGTATAAAGACTGAATATATATTAGCACCATTGACTGGCAGATTGAAGTTCTGCTTCACTATTTTTATAGCATTTCTTACCAAAGTATATTAGCTTAAAACTGTTTCTATAGCATTTCTTACCAAAGTATATTAGCTTAAAACTGTTTCTATAGCATTTCTTACCAAAGTATATTAGCTTAAAACTGTTTCTATAGCATTTCTTACCAAAATATATTAGCTTAAAACTGTTTCTATAGCATTTCTTACTAAAGCGTGTTGGCTCAAAAGTGTTTGTTCATCATGCAAAGTTTATTAACCATATAAATGCTTGGGGTATAAATCTTTTACCTTTTTAAAACAAAAATCACATTTGTATTATCCATATGTGGAAGAGCTTTATTGCATAATCTTTTGATGAGAATTAGGCTAGAATGCCTAAGATAGGACTGTTTGTATATGACTATTTTATGATTATGTTTTGGTGTTTTTGTTTTATTTTATCTTGTGTGCTTTTTTATTAGCATTTGTTAGAAATTGTTGATTGTTCAGATTTGTCATTAGCTTTAGTAAGGAGTTTATGGATTCAAATTATAAATTGTATTATCTTTGTGTGAAACTTGAAACTTTAGGTACAATAAACCTAAAGTGTTGTATTATGTATGTTTTTGGGTGGAGAGAATTGCTTGTTACAATTTAAATACATTTTACAATATTGAAAGTATTGTGGTGCCTACACCACTTTAGTTAATAATTATGATTATTATTATTAATTAATCACTCATAACTAATTACAAGTGATGAGAATCTTAATTTAATTTATTAATAATTCTCCAGAAGACACCACTCAACTCTCTCACTTGGCAGATATGCAGGCACTGTAAACATTTACCATCACACAGTATTTCTATAGGTGGAAAACTTCTTACCTAAGAAGAAGATAAATCTGTCTTTTAAACTATATTTAGTGAGCCCCATCTACCCACTATCTTTCCAACATATGATTATGAATGTGTATAAGAAGGTCAATAAATCTAACAATAAATTTATTAAATCAACCATCAAATATACCTATAGAAAAGATTACTTGACATCAGTATTTCCATGAACCACATTCAAATAATTTCAATGCATATACAGTCTTAGAGATCCTAACACAATTCATCAATATAAATCACAGGATAGTTCTTATCAGAGAACAGAAATGGAGTTATTAGAGATAAGTGATAATAGTTTGTACATAGCAAGATCTAGACGATGCCTCATAGTCTTTCGCGCACTTTCATAACAAAGTCAAAGTTTATTGTTAACATTATTATTGTCAGTTTCATGTGTTTTTCTTGTATATTATAGAACACTGAGGAGCTGCTATTCTCTCAAGGCTAACTTGTGCACTCTGCCCTATTAGTTCCCTCAAGCAGAACAACAATGTAGCATTTTCCAGTAACTTCTTTGTACCAGAAATTCCATGATATAGTAGAGCAATCTTTGCCACCATAAGCCAGAGTGCAGTGTATCCTTACACTTACACACTGGGGAAGAGACTTTTGAATCTACCATGGTCATAGTGGTTTATGAATCAGTAAACCAGGAGATCTAATAAGAACAGTAAAGGCTGCTTCTTCCCTGTAAAATATAATCAGAAAACAAATGATAAGTTTCAGATTTATTCATCTCTAACTCCATTCTTTCTTACATTCAAGTTTCAAATTACAGTTTCCTGCAACAGTATTTATTAGCCCAATATATGCCTACAGCATAATAATTATAACATAACATTTCTATGAATGTATTCACTAGAAACAACGTCAGTTGTTTAGCATACTGCATACAAGCAATATAGCTTACAATTTGTAGAAATAATAGTCTTCTCATATAACACATCACTACTTAAAATGCAAGTATAACATATCAAGAGCAGAATGCACAAAATATTTCTAAGTCCATTCTCTCTCAATCAGTTAACTCACCATTAAGCTAATGGATGCCTCTCATGCCACACCAAATTCAAAGTGATTAGACAATACAATTTTTTACAGCAGTTAACTTTTGATCTCAGCCCATGGCTGGTCTCGTTCTTGTAAATCTTAACCATTAGATAATAATTCTCATCCACTTAAACTTGGTTTAGTTTACATCATCACATTCTTTATCTGAGTTGTTTACTTCCAACTTTGACACTTAAAAATAGCAGCTCTTGCAGTGCCCAAATTTGGGTCACTTTGACATTTAACAATTTATATAACAATTAAATTTAGAAATAGTGATAGGCAAATTTAATCTGCCACAAGTATATATATAAGTAAAACTTGCATAGAGAATGTCAGCAGCATTGACTCGAAATATATATGGTATTTTCTTTGTGAAAGACATGCTAAATTCAGTAATGTTTAATTTGCTTTTTATTTATTTTTTTATTTAATTTTTAATGTTTTTAATTTGTTAATTTACTTTTATTTTTTATGGTTTTGGGTTGTTGTTTTTTTTTGGGGGGTCAGTAGGAAAGTGGGGATTGCTTATATGTTTTTTAAGCATTCCCTTTTTAAAATATTTAAATCACATAATATATGTGTGTGTTAAAACATTTAGAGAATGCCATGAGCATTGCCAATGTTTACAAGAAGGTTGGTACACTTTCAGGGTCTTTAATGACTGTGATACTCATAAACACTCTTATCATTAAATGAATAGACTTTTTTTTTTTTTTTATATGGCCCTATATAATAATATGAAATTCCAGAACTGGAAGTTTCTCACTGTTAACTTCTCAAAATTTAGATTTGTTATTTGCAAGCAATTTTTTCTTAACCAGACTTCTCCGGTGCAATTTTTGGACCAAAGAAAGTCTGCTTTGTTAATAATGTGTACTTTGGAGGGAGCATATGATCCATTACAGTATTTTAGAAATTGCAGTGTTGTTAAGTGACACTTTTGCTATATACTTTGTTCATCATAGATTAATGCACAATTATGTTTTTGTTGTTTCAGAAATGTGATAGCCGCACAATTATTGCTAAACTTGTGATTTATATTTTGCCCAACTCTTAACTCAAGTGCACAAACCAGATATCACTGTATGGCAGTTATATTTAATTATTCACTATTATAATTTCAATCATTTAACTTTGACCAGACTTTGGGGTAAATAAAAATACATGCTACAAAATATGACACTAAATAGAATAAATTATAAATAGAAAAAGCATGGTTGTTTAATTAAATGTTTGTACTAATAAATCATCATAGATGATTTTATTTATTTTTATACACACCTCATGTTATTTCACTCTGCAGGACTTTATCTGGACACCAACCTAATGAGAAATTGGGAGAGAAAATAATTATATGACTACTTTTGGCTTGATACTCAAACCTATGACCTTGGCAGAGTGGCTAGCCTGTACTTCTTGGTAGCAACTTTTCCCAAAATATGGTGCTGAGTTCTTGACTTCTAATTGTTGTTTGCAGCCAGTAGAATCAGTGATTACATTTCTCCACTTTTTAAAAAGAGGAATATATTTTAATATAGCTATGATGAAATCACTGGAAAAAGAAAATATACAATGCTGTTTAAAGGCCAAGGAGAAACTTGGAACATTAACTGTTGTTGTCAATGATAATTTATTTTAAATAAAATTACTGAAATGCTTCCTTTTCTTCTGATACCAAAAGTTAGCATTTTTGGTTTCCTTTTTTTTTTTGATAATGATACCAAACAAACTGGTTTTTACATCTAATATGGTGCAGGCCATCACTTCACCGCTCTTGCTTTCAAGCAGCACAATAGTTGGTGGTTGTGTTTCTTGATTTGCTTATGAAGTTTACATTTGGTTGCTGTTGTTAACTCATTTCTTTTCTTTTAACTTTCACTGACAATAATGACTTTTGACTGACAGTAAAGACTTTTACTGACAATAATTACTTTTTTTCCTGACAATCATGACTTTTGACTGGCAATAATGACTTTTGACTGACAATAGTTACTTTTAACTGACAATGATTACTTGATTTATTTAATTATTTATGATTGTAGAGAGAGGAAAAGCTTTTTTACTTCTCTTTAGCCCTCATTTGTTTTGCCTCTTTTGGCAAAACAATTCCTCTTTCTCTCATACAGGGAGAAAATGGAATACTTCTGTAACTGAATCAGTTGTTTCTCATTTGTAAATATTTTTTCGATACCTTTGCAATATATTATATTTCATCTTGCAATTTTTTCTTTTACTTCTTTTTTTCAAAATATATTTCCTGAATTGTTGCTTAATATTTTAATAATAATTTTAGGAGTTTGGTGTTGGCTTAAGATTTTGGTTGTTATATATTTTTTTTATAATTCAACAAAAAAGAAATTTAATTAGAATTTATTTTAGATGTACACATCATTGCCAAGAATATACAAAGTGTCCAGTTAACATAGTCAAAATTCCTAGAATTGGAGTTTGGCACAACATATACAGTTGATGCCAGCAAACTATTTTATATTCTGTTGTTGCATAGTCTTTGACCTTATCTTTTTGCTGTTCAATCAGCAGTTGATAATGAGTCATTCAGTCTGCAAATGACTGGTGTAGTTCAGTCTATAAATGATTGATATCAGAATTCTGCTTTGACACGTGCTTTTATTTTGACTGATGTTAGTGATCACTTATTTAGGAGGGATCATTTTCAAAATATTGTAGATCTTGATTGGTGTTTTAATGTACTGTTGATGACTTGATTGGTGTTTCAGTTGTATTAACATCTTGATTGATGGGGATTTTTGCTATGTTATTGACATTTTAATTAGTAACTTAATACATTATGGATATCTTGAATAATGTTTCAGTGTGTTAATAACATCTTGTTTGTTTTTCATTTTACTGTTGCTGTTTTGATAGGTGTTTTAATATTTTATTGATGTCTTAATTAGTCAGCATATTATTGACATCTTGATTGTTTTCTTCATTATATTATTCAGTGTGCATTTAAGAATGTTATTGAGTATGTATTTGTCCTCTTAATTTGGGTGACTTCCTTCAACAATTATTAATCAGTATTTATATTGTGAGTGAACAATCTCTTGTTGCCATCAAGAATTACATGTCCCAATAGCATTCTTTTGTGTATTCCATGGCATTATTATGAGCCTTATCCTGCGCAAAAGATTATTTAGCAGCAACGAATGAACCACTGTATTTCAGACAATGGAATATTTTTCTCTCCCAATGGATGTGTTATATATGATAAAATACTTTAGCATTTTAATGGACTTGATCAATCTCCCCAGGGACCAGAAACGTTGAAGATCGAGCACTTCTTGTCTATGGAAAGCAGTGTGCACAGTAATACAACATTCTTTTATTGTTTTTTCTTTGACTGATTCCAGTAACTTGCAAACATAGTGTTATCAAATTATTTTTGTAAAAGTGTCTCACTATTTTACTATATTTATTAGTAATATATAAAATATGCATGTAATAGAGAACTTTGTAAAAGTGTCTCACTATTTTACTATATTTATTAGTAATATATAAAATATGCATGTAATAGAGAACTTTGTAAAAGTCTATTTCCATTTAATTTATAATTATAATAAATCTTTTTATAATTAATTACAGTGGAACCTTAGTAATTCCAAAGTTTGAGTTAAAAGTCTCGACTTTTCTCTTTTTTTTAGATCATTATAATTTGATTGATTAAAATTTCATCTAATTAAACTAATTATTTGGCCCCAAGTGGTTTAAATTAAGTAAAGTCTGTTGTGTGTGTGTATAATGTAGCACAGAGTAATGGGAGAATTATATTAAATTGTGTGTTAAAAAAGCATAATAATTATAAAGAATAAATGTAATGTACTAAATCAGCAAAGGTCTCAATCTTCTTTCAGTAAAAATCTTGGAAAAAATTCAAAATATAGAATTTTTTTCTTTTTCTTGTACAAACATTGTTTTCTTCTTTGAACCAGATATGCACAGAGTTTTTATGGATAGGGACTGCATGCAATAATGTGAGCCACAAGATGGAGATTTTTTTTTTCGCAGACCAACTATTATGCTAATTAAAAATATTTGCTCATTTCACTACTGTACACAATATAAAGTTCACTGGTCACCTCTGCTTTCAAAAATTCTATCTTACAAAAGATTGAAGTCAGTAAGAGGAAAAGTGTGTCTGTAAAGTGGTCACAGTGTCACAAACATATCCTTGACAAGCACAAGATACCTATGAAAAAAATGGTTATTTTATAAATTGTATTCCGCAATGTGATCTATGATGTTAATTTTGTATTTTATGTTTCTTGTGAGTATTGGCATAGGAATTTAAATACTGACTGTTCAGTATTTAGCAATTCTTTAGCAATTTCATACTAACAATGAGCCATAAAACCAATTTCTTACAGAGGGCAAATCAAATCACCAAACTGGAATAAAAATCCCAAATGTTTTGCACCTTTACAATTTTCACTTGAACTGTTACAGATATTCACACATATTTTCATGAAATACATTCTGATTTTTTTTTTTTTTTTTTGGGGGGGGTGCCACATTTACTTTGCCATTTTATTAGTTATTGTCGCTATACTAATAAAATTATTTTTGATTTTTATTACTATTGTGACATCACATGATTTAACATTCCCTGTTCTGTGTTGCTTTGAAGTATAATTTAGAAGAGTAAAAATGAACTCTGTGTAGCCCATTCTTTCTTCTTACTTTTTAGTATAACAAAAATCTGAACACGGGTTAAGTGCATATATAGCTATGATTTAGAGGAAATGAGCATGTGTGTGTGTGTGTGTGTGTGTGTGTGTGTGTGTGTGTGTGTGTGTGTGTGTGTGTGTGTGTGTGTGTGTGTGTGTGTGTGTGTGTGTGTGTGTGTCTATGTAGATGCATAATTATTTTTTGCGCGTGTTTTCTTCAGTTTTAGTAATCGGTAAATGATAAGATTCTGTTTATAATTTTGTGAAGTTTTGATATGCTTGTGTCTGCCTATTTATTTATGCGTGTTTACCACTTGTACATATATGATGTGCTTGTACAAATGTATTACTCGTAAGTGTCGTTTTTATGTAAATGATTTGTTGTTTGTATTCTTGTATGTCCAGTCAGTTGACCTCATAGTGAATAAATGCACAAGAATGTTGAATGCTTGAGTGCATTAATGTAAAGTTATGTGAGGACTCATTTTATCAATTTCTAAAATTTATTGTATATCTGTTGTGTCTTGTAGTGCTCCTCAAACTGTTTAAACTCATGAGCCAAATTTGATGAATAAATTTCAAGGCTCCTATGACTCGATAACAAAAATTTCATTTAGATTATGAAAACAACAAATATTTATTTATTATTAGCATGCACATTTTATAAACTAAGCACAAATAAAATAGTCTGAATTCTTTTAAATTTAGTTACTGAGTCATTAACAACACATTGTTATGTGTACATCTCAAAAGTAAGGAAAAAATGCTATACTTAACCTTCAGGGCATGCTTATTATAATAATTATAATCAAATTTAGCTTGATATGAAGGATAATAAAGTTTATATTATAAAGTTTTTTCACAAGTTTTATTGTTATGTGAAAGCGATACTGAAATAACTCACTGAAATCCAGGCCCCCACCCCTCATTTTAAGAAGTATTGGTTTATTTATTGGCAAGGATTATAACTCCTATCTTTTTAATAGTTCGTGAAATCTGCTATGTCGTTTTTTTTTTGTTTGTCTATAAATATCTTATAATGCAGTCTTATTGTATTATTTTTTTTGTTGCTGCTGTTGTTATTTTGTTGTTAACAATCCAAACTAAATAGTCCTGTTCCTATGGCATGGTTTTCATGCAGACCTTGGGTAACATTTAAACTGATAAAATAATGACTATGCATTCTGTCGATTTTTTTTCTTTACATTTGTTATTTCCTGCCACTATATGTTTTACGCATGTTGCCAATTTCTGGAAAATTAATGTGCCATTGTTTTCAATTATACAACAAAAGTTCAAACACTGTTACTTTTGATTCTCAGCTGCTAACCAGTGGCAATATAAATGTGATGTTAATTATACAACAACAAATAATAATAATAATAATTCTGACACATGAAATGAATTACAAATTCAACTTTATAAATTAAATTTGCACTACTACTATTTTAAAACTTGTACATGTTTACAAGTGTGATGTGTTTTTTGCCTCCTAAAAATGCAGTTGTTAATTTAGTCTGCTAGAATTTTCAGTGGGATTGGGTGGGAATTCATTTTACCACATTCAACATTTTGTTTTCCTCACACCTACAGAGACCTTGTTGCATGTATGAGAGTCTGAAATCTCTGCAGGTAAAAATGTGTATGGCTATGTATCTACTGCATAATAGTATATTTATCACAGATTTATTATATAAGTGCTAAATGCTCTTGTGTACAGAAATACTAATTAGATTCAATAATTTGCAAGCCAAGAGTGGCTGTTGTGAATTCAGTTTCATTACTCCATTAGAATTTTAATTAGCTTCAAGTTTTTGTGAAATGAAATGATATCTTTAATGTGACTTAGTCAAAAATTGTACTTAAAACATTGTATCTTGCTTGTTATATCAAAATATGGTAAAGTATTTTTTAAATTATATTAAAAGCATCTCTTCTCACTTGTTTAATGAAAAAGTTGTTTTTTTTAAATGTGTAATAATTTTGGGAGTGTACTCACTGTGATCAAAAGCTTGTTGATTAATTATTGCAGTGGTTCCCAATATTTTTACATCTAAGGACCACTTTTCCATCTACATATAAGTTGTGGACCATCAGCTATACATTTTACTGTTTACATACAGGATAATGTAGCCGTAGACCACCTAACAATGTATGTGGACCAGAAGTGGTCCACAGACTATAGGTTGGGAACCAGGACTATGGAGCAGGTCTCTATTTTATAAGTAATTAATAATAATATTGCAAATTGCTAAATGTGATGCTGCAAAACATTTCCCTTTACAAAATGGTTACTGAGGTAACACATTCTGTGAATTTTAACATCTGTCTGGAGAACAGGTTCCAAGAGAAAGAAATTACAGATAGATGTTAATTTTAAAACAATATTTCTTTCTTGTTGAAACACCCTTCTCATGTACAATGTTGGTGAAAGAAATAACACTTTTTTTTAAAAAATGACTGCAGCTACTTTTAGCTCACTTATATGATAACTAAAGAATTTGCCGGGTCAGCCACTTGTAAGAATGTGAATCTAAAGAAATATGTGTTTGATTAAATAATCAAAGTACTGTGTGTGATTGTAAGTTATATATTTGCTCTCCGTGTGCTAATATTTGATTCAGTGATTCTCAAAGCCTTTTTATTTTTTTTTCCTTTTTATTTTTATGCTTTTTTTTTTTTTTTTGCTTGTAGATGTGTATCATTTTCAATTCTTTTTATAAATAATTTGTTGTTGCTATTGTTACATATACAAAATTAATTAAAAAAAAGAAAAATGTTTATAAATTTCTTTACAGATGTTCTTGTATGTTGAAGTCAGAGTTAAGTGGTTTTATTTTTTTTTAATTCGTTCTTTGTCTGATTATCTCTCTCACACAAAAACACTCATATACACACAAATTTACACCACACTTACACAAATACATGTAGACATTAACTTTTAGTAATAACATTTATTATTATTTATGAACATAGTGATTGATTTATTGGTTTATTTACTAATTTCATTTTCTGAATTTCCTTTTAGATGTATGAGAGAGAGAGAGAGAGAGAGAGACATTTGAGATAAATATATTGACAAGAACAAGTTTTTAGACATGCATTTTCTCATTCACAGTTTTCTTGTTTGTTTACATGTGTGTTCGCCTCAAGGTGTGTGTAAATCTAACACCCTGAATAAAATGTGTATTGTACTTATATCCCAAAACATCTCATTATATTTGAGACATCTAATTCATATTTTTAAATAATGGCGCTTACTTCTTTATTGTAGAAATAAGTTTGAAGGCCTGAAGAATATACGCTGATCCATTTCAATTTATTAGAGAAATTTTGAGTATCAACATTTCAATACTTTTGTGTTTTATACTGACAAGCAGATAGATAATTGCTTGTCCGTTATTTTCTCCTTATTTTTTTTAAACAGTTGCTGTTTTGAAGGTTTCATTTTAGGCATCTTTTTTTTGTCTGGAATAAATTTGCGTAATATGTAACACCACTTCATAACTCACTCTCAAGAAATGTCAAATGAAAATTTGAAGAGTTGAGCATTTACAAAAATGATCATTGTCCATAGGATTAGATCATTGATAATAAAAATATAAATAATGTATTGTCAAATGTCAACTTTTTTGTCCAAGATATAATCTTTTCAGATTTTTATTTTTGAAATATAATTCACTTATTAAAAAATATATATTTATCATTGATTCAATTTGTTTTCATTGCATAATGAATACCCCCCCCCCCTTTAAGCATTTAAAACAACATTATTGGTTTAATTTCTGTTTCCACATTGCCAATATTCCTCTATTAATTGTTATTGATTTAATTTCTCTTCCTACATACAAAATACTCCCTATTTATCTTTAAGAGCACCATTATTGATTTAATGTGTTTCCATACCAATTAATCTTTAAAACACCATTATTGATTTAATGTTTCTATAGCAATTAATTTTTTAAAAACACCTTCATTGATTTATGTTTTCACCTATTAATCCATTACATCATTATATTTATTTAGTTTCCTCACCTATTTGTCCTTAAAAACTGTATTAATGATTTAATTTCTTTTTCCACATTGTAAATAATCCCTATTAGTCTTTACAAATACCTTTTTTAAAATTTAATTTCAGTTTCTACATCAAGAATAATCCCTATTAGTATTAGTCTTTACAAAATATTCATTGGTCTAAGTTTCGTTTCCACATCTCTGTTAGTCTTTACAAACATCTTTACTGGTTTAAGTTTTGTTTCTACATCAAGAATATTTTGTAGTAATCCTTAAAATCACCAATATTTTTTATTTGATTTCTGTTTCCGCATTGTAAATAGACCTCATCAACCCTTAAAAACTTTTTTTTATTGATTTAACTTGTTTCCACACCACGAATACTCTATTAATCTATAAAATCAGCAACATTGATATAATTTGTTTCCACAGAATACACCATATTAATCCATAAAAATAGCAATATTGATTTAATTAAAACAGAATACATCCTATTAATCCATAAACTCAGCATTACTGAGTTAATTTGTTCTACTTTGTGAAAACAACCTATCCAACCTCAGAAACAAACTCAAATCTTACTGTACTACAAATCTTTCTTTAGACAGGAGAATAACAGCAGAACAAATGTATTATTAACTCCCATTCTGTTATCATCCACTATTCCCTCTTGAGAAAACTGGCAAACCCTGACTCAGATTCACTAGCATTTTGTGTATAGTGAACAATTAACTTTTTTTTTTTTAAACTGTGAGTGCATGTTTGGATTTAATTTTTTTTTTTATATTTCATTATTAGAAGAATCATTTTACATATTTAAAAGTTCTTTGCACTTAAATGTCTCATTTACATACTTTAATATCAGCTTGTAGCAAACAGTGAAAACTTTCCTTCATGCGCTCAATATAATGTTATTTTATCATTCACATCCTAAAAGATATTCTCTGAAAACTGCTAAATTAATGGATGTGAGTTTATTCATCACAGATTAGTACTGACTTGCAGTCCTATTGCAAACATGAAATGTAACAATGCAGAGATATTCATGTAAAATTATAAATACCAATCTGAAAACAAAAATAACAAGACATCTGATAGAAAGACTATGAACAATAGATTCAATTCAGTTTTAATTTAATTCATTTGTTTATTTCCACTTCAAAAGAGTAAAAATATATGTATGACTGTAAACATGAATGATTTAAATCAGTACTGCATGAATTATTAGATGATAATATATAAAGCAGTGGTGTTCAGCTGTCAGTTTTTTTTTAATTGTGCAGTATCAAAACATTATAGTTGTTTTGATTTCTCCACAATAATTGATGTGAAAATCACAAAATGGAACAACTGCATTTGCAACATTCTGTAAATGAGACAGATAACCTTTGAAGTAGTTTAATAAAATTTTTAAAATGTACTTTACAGACATGAGAATGTAAGAAACTATAATTTGTCAAATGATTTAGAATAAAATTCAATTTAAATTCTTTTTTTTTTTTTAAATAATAATTTGAAAAATACAAGTCAGAAAAGAAATAAGTTGTTAAATTATAAGGTGAAAGTCACCGTCATACAAGCAAATCTGTGATATTCTCATTAATGCTACACTTAATGTGGATATTTATTTATACATTTTTAAAACCATTTAATCAACAGTATATGCCATGTTTGAAATATATTTCAGTTTTAAATATAAATACTTAATGCAATATTGAGGTCCATTGGGTTGCTATAATTATCTCCATTATTTTATCACCTGTGCAAACTGTAAGCTTTATGGTATCATACCATTGTTTCTGAGTGAAGCCTGCAAGTAATATCACCAGAATCACACTCATATATGTAGCAAACTGAGGGAAATAAATAATTCTTCAGAAAGGGAGTTTAGATACAAATTGCACACTTGTACATACACACAACACTTCTGTCCCCTTGGCTTCATTTAGATTATCAAACACACTTCTGCCATACTGACTTCATCAAGCTTTCTGTCCTCTTATCAGTTTAATTATCCACCCAAAGGACCAAGGAAAATACACAGAAGTAAGTGTTATTAACACAAAAAAAATTGGACACAAGTATGAATAATATATTTCAAATAATTAAACAATGCATTAAAATATGCATCTCTTAGCCCCAGATCTACCCATACATATACAGTAGGTCATATGCCCTGCTATGTGCCAAATTAAAATGTTTAGGAATCGATATCTAACAACAAATCTGGAAATAGTTGTTTACGCACATTAGACCTTTATGCATTTACAAGACTTAATGCTTTTATCAGGTCAATAACATCATACTGTACATTTTATTTACACATGATATGTGTATATAAACAGGAATAGCACTTTACAAAGAGGTATGCTAATTGAAACAGTGCATACATGTGAACATCATGGGTCAGAGATTGCAATAAAAAAAAACTAGTTACAAAGAGTTTAAACAATAAATCATAATGTTGAAGTGATAAATTTATAATGCAGATATATCCAGTTAAGCAATGTTAGGATAGCAATAAAATGAACAAGCATAAGCAATTTTAAATAAAATTTTGTTGTGCATAAAGAATAAGACTGTATATAAAGTGCATTTACAAACAATGATGGTATGCAGCCAAGTATGCCAGGCTGGTGTTTAGAATAAGTTCATTTATGTCTGCATGTAAAATTAATTTAGAAACCAGGTGTCAAACATGCCTCTGTATGTGTCATCTTTATAAGCTTTGAGTAAAGTGGCATGTCTGCGCATTAAAAAAATTGCAAGTTAAATAAAGAATAAGTTAAATAAAGACAAATTATAAAGTACAATAAATCAAATATTCCTGAAAAACAGAAGAGCTTTTTTCATAAAAGTGTATTTTACTATACAACAATGCCTCTTTAGAATAACTTATAAGTTGCAAAAACGTATAAATTCCCATCAAATAATTGTCTCTTATGAGAGCTCTTATTCCTGCTAGTATTATTCAGTTTTCAGAAAAAAACAAATGAAATGCACATATTCTAATGAAGCAAAAATATAAATATGGAAAAATTATAATACAGAAGTACATTTTACTTTGATATAAGGTAGAAAATGTAGCCTAGTTTTAAAACAATGATCCATCGGTTATAATGATCATGCCAGGGTAAAAAAATTATTATGTTAGTGAATCTCTGCTAATTTTTTTAAGCAATTTTCACTTAAGAAACAATCCAAATATTTAAGTACTTTAGATAATAGTTAACAAGAGACTTAGACAATAATTAACAAGTGATTTCGATAATAGTAATATAAAAACAACAATGAGTTACCTCCACTTTATTACAAAAGATTATTAAATGCTAATATTTGGTTACAATTAATATTAAGTTGCAAGGCTGTCTCAAGAAAAATCATGCTAATTAAAGAAATCAATGCTAGAAACTGTACAGTGATGAACCATGAGGTTTGATAAATGTGCCATTAGGCATAAAATAGTGCACCACAATAAGGTTGTTTTTTTTTAACAAGTCAAAAGTCACACAAAATAAAAATAAAACAAACAGATGTCCAGTATATCATCATTATTTATATAGATGTATGCATGCAATTGCTAATCAATGTTTGTTAGAAGGAAAAACAAAATGTGAATATTGGTAAATTGTTTTAGAGTTGAAAACAGTATATTTGGTTGTCTATAGAAAATGTTGTCAATCAGTGACTTTAATGAAGTCTTCATTTGTTTTGGATATGCATATTAAAATATATACATTCACTTTATCTCAAGACACAGGAAAAAACAACAGAAAATCAAATATGGAAGACACAATAAAACTTATTATACAGTTATCACAGAATTACGCAATAGCAGCATTTTATATTTTCAAATTAAAAGGAAACTAGAACAAGCAGTGAATTATTATTATGAGATATATTGCTCATAATGATAAAATCACAGTTTACTTGACACAGTTAATAATTTAAAATTAAAAGAAAACTGAACAAAAGACTGAATGATATTTATTATCAGGTACAAAAAAAACAATGAAAGCAACAAAGAAATCACAACTTAACTTGACATGGTGTCAATTTACATTTTCTCTTCTAATATCCAACAACAGTAATTAACTAATATAGACTTGAGAAAAAAATTCAGCAGTTACATTTTTATGCAATATACATATGTGTACAAAATAAAATGATTTGTATCAGTAATTAACAACTGCCAGTTCCAATATGCATGATAACTGTGCATCTCATTTCATTGTAAGAAAATATAGATGCAACAAAATTGTCTGTCAGGAGCACAAGACCCAACAAAACTGTCTGTCAGAAGCACAAGATCCACCAAAACTGTCTGTCAGGAGCACAAGATCCAACAAAACTGTCCGTCAGGAGCACAAGATCCAACAAAACTGTCTGTCAGGAGCACAAGATCCAACAAAACTGTCCGTCAGGAGCACAAGATCCAACAAAACTGTCTGTCAGGACCACAAAATCTAATAAAACTGTCTGTCAGGACCACAAGATCCAATAAAATTGTCTCAGGACCACAAAATCCAATAAAACTGTCTGTCAGGACCACAAGATCCAATAAAACTATGTCACAAGAACAAGATCCAATAAAACTATGTCACAAGAACAAGATCCAATAAAACTATGTCACAAGAACAAGATCCAATAAAACTATGTCACAAGAACAAGATCCAATAAAACTGTCACAAGAACAAGATCCAATAAAACTATGTCACAAGAACAAGATCCAATAAAACTATATCACAAGAACAAGATCCAATAAAACTATGTCACAAGAACAAGATCCAACAAAACTGTCTGTAAAGAGCACAGTATTTGTAATATATGGAAGATTAATTAAATTTTCAACCAAAAAGCCAGAAGAGTTTGGAATGAAAGACACCTTAAAAGAGTATAGTGCCTTGTATAATTTAATGAAAGTGGCATCCAAAAATGAATCTAATAAGAAATGCTTGTGTGGTTGTGGCTTCAGTCCCTTTTTTTTTTATCCCAATGATTTAAAATAAAATGTCACTGAACATGAGATAGCATAACATTAGCAGCCACTGATTAACTGGTGAACTGGTCATTTAGGTTAAGTATATCATGTTATAAAGAGCAGAAAGATGTGGGCATTAAATCAAATGAAACATCTTCACTCAGCAACAATGCTAAACCTACTACAAGACTTTTTGAAAGTGTAACTGATAAGAGAGTGGTGATAAATGATGGTTTGGATAATCAATAATTGAAAGGCATACTATTGATATATATTTCAACTGGTTAAGACCCACACATTCTTCAGAACTGAAATGCAAAACCTTGAGACAAAATTCTAATTTCCACCTTTCTTAAAGTCCAAAGCAATGAGCTAAATCTGACAGCATATAATGAGATATACATGTAACATAATTACATATTTATTTGTGGGTGATTTAATACATTTAAACAACTAATGAATCTTAATAAATAATAATAATAAAAAAACACCATTTTAACATAAGTCGAATATTAATATTAATAATATTATTAAAATTAATGTAAATGTTGACAACCAACATAAACTAAATGGTATTTACAACTTTCTTTCATGGGGTCAACAGTCAACTAGATAATGCTGACTCCAGGCATACAAAGCACAAGCAACTATTAACTGCACTGGAAAATATCCATACAGTTCTCCGGTTACTTTGAAGACCCTGCCATATTAAGTCCCCTTTTCTACCCTGCAACAGTGCCATGAATATGATGTGTGCGGACAGACTTTACTTGGGAAGACCATGCCCTGTCACAGTTATGTCCCCTTTTCTGTACTGTGGTATTGTAGGAAGGGATTTTTTTGCAGGTCCTCTCAGTCCATTAGCCTGAGGTGTGCTGACAGCTGAAGAGTCAGAAACCACACCTCCTACAGCAGGATCTAAAATGAAGAAAAAAAAAATCCAAGTTAAGAGAAGACGATATTTAATTCAGTGATTAAATTCACAAACTAAAATAAATTTGGGATTTTTAGAAGTCTCTGAGGACTTTGATTGCAATTTAGTACAACTCAACAACCCTAAGCCAGGGTATGGTTGTGGGTTGAAAAAATCTCCATTTCCAACAACTTTTTATAACTGTCAAAAAATAACTCAATATCTAGTTCAATTTTGAATCTCCATCAATATTCTTGACAATTACAGTAAAACTAGGCAAAATGCGTTTATCTTTCACAGGGAAAAAATGCCTAATTAAAAAGTTGCTGCCATGATAAATTATAAACAAAAGTAAAAAAAAAAAAACTTCCAAGATAAGACTGATATTAATTTCTCAAACCTAGATTTTATCATTTCAAAACAACAGTTCTTCCATTGCTTACCAAATGTGGATTACAGTTACAATGCTTAAATATGCACATTTATTTTTTTTTAAGTTGACCCCTAGAGAAGAAATAAATGTTAAATATTCAGTCTCACAATAAACTGCATATACACAACTTAGATAGGAGTTATACGTCTTGAATGCGTACATTTATTTTTAATAAGTTTAACCCCTAGATAGGAAATGAGTGTAAAAAGTTCAGTCTTTACAATTAACTGAATAAATGCAATTTCAATAAAAGTTATAATTCTTGAATGTGTACATTTATAAAAGAAAAAAATATAACTCCTAGATTGCAAATGACTGGTGAATGTTTGGACTTTACAATTAAATGCTTGAAAAATGCTGCCATTCTAGTACATCACAGGAATTTGCTAGAAAATTAAAACTTTAATGTCTGAAGCATTAAACCATCCGTATTTTTAACACACCAGTGCCATAATCTAATAATGATATCAGGCACTGAGGAAAAAGCTTTAAACCTCTAATTGGGATCTTTAACTAAAGCTAATTATAGAAATATGTGGTTGAACAGTATTTGCCAGAATAAAGTATACAATTTGTTCTAAACTATCACTGGAAGAACAAAATTGGCTAGAATCAAGTATGCATTGTGTACTGGGTGAACAATATTTCCCAAAATAAAACTTACATTTTGTACTACATTGTCAGTGGATGAAATAACATTGGCTCGAGAAAAAGTATGAATTCTGTATTAAAAATTGTCAACTCACAGTCAATGGAACCTCTTGAACATGAAACATGCCATATGCCATAAGTAAACTTTATGACAGCATTGGTTTATGTCTTGTAGACTTCATAGAACACTGAATGATGCTAACATTAAATGAAATTAAATTTAAATAGTTGACTCAATATCAGCTCGAATATTTTGAACAAAATAATGTATGAAGTTTTTAGTAAAAATAATATTTTAAAATAAATTTGATCTAAAAGACAGAAGTTGTTGATTGTCATTTTTATCAGACAGTTGTGTATATATGAATGAGAATCAAATAAACTACTATCTACTATAGAACAGTGTATTAATAACACACCTAATGTTTAGCTATGCTAAAAGTAAATGACCAATGACAAATTCTTTATCATTTCTGCACGGCAGAACCATTTCTTTTCAGTCACTATAAACATGGTGTTAAATGTTCAACCCCAAAATACATTCTAATCATAATAAAGTGAATATTAATACATAACATGGATTATTATTGTCACAAGTGTGGTAAAGCGGCGAGCTAATGTAAAGACACAAGGGGTGAGTCAGGTTTGTCTGTTCTGGTGTATCTCCAAAAAGATCGTGTGACATGTGCCAGTAATATATTGTCTTAAGTTGTTACACAAGACACATAACAGAACACACCATTGATGTTTGGGTGGGGCCCATTTTTATTCTGTCATGCAAAGGAATGTTTTATTGGCTATAAACAGATGAACGGAACAAAACAATACAAATACAAATTTGTTTGAAAATGAGAAATTAGGCTGTTTATTACCTAATTTGGGGCACTACTCTTTCACACAGTAATTAGTCAAACATACAAATTTCCAATATACACTCTGCGGGAAATAAAGGGGGGGGATGAAAATGATGAACTTCAAAATATAAAATAAAAATTAATTATACAATTCTTAGGCAGTAAATGGCACCATTATCAACATTGATAATTCACATACAACATTGGCATGTATTTAAACATTATCTTAGAGTTCATATCATAAAAATGACAATAGTAATGAGTTCAACAAGAATAGATTAAATGTTCTTATTCGTAACAGTTCTAGATGCATGTTTGCCTTTTATCAATTACTCACTAAGTAATGTCAATGTTCCAAGGGAGATGACATAATCTCACACGTCACTCCTATGGGGTACTTTAAAGAGAAAATATGATGCAATCGTTGCATCACCTGACAGTGAAGACCTGCAGGTCTAGGTACCTTCTCAGACTCGCCATGGGGGTAAATCTGTGCTCTGTTGGCATGTTGCCAACCTGGGTAATTGTTGCTGCTTTCTCTGGTTACCATGATGATGGGAAAAAACCAGCAACATTTAGCATTACCAGGTGTGTCATCCAGTGGAGTGTGTCATCGCGTCTATGGATGCAGAATTTCTTGTGTCCATAAGGCACCAAGATGCTGTCCCTCCAACTGCAGATTATGGATTCAAACAAGCTCAGACAGGGAGATGAAAATGGTTTCCCTATCATTAACTGCATACAACCAATGTCATGTGCATAAGCTGTCTTGAAGTCAAACTTTCCTCTTTGCCAGGAGATATTAAAGCAAGTTGCCTCATCGCTTCAACACTAGGCAGTTGACGGATGAAAAAAACGGGTGGAAAGAGATATTCCCAACTTTCCTTAATGAAATCTTTGTATACTAAATTCCACACAAACTGAAGTAAGATGTCTTCACATAAATCCATGTTTTCATCATGAGAGTATAAGTCTCTCTTCTTCCATTATATAGTTTTACTAAGAGTCCTCAAAGGCTTCTAGAACTTGTATGTCTTGTGACATAATCCGTCGATGCACGCTTTTTATCTGTATGCACCACACACTCATTGGCAACTTTAATGCACGCCGACTATCCAACTCATAAACACATGTTATCACATCATGCATGAATACTCCACATTCACTCAATATATAATTCTCCAAAACATATATATTTAAAGCATGAAATGATAACACGCACTCTGCCTACAAGGTCTGTCTAACTAAATGAAATCTTAGGTGAACAATTCTAGAGTCACATAACATACGTATTGTGTAATAACAAAAACACCATGACGATCACGCACTTGATTTATGTTTAGGCCTATGATTACTTCGTGCACGCTTGGGTTGCACATTTTCCCGCTCTACGGGTTCCACTACGAAAATGCCACTTTGTCATATCTCTAAAACTATACAACATACAGAGCTGGTTCACATATCAAAATGATCAGTAAATTGTGCTCTATCTAATTATATAAAGTTAAGTTATGTTTAATCATTTATTTAATTTACATTTTTAATTTTATTATAAAATTTCTATTTACGAAGAAAATGAAAATGGATAAATTGTCACATCTCTGAAACTATACATAACAGTTAACACACCTATTAAAATGACCAGCAGGATGTTATACCTGTAACTAAACAAAAGATTTGTTCAGCATTTTATTTGTTTTAATATTTTATAATACAAAATTTAATATTTAAAATCTTCAAAACGTATTAAAACTGCTTGATTGGTATAAAAGCACTCTATGCATACATACATTAAAGATACATAAAGATGTTGAACCTAATCCATTGCTAATTATATCACTACACACACACACACACACACACACACATACACACTAAAAAAAAATTTAAAAAAACATATCATTTTATTCTGAAGGTTTGACCAGGTATTAAATCACTGAAAGTGTGCATTCAGATACTGGAGTGCCTTCTAGCAGATATTTGCATAAATTATCAACAAGGGTGTTGACGTCTTTACCTTTTATTTTTATATTCAGACTTTTAGCACCCATATAATCAACCTATGATTACTATGGAGTACTACTAGAGCTAGAGTTATTTAAAGTCTGAAGCTCTTTGCAAAAACTTTCATTCATAAACAAAGCAAGAATAATTTGACTATCTGGTTTTAAATGACAAGTTTAAAGAACAATGCAGTCCTTGTGTTTTTAGTGATTCTGTATTTAAAGCCACTCATTCAGACAGCAAGCTTTCAAACTTAATTTCTTGGCAAAACTTTGAAGTTCTCAAATGAGATTATCAGAAACTTCATAAATAGCTGTTAATGAATCACATACTTCAACAGCATCTCCTGACTAATACCATACTTTTCACAAAAAGGCCAAACACTATGTTGTAATGCTTTGGAAAGAACAGTTTCCCAGTTGTTACAAGGGGTGTTCTTAAGTTCAGTCATAACCCTGAAGATAAGTTAGTGTACTGCTCATCAGCTAAAAAAAAAAAAAATCCACAAATGTTCAACCCTTAAAATTTTCTTTAAAAAAATATACAAGCAAGTATGCTTCTTCAAAATAATCTACAGGTAGGATAACAATTAGCTGCATACTTTTAATAACTTGCTATTAATGTAAAGAAAAAAGTATACATTGCTTACCAGCCAAATGAATGAAAGGACCAAACAGTATTTAACTATCACTCTTTAAAATAAAGTAAAACATGCAAGAAATACTATGTTAGCAATAAGATTAAAAACAAATGTACAGCAACATTCTGTCTTTATTATTAAAACACGAAACAACAAACTTAAGTTAGCTAATTCTCCATTTATGTAGAACGAGAAGTATAAAGAAATTACAAGTCATTTCTTGGGGGGGGGGGGGGGATCCAAGAAATAATCAAATAAGATTTTTTACACTGTAAACGATGTTCAAATAAGAAACAAAATGGGACAAGAAATTTTTGTAAATATAAGCAAAAACGAAACAATAAACTAAATATTATTATTATTAAGTTTGTGTTACAGTAAACTGAACGCTTAAAAGAACTGAAACATTTCAGAAATGATGTTTTTTCAAATGATGTTTACAATTTTAGCATCTAAAGTTATCTTTTCTTGTTGAAATTAACGATGATTTAAAACTATTTTTTCTAAATAATGAAATTGTCATCCATAGCTAAAATTAAATGAGCAAATAAAACAATATTTATAAATATGATCGGCTTCTTTAAAACTAAACATTTCAAGAAAATAGTATATTTTCAAATCTTTGCAAAAGAGTCACTCTAACTAGTCTAAGACCAGCCTATATTAATGTTAATTCAGAAACTGTCAATAATTCTACTTGAAAAATAATAATATGCTTACAAAAAACTTCAAGAAAATGAAAATAAACATTAATAAACACTTACAAATAGATCTGACTGTAAATGGTTTCAAGTGATCATATAGGGCAGAATAATCAGCATTGGCGTCGGTACACCATGTCTCAGAAATGAAAGCCATGACTGTGACGTGAACTGAGAAAGATGCTGCGGGGTTTTGAATTTAGCAAGAGCTGCATGGACTAATAATCCCATATTGTGTCATGTTTTTGAAAAGATGTTGAAATACTGAATAAAATTATATTTTTTCCATGATTTTGTGAAAAATATTTGACCCCCAAAATTTGTCTCAAACCTTTTACTTAAATTTTTGTGTGTGTTATTCTTAACATACAATTATGGAAAAAAAATATGAGTGTACAGAGTTATCCTTCTTCTTTTTTAATGGACCAATCAGAATTTAGCTTACTTATCCATGCAGGTTTTGCAAAATTCTTAAAAAATGGTACCCGAAAACACGAATTTGACTTTTTCAGCCGTCACGCTCCTGATGAAAAATTTTCAGCGTAACCCTAAGGTACTTTCATCAAAGTTTATGGATATAATAATAAAGTTCAGATAAAAAGCAAGAACATACTTTAAAAGACGAAACATAGCTCTTTATTTTTATATAAAAATGATTAGTTCAGGTTTAGTGTGAAGAAAACTGCTGTGAGATAAATTTCAGTAAATTTGCGTGCAAAAGTGCATTTGTCCCTGTAAAACAGCAACGTTGGGACTACCTAGATTTAGGAAGCTTGGAGAATACCTACATGTTGTGGACAACACACAGGCACAAGGCTGATCATCTCTTCAAAATCAAGCCTCTTTTAGACATGGCCAACCAAACCTTTTTGGATTCTTACACACCCCAACGAGATATCAGCATTGACGAAGCAGAGAGGAACTAATTAAAATAATACTTTATTCTTTCTCATCTTCCCCTCCTCCTGCATTCACATGTAAACAAATGCCATGCTTACACTAATGAGTTGATGTGTGTGGTCTCTACACTTTTCAATGATTGTACCTGAATCTGTGACTGTGATATCCTACATATGATGAGTTTATCAGTGCAGCCTCTACACTTTCAACACTGCCAATAAATAATTACGGAACTGCAAAAATAATTATCTACTGACTAATTAGTTTAGCACTTTTTGAAAATGTCATCAAGATTCAATACATCATTCTAGCTTTAGCAATAGCACATTAAAATGCAAATTGTTCTTGATAAAATTAAAAGAACATCTTCATGATAATGTTAAAAGCAATAGAAATAGAGCAAATAACAAACATCAGTAGTAGCGTACTTCGGTAACGACTGAGCGCATTGATCTTTTGCCAAATTTCTGGAGCTGTCTGCAATGCTGGGGTTGGTGATTTTGCTCTGACTCTTTTCTCATCTCCTGAAACAAACCAAAAAAAAAAGATGAATCAAACTTTTCATACTGGTTCTACAAATAAAATTATAAACAACCTAAATTCATTAATGTGTGAATAAAGATAAGAAGACATGTTCTAAAATAATGAAACAGACATTTTAAATATCAAAATAAAGTAAGACTTTAAATTAATTTTAAAAAATTATATAATATTGAAAATTGAATAATTTCTTTACAATATATAATCATGTCATAAATAAATCATACAAGCCATTTGTTTAAATATTATACTGTGTGTTTATATGTTTACATTTTGTCTTTTTATTGTAATAAGTTGTTTTAATTAAAATTTAATTAAATTTATTATAATTATGTTATATTAATGTAGTTATTGAATAATAACATGACATTAGTTTCACTTATATTATGACATAAATATAATTATCTATAACTAATAATCACAGTAATTAATAATTAAAATTATGATTTTAAATTTATACTTATATCATTACATAAGTATAATTATCTATAACTGGTAATTACTGAGGCCTGAAAAGATAAATAAAGTTGGATTTTATTTATTTTAACAAAATGTTGTAAACAAGTAGCAGATTAAGTAATAATCTATTAAAAACACAATATTTTTATTTACCATGAAACTCACATTGTCATACAGTACAACAAGCAAAATGCATTTTATACATGTGGTAACTCAAAGAAAAAATCAAAATGACACTGATGTTAGCTGTGAATGTGATAGTCATTTAGAAAAATAGTAGGATATTAATGCCAACATGCATGAATACTGTAATTGTATGAAATAGGAAAATTAAGTCTACTATATGTAATAATAGCAAAACATAATAAAAAATGTTGAACCACGTGAAAATGTAAAGTCTGAAACAATTAAAAGTATGTTTACTAAACTAATATGCAGCGGCTATGGATGTCAAAGATAACGATCAATCACCAGTAATGGAACGCGCTTGATGTACTTGGCGGGGATATTTTATGTTTATTGTTAGTGTCAAGTTCAACCATATTAGTGCATGATTGTGAGATTGCACTGTGCGTGCAAAACTGCAATCTTTTACGAGAATTAACACTGATGACAATTCTTGCGAGATTAACTGATCGATCAGAGCCCTAATGTGTATATTTGATAAGTATAAAGGTAATATTCAACTGTTACATAAATCTTCAAGTTCAACTCTTTTGAAAGTTAATTATTCAATTTAAAATAACCAACTAAAATAAAACTTTTAAATATATAAAGAGTTAAAGCATGTATGCCATTAGAAAGCTATTAAATAACATAGATTGTTTTGGTAATCAAATTAAAACAGATATTAAAAAAATAATTTAAATGTCTAACAAAGATAAAGAATGTCAATTAATCAAAACAGGCAAAGGTAAACAAAGAATGTCAATCAAAACAGGCAAAGGTAAACAAAGAATGTCAATCAAAACAGGCAAAGGTAAATAAAGAATGTCAATTAATCAAAACAGGCAAAGGTAAACAACTAGTTAGTCAGACCAATCAATAAATACAGCTGACTCTTATTATCTATATGGGAAATTGAGAAAGGCACAAGATAATGCTAAGCACTACAAAACAATGTACTGTAGTCTGTTAAGTGATATTGCAATATTATTTAGACAACCACAAAATTAATCCAAAGCAATCTTTCAATATATATATATAAAATGGCTTAAATTTTATTTTACGTAAAAACAATTACTTAGTGAGTCTTGAGGGAGATTACTATAAAAAGTGTCTGCCAAAATGGTTACACTGTTAACTTCCTGACCTCTAAGAAATAAACTGTAACATCATTTGCAGAACATAAAACTTGCTTGGTGATATATTTTATTGCATAATAGGTGTTTCTGTTAGCTGTACTGATAATCTGCATCCTGAATAATTGAGAGTTGACTGCATGAGTGAAATATAATGTTAAATGATTATATATATATATATATATATATATTCCACAGCAAATAATGAAATGCACCAACACCAAAAACGTAAAAATGTGAATCATTGAAATGTATGTAAAATTTGAGTAAATCTTAATGAAAGGAATAGCCATCATTAATTCTGTATTTTAAACTGCAAATGTGATTAGCAGTACACTCCCAGAAGTCTTGTTATTTTAATACCTGTTGATAGAGCTCGCCACCTGGGCAGCTTGCTGCTTCTTATGAAAACTTTGTGATTTTGACAAGACAAATAAATGCACTAATTAACAATCAGATCAAAATGGTAGACAGATCTCTATACAGTAATACCTCAGTGAGTGCTACTGCTAGTGCAAAAAAGGCCTGAAACAGACGCAAGCATGATTTTCATACATATTCTCAAAACATTTCTTTGCCTGTTTGTTATGGAAATTTATGCCTAAACTGCTATCTTAATTTTTTTCATGTGGTAATATTGGATAGTTTTAGTAAAACATATTCTGCAAGGTATTACTGTATGAGTATTGTAAATAAGTAACATTTTCCAAATCTGACATTCAAATTGAAAAGTTTAAATTGCCTGAGGGGAGAAATGGTGATGGTGTCAGTAAAAACATCCTAATTATTAAGTCTACAATATTAATCAGAAATTTATATCAAGTATTTTGCAGCTATCAGTGATATACATTTGAAAACGTTTTAGAAAATGTTGTTTGATTGCATTTTACAAGTGGCAAAAGGCAAATAAAACCTTTGAACGATATGAAATAACAATATTTATGGGTGTTTTCTTTAAAAGCACTGATATCACCATAATTTTATTACTTTTGACTTTATTAATCAACAAAGTTATAAGCAACAAATCTCCCCATTCAAAATGCTTTGTAGCTAAATAAAACAAGTGATAAGTAAGTAGTTATGAAACATTTAGATTCCCAAAGTTCAAAGACTATACACAACACAAAACATAAATATGACAACAAAGATAAAGCATGTTTAATGTGCTATTGTTCACAATTTATTAGCAATACATTTTCCTGGCAATGTCAAATTTTTTAGAAAAATTCAAGATATGCATAAACATTTTCCATTTTGCTCAAAATATTCTTTAATTACTAAAATTGCAAACGACTACATACAGTGCTACCGATCATAACACACAATAAAAAGCATTCTTACTATGAACAGCGAGTGATGCATGTAGTATTATCTAGACTCATTCTGGACAAGATGTATGTTAAAATTGCTATCACTCTCACCAAGGAAAAGCTTACTATGAACAGTGACATGCACTAATATTTTGGCTTATTCTGGACAAGATGTAAGTTAACACTAGTGATATATGCACTAATATCCACACTCCTTCTAGACAAGATGTACATCACTGCTATCACTCACCAGGGTGAAGTTGATTGGTATCTTGACCTTTGAGTCGCCTGATAGGCCTTGGTATATTCTTTCTGGTATGTGGTTTGGGTAACTGTTGAGAAAAATAACAAACAGTAATTTTGTATCCTAAGGAGAAAACTTAACTACTAAATAAATACAAGACAGCCGCAGTTGTATCTTTATGATAATGGGAAAAACTTAACTCTTTAGAAAACCATAACAGTAATTCTGTATCTATGATTCTATCTAGAGAAAGCTTTCCCAAACTTAATTATAAAAAAAACAACAACAGAACAATTTTGTACCTGCAACTCTGGCTCTACAATAATGGGGAAAACAAGTGTTAAGGAAAAACCACAATTGTCTTATAGCAGTTACTGTATCATGTTGATAAAGTGAAAACATAACTCATTAAGTGTTAAGAAAAAACATCCAAAACAGTCTTATAGCAATTGTTTTATGTTTACAATAATGGTGAAAACTGAACCATTTAAAAGAAACTACAAAGAACGTGTTTTGCAGAAAGGAGATCTATTATCACTGTGATACTAGAAAAAACTTACTGTTACAAATAAAAACAACATCCATAAATAACTAAGTAAAATTATTCCTAAAGCCTGATTAATTCTAATAGGCAAAGGCACACAAATACTCACATCTTGTCCTTTAGTTCTTCTTTCTTCAGCTTCTACTTTCTTAGGACGAAATTTAGCCTCCCCACCCACCAGCTGTGGAAGGCTATTGTCTGTATGCAAACTAGTTTTCTCTGAAGTGTTCTGTGACAGACTGTCTTCACTTAAATTAAGATTTGCATTAGTATATGACCCATCACCCATCAGTCTGTTGTGCTGGGCAAGACGGTTGGGGGTCAAACCAGGAGCAAACTCATCAATAGTTTCAGGTGCTGAATTCGAGGTACTACTAGCTTGTGTGCGTTTCTTGGCTGCTAATGCAGCAATGTTGCGTGTGTTGGATGCGATGACTTCACGATCCTCAAAGGAAGTTTTTGACTGCCGAGAGGGAGCAAGGTAATTTGGGTCATCACCTGGTGGTGATTCATTTTTCCAAAGTCGACCTAGTACCTGTGAGCGACGCAAATGCTTAGATTTTGCACTCTGGGTGAAGATTTTTTCAGTCTCCATTCTGAAAAACCATGAACCCCAAAGAATTAATGATGTTCAAAACATAGTTAACATTTGTCCAGAGTGACAGATTAACTAAGTACATGTATATGCCTTTGTGCTAGACACAATTTGCTAATTTGAATACATTAGCCAGCTGCCTACTTTCATAATACAGACTCAGAGTGTCTTCAGCAAAAATACATACTAAGCATTTGTCAAAACACCAAGCAAAACTACTAATCAGATAAATATAAAATAAAATAATTCTAATTGCAATAGTTGCATAATAGCTCAATTACAATATATATATATGCAGATTAAGCAACCAAAAGCAAAATATCAACTCACCCATTGTCGTCATTTGTAGAATAATAATTTAGTTCTTCCAAGGGCTGGCAGGAAAAACAATGAATAAATTAATATATACATGTACTGATGCTCACACTAAGATTTAAAATTTTTTGCTTAACATGAGCACTATGTCTCTAGTCTCAGGTTAGTGGGTTGCTGTAAGGTCTTTGCAATGGACATAAAGTGTTTCTAGTCTCAGGGTAGTGGGTTGCTGTAAAATGTAAGGTCTTTGCAATGGACACAAATGTGGGTGATCAGGACTCAGGTTAGTTTAAGTTTTTTTCAATCTCCACTATTCACCCTGACTCACAATTGTCAAGATGTAACTGAATTGTAAACAATTACAATGCTATGAACTATGAATTGCTAATAAAATATCCTGCTTTATTCTGTAATAGAGAATTAGGGAAATTACTATCCAATAGAAGACTTCCAATTTGTCAACAATTAAAATGATGCACATGCAATCCCACTTCCTTTAACTTGAGATCTGTAACAGTTTACTAATTGTAAACTTAGTACATTACAAATCTATTTCATCTTATTTAACTTTCAACTTGTATAAAGTATACTAACTGTACACTGAACATGTTACAAATCTACTTTGTCTTACTTAACTTTAGACTTGTACTAATTATAAATTTAACATGTTCCAAATCTATTTTGTCTTCTTTAATGTTATGATCTCTACATTTCAGCTGCAGAGAACATCTGTGTTAAGTAATCTAGTCTGATTAAAGAAGCATTTCATTTTCAACATCTTTCAGGTACATGTAATTATTTAAAATCAGTACAAGCAAACTAGAAATGTAAAGAAAATAATGCCACTAAAGTTCTGGCAGATATAGCTTGGTTAAAACAGAGACCTTGGGAGGAGGGCTGAAAGTGCCAGAATCCTCTCCATTTTGAACTCGTTCTTCAAGTTCCAAGCAGTACAATTCGTACATCTCTTCCAAGTCTTTAGGAGCCAAGACACTCCTTTCTGCACAAGTCCATAACATAATCACTCTTCAACATCAAAATCACTGCATCTCTCCCATGACTCATTAGATTTTAAATTGACCATTGTCTCAAAAATCTCTGAACATAATGGAATGGCAATAAATTCAACTCACAGCAATGTATGATGTGTTCTAGTCTGCACTAGTGTATATATATATATATATAAATTCAAACTCACTTTCTATATAATAAACATTCAGATATCTTTTTAATATGACCTAAAGATGCAACAATAAAATATATTCACTGTAAACTCCTCTAATCTGTTCTATCTGTGCCTGTTGCATTCAGTAAATGCCAATCTTAAAATTGATAAGTGTTAAAAGATTTTAAAGTAGTAGAGATCAAATTAAAACAACTTTTTAGAAATGGCCAAATAAAACAAGACAACCTAAAGAAATAAAGTAAGAAAAAAATTAAAGAAATTACCTTCCAAAAGCTCACGCTGGCGCTTTATGATGTCATCAGCCAGGTTGCGATAGTGGTTTAGTCGTGATAAGACCATGTTCTTTTTCTTAATTTGGAAATCTCTCATAAGGCTTGAAGACTGAGATTCCAGATTTTCTATCTCAAGCTGATGAACACGGCACAAGAGACGTACAATCTCTTGCTGGTCTGCTCCACTTACCCGCATTGGAATCATCTAATAATGTCGAAAAATCAGACAGTATAACTGACATAGCCAAATCTACACCATAAAGAAAGGATTATAACTCTATCGATAAATATAGCACTTGCAATAATATACATAGGTCTAAAATTTGATAATAAATTCTTGAGGAAAACTTTTCACTTTGTAATCCTTTTCTTAGTACAATAAATGAAAATCTTGAAAGAAAAAAAATGAAACAGTTTTAATATTTTCTAGAAATATTTTTCCTATGTTTGTTATGTGTAACTCCTTCAATTGCCAAATACAGTTTCCCATTTTTTTCCATACTGACACACAAGTCTGAACAATCCTTCATGAAAAATGTTATAGTAACTAAATTATACTGTTTTACATAATAGAAATATGACAACAATTATACAACAATAACATAATAATGCAATAATAAGATCATGGCACCAGTATTACCTTAAATTATTCTCATATTTCTAAAGTTTCACATTTCATCATCATATAAACCATGAGTCAGCACAGTAGGAGTTATCTTACCTTCACTATTTATTAAAATTTTAGCAAGAAAAATATTGAACATATGAATAAAATATTTGATTGATTTAGTTCTTATTCCTTGTGGACACAGTGCAAATGTTAAAATATTTAACTTTAAAACAAAAATAACAAATTTGAAAAACAATAAATATTTTATATGTAAATTAATGAATCTTACTAAAAGCAGTCAAAACTATTTTTTTAAAAGTTCATGTATTATATTTCAAGATAACTGCTAACATAAAGATAATCTCCAATCATTATATTCTTTTACTCCCAAATCTCCATCCTATAATTCAATATTTTTGTGTCACTGGTATAAGTACAGTGAGTTCTCTGTTTACATGATTTGTTTACACAAATCTGAATGTATGTAACCTAACATTAAAGTATTATCATTCTAGTTGCAAGCCAAACTTTAAGTTATGCAACCTGAGATATCAACCTGAGAGTGAGTACAAGGTGCCCAGTGCAATATTTTCAGTCTTTTGGCCTTTCACAAACTGTGTTGTGTGGATGTCAAAGTAAGTGTTCCTGTGTTTCTACATTGCGATATTGTACATGTATATTCATATGCATATCAATGGGCAATCCTGTTCCATTTGTGCAATTTTGTTTAAGCAAGGGTCCCAGAAATACATACATTGCATAAAGAGAGAACTCACTGTAATGTTAGAATTTATCACTGATATTTGTTTTAACAAATTTTATCTGTTTTCTTACCTCTGCAAGTTTACGTGTTTTGATTTGCGCTGTTTCCAGTTCTTTTTTCACCGTTGAAATGACTTGCTGTGTCTTATGCTTTTCCTCATGGAGCACTTTTAGTTCATCCTGGGCTGCTCTGACTTCTTCAGAATTAGGTAATTCATCCCCTCCTGCCAATTCCATTGCTTTCTCATCATCTGACAAACATCAAAAATACTAAGAACTAACATTTTGCACCATTGATTCCCATCCTGAAGGAGAGCTTGAGATATTTTTTTTTTAAGTGGAGGGACACAAGGAAATAAATATTAATGTCAAATTCAGTTGGATAAAAATCTTTTTTCTTTTTTCAAAGCAAGGTTAGGTTGAGTGGGTGAAGATTTCATGAAAATCAAAATTTAAGCTCCCATTCAAATGGTTAAGGATTACTGATCTACATATTAAAAGGTACTAAATGCATATATTCAGTGACAGGGTTATAAATATAACTACATTCTGATAGGGTACTAAATATATATTTTCAGTGACAGGGTTATAAATATAACTACATTCTGACAGGGTACTAAATATATATTTTCAGTGACAGGGTTATAAATATTACGTTCTGACAGGGTACTAAATACATATTTTCAGTGACAGGGTTATAAATATATTTACAGTCTGACAAGGTACTAAACTTATCTATAATCTATCACAGTATCAGGGTAATGAATATATCTCAAAGCTATCAGTATCAGGATACTAAATACATATTTTCAGTGACAGGATAGTAAACTATATCTACATCCTGGCAGAATACTAAATGTATCTACAAGCTAGCTGGATATTAAATATATCTACAAGCTGGCAGGATACTAATTACATATACTCAGTGACAGTGTACTAAATGAATACAAAATGGCAGGATACTAAATCATGTAAATGAATCAACAAGCTGATAGGTACTAAAAACAGACTACTACAAGTATCTTTAGCTGGCAGGGCATTAGATAAATCTACAGATAGAAGGGTACTCAGTGACAAACAGACTACTAAAAGTATCTACAGCTGGCAGGATACTAAAAATATCTACAACTAGCAGTGAGTAGGAGGGTATTAAAAATATATACACACTGGCAGGGTACTAAATTATCACACTTTAACCAAGAAACTACATGTACATTATCTATACACTAGTACTGTCTACCTGTTGCTACATACAAACAAGGTACTAATCTTATCTGTATAACAGAAGTGTCTTAATTGCATATACATACTGGTAAGTTTTTTGTGTGCTTTTTTTTAAATATTTACCAAATTTTCACAACAGTACAATATTTCAGAATTGCTGCATGATAAAAATACCCTACTGAATGGACACTTAGAATTGCATGGCGGAAAACTGAAATTAGAATCAAATATAAAAGAGTGATTTTGAATGAAAATGTTGCACAAAACCAACACAAGATTAATTTATATGCTGACTTTAGTATCAATCAGTCAATGATGACTGCACATCATGTGCAACATGTGCAGACTTGAGGAAAATGTAAATGAGATTTATCAATCAAGACTTGTAAAGAATATACAAGGAAAGACAACATTCTCCTAACTTTTGTGTCCTAATACATCACTTATTCTAAAGACAAGTTCATAATTAAGATTCTTGCTCCTTTTGCAGATAATGTCAGAGATGTGGTTCTTTAAAGAAGCATGTGAGTAAAATATTCAGTCTTTGGAATTGGTGAGTATTTCATTCTTTGGAACAAATTTACCAAAGAAATTATGGTGTCCTTTAAAATGATTAACTGTATAGGAAAGGAAATGACAGGAAGGACAAAATATCTTTCAAGTTACAAAATTATAATTGATTTGCTGTAAATTTATTACCTAATTTATAATAGGTAAAACTGGCAAAGGCTCAGAAACTTACATGGACTTACCTAAATATTTAGAGGTAAAACTGGTAAAGGATCAGAAACTTACACAGACTTACCTAGATATTTATTATCAGCCTCCAAAAGAGACAACTCTCCTCGTCGCCTTGCCTTGTTAGCCTCCCATCTTTTAACAAGGGCAAAAAGAAAAGTTTAAAAAATAATTTAACCATAGATTACTTCAACAAATGTACAATTAATTTTTTTTTAACTTATCATGAAATTATGATGCACCCTAATGTTTAAATTAGTATTTGATATGTAGAAATCAAGCTAGTTTTTGGTATTCAAAATCAAACTAATACTTGGTATTAAAAATCAACCTACTACTTGATGTACAGAAGTAAAAATACTACTGCTTGTCAAAATTCAGATGAAATCCATATAAGTCAAATAGCAATTAGTGTGTAGAAGTTAAACTAACACCTTTGGCATAGAAATTAAACAAGTACTTCAAATAGAAGTCAAACTAGTTCTTGACATGTAAGAGTCAAACTATTATTTGGTTTGTAAAAGTTAAACTAGTACTTGGCGTGTAGGAGTCATATTAGTATTCAGTGTCTGTATATGTGAACATTTTATAAACCCAGCCAATATGGTACATCCATTTAAAAAGGCAATGAGGAAAAACTTCTCTACTATCAATATAAGAAAATCTGAGGAATAAAGCTGCATTAGTGGTAGACTCAAGTGAAGATGTTTTGCTTTATAAATTCATTCACTACTTCACTATTGTGTTGGCAGTTCTTTTTATTTGTATTAAATATGTGCAATCACTGTCTCCACCACACCAAATTTGTCTGCTATGTAAAATCTGCTTCTAAAAATGTACTGACAAAAAAAACTATTTATTTATAATTTTAGGATTAAAATTTTATCAGATTAACACTAATAAATATCTTACCTTAATTTGTATTAAATTAAAACTACTATTAACATATTAGCTTCTGTAATAATAAAGTTAATAAATGCTATTTATAAAATAATAATAATAACTCCTGAGAAAGAAATCAGTTTTAAACAGTTAACATAAAACTACAATTAAGCAATCAAGCATTTCTCCAACAATAACTCACATGCTAACAATATGCTAATTGCAGTACTGGTTTCCAGGTTGACCTAAACATAAAGCTACAAAAGTACAAGTGAGCAATCAAGCACTGCCCAAAACAATTACTCACTCATTAACAATAAGCTGGTTATGGTTGATCTCCAAGCTGACCTTAACATAAAGCTATAATTGAGCATTCAAGCATTACCAAAACAATTACTCACTCGATGGTCTCAAGGCTGACATTATCATAAAGCTATAATTGAGCAATCAAGCATTACCAAAATAATTACTCACTCGCTGACAATAAGCTGGTTACGGTTGGTCTCCAGGCTGACCTCCATAGAGGCATTGGTGAGTTCCATGAGAGTACGCCTCAGTTCCATCTGATCCTTAAAGCTTGTTAACAACTGCTCTTTGAATCGATTTAGATCCTCACGATTAGCCTCCATTTGTGACCCTACTACTTCAGCTGGAAAATTTTAAAGTATCACATATATAAACTATTTTAAATGTAAAAAAAAAACAGGTCCATCCTGGAAAGAACAAAAACAAGTACAAGAAAATGTCTGCCCTTAAAACTGGGGGAACCAAATATTTACACCACATTGTATGTAAGAAAGTGTCCACCCTTAAAGTTGGAGAAACAAAACATTTACATTAACTTAAATGTAAGAAAATAATTACATTTAAAGCTGAATGAACAAAACACTACTTTAAATGTAAGAAAATGTCCACCCTTAAAGTTGGGGAAATAAAACATTTACCCTTTCTTAAATGTAAGATATTGTCCACCCATAAAGCTGTGGGAACAAAATATTTACACATGTAAGAAAATGCCCATAATTAAACCTGGTAAAAAATAATTTTAAAAAATATTTACTCTGCCATAAATTTAAGAACATGTCCATAATTAATACTGTTAAAAGAAAGAACCACAAAATATGTACAGTGCCATCAATGTAAGGAAAATAATGTTCATAGTTAAAGTAGGCAAAATAAACCAACATGGAATAGCCTAATTATTTGTTAAGCATTTTGCCTACTTACAGTGAACAGCCTGAATATTTGCTACAGCAGCTTGTCTACTCTGACCCTGGACCTTGGTGCGAAGCCGTGCAATCTCTTCACGAAGTTCTGCAATGATGTTAGTGTACTGGGCTATATGGTATGCAACGTCTGTCACATTGCGTCGGACCTGTGAAGTAGAACAGTTTGCTAAAACTGTAGGTCATATATGGTAATCATTGACGGGTGAATTCAGATTTCAGACTTTTGTAAAAGAAATTTTAAATGTGTCATCTGCTATGCCATGGGGACAAGTAAAAAAAAAATTTAATAAAATCAAGATATAGATAAAATCTGAAAAAATGTGCTCTCATCCTTGAATATTTCTTCCCTTACTTTGCAAACATATTTTCCAGTGATAATAATCACACATTAATTTGAATATCTGGAGAGTGATTATATTATATTATTATATATCTATTATATATAAAATATCTTTATATACAGTTCTGACATATGGGCAACAAAAATAAAATAATCTTTAAACCTAATTTTCAGGTCAACTTTAACACTTTTTTGCATTATGATGATGTAACTCTTTGATAGTTAAAACTTAATACCTTGGTTTTGATGTGTTTCGCTCTGTCTGCATAGACTAATGTGTTGCGTGACTCCTCAAACTGCATGCTTGCTGGACTGATGTGTGCAATCATGACTGTCTTACAGTTGCCCCCTAAAGAATCCTTCAACAGTCTGGTCAATTTGCTGTCACGATAATTAACGTATCGTGGTCCATGTTTATCACCTGAAAAGTCCAGCACATTGAGAATTTGCTTAAATATCTAAACTAGAAATTGAATGCACTGTTCATTTAATAGCTCTGAGTTCTCAAAACAATTATAGGATACTGCACTGACAGATGCAATAAAACAAATTTATTATTATAAATAAATAAAGTTGCTTCCAACTCAATCTTAATTTTTAAAAATAAAGTAAAATCCTTGCTTTAGGGTCTGAAATCAAACCTAAAGAGCAAGACAGAATAAACAGTGGTTATTTTACATTATGGTATTAATTAAAACAATCAGAGAAGAAATTAATTCCTTTCTAATCATATTACATCATAACTAATACTGACATACAGAAACAGGTCATGATACCCAGAAATTAACATTGATGACTCTTATTGACAAATTTAACACTAAAAATTCAAGTAAAACCTCACTTAATGCATTGATACAGTTGCCCAGAGCTAGTAGTGATCGGTTGATGTGTGCCCCTTCAACCATCCGTTTTCCACGATTGAGGGTGTTGGCAGCACGTTCAGAGCCAGCCAAGTCAATGAGAAATAGCTTGGCTGTCCGCATCTCTTGCGTGGTGCCACGAATCCGATTCCTTTGGTTCACTGTCACTTGAAGTACAGCATGAGACCGAGAGGAGGTTGCATTGGCTGCTGTGGGCTCCTGTGTCCTTTCACGGTTACCTTTCACCAGCATCTGCATGACCTGAAAACCATAAGGTTATATTATTAAGAAGAGCTTACTCTTGATGGATTAGAAAGGACTCTCATTCTAAAGTATCACAATTACATAATTTTTCATTATTCCTATCAAAAGTATAGAAAAGGCTCCCATTATGAAATATAAGTCACATTATTCTTATCAAAAGTAACAAAAGGGCTCCCATTATGAAATATGTCACATTATTCTCATCAAAAGTTTAGAAAGGATTCCCATTAAGAAGTATCATCACATTTCATTATTCTCATTGTTCTTATCCAAAGTATATAAAAAAAAATATGCACATTTAAATTGAAATTGAGTGTGTGTTTTATGAGAGAGAGAGAGTGTATGCTGATTACATATAAAGAAATGTAAAATACTGTTTGTGACTATCATAATATTTCTTATAATAGTCAACAAATGTATGATACTTTGATTATTAGCATAAACAAACAAACAAAAATTTGGATGTGACTAATATGTGTTTGAATCAAAATATTCATCAATTTAAACAAAATTAATTATTATACGTTTTGTGCATATAATAATACCTGTTTACAATTCTGCTAATAAATATGTATGAAACTAATTAATACTATATCAATAAATACAATAACAACAGAAAGGATAATGCCTTTGTCAAGTTGTCAAAGTAATTTATGAGAATGTAATACTGTTCTCAGACTCTTGGCATGCTATTGTTCTTTCATGTTTTTGTCGGAAGTGTGTGTGTGTGTGTTATGATTGTTATTGGTCAATTTTCCTTCCTATTTATGAAAAATCTTAAGTGGTGACTAGAACTGCAGAAATGAAATTGTCATGATTCACATTCCAATATATTAGACATTTTTTCCATCACACATGCTTTTCTTCACCAAATGTAAGTGTATGCATAATTAAATGTAACAGATTCAGTACTTATGCATTTGGTCTTTCATTTCATTAACACAACAGTGGGACTGATATAGCAATAGTGTACATGTATTAAAATCAAATAAAATCATTTTTCTATTTTCTACTTTTATATTTATCAATCTCATAGAAGGACGTTTATTGAAATAAAAGAGCAACCAAAAATAAATACTTTTCTTTTTATCTGTGAAAAAAACTCAACAAAATTAATTGAATACATGTGCACAAGATATAATCCCTTCTTTCACAGCCTACCTGTCAAAAAGAAAAATTATAATAATGAAAAGAAACTTTAGGAAAAGTTACTCTGACGTTCCTTATAACTTATGAAACTGGTTATTAAAAACTAAAAAGATAACAAATTATATTTTGTGCAGTGTTGCATGCAAAGGATCTAACAGAGCAGTGCAATTAAAACTGCACTTTTACAGATGACAGTCTATTCAGTGTCAGAAGTTCAGGTATGCAGATTAGAGTTTGAAGCATTTTGTTTTTGTTTGTAATGACTATTGAACAAACACACTTGTGTGATAGAAAGAAATTCTACAATATTTTAAATGTTCCTATTCCTGCTCTATTTACCACACCTGTATAAACAAAGTTCTGCATGTTTTTCCTATCCATATTTTAAATTTCTGCTGTTAATACAACTCAAACTCAAAACAGTTTCACTGAGGCTGAAAGAATCATTCATGTATGGATGAATAATAACTTTCCAGAAACAAAGAGATAAAGGCATAGGTATATAACGCCAATTCCAGAGCTTAAACCTCACGCAAGCTTGCAAATACAAAAGTAAAAATACTAAACATAAAGCTTCAGTGAATAAAATCAAGTTTGATTAAAAGATAATATTTTATGGAAATTTTTGAAAAATGAAGCTTAATTCATGCTAGCCAAAACACATTTATGCAATATAAAATTATTATACTAACTCAAATACATTCATGACAGCTAAAAATGTTCATGTAGTAAAAACACATTCTTGATATCTAAAACTTTTTCATGACAACTAAAATATGTTCATGAGAACTAAAAGGACCACTAAAACATGTTCATGAGAACTAACAAGACCCTAAAACATGTTCATGAAAACTAAAAGGACCACTAAAACATGTTCATAAGAACTAAAAAGACCACTAAAATATGTTCATAACTAAAACATATTCATGAGAACTAACAAGACCCTAAAACATGTTCATGAGAACTAAAAGGACCACTAAAACATGTTCATAATAACTATATGTTCATGAGAATTAAAAGAACCACTAAAACATGTTCATAACAACTACATGTTCATGATAACTAAAAAGACCACAAAATCATGTTCATGGGACCACAAAAACATATTCAAGAGAACTAAAAGAGCCACTAAAACATGTTCATGAGAACTAAAAGGACCACTAAAACAAGTTCATAACAACTTAAACATGTTCATAACAACTACATATTCATGAGAACTAAAAGGACCACTAAAACATTTATGTCAACCAAAACTTGATCATGAGAACTAAAAGGACCACTAAAACTTGATCATGAGAACTAAAACCTGATCATGAGAACTAAAAAGACCACTAAAACTTGATCATGAGAACTAAAAGGACCATTAAAACTTGATCATGAGAACTAAAAGGACCACTAAAACTTGATCATAACATCCATCCTCATCCTGATGTTAAAAGTGTGTGGATTTTCCAACTGGCAAAACTGCAAATTGTAAAAGTTTAAAGAAATATGATAAACTATAATATAACCATTTAAAATATGCAGATTTCTGAATAAGAATTACTATAACAAACTGTAAATAGAAAAAATTGTTAAGTTTCTTTACATTTTAATTTTTTTTTTAATTCAGCCAGACCATCTTATAAATATCATATAGCTCTGTAAAATGTATATTTCAGTATATCAGTTATATCAATACCAATATGTGAATTAATTAATTATATATGAATAGACAGACAGACAGGTAGGTAGGCATATATATAATTATGATGACAAGTACATGAGACATCAAACAAGTGCAAAAAAACAGAAGCAAAGATCAGAACGTAGACACAGAGATATATATAGCAGCAACACACAGGCAATTATATATGAAGCTGTGTCAGCAAATGCTCACACTATACAACTTAAAATATCAATTACAAACAACAAAGATAAATCATGCATGCACACTTACACAAAGCAAAGACACATCTGCACATAGACTCACATACACAAACACATTTTCATAATGACACAATTTATTGTGAATATATAAAGAACACTAAAGTAATACAAAACAAAACTAACTAAGCTGAGACAGACATAAATATATCATGTGTACATCTAAGCAAACAGCATGATGTGCAAACATTAAAACATTGCTTATGGACATGCCTCATTTGTGGACCTTGCTGTGACTTCAGATATGCCAGCAACTTGCACATTGCCCTTTCCATCTTCACGCAATTCAAGAAAGCCCAAGCTTGGATTCAGCAGATCACGTATCATCTCATTATATATCTGAGCCAGTAAAAAACAAATTCACTTTATTTTTATTTTTATTTTTGTTCTTCTTATCAAAGGGATCAGTTTTAAGAGTCATTAGAAGTAAAAGTAAGAATATGTCAGATTGCCAGCTTGCATTATTATATTATACAAATAAACATTCACTTCTAACTAAAACATATTCAATACATAGAAATGCCCAACCAGTGGTCCACCTTACTTCATCTTTATTAGAGGTTAAGTACTGATATACTTTTCTTAATTTGAAGACCTCACTTCAAAATAAGACAAAGTAAATTATGATCTCCCCTCAAAAAATAAGACAAAGTGAATTATGATCTCACTTCAAACAATAAGACAAGGTGAATTATGATCTCACTTCAAACAATAAGACAAGGTGAATTATGATCTCACTTCAAACAATAAGACAAAGTGAATTATGATCTCACCTCAAATAATAAGACAAGGTGAATTATGATCTCATCTCAAAAATAGGAGAGCGAATTAAGATCTCACCTCAAGATAAGACATAGTGACTTTGTATATCAGGTTTTCCCCACTGTGTTCCATTTCCAAGAATAGGTCATTCAGTGCATGTACCATAATACCAGGTTCTTCATCAGTGCCAAGCATTGTGTGAGTCTTTCCTGCACCTATAATTAAAATAAATTTTAAATAATTAAATATAATTAAATAACAAAATCTTATGATGAATAAATAAACTGACAAATGTACAAAATATTCATCAATCATTTCTTTTAAAATTAACAATAAAAATTAATAATGAAAATAAAAATTAAAGGCACAATCTCCATTAAAGCATTTGTGAAAATAGCACAAGGACTGAAGAGGTTTTTTTTTGCTGATAGTTACTGCCCGGTTGGATTTTTCATTTTATGACTCTTATACCAATATTGCTTTATATAATTGTGATTAAAATATTTTTATTGCCAATGAAAATTGTAAATTTATTGCCCTCTACAGAATGTACTCAAACAGCCAGGTTGAATCTGACAAATGTATTTGCTTTCCAAAGGGAAATATTCCAACCATATCCATCCCTCCAGTTGAGGACTATACATTTTGCATATGACCTGCAATCTATTAACCATCATGCACATCATTCATATATATAACATGAAATAGTTTCAGATTATATTTAATAGGTTAAAGTTTGCTAATCTCTGCCAATAACATTTCATATGCACTACTGACTATAATATCTCTTCAATAATATGTTTACATTTATCTATTGGGCATGCAAATGGTACTCTCCCATTAACAGAACTTCTAAAGATCAGCAGCGCTCAATACTCTCCCTGAATTAAACTTCTAAAGATCAGAAACTCTCAGCCCTCTCCCTGAACTAAACTTCTAAAGATCAGTAACTTTCAATCGCCTTACTGTAGGGCATTAAAGTGTAGAGATATTTTGTAGTGCACTGTAGTGTAGTATAGAGATGTGTTGTGTAAAGTAGATATATAGTGATTAATTGTAAATCTAATATCTTAAATTTCTTTTAAATCAGTTTAAAAAATCTTTCATTTGAAAATTAATTATTTACTAATTTAGCTTCTTTTATTTGTTAAAAAAATAATAAAAGTTAGAAACAAAAAAAACTAAATAACAACAGTACATTATGACTAACAAATCAAAACACAATGCTATTTTAAAATGATTTTCCATAGAATTTTATATTTAAAGATTGCATGATAGATTAGATGTTTAAAAAAGGTATATTAAAAAAACTGCCCCATTTGGCAGCCTTTAACTTAACCCTTATTTTTCTTAGGCATCAAATAGCCAAATTATAATATTAGGGAACTTTTAATCATGCATAAAAGCCATATATACTGTACAATACACACATGCATATATTTGTTTAGGGATTGCAAGGGCTTATTGTAACTGTATGTGAGGGAAGAAAAAATACTGGTTCAATATTATTAAAAGTATATATGATAATTTTGCTTTATTTTTAAATTAAACAGATAGATGACACAAAAGCCACACTGATCTTGAAATTATGCAGAGTTAGTAGAACTTGTAGGTGTGTGACAGCAGTTTAAGTTCCTGCTGAGAAGTCAGTTAGATCAATATTATTAATCTCTGCTGGTATCAGTTTCAAATCCTTTTGAAATCCCATACAGGATTTTAAGCTGCTAGGTGCACCTGCACCAAACACACACACACACATAATCACATATACATCACGTCTTGCAAATGTCAGAGATTAACCTGTCTGAGAATAAGAGTGGCAAGAAAATGTAAATGAAGACAATGGAGACAGATAAAGAGAGAGAGACGGAGAGAGAAAGAGAGACATAAGGAGAAAAATGAGATGGGGAGAATAAGATATATATATAATTAGATATTCAGACAGGAAGAAAGAATTAACAAAGCTAAAGTAAAAAATAGATTAGAAATAAAGAAAGTTGTATAGAGAGAGAGAAACTGAGAGAAAATCATATATGGAAAGAAATACACACACACACACACACACACACACACACACACACACACACACACACACACACACACACACAAAGACAAGGAAAACAAGAGAAATACACTGTGATACCACACTACACATAGTATTAGTTACGATTATTATTGTTAATTAATCGTCCATAACTAATTACAAGTGATGAGAATCTTAATTTATGCTATTAATAATTCTCCAGAAGACACCATTCATCCCTCTCAGTTCGTCAGTACAACAATTACTTAGCTATGGGATTCACTTGGGCAGGAGACCCAGACTACCCATTACCGCTCTGTGTTGTTAGTCAGTACAACAATTACTTAGCTATGGGATTCACTTGGGCAGGAGACCCAGACTACCCCTTACCGCTCTGTGTTGTTAGTCAGTACAGTGACAATTACTTAGCTATGGGATTCACTTGGGCAGGAGACCCAGACTACCCCTTACCGCTCTGTGTTGTTAGTCAGTACAACAATTACTTAGCTATGGGATTCACTTGGGCAGGAGACCCAGACTACCCCTTACCGCTCTGTGTTGTTAGTCAGTATAGTGACAATTACTTAGCTATGGGATTCACTTGGGCAGGAGACCCAGACTACCCCTTACCACTCTGTGTTGTTAGTCAGTACAGTGACAATTACTTAGCTATGGGATTCACTTGGGCAGGAGACCCAGACTACCCCTTACCGCTCTGTGTTGTTAGTCAGTACAGTGACAATTACTTAGCTATGGGATTCACTTGGGCAGGAGACCCAGACTACCCCTTACCGCTCTGTGTTGTTAGTCAGTACAGTGACAATTACTTAGCTATGGGATTCACTTGGGCAGGAGACCCAGACTACCCCTTACCGCTCTGTGTTGTTAGTCAGTACAGTGACAATTACTTAGCTATGGGATTCACTTGGGCAGGAGACCCAGACTACCCCTTACCGCTCTGTGTTGTTAGTCAGTACAGTGACAATTACTTAGCTATGGGATTCACTTGGGCAGGAGACCCAGACTACCCCTTACCGCTCTGTGTTGTTAGTCAGTACAGTGACAATTACTTAGCTATGGGATTCACTTGGGCAGGAGACCCAGACTACCCCTTACCGCTCTGTGTTGTTAGTCAGTACAGTGACAATTACTTAGCTATGGGATTCACTTGGGCAGGAGACCCAGACTACCCCTTATCGCTCTGTGTTGTTAGTCAGTACAGTGACAATTACTTAGCTATGGGATTCACTTGGGCAGGAGACCCAGACTACCCCTTACCGCTCTGTGTTGTTAGTCAGTACAGTGACAATTACTTAGCTATGGGATTCACTTGGGCAGGAGACCCAGACTGCCCCTTACCGCTCTGTGTTGTTAGTCAGTACAACAATTACTTAGCTATGGGATTCACTTGGGCAGGAGACCCAGACTACCCCTTAACTGCTCTGTCTGCGGGGAAAAGCTTGCCAATAGTGTAGAATTGAAGCGACCACTTAACAGCTAAACATCCGGATGTAGCGCACAAGAATGTGGCGTACTTCGAGAGGGCACTAAGCTGGAATAAAAATTTTAAAAAACACTACATTCGAGAAAAGGTTCAAGACAAAGCTCAAGATAAATGACAAAGGTCAAGAAGCAAGTTATGCTGTCGTGGAGATCGTTGTAAAGAAAATGAAATCGCTTACCCTCGCCAAAACCGTAATCTTGCCTGCATGTCGAGAAATTGCGAGAATTACGTTTGGCGAGATTGCCATCAATAAGATTCCACTGTAATCTTGCCTGCATGTCGAGAAATTGTGAGAATTATGCTTGACTTGAACTGAAAAAAACTGCGTTGGCATTTGTACGGATGGCACTACAGCCAGTATGTGAAATGTCAAAGGTTTTGTCTTGCTCTTGTGACAGCTGAATCCAGCAATCGTGGTCATGCACTGTTTCATCCACAGAGAAGCACTCGTTGCTAAAGCCGGGTTCAAGTCTGTGCTGGACATGGCGGTGAAAATCGTTAATTATAGGAAGATGAGACCTCTGAAATGTCGCCAGTTCGCCAAACGTTGTGAAAGCATGGAAGCGGACCATGTCACACTCATCCAACACACGGACGTACGATGATTGTCTCATGGAAAAGTTTTATCTCGTTTCTACGAGCTGAGAGAGGAGATGCTGATGTTCCGTTCTCGTGAAAACCTGAAAGATTTTGAAGTTGAGCAGAGAGTGTTGGTGTTCCAAACTAGCTTATCTGGCCGATATATTTCATGAATTGAACATTTTGAACAGTGGAATGCAAGGCAGACATAAAAACGTCTTGACTTCAACTGACAGAATAAAAGCATTTCTGAAGAAATTGGTAAGTTTGAAGAAGTAAGCATCTGCTGGAAATTTGAAAATGTTTCCCAGTGCTGTTTTAAAAAATTGCCAAGAAATTCTTCCATTGATTGTGACCTATTTGGACGCTCTGTTAAATAATCTTAACAAATATTTTCCGTCGATATCTGTTGACCAGTATGACTGGGTTACAATTGTGGAATTTGAACCGTGCCAAGGACAGTTTACTTTGAAGAAAGAGGTCGAGCTTGTTAACGTTGCGAGTGACAGAACGCGGAAGCTAAAACATGCAGAGTTGAACTTGGATGAGTTTTGGTTACTAGTTGAAAACGAGTACCCTGCTATCGCTGAGAAAGTTTTGCGACTTCTGTTGCAGTTTTCAACTTCTTCCATGTGCGAATTCGAATTTTCTGCTGTGACCACCATCAAACACAAGAAACGACATCGACTTTTGTCTGTCGAAGATGAACTTCGGGTGTCTCGATCGAACAGTCGGCAAAGAATTCAACTGCTTTGTAGAAATCACCAAGCATAAGTTTCGCATTGAAATTTTCGCTACTGCAAACTGATGGTAACAATACCGTAACTTAGTAACTAGTAATATCGGCTATTCTGGCCATACGAGTTTATTTTTTATTTGGGCTACAATTACAGTGTTACACACATACACCCTGTATCCAATCGGCGTTTTCTTGTGTCACTGCATGTAGTTCCGCGAGCAATCTAAACGCTCCGAAGGGTTCCGTTCCAAATAAAGGTTGTAAAACACTGGTCTGACCCAAAAATAGGTCCCGTGCGCAACAAGTCACACTTTAAAAAAAATCCTAAGGAAGTTTGAAATCAGAAAAATATGCTGCTACCCATGGAAAAAAAATTGCACCTAGAAAATCCTCCACACACACACTCAAACCTTCACTCTCCACACCCATGATACTATATTACATCATTCCTCCCTTCCAAGACAAAGAGCTCTTCACTGGCATCCAACCTGGAAATCAACAGATCAAAATAACAAATTTGAACAAACTTGATCGTCAAACAAACTCAATCATCAAACAAACTTTGATCGCCAAACAAACTGGATCGTCAAACAAACTCGATTCATCAAACAAACTTTATCGTCAAATAAACTTGATCGCCAAACAAATTTTATCGTCAAATAAACTCGAAGAAAACAACTACAGAGAACACGAACGGTTTGAGTCCAAGAGGCAAGCCAAAAATGAAATAAAGAAAAAAACCACACGAGATAACCAAAAAAGTCGGGGGGGGGGGGGGAGGGGACGGGGGCGGGGTGTGTGGAAATTTGGGAAGGTGGAAAATAAGTGACAAACTCAGAGTGTGGATGGTATTGAAAATTTGTTAAAAGAGACTGATAAACTTTTGTTGATTTTTTTAAGCTAAGTCTGCAGCCTCTTTGCATTTCTGAATTAACTTGAGAAGTAATGAGGTAGAGGCGATATAGAGAGGAGGAGGACAGACAACGGAAGCAGAAATTAAACTTAATAGTATTTTTTTAATTCAATAAATATAAGGAAAAAACAGGCAAATTTGTTAAATAAAAACTGGTTTGTTTGTTAAGAATTATGTTGTTGTTGTTGCTGTTGTTACTGTTGTTGTTTAAATCACATTACTTGTAATGCAAATATATTTTAAATGGCGGACGACAAAAGCAAAATTAGCACAACAGTAGCATCAAAGAAACAGGCCTGCTGCCAAAGTTCAAAGCAGGCCTATAGTTTGGTCACGACCGGTTGCGTGCCTATCTGCAGTCAATCTTCCTTCTAATTCCGTACACACAAAAGGACATGACCCACTTAATAATTCAAGGCAGTCACCAGGGGTCGCACAAAGGACTTGCATCTTCCACTACAAACGCGTCAATATATTCTGCATTCATATTCTTGCACGGCAGTATAAATAAGTAATGAAGCCACAAACAAAAGAACGAGGGGAGACTGTGGTTGCATGGCAAAGAGTGATCTACCCCTTACAAATGGACGATGAAATAGAGAGGTACCGGCGGGGAGGGAGGACACTGTCTAGACTCTAGAGTTTCAGGCGATTGTATTGCATCCCGGATATAGGTAGTGGTAGGGGAGGGGGGAGCGGGAAGGAGACAACTATAACTGGGCGCCGTTAGGATATTGCAGATACCTTTTATCAAGGACTTTTGAATTAATAATAACCATTATGTCGTTTTCGATGGACTGAATTCTTTATTTCTAGCTGACTATTGACCGATTGGTTTACTTCTAGTTGGCTACTGACTGACTGGTATATTTCTAGTGGCTACTGACTGACTCGTTTATTTCTGCTTATCGCCTATTCTGAATGTGTGTGCGTGTGTGCGTGCCTATGAGTGAGAGAGAGAATGTGTGTGCGTTGTTGGGGTGGTACTTTAGATGAATGTACACCTGCAATATTTATGAGCAATATTTTCTAAATGATAGATAGATAGATAGATAGATAGATAGATAGATAGATAGATAGATAGATAGATAGATAGATAGATAGATAGATAGATAGATAGATAGATAGATAGATAGATAGACAGTCTGACACAGTCAAGTATGGAATATAAATCCGCGGCCAGCCGACACAATATTCAACCACTTCCGAAAGGTCTTGCAGTTACAGACACTAGAGCAAATATTTGCTCAAAGAATCTGCAAACTATATATCGAGTCCTTTAATGATGCTGATATTAATTCACTCTTGATTCGAACGCTGCTGAACGGCAATTTTAAATCTAGCCTAGCCCAGCTAATCGCATTTTTTCACGAGTTGTAAATTCAGTCGATATCACGTACTCTACGTAACATACGATAATTTTTAACAAAACTAATATATATATCGATCGTAAATTTTCTTCCAGTTCCGTTCACATCGCTAGTCGGTAATGGCAACAAGGCCGACAATTTCTCTTATTATCTGACTCAGCATTACAGGGAGCTCGTGCGTCAAACAGACCTGTCCAGTTACCCCAGCATGTATGCGCATGCGACTGCAAATGTCCGCTTACCTGTGGCTCCATAGGCGAACACTGTTGCGTTGTAACCGTTGATGACGTTCTGCATCAGAAACTTCGTAGTTGCCTCGTACACTTCATGCTGTAAACACGAAAACGTTATTGTCAACCGTCATGTAACAGACAGGTAGTTTAACAGTTACGCTGATGTCAAGGTAATGCAACAGACAGGTAGTTTAAACAGATAACGTTCATGCCAACCGTAATGTAACAGACAGGTAGTTTAACAGTTACGCTGATGTCAAGGTAATGCAACAGACAGGTAGTTTAACAGATAACGTTCATGCCAACCGTAATGGTCAGGTAATCTAACAAATACGTCATACGTTACTGTGAACCGTAATGCAACAGAGAATCTGTTACAAAGAAATGAACAAGCTACATATTAATGTGAACAAGCTGGTACAAAGAAATGAATATATATATATATATACTAATGTGAACCGCAATGCAGACAGACAGACAGTCTAACATACAAAGACATGATTATGCGGATGTATTCGTAACTATTTAATTGCAATTTGCTTTTTTCGTATCTGACAACAAAATGAAATCTTCAGATTCTGGCCATGAAATAGTGCCAAATGTATACTTTCATATCTGACAACACAGAATGAAATCTTATTATTCTGGTCAAGAAATAGTACCAAATGTATATTTGGTGTCTTAAACGAAAGAGCTCCCAGAAATCTTTATCACTTTCGCTTTAATTTTGGTAAAATATATTACATAAATAAAGGGATCTGCTACATAGTGTCTTATAAAATATATTACATAAATAAAGGGATCTGCTACATAGTGTCTTATAAAATATATTACATAAATAAAGGGATCTGCTACATAGTGTCTTATAAAATAAATCGAATAAATATATGCTTTCCTTGGCCAAAAAAATTTGTAAAATAAATTTTACTGATATATGCTATTTTTTCCTGTTCTTTCCCTTTTTTTTTTAACACTTTATTCTTGTACACTATATCAGTAAAATCAATGCTTTCATTTTTGGTGCAAATTTTCAAGTAAAATAAATTATATTAATTACATTCAATTTTTTCTGGTTTTAATACTTTATTTTTGTAAAACGTATCATTTAATAAATGCCAATTTCAATTGTAATTTTCATATCACTTGTCAAGTTTTATATCCTTTTGTCATATGCTTTCTTGTTAGGCGCACGATATGAAAAGAAATGCCATTTTCCTATACACCACACTTGAATTGTAACTGTGTAGAAATAGATACCTGTGTTGCGTTCCCATCAAACGTGCAGTCAAAGACAAACTGTTTCTCTCGAGAACGGTTGACTCGCAGAATGTCATCGTGGTCTTCTGCTGGATCCATCAACACCACCATCTGAAACCAAGGTCACGAATTACTTTCAGCGTGACAAACACTGAAACTAAGGTCGTTAATTACTGTCAGCGTAACACACAATGAAACGAAAATCGTTAAAATTGCTGTCAGTGTAACAAACACTGAAACGAAAGTCATTAATCACTGTCAGCCTGGCAATAATTGAAACAAAAACCATTTATTACTGTCACTGTGAGAAACAATGAAACAAAGACTATTAATTACTGTCAGAGTGAGAAACAATGAAGCACACATTATTAATTACTATAAGTGCGAAAAACAATGTAACAAAGTCCATTAATTACTGTCAGTGTAACAAACACTAAAACGAAAATCATTAATTACTGCTAGTGTAAGCTCTGATACAAAAGTCATTAATCACTGTCAGCGTTACAATAACAAAACAAAAACCTTTACTTACTATCACAAGAATCAGTGTGAGAATCAAAGAAATTAAGACCATCAATTGCTGTCAGTGTTAAAAAACCTAAATGACCATTAATTACTGCCAGTGTGACAAACACTGAAACAAAGTTCATTTATTACTACTCTCAGTGTCACAAACACTGAAATAAAGACCATTAATTGCCATCTGTGTAAAAAACACTAAATATTAGTCCATTAATTACTGTCATTGTGACAAATTATGAAACTGCGTCCATTAAATACTTTCAGAATGACAAACACAGAAATAAATGCCATTAATTACTCAATGCAACAACGGCCATTAATTTATATCGGAGTGACAATCATTGCACCCCCATTTAGCAGAAAATAAAAAGAAAGTACTTTTTACATAATATATTTCTTTTAATTCGCATGTATCCCCATTTGACGAGTCATATATAATCCTCACAACACATTACATCCCCATTTAGACTATAAGCCCAAATAAAACTATATCAAATTCCTTTATAATCGTTATTTCACGACGGAGAATGGACTATGGTTATATCATTTAAAAGAAAAGATGTTTTGGTAAGTTACTAAACACCAGTACACTGAATTCCTCCATTAACTCTAAGATTCTGTTGAATGTCGTTATGAAACAATCAGTAGTAAATAATAAAACATGATAATCATCATCATTTTCATCGATATATTTATATCAATGCGCCATGTTAATGGGGTCTGATTAATTATTTATTGCTGTTTTGTTTTTCAAGAGGATTGGTTAGAGTTGAGGAGAAGAAGAAAAGGCGGTGTTATGGCAAGAAACTTTCCCGTCAGACTGTTTGGAAGAGATAAAAAAACAACCACAGTGATACCGTTTTTTCACCGTACTCCACACCACCCTACGTCACCCTTACTCCTCAGGAAGTTGATCGCAGGTCCAAGGCGTGACGTCTATGGAGACGAAAATTAGATTGAGCTTTAATCTTTGTATCTAAACATTCCTAAACAAGTACACAATAGTATGGTTTTAATAATAGCATTCACTTATATGCATTTTTTTAAAACGCGCTGGGAAAATTGCTTTGGCCAATTAAACTTATAAGAGGTGTTCAGAGAAGATGAACGTGCATAACTGGCAAAAGCATCCATTGTGAATGCACATATACATTATTAATAACAATCGAAACGCAAAACTCAGAAAGAAAATTATCAAAAGTATTTATTATATCATCTAACCGAACCAGGTCATATTCTACAAGAATTTTTTTAATTAAAAAAATTATAAAAAAATAAAATAAAATAATTTCCTTCATTTTAGCCTGCTTTCACGGTGAGACATGTCGGAAATAACAAGGAGGGTGGGGGGTATTTCCGAACAACGTTCGATAACTGATGAATGGCATTTAATGTTATAGATTAACTACCATCACCACTCCACTCATACAAATACCCGACTACCCGAGTAAGGTCGCGTGTCCCCATTCTGAGTGGAATATTCTTTTTGTTGATAGTCAGACTTGGTTATGTGTCAGAGAAATGGGGTGATGTTGATAGTTACATCCGTTGGACTGGGAACAAAAATAGGGTGAACACTGTTCTTGAAGTTGATAGTTACATCCAGTGGACTGGAAACAAAGATGGGGTGAATACTGTTCTTGATGTTGATAGTTACATCCAGTGGACTGGGAACAAAGATGGGGTGAACACTGTTCTTGTGTTGATAGTTACATCCAGTGGACTGGGAACAAAGATGGGGTGAACACTGTTCTTGATGTTGATAGTTACATCCAGTGGACTGGGAACAAAGATGGGGTGAATACTGTTCTTGATGTTGATAGTTACATCCAGTGGACTAGGAACAGAAAAGGGTTAACTCTATCTGCAAATTTAATCGAGAGAAATCCATATGAACATTTATATTAAAGTACTGTAAAAGAAGCCAAATAATAAAGTGCTTTTGTTAATTTGTTTCTTTTAATTTACACAATAAATTTGACGTCCCAAATGTATTTCAGCTTGTACGATGCTAAGCAATGTTTCAGCGATAATAGTTTGCAGGTTTTATTTAACATAACCAAAATTTACTGTTATACATGCAATATAATATTATTACATAATTGTTATAAACGCAAATTGAACTGTTTCCTATTATGTTTTATTTAACATAACCAAAAATTACTGTTATACATGCAATATAATATTATTACATAATTGTTATAAACGCAAATTGAACTGTTTCCTATTATGTTTTATTTATAACTTTAATGACAGAGTGTTTATAATAATTATCAAACATATCAATATAATTTAAATGTACTGCTACAAAACTAAAACCAAATGACCTCAATGTCCCCAGAATTGTTTTATGATCGGTAGAGTTTTCACTCAACAGCTTTCATGAGAACAAATTTCACGTTCTTTTCAAAATGCATCATTTTATATTGTATTTATATACAATGTTCCACACGTGCAAAAGATATATTATCCAAGATGTACATATAATAGTTACATATAACTAGTGAAAGAAAAAATAAGCAATTAGATAAGCCAGAGCCAGCATCTTAAGTCTGTATTCTCACACAACTACATGCAGTACGAACGAATCAATGATTCCAATGACTAATGGTAGAGGAGGGGCTGAAGATGTGTGCCAAATGCCCAATCTGTTAGTACCACAACGTATTAACTCAAAACAATACGTGTACACAATGATTATAGCCAAACAGTTTGCGCCTTTTAGTATACATAAGCGTACAAATGAGGTCGAACAATTTGGGTCATATCCATATATAACTGTAATTACCATTGTTTGACCATTATTAGTATACTGCTAGGCAGTCTGTACCATATCTGCAAACAGCCGGACTATTTTACCGTATTAACATACTGCTAGGCAATCTGTATCATATCTGCAAACAGCCGGACTATTTTACCGTATTAACATACTGCTAGGCAGTCTATATCATATCTGCAAACAGCCGGACTATTTTACCGTATTAACATACTGCTAGGCAGTCTATATCATATCTGCAAACAGCCGGACTATTTTACCGTATTAATATACTGCTAGGCAGTCTATATCATATCTGCAAACAGCCGGACTATTTTACCGTATTAACTTACTGCTAGGCAATATGTATCATATCTGCAAACAGCCGCACTATTTTAGCGTATTAATATGCAACTAGGGCTTCAGATTATTTATCGAAATCAGCTCTAAAACACTTGGTCATTATGATGAAACCACAAAGTACCATCCGTCACCCTTTTCGAGATAAAATAGCTAAACCTCTCCTTGTCGCTAAGGTTAAAAGTGCTAATTTTTAAGAAAACAAGAGAAATGCCCGAACACATGCTGGCAGTCGAAGTGCCTTAGGAAATTGAAAGATTGCAAATGCCTCCTCTCCATTGAAAATTTAAAAAAAAAAAACTGATTATTTAAAGAAGACCGATCATTTCGAAGTAAATGCTAAGTCTGTAAATATCAGTTGTCGAACACAGAAAAAAAGCGAACTTAAATTTCTTCAAGTGTGTTAGTACCCTTGGGCCGTGAACGTGACCACGATATCATAGTGGGTGATCAGACGGTCAAACTCAAGCAATTTCGAGAGGTAAGCAAAACGTTTCACAGTACCATTTTACAAAGTATTCTCATTTAACAAATAAATTATTTTTCAAAACTTTAAACGTTTACTTTCTGGTTGCTGTTATTGAACTGTTTGACGAGATATGCCTGCATGGTGTTCATCAAAGTGAAGCTGGATGTCAAGTGACAACTTGGAAGCCCAAAATGATCTTTGCATTTTAAAATGTATTTGTAATAAGTGCTTGAGTGCGTGCGTGCGCGAGCGAGCGAGCGAGCGAGCGAGTGAGTGAGTGAGTGAGTGAATGAGTGAGTGAGTGAGTGAGAACCCACGTATGCTTCACATTTTTACAAAACAGTTAAAGAACGTCACAGAAACTTACGACTTTGTAATTGTAAAGCCCTGGAGTTTCTTAGAAGCAATACAGAATAAAAATGGAACCCTTCTAATTATGGAGACTTAAAGGCTTAATCGTCAGTATAAACTGTCATGAGGCATCTTAGGAAGTTGTAATTGGACTAGAGAATACTGGTTTGTAGTCAGGAGCTTGGATACAGCGCCAGCTTACCAAACAAGTGTCGTCTGATGCTGCCATATTTGAGAGCTATGGCCTCAATCTTTGCTGTATTCAACTTGCGGTTCAAAATGTTTGACCATTCATGTACAAAGCGAAAGTAAAAACATACCAATATAAATCTAAAGACTGACAATGACGTGGTTAAATCTATAAATTATATTTTAATCTCCGTGTAATGCAATGCCAGTTGCTCCGTAAGCTTATGTTCTAATCCCTTTATTAAGGCAGTCACGTGACCCGTTCAAGTACAAGTCGTATCTGTTAGACTGACAACACAGAACTGCTGGAGTGCAAAACGCAACTCTCCATGAGAGAGGACAGTGGTACTAAATAAGAACTGAAATTACTCCGAGGTTTTTATTAAAACTTAAATATGTATAATATATGCAAGTGCGCATTTCTATTTTGTAAAAAGTATAGATATCGTGATTGTAATAACAAATTAATTTGAGATAAGTATGTGAGATATCAACTCAATAACAAAAACGAAATTTGATCAGAAGTAAGATGTTTGTGTGTGTCTGTAAGTGTGTGTAAATGGTGGCGGTGGTATTTGTGCTTGTGCTTGTGTAATAAGTGTGCGCACAAAATGTGTATGTATGTGTGCGCGCTTGTGGTCAAAAAGAAGCATATTTGCAAGTACGTATAAAATTGTCAATCAGCGTTTCGCCCGCCCTGACTTCGTTACCGAAAGCCTTCCATCAATCCATAAATGCGACCACCAGAGAACGCTTGATTGGTAGCACTCTCGCTGATTTCGAATCTGGTCCCGGGGAAGGGAATGGATGAGCAAGGTACAGAAAGTCTTTGTAGTGAGCGAGAGATCTTTGACATTTCAGCTTAATACATATTGCGCTTTGAGCCGCAATGATTGATTAATGAAGATGAAATTTAGCTCTGCTTTCAACATGAATTGGTTGTGCAGACGGATAACAAGCATCCAAGCATTCTGATGAGAAAAATCAAACTGAAGGGTCCTTAGGATAACAAAAATCCATGGAGAATCCTGATATGAGAAAGATCAAACAGAAGGGTCCTTGGGATTTGTTCAGTAAAAGTGTGACGATGAAACTGGATGACTAAGTTGTTATTACATTAACTGTTGTTGTTACATTAACTATTGTTGTGTAAGTAGCAGTATTGTGTATTGTTTCACTGGTTCTCAATTTAACCATGTCTAGAGATGTGAGTGTGTAGAAAGGAGAGGTGAGAGTTTGGTGGACCTGTAGCCCTTTTCTCAAGTTAATCCGAACTTCACCAACACTGATCAGATCTGGTTGTCTGACGTTCGCTGCTGACCTTTCAACATGTACCACAAAATGGGCGTGGCTGCATCTGCATCTAGGGCCCTTTTAATAGAATAATAATTTTAGTTTTTGTTATCTTTTAAATTATCTGCATGCTATCGTCTTCCTATTTGCATTTTTAGTCTTATTTTTTAAATTTATTGTATAATTTGTTGGTTCTTCATGTTTGAATCTCATGTTGATGGGAGTAGAGTGTGGCCTACACGCTAAATGTACTCAAATGACTGCATACGGAAAGAAACTCATAAATAAACAAGCAATCAAAAACGACTATTTTGTTTCTGAAAATCAATATGCCCGTTTCTAAGCAATTTACGATCACGACAGGTGAGCTATTTCGGAAAGCCAGTGCGTCATACAGCTGAGTGATTTCCTCAGATCCGGCTGTTTCACCTTAGCTACAGACGTCAACTGTTTTCATCTCTAATGAGTACTCTCCCTTTATTTTGCACTACATAGAGGTGTGATGGCACCCCGCATTCTCCGCTCGACCTGTCAAAATAGAGGGTTGACAAAGGACAGATAATAGACGCATATACGACGGACCGTTTTATTGCGGGACATTAAAGTACTGGGGCAGCTATTTAAGCATTTTGACGTGCAAACAAAACTTCTTGTCACAGACGAGAAAGACGCGAGATCGTGTCACCGGCCAAAAGCGGGCGCTTTCTCGACTTGCAGTTTTGTTTGTCTATTTTGGGGCGTCGAGACCTTAGCGCAAAACCTAGGGTCGATGTTATTTTATAACGCAAGAAGACGAGTCAGATTTCTGGGTTCGAATTTAAAAAAAACAACATTCGAATATATGACAGCTAAAGTAAAAATTAAAAAAATATATCAATATGTATGTGCAATTTCCTACTATACAGTTTCATCCAAACATGAAACGACAACTCACTAAATAAAATAAAAAAATTTAAATGACAGTATGGGTGTCTTTGGTAACAAAGCAACAATTATTTTTTTTAAAAATCAATTACTGTCCTTGGAGCGGTGAAATACTTTACCATATTGTATTAAACAGTACATTTCAAATATATTTTATTCACTGGGTCTAAATATTAGTCTTAATAGTGTACTATAGAGTGATACTAACACTGTGTAACAAACAGTAATTGCAAATTGTTTGTAGTACATGGTATCAGAATGATTTAGTAATTATAAATACCTTTTATTTAAACTTATTTATTGTTTTTGAGATAATTAAAGCTGTGTTAGATTAAATTAAAATACCATGAAAATAGTACAACGACCCTTTCAAGAAATAAAAAATAAAAAACTTCATTAACAGCATCTCCATCCCATTCTAAAGCCGATATTCCATATGGATCACGTAGAGCTGTTTTATTATCGAGTTTTAATGTATGTTTTTCCTCAAAGCGTAATTCTGATCTGGCATCATGGTGTTCAGAATCAATTATGCTGGAAGCTAACTGAGTTTCACTATACATTCTGATATCAACAAGTGTAAGGTTAGATACTTTCTGCCTACAATTCAACTGCGCATGTGCTGAAAGACCCGGATGAAAATAGAAACAAATTGTGTCCTTATACATCTGAACAGAGGCCTAAGTCATTTGCACTGTGCCTCTGCGAGTTCTTTCAACAACAAAAAAAAAACTTTTCCGTTAACGAGTTCTAAACAAAAACGTTTGCAAGTCTCACAAGCCGAAATGCAAACCACATGACGAATTCATTTTAATAAATTTCCACCTATAAAAGTATCGAATTCGATCAGTAATATTAAGTTGGTTTTTTTTCAAACTTCCTGACTTACTGTTTTCACTTACATATTAAATCATTCACTTTTGACACTGATCACAATTGCACTGCTCAAAATATATATTAGTTAATTTCCCCTTAGTCAAGGAACTAATTATGACTCAGACAAAAACATGTTAACGAAAAGTGGGACGTCATAAAGCTACAATTGTCCCGACTCTCGTCTCCTGTAAATTGATTAATTATGTTAAGCGCGCAAGTACATGTCCTTATTAGCAGAATGATGAATACACAGAAACATTATGTTAAGACAATAAAATGTGAGGCTATTTAAATTATTGTCATTATCATATTCACTTTCACTCTTCTTTAAAGTTGTGTAGTTAAGGGTATGCATCTTGCATTATTGATTCAAACCCCACAATTTGTACGCATGACTCGGTTTTGTCCCCATTAACCCTAAATGAACTAATAACCCAGTGAGTCCTTAAAACATCTTTAATAAAAGGATATTATCCTGTCAGTTGGGAGACATACTGGGTATTTGAAAAGGGTGAGATATAATTTTTGCACTAAGCAGACAAAATCAAGAATACAAATGATTTTTATTTAAAATCGATTTTCACAACAAAACTGGTCCGTCTTGTGATAGCCACGCATCATTTGGCGGCTATGCGTACTGACTGTAAAACAAAGATAACAGACGAGCCAACAGGTCGTTTTTCAAACCCCAAGTGTATATATCGATTTCCGGGCGTCTGGAATTACAGCGCTGTTCACAACGCTAAAGGACAGGGGAATAGAATTAGATTTATGTGCCTGACCTGCCATATTATGATATGCCATGAGGCAAGCAGTGTACTTGAGCTCTTGGATGGCACAATGGCTTCTGAGAGTTGTCACAAATATTCCAGTAACACTGATTTAGAAAACAGTCTAGAACATCAGAGATTAAGCTGGTTACTTTTTCAAAGATATTAATTTGTTTATAGGTTAAATTCAACAACAAAGTTAATAAAATTTCAGAATCTCGTATTCTTATCTTATTAACTAAATTGTCTCTATACCAAAGCAAAATATATTTGTCTATAAGCACGTTATATGTACGTGCACCTGTAATAGTATTTCTTGTAATTTTTTAATCATGTTACTAAATAGAACCAATGCATAAACTTTGCTTGTGTGACTAAAACTTCCACTGAGCTTTAAGTCGTTGATGGCAATAAACGTGACAGTCAACTCGTGTCCATGATGTGGCTAAACTTGACGCAAAAGGTCGTGGGGGGGGGGGGGAGATCACGTCGCTAGAAATATTTAATTCGTGTCGTTGGCGTCACAAGAAAAGCCAGTTAGTTCGTCACTCACTTTGTGCTCTATGGTTCAAAGTTCACGGGGTCATAACAGCAGAAGTTACAAAGATGTTGTAGGAAATACTGCTGCACTAAAAGGCACTATACTTCGTCTGTCCTCTTGCAACTCGTAATTTCAATAGTCGTTAATCTTCTCTGATCAATTGTCAATAGCTCAAGAGGCAAACGAAATAAGCAACAAATTCTTCCGAAGTAACTGCATACCATTAATTATTTCCGGCTTAGAAATAAACGTTTCGACTGTAATATGGAAAGTCCCTTGAATTCCGAAGTAATTTTAAAACTGTTTGGTATTTAATAACCTATGACACAATATATTTTCTGGACGCAAGACAAATACAAGCTCTGGAGAGCAAGGGATATTTTCCGGACATAATACAAGACGAACACAAGCTCTGGAGAACATAGAATCTTCTCCGGACACAACACAGGACAATTACAGGCACTGATGTAGAGAAGCCACGGTCCATACAAAGAACTAAACTGATGGTTACCTCTACAGCTTTATCATCATGTAGAACACTTATCTCTACTGCTCTATCATCATGTAGAACACTTATCTCTACTGCTCTATCATCATGTAGAACAATTTGCAGTCATTAATGTCTAAATGACTAATTTTGTATTTAGCATTATACACTGGCATAATGCTTGGGATACTTCATCAGTGTTTTTTTTCACGGTTATTAATCGTCAATATTTATATATAATTACTCATTGTGCTTCATAAAGCCACAATTACTAATCGTCAATACTTATATATAATTACTCATTGTGCTTCATAAAGCCACAGTTACTAATTGTCAATACTTATATATAATTACTCATTGTGCTTCATAAAGCCACAGTTACTAATTGTCAATACTTATATATAATTACTCATTGTGTCTCACAAAGCCACAGTTACTAATCGTCAATACTTATATATAATTACTCATTGCGTCTCATAAAGTCTATAAAACAAATGACCTGTTAACTAGATTCTTTTCGATCACAGCCGAGTGACATAATCGTGTGTGAACGTTAAGTCTTACCTGTATTTTCGCATTGCCCGTTAAAGTGTAGCGAAGTCTGCGTAATCTCATTTGACTTATTTACGTATTGCCCTTTTGTACACAGTGTTGTTTGATGTATACTGTCCACTCTGTCTATGAATGTATTTTGTACACAGCGTTGTTTGTTATATACTGTCCACTCTGTCTATGAATGTATTTTGTACATGGCGTTGTTTGTTATATACTGTCACTATGTCTATGAATGTATTTTGTACACAGCGTTGTTTGTTATATTCTGTCCACTCTGTCTATGAATGTATTTTGTACATGGCGTTGTTTGTTATATACTGTCCACTCTGTCTATGAATGTATTTTGTACATGGCGTTGTTTGTTATATACTGTCCACTCTGTCTATGAATGTATTTTGTACATGGCGTTGTTTGTTATATACTGTCCACTCTGTCTATGAATGCATTTTGTTTAGCTATATTGTATTTACTTGTCTGATGCGTTTAAGCAGTTTGAATTAAGACCTGGTGTATTTTATGTGCAATTGATGTTAGGTAATTGGAGCTTATGCAAATTTAAGCGCTTTAAGCTTTTTTATTATTATTATAAGATTTATCTATCAAGTATAACAAGCATTTTGTTTACATTAAAACTGCCGGGATTAAAGCGCCCAACCGAGAGACAATTATTAAACATACAAAATTAAAAGTCAGTGCCAAAACTGGTCAAAAGGTCAACAGCCACCATTTCTGCTGGCTACAAGCCACGTCCTAATGGCGCGCCAGAGGATTAGGGCTTTTTCAGTTCTCTGTATTGTCTTCCTATACACTTGAATGATTTTTTTAAAAATGTGTTCGTTGGTTTCTTCTTTTTCCCTGCATTACCTCTCTTTGTAACATTTGGCCTTTCTTTTTCCTTCCCAGTTAGCTTGCAACTTTTGTTTTCGATCCTACTCATTAAATAAGCATTTAGCAACAATTCAATGTATATAAAATTAGCAACAATTCAATGTATATAAAATTAGCAACAATTCAATGTATATAAAATTAGCAACAATTCAATGTATATAAAATTAGCAACAATTCAATGTATATAAAATTAGCAACAATTCAATGTATATAAAATTAGCAACAATTCAATGTATATAAAATTAGTAACAATTCAATGTATATAAAATTAGCAACAATTCAATGTATATAAAATTAGCAACAATTCAATGTATTTAAAATTAGCAGAAGCAATCGAGCTTCCGTGTTAGTTTGAAAGAGTCACGACTTGCAACCATTAGCTCTAGCACGCCGATTAGTAAGACCTCATGCCGTCCATCAAGCGTAAAAGTAAAATCCCAGAAGCCTTGGGAGAAGGAGAGCATGTGACAGGGATGGGCCAACAGCAAACAGAGTCTCTTAAAGCAGCAATGTCCGCCAACTTCAGACTATCGGCGTCAGAATGCCGGCAAAGTTCGCAAAAAGTTGGCGCAAAGGCACCAGACACGTTTGGTGAATATATTAACCTTACTGTCCCCACAGATACTATATATAGTTCATGTACTTTGAACTCTGACGAGGTCACTTTTTCTACATGAAAGAATATATTAACCTTGCTGTCCCTACAGATACTATATATAGTTCATGTACTCTGAACTCTGACGAGGTCACTTTTTCTGCATGAAAGAAAAAGAAGTCATGATTTGAGTTCAAAATCAATTCCATGATTTATTATACACTGCAGGTTAGTGCAGCTAAGGCATGAGAATCAATTGACAAGCGAGAATTGGACAGAATGCCACTGCAGTACATTGTAACCTGATTGCATTCAAATATCTTTTTGCCTATTAAAACCCCCATCGCAAGTCTGCTGTTTACTGTTTACATGGATATGTGAGGTTTTATTATTTTCTTTCCTGTTTAGTTTAAAAGTATCCCTCTTTCACTCATCACTCTCTCTCTCTCTCTCTCAAACACACTGTAACGGATTAATCCTTTGAGGGCAAATTATGGTCCTTGCTTTTTAAATTTCACATACTAATTCGTTTTCTATAATTGATATCAATATTGATAACTTATAATAATTTGTTGTTAACAGTGTCAACTATTGTACGGTCAGCTATTTAGTCAACCATATTGAATATTGCATACCGTGCGTGCGGCGAGAGGAAAGTAAGTCAAGTAATCTATGGAACCATTAGTTAATGAGAAGAGTGTACTGTAGAGGATCGGGGGCTGATTTGTAGAAGGTGAAGTTAACCGGACACACTGTAGCCATATATGGGTAGTTGTGCTCCACCCACGACGTAAGCAGAACTACGGTCAAACCCCAGATAGGTATGTACCACCTAAACTAATTCATTTATGTTGTACCATGCCAACAGGGAGAAGTCGATTTGAGAACATCATTCCCTCTATGCGCGGAACTTTTCCCTGTGTGCGCATAACTTTTCCCTTTGTGCGGAACTTTTCCCTCTGTGCGCGGAACATTTTTTGTGTGCGCGGAACTTTCCCTGTGTGCGCGGAACTTTTCCTGTGTGCGCGGAACTTTTCCCTGTGTGCGCGGAACTTTCCCTGTGTGCGCATAACTTTTCCCTTTGTGCGGAACTTTTCCCTCTGTGCGCGGAACTTTTTTTGTGTGCGCGGAACTTTCCCTGTGTGCGCGGAACTTTCCCTGTGTGCGCGGAACTTTCCCTCTGTGCGCGGAACTTTCCCTGTGTGCGGAACTTTTCCCTCTGTGCGCGGAACTTTTTTTGTGTGCGCGGAACTTTTCCCTGTGTGCGCGGAACATTTCCCTGTGTGCGCGGAACTTTTCCCTGTGTGCGAGGAACTGGCGGGTGTTTGAGCTTGCTACCAAAACTTGTGCGCGCAGAATTTTCAAACTGCTGCGCGGCATTTTCTAATGAGCTGTGCGGCCGCGCACCTTAGAAGGAACATTGTAATTGTGAATGCAAGAATAAGGGCTTAATAAGATACCAGAACTGGTCAGTACATTTATGTTTCCTTCATGAGAATAAATGAAATGATTTACTAATTAAAGAATGTTGGAGATTTTATTATTCCCACTTAGGATTATTTGTATGCATGAAGCAAATGATGTTGTTTTTCCCGGAGATGTATTGCGTGGCATCTAATTAGTGGTATTGTGTGGCATTAGTGGTATTGTGTGGCATTAGTGGTATTGTGTGACATTAGTGATATTTGAATTGTACACAAAGGATAATAAATTGCAATGTGCACCCATTGCGAAGCACCATTTTCATTATTCTGTGTAAAACTATTTGAAGTAAGTTGAACTAAATTGCCTTCTGCAATCGGCGATGTTAATTAATTAACAATCATTCATTCATACACCCCCACCCCCCACCCCCGCCAATCCTCATTAACGGTTGTTCCAAAGAATTAATAAGGTAATGGGGTAGGATAACAAAAAAATTAATGAGAATAAAAGAAGAAAAATAATTTCAAGATTAAATAAATACCAATAAGCACGTTTACTGTCACGCACTGTCCCTTTTAGTTCAAATTTATTGCCAAGAGGCAAGTGGTTTCAGGGTCAAATATTGAGCTCGTTCTCCTAACGGAGGTGAACAGTCTGACTTACGCACTTGGAATTGGCCCCTATTGACGACGCAGCTCCTAGTTTCTAATTGCAACTCAAGGAGCAATAATCTCTAGTCTCTAGCGATGTCACACAAACTCGCAAGGGTCCATCTCATTCTATCACACTAGCGGCTCCTTTCCAGCAGACGGGATTGAGTGCGACTTTACTAATTACGTGAGGTAGTCAAAAATGTGCTTGTCAAATTCATACCCCAAATCAGTTATACAAGTACATGTAAATGGGAGATTCTATTTATGCAGTTTAAATGAGAAGCAAGACTTCAGATTTTAACAGAACCGATCAATCTTTTGTTCTTTCTTTCAGTGAATAACGTCGACGCCAGGAAATGATTTGAAGGGAGAGAGGGGGGGGGGGAGCGGCAAAATAATAATAATAAAACAAAGAAAAAATCGGCATAGTGTATGGTTAAAATCTTCACGATGTTGGTACATGATTCAGACTTACTAACAACACTGGGGAGTGTTTGCTATAGGACTACATACGCAGATTCAAGACCCGTAGCCCCCACCCATCCATACACACACTTCCAATCAGACTGCCGTCTATGGAGCTGCTACTTATGTCGACTTCATCAGAAATGTTTAAAATAGCAGTTGTTGAAATAGATTCGCTCAACAATCCTGATTTAACAGTCATAACAGTCACGGATGGCAGATAGTTTAGTAATTTTCTGTGCGCTTGTACAGACAACCAGGGCTTCAATACACAAGTCCTGTCTGTCCAGCATTTACCTGCGCCTTTTGCAATTGACACCCAGTGTAAGAGAGACCCAAAATGGTGAGTGGTTATTTTTTTTTTTTTTTTGGTTTTTTTTTTTTAATCTGAAGACTGCTAGATTAGGACTAGCGCCACAAGCGATATTACTGAGAACGTGGGTGAAAAATCGATATTGATTTCAAAGTATCTGCACCCGGTTTTATCGTCATGGGAAAGAAATCACATTTACTTCTGGCCTTCTTTTCAGCTCCAGCATTAACCTTATCGAAAAGCGTAGATCTATTCTGTCCCAGCTTCTACAAAGGCCTGTGTTCGGTTAAAGACTAGTCTTCTAACTTCTCTAAAAAGGCGTCCAACCCTCCCTCTCTCCTTCCTTTTCCTCCAATAACATTTCTCTCGGGTACAACCCAGATTGCATTATTAGTATCAGCCCTAAATCGTCCGCTTGACTTGTAATTTGTTACACTTAAATAAAACAGTGACAAAGACGAAGCTGGCACAAGATTTATTATCTATTATCGGCTGATCGATCAAAGCGTTACACTGTAAACAATAAATGGTGGCTTTAGCCAAAGTGCAGGGAATCAGCATTTACACGGGAAGGCGTCCTATAATTTAACTCTGTCGTAAATGTCACTTATCTCCGAGTCAAAAATCATTAAATAATTTCTTTCTTCTCAGCCACTCTCCAATCACACTCACACACACACCAGACATAAAGACACATAAACAAGTATACACACTAAATGTGTGTGTGTGTGTGTGTGTGTGTGTGTGTGTGTGTGTGTTTGTGTGTGTGACTTCAATGAATGCATAACAACAGTAAAAAAATTTCAACTGCAGGAATTTACAGTTTTACCTCTAGCAGATTTAGTTTCTGATAATTTTTCTCTCTACTGTTTATAATCCAGTACCAAAATAATCCAGAAGAATATAACCTAAACAAAAAGCCAAAAAACACAATTCATCTAAAGATGTATTAAAATTTTTAGTACACTACTTCTATTTTTTACTTTTCTCTCCTGTACATAACCAGTACCAAAATGTCCTCATAAACACACACAATAAATAAGCCGAACAACACAATTCAAGATATTTTAAAGTTTTAGGTAACATAACCAGTACCAAAATGTCCTCATAAACACACACAATAAATAAGCCAAACAACACAATTCAGCTAAAGATATTTTAAAGTTTTAGGTGCAGCATATTTTATGTGTAGATATAATACTGTCTTTCAGTTGTGGTATATAATCCATTATTCAAACAAAGAAAGAATATCATGTGACTATCACTGTCTTTTTTATTTGATAATTTACTCAAATTGTACATTTGAACATACTTTTGATTTACACCTGTTTCTGAAAGTATATTTATTTGTTATGTATCATCATTGTGTTATATTACCTTTAGTTTTAAACATTTTCTTTGAAGACTTGTGTATTTGATGTGTAAATATCATCAGGGACTCGGAGCTTTTATGAGAATATATATTGCATCAAGTCTTCGTCATATTATTATTATTATTTTTATTATTATTTAGAAGTGTGTATAACTGTACATATTTGTGCTTGTTTGTGAGTGTGAATATATGCAATTTTCACATTGTGTGTGCCATTATATACATATAATTGTGTGTGTGTGTGTGTGTGTGTGTGTGTGTGTGTGTGTGTGTGTGTGTGTGTGTGTGTGTGTGTGTGTGTGTGAATGCAGGCAAAATATGCCAACATTTCAATTATTACATCTATAAACAATGATGCTTTCTGTCATTATGTAATTAATTATAACAAATGAGATAAAATTCTTAATTATTAAAATTAATTCCTTGCTTCATTGATGGTATGAGTATCAGACATTTTTTAAGTTATTAAAATAGATTTTAAATATCATAATAATAAATCATATATAAACACTTATTAAAATAGATTTTAAATGTCATAATAATAAATCATATATAAAAGCTTTTTTTTTTAATAGATTTTAAATGTCATAATAATAAATCAAATATAAAAGCTTATTAAAATGGATTCTGACCATCAGTATACATGTAACTATAATAATTCCTATATAAATTATTAAAATATATTTAAAATGTCAATATAACAAATCATCTACAGCTTATTAAAATAGATTTTTAATGTCACTAAACTAAGTCATATATAGCTCTTGCACGCTTATATTTTTAGTTACACAAACATAACATAGTTATGCTTATAATTGTACAGGTAAATTCAATACATTAATCATTTGAAAAAGACATTCTAGTAAGTATTTAAACAATATAAATTGACATTCAAGAGTCTGCTTATTTTGACCTAAAGATTGGCTGATTTTACAAAATTTAATTAGAATTTCAAAAATTAAATTGTGTCAAATGTTTAATCCAGGTAGAAAATTCCAGAAATATTTAGAAATACATAAAGTAAAATTGTAAACTAAAGAAACCCTTGCAAAGTGAAAATATATCCCTTCCCCTAGAAACATTAAAAAGAGGGTAAACATATTTGCATAACAATTCTACATTTCATTTCATAACATTTAAAAAGTATAAACTCATGCCAACATATATGCACAAAATATAAATACACACAAATGCTTGCAATGATAATTTAAATTCTATAGTCTTCTGATCAACCACAGTCAGACTAAAACTTCAATGACATAGCCACTCAGTGTAAAAAGGTCAATTGTTCTCTATAAGATGAAAGAAATTAAATGTGTACTGGTGTACAAATACTGAAATGAACCCATCCTCCAGTCAGGGTCTAATAAAATAAAGAACAGGTTAACATAGCCAATGCTTTATCTAGTCACTGACAGTCAAATCTGATTTTAAAATGCATGTAAAGAGCAGAAGAAACAGTCAAGTGTGAAAGTCAATAGAGTGTTAACCTTGTAAAATCCAAAGATTTCCAAAATATTCACAAGTGTTCTCTCTCTTTCTCTCTCCCTCTCCCTCTCTTTTTATTGCTCCCTCTCTTACATATACGCATTCATACCAACATAAATTATTATTTTTAGCAATGCATACCTGTAATGTGTATGCACCTCTGCCTAACACTTTGATACTGTCAATTAAATATATATGAAATACACCCAAGTGCTGTATATAAACATGGAAGTGTTCAGTAACCCCTACATATGAAATACACATGGAATGTGCACTGCACTCACACATAAATACACATACTATATATATATATATAAGAAATTAGCACACACACACACAAAGACAAACCTACTAATACTAGTTACTACTACTAATAATAATAATAATAAAGTTGATGGAATCTTAATCTTGCATAAGCTGTAAGTACTTCACAATAATTAAACATAAAATACACATAAAGATCTTTATACAAACTACTGAAATACAGAAGACTAAAGAATAAAACAAAATAAAATGAATCCACAAGAACTGTGAGAATATATAACAGCAACTATGCTGTTAATTAATATGCCCCCAAAAGCAATCCAGTACACAAAAAATAATTTACAAAATGTATGCTTTGAACAATGACAAAGAAGAGATGGAAATTTTATCTTGAGTTTTCTTGAAAATGGCCAAAGTGTTTTTGTATCTCAGCTAAAAGGCATCAAATTTCAGACACAAACCCTGATAAGACTGGGAATATTGACAATCTGATCTATACTTTTTGTATCTCAGCTCAAAAGGCATCAGATTTCAGACACAGACCCTGATAAGCCTGTGAACATTGACAATCTGATCTATACTTTGCTGTTGGAATGTGAAAGTGTACATGATTGATTGGTACAAAATACTAGCAGGAGTGTATGCATATGAGATCAGGCAGGTACTTAGGACTGGAAACCAGACAATAGTGAAACATGACACAGAAATGAAATCTTGACTATGTTCTGCTGAGAAAGGTAGCCAATGAAGGCTGTGAAGTGATGTGATCAGTTCTTAGTCCCTATTAATAATTCTACCTGCAGAATTTTTAACCATTTGAAGTTTTTTTCACAAGACACAGTAGATACAGCGAAGAGAATTCTAAAAAAAAAAAGTCAAGACTGAACCATTACCAGTGAACAAAATTTTTTGTGTAACACCAACTGTGAGAAACTTGCAAATAGTGCTCAGTCACCACAGCTCCAAATATGCTGTTCTACTGGTGTGGAAGACATATTGTAAGAAGTGGTGGGTTGTCATTAAGTACACCTGAATTTCTAAGTGGCTGAGGGAATTTAATGGGAATGTCACAAAAGATTTAATGATTTTGGTTGAGGTAAAGATATAGAAACCATTTGGGAAGCAACAAGCATGTCTTCAGTTTATCAATCGCTGATTTGTAACTTATTAGTAAATATTACTCATCATAAAAGAATAAACATCAGAAACATTTCTCATTATTAATGGTGGAAGTATTTTCATGTGGGAAACTAGCTTTGTATGTTTGAGTACATACAGGATGGTGATTTACAGCAATTATCTTGGGATAAAATAATTAATTAAATAAATAAAACTTACATTTTCTTCCAATTTGTGGGCAATTGGATGTGCTCCTTGGAGAATCTCATCTTGAGTCAATGGTCGAATTCGGAGAGCAACCTAAAAATAATTACGTGCTATATGTGTTTAATGTACCAATAATTTGCCAAACTGTCAAAATTTACCTTCATATAATTAAAGGAATATTATATTCCAAATATGAATAGTTTATATAACTGTTAATTAAGAAATTATTAAATTTTTTAAATATTTCAAAGTTCATCTAGAAATAAAGTTATGAATTTATGCACATAAATTATTATAAAGAAGCACAATATAATACTTAGTAAAACTAGTATTATGAAGTGTATAATACTATATTTAATCAGTTTATAAAAAATACTTTAGCACATTAACTTCAGCTAAACCTAAATGTGTTGTAAATTTAATATTAGTAGTATTAATTTACTATTTGGTCTGAATTAAAAGATGCTCTGTAGAATTTTATTATCATATTTCTATTATACTTTCAAAACCTATTAAATGACAGAAAATACACTTATTACAGCAACATATCCATAAATTGTCTAGTTTGTAAATCATTCTATAAATACAAGTATACTTACAGAATAGTCATAGCACATTAGTCAATCAACAGATTATAGTATAACAGTGAGGACAAATCTGGTCTTTGTATATAGAATATGGATCTTTGTGGGTACTGTTATCTGCATCTTCAGATTTTGCTAAGTGTGTGTGTGTGTGTGTGTGTGTGTGTGTGTGTGTGTGTGTGTGTGTGTGTGTGTGTGTGTGTGTGTGTGTGAGGTGAGTGAATTAGGAGGGATGAAATGCTAGGATTTTTTTTGATAGAAGTAACATGTTTGTTTACTGAAACAAAAGTTCTTTGCTTGGTTTTAGTCCTTTATTGTTTTGTTTGTATTTTAAAAATAAGAGAGTGTGGGTATGAATAGTTTGAAATTCTTCTGGAAGATCCATGATCTAAGGGTTTATTATGGAAAATATGTTAGAGAGATTGTATATTATTATTTATTATACTATAGTTATCACTTCTTGGACCCAGAGTAATTAGTGTGCATAACTTACAGCAATAGAAATATAAAACTGACTATTATTGTATTCTTAATAAAACTAAGTACTTGTGTGCAAGTCTCAAAACTTGTCACAGAGATAACTCTAGCAGTACGTAGAATTAATAACAGAATTTTACTTAAATCTTGGGAATACTTTCACTAGTAAGGCTGAGCTGATTTAATGGCATAGATACTACCCCTGCAGCTCCCTTAGCGCTTGGGGGACTTTCAACAGAATATCTGTTTAATATTTGTTCCTTCCATTGTTCCAAAAAAATGTTCTTGAAATGTGAAAAATGTACATATGTTCAAATCAACTTTTCACATGACAAATTTTGACAAATAACATGGACAAGCTGATTCTCTGTAGAGCACATAGAGAGGGAGAATATGGAAATGGATTATGGATTGGGGGGGTGGGGGATGGAAGCATTTTAGAATTTTTGCAGGGAAGGCCCAGCATTCAAAATTATGCCCCTGTATAGGACTCAAATGATAAATATGGGCAGCAGAGGCTGAAAAGAGACTTGAGGTTATGGATGACCTTGTCATGAACAGACATTGTGATCTACACAGGCCATTCCGTGCTGACAGAGACATATTCCATTCAATACATTCATGATAAAAATTGATATTATTAAAACTGATATGTCTACACCGGTTTAATTTTCCACCAGCATCTAAAGTATTAATACTCTATTATAAAAGCATGCTTCAAATGATAGTTTCTGCACATTGATTATAATGTTACAGCATTTAATTTTATTATAACTGAAAATTCAAAGTAAAATATTAATTATAAATACAGTTTGATAGAGAATATAATTAAGAATGTTTTCTTATATATAAATGTTATACTATCACTTTTAGAGTTACTGTTTCTCATTCTCAATTAAATAATATATATTATGGATATCCACATAATATAAAGCGTTTCTCTTTTCCTTTTCCTAATACAACTTTACAAATGGCATTCATGTAGTGGATGTGGGGGGAAATGTATTTTAAGATATTTCCATACAACATAAACAACACATACACGCACACACACATACACTAATTTTTAACATAGCAATAATTAAGCTACAAGTTATTCAATGTATGCCAATAAGTTAATTTACAATTAAAATAAATTCATTAAAGCACATTTATAAGTTAAATCTCATTACTAGCATTTTAGCATTACTTTAATCAGCAAAGTTATAGTTTACTGAGAGCCTGCGTAGACTATAGCCCACTGGGTGATAACAAACTTTTGTGATAAAATAGTTATGTACTGTAGACACATACCGTTAAATTTTGCTCTCCGCCACCAGTTCTTGACGTAGACTTTACCTCTGCGGCCATTGATTTAGGATGAAATTAACCAGTATTGAATAAAATCGCCATTTTTTTTTTTTTTTTTTTAATGCACACTCGCGAAGTATCAGTTACTATACCAGAATGAAGACTACTGATCAGTGTCACTCAACTAAATAAGATAAAATTTCAATACTCCTGTGGAAAAAAGGTATGCATTCGAAGTTGGTTCGCCAATACTGGAATCTGTGCAGCATAGTACTTTAGCAGAACGAAATCTTTCTTTGACCGGAGAAAATGCTTAAAACTTGGTTGACTGACTCGCGAAACTCGCGCTGCTGTCGATTGCTCATTCGAGTCTGTTGATCGAACAGTACCGCACAACGAGAAATCTACTTTATGACTTAGCCGCTGGCACAAACAACGAACACAGCACTGAATCGATTACTCTTGCTGTCGGCAGTTTTCCAATCCCACATGACAGAGCCATAACTTTTCTGCCGCCGCCATGAAAGCTTCGCGGTCTCCATTGACGATCCGAACTATTTCATGGTCGGCGCAATAGTTTAAGAGCGTGTTCCGTCTTGAATATTATTCCGCACTCTGTTCGTGGGGTTCCGTCTAACTGCAGTCTGCTTCAACTTTTATTGACACAAACTTTTAAGCCGGCCAGCTGTTATTTTATTTATTAAATAAATTAGTTTAACAGTACTTAAATGTCTAAATAATACGGATTTAGTCATTTATATTTTTAATATTATTCAAAATATGTATTAATGCGCTGGTCAGTATAAACCTATGTTATTCTATACGCTATCGGTCTTTGGTCCTGACCTTAGGGCATGAAATTAAATCTCAAACGAGTGAAGGCAACCACTTTTATTAATTTAAGAGAGAGAAACAAAGTTATAACAGGCTAAACTAGTAAACAAATATTTGGAATATGATCTTGAACTTGAATATGACTATTCTGTTTGCAGTGAATGTCATTTCGAAACTTGGTTTAGGCCTACCTTGTCGATTTGCTCTGAAATTTTGTTTGGTCTCTTTAAACTATGTTAGGAACAAGTAGTAAAGCAATAGCAAGAATAAGAAGGAATCTAACTTCCTATTCGCGACCTGGGTTCGATCCTAGCTAGAATGAACATTCTGAATTTGGCAGTTTAAAATCGGAAACTCGGACCACCTACAAAATCCACCAAACATCTACTCAAACTATCAAACTCCCCCCATCTATGTATGTCCCTTTCAAAATCTCTCCCTTGGCGCTTGAGCCCGGCTGCGAAATCAGCGAAAATTGAGAGATGGCGTGAAACCCAAATGAGGCAAACAAATGCTAACTGAAATTGAAATGTATGGATATGTATGGATGTCGGTTCTGCAAATATCTATGAGAGGTAGGGGTTCGAATGTACTCCCACTCCTAGTCTGGTTAATGGTTTGTCTCCCCCTTACTATGACGAATTGCGAGGGTCCTTATTATGGAGCGTTCGAGTTAAAATCAATATAAATTAGCGCTAATTAATGTAGTTGTCTTTTTGTTATGGATTATTTAACTTCCTTTTGCTCTTTCAAATGACAAATTAATTTTTTAGTAGATTTGTGGCACAATTACCAATTTTTTTTTTAGGAAGCCTTATCACTGTGCATAGTCGCAAAATCATAAGCAAAACACACCACTCTAGTCGCAGTCATACGCAAAAACACACCACTTTAGTCGCAGTTATATGCAAAACACACCACTCTACGAACATAATCGCAAACTCTTTCCGTACTGAATACTGTTCAATGCGTGCCAAATCCTAAACATGACTTTAATTTTTAACACAGACTCTGATGAATAAATAAATATTTGGATTCTATCATTTATACTTTGAAGTCCCTTTGTCATACACACGCTGGAATGGATCGGCTATTATCATGTTTCTGCGACTCCGTTCAGACTCTACAATAGGAAACGTGTAAAAATAATCTTGCTGCAATTCCACTGTGAAACATAACTTTGCTGCCGGGTAAGGTCAGTAACCAGACGGAATGAGCCCCACTGAGTGCATTGAAAGTGACTTAATGAACTTTAAAATATCACTATTTCGTGTTTTTGTGACAAATAATATCGTGAATATGAAAAATCATTAAAAGTATGAAAACGGACATGGGGTGGGGGGGGGGCGTGATTTGTTTTGTTTTGTTTCACAGATTTCTTAAGTTTTTTCACGATAATAATGATGCTACGAAAGAGCTGGGAAAATATGGTATCTTGACAGATTTTGCCTTGTGTATATATAATCTGCTTTCTTTTAATATTTTCTGATAAGTTTCTGGTTGAAGAGTGATGAATATATTTAATTATTTCCTCCCTCCACTAAAGTAAATGTAAAATAAAATGATAATTTATTCCTTTAATGAGAATAATTTATTGTTTTGCCTTATTATTTTCCGTCAGTTTTCAGTTTGCAATGAAATTTGATGGCCTAGTAAATGTCTTCACGACAAAAAAAACCAAAAAACATACAGTGTGTCACGTGACTGGGAGATGTAATGTTGCTGGTCTCACCTGCTCATACACAGACACACACACAGACACACACTCAGACATACTCACACCGACACACATACAGACACACACTCACATAAAGACATACACTCATACACAGACACACGCACACACATACACATACACACACTCATAGACAAATACGCTGACACACAAGAAATAGGTTAAAGAGATTGACCTGCGCCGTGATTGCTACTTAAAACTTTAACTTGTTTTATAAAACTAACTCTTAAGTCGGTGTAATTTTTACTTTTTGACTTTAGTTGTACTTCTGATCTGCTGTGCACCTGCTCTGGGTAAATGTCATTTAAACATTAACAACAAAACTTAACTGGAACTACTAACATTAGTTTTCAAACATGGACCTAAAACATGCTGTCTCTCTATCTCTCTTTTCTCACATACGCACATACACATACGCACATACATACATAGAAACACTTATCAATTTGTCAGTGCTGTAGCAGATGGAAATAATAGCAGGAATTAGCCAATGATACCTCTGGCTGCAAAACTAGTAATGCATTTATAAGATCAAATCTCTAACCATTTCTTCCAGTCAGTCCTGTGAGCTTGATCAGGACAGCTTTGCAGAAAATAACCAAATTTACTTGAAGCAATTAACCCTATATATATATGTATGTAACTGTGTCCCTGACCTCATTTTACACCTTGTCTACTGTACTATTTGAAGAAATTAACCCACATTGTGTGTGTGTGTGTGTGTGTGTGTAACTGAGTTCTTGAGCACGTTTTACACCTTGTCTACTATACTGATTTGAAGCAATTAAGCCATACTGTTACATGAAAAAGTGTTCCTGGCCTCATTTTACATCTTGTCTACCGCACTAATTTGAAGGAATTAAGCCTCGTGTGTGTGTGTGCGTGCGTGCGTGCGTGCGTGTGTGTTTGTGTGTGTGTGTGTGTGTGTGTGTGTGTGTGTGTGTGTGTAACTGCTCCAACTTTGTCTACCAAAGTGGTTTGGAACAAGTAACGCGATATATATGTAACTGTCTCGTTACTCCTGTGACTTGAAACAAGTAACGCGCTACATACATGTAACTGTGTCTCGTCACTCACTTTACAGCAAATCTACCAAAGTGACTGGAAACAAGTAACGCACTACATAACTGTTTCTGTTTCTCGTCACTCACTTTACAGTTTACAGCAAGTCTTTCTAATCCCAAACACACGCTGTAAGACCCGCGACTAGATCACGTGACATATTCCTTAACTTGTGCCAGTATGTACTAGCATTTTGGTCGCATGTTGGTCCATGTCCGATGGCCTGGTCTGACAAAGAAATTGCCTGAGCTCACCAAGCTGTTCTCTAATTGCTGATAAAGATCAGGTTTGACAGATAATAGGTGAGGATAAAGAATTCACAAAACATGATAGAGGGCAAGGGCATGAAGAAAAAAAAAATGACATGGCATTTCGTCGGAAGTAGTACGGCCACGGGGAGGTTCAAAGGGTTCAAGGTCTCCCGAGATTTGTTGTTGTTTGGTGTTTTTATTTAAATCACTGATTGACAACGTTCCTGTTTGCAGATTCCAGTGGACTGTTTTCGACATTTCTTATCACCATCACTTCCACCAAGATACGATAAACCAGACTTCATTCCTTCATTGAAAAGTGACCACACGTTTACTAATGGAGACTTTAGCAGTGCGTCACTACCACAGGCGAACATTCGATAATTAATCTGAAACGTTGAGTTTATTCTAGTAGCTTCGAAGTAATTACGTACACTTTTTCATGAATATCTTCAATCCCCGAAGAAAAGTCTCTCGATCTTTGTTGTCACTGATGCCAATGTGTAATTAAATAATTGGTGTTTTTTTCCTTGTGTTTCTATTTTCAAAGTCTTGTGGCAAAATAGATTGGAAATCGGTTCTTAAATGTAATTTTCTTTCAGTGACTTCGCTGGATGCCTGACCTGACCAGTCACCCTGTACAATAGTTTCAAAAACTCTTCTAGATCTCTAGAGTATTTCTAAGGCTGCCAACTTGATCATTGAAACTGTTCAGGACATATCGTTACATCATGCGTGCCCGACCATAGATAGAGAAGGATGGGGGTGGTGAACTACAAGCTAGCGTATCGGATATATGCCACCCACTGAAAGACTTTATTATAATGTATGGCGCCAGATAATTCACAGCCTACACGTGATCGATTGCTGACATGTTGTCCTGCAACGAATGAAGAGCCTTCGCTTAGTCTTTCAAAGGCCCGCACGTAGCTTTGACTCCAGTTAAAAAGGGGAGGCTATACACATCCGATATGTTTTGTAAATGCTCGAGCCGATTAACTCTTTGAGTGTTAGTGTTGAAATGAAAGATTTTTTATCATTTGCTCTTATGGTGAACTGAGCGATAAGCTTAACTGCACAATTAACCGTCTTCTTGTCTCTGTGTGTGTGTGTGTGTGTGTGTGTGTGTGTGTGTGTGTGTGTGTGTGTGTGTGTGTGTGTGTGTGTGTGCGTGTGTTTGGGTGTATTGATCTTGTGCAAAAATTAATCAAATGATTCATTGCAGCATAACTATTACATCAACAGGCGATTGCTTTGCCTCGATGTTTGGAAAACAACGGATTTCGGCACTTGATTCCTAGGCCAATCCATCGTCATCAAAATCTGCAGTTATCATAACCGGCATCAGCATCACTGGTCGAATCGGGCGTTGATGACCGTACAGTTGAAGTTTCCTATGAAAATGATGTACAGACAGCGGCTGTCGTTAATTTCGCATCGTACAACTGCTACTTTAGCTGAAACAGGGCGTAGAAACTGTTCAACGTCATCACGTCAATTTAATTAATATATATGTAAATGTAATAGGGCATAGAAACGTGTTTCTTTTTCTTATAAATGACCTTCGGCAGGGTAACCGGTTTAACATAACGTGTTTCTATTTCTTATAACGGTAATTTACTTACATTCCATGTCTAGTGTATAGTATCGTATAACTGAAATGGGTATAATGACCTGTTCAACTTCCTTATAACTCTAGTGGGGCAGTGTGATACGGAACTCAAATTGTTTATTGGCATTATAATAAAAGCTCCTCATCGTGCCTATAATTGAAATGGAGTATAATAGTCTATATAACCATTAGAAGAGATGGCGTGCAGAAACCTGCACTTTTACCGGCAGGTTTCTGCACGCCATCTCTTCTAATGGTTATATAGACTATTAGATTATTATAGATAAATGAAATGGGATACTAGAACCGTACTACCAACATAGTACTGCTATGCTTCTGATTAACCGCTACCTAATTTAATTTCCCATCTACAAAGCATCCTAACATCTCAACACTGACGTCATCATCATCGTCGTCGTCGTCGTCATCATCATCGTGCCGCCATTATTATTTTATCATCATCATGAGCATTTTTATTAGCAGCATCACCATTATTATTATTATTATCCAGCCTCTTTCCACGACTGTTTGACTGTCGGCTGTGATCCAAGGTCTCGGAATCTTACCAAGATTCTGGGAGATTATTATTATTATTATTATTATTATTATGCCTCTTTCCACGACTGTCAGTTATGATCCAAGGTTTCGGAGTCTTACCAAGATTCTGGGATATCCAAGTTTTTATGGAGGATGTGGGCACTTCCTAGGAGCGCTGCTTTGAGTAGTGGAGCGAGTCTGTGGTTTCCAGGGAGTTTATTCAGATAACCTTCCAACTCAGATGTTATGTTCCCCAAGACTCCTATCACTATATGTATCACTTCTGCTTTTACATTCCATACTCTCTCAATTTCTAATCTGAGATCTTGGTATTTAAAAAAATTGTTCTCTTTCTTTTGATTTTATGTTTCTATCACTAGGAACAGCGACATCAATGATTGTTGCTGTTCTGTTGGACTTTTTGAGAACAACGTCTGGTCAGAAATCACTCGATCTGTTCTTATCTCGAAGTCCCTCAGTATTTTGACATCTTCTATTTCAGTGTCTGTATCTGGTTGGTGCATCCATGCTCTTTCTGGGGTTTTTTATGCCATAGTTTTCACACAGGTTTATGTGTGTGTTTTGCCACTTCGTTGTGTCTTTTGGTGCATTCTATTCCAGCCAGAATCTGACATCCAGATAGTATGTGCTCTTGTTTCATCCCTGGATTTGCAGAGTCTACATTTGGAATCATTTTGAGATTTTCATGATTTTCGTTTTGTGTTGTTGTTGTTGTATTATTATTATTCGGTCAATAAATACAAATTCGATTTCAGTATCTGAGAACCATGCTCTCTGAGTTATTGATCTGCCACTCAAGTCGGTATTGAACTGCTCTCGTTATTAATACTTAAGGGCGAATTACATGGATCGGGCATTGCGCAATGTAAACTTTCAATTTGCACATGCATTTATATTTATTTGTAAATCTCGTCATCACGAAGCACTATGTTGCCGATCTCAAGACTGACGTCACAAAATACATCAAACCTAACAATCTGGTGTGCGCGATAATCTCAGTTCTCCATTTAATTGGTCTAGGAGCTTTCCATGAATCTGTTATAGTCGGTTCATAATACCGGAATTAGTGATCTAAATTGGGCAACGGGGAAATTTGAAAGCTACCAAGCGCAGCTTCAAAGTGTCTTTGGTGAAGAATGGGGATGGGAGGGGGGGCAAGAAAAGCACTTAAACAAACTCCTAACTGATCCATCTCTGACAGCTAACATTTCTAATAATCTCTTAAGTAACGTTAGGCTAATGGTCTCACCACTCGGAAAACCGCTTAATCTCCACTCGGAAAACCGCATATCTCCACTCGGAAAAATGTGACACAGAGTAGGCCTGCCCATTGTTATGGATTGAGCTGGAAATAAACCATGAATGAAAAGCTGGTGCATCGTTTAGCCCTGTGAAGCTCTCGTGAATAGTACATGTGACACATGAGACAATAGTGTTTGTGATATGGGTCAGCTAAGAGACGATATCGATCAAAGACACATGGAATCCATGGCCACGTTAATGTCAAACCCGTCCGTTATTCTTCTAGCCGAAAAGAACGACAATATCAAAATACATAGTTTATATATGAAACAGTATCAGTTCAATTTTAAATTATTATTCTTTCGTTTTCATACTTTTAAAATAAATTATTTATATTCAGAAGTATAAATTATTGTCGGATAAAAATGGAACAGTCCTTAGGGCTCTGGACGACTTCCTGTCTGTTATTTTGAAGAAATATTTAAAATTCTTGCGTATGGCAAAACTAGTTCTACAGAAACCCACCGACTTTCACGTTGGAAGAAAATGTATTTAGTTAACTATTGCCTACAGTATTATGTTGTTCTACATAAAGTGTTTGTATTTTATTAATCTTTTTTTAAATCCCCCATCCCCGGGAATAAAACGTACATTGATAATCAGTGTTTAATGTACATCTATTCGATTACATAAAATCTCTCTCAATTCTATTCAATAATTAGATTTTTTTCAAAAATGGCGATCATGGGTATCAAACAAATAACATTATAATCCGTGAGATGTAGGAAACGTTAGAAAGAAAAACAAAAACAAAAATACCCACACAACTTACCGGCGAAATTTATTTTACAATGAGTGCGTTCTAACGACAGATTTAACAGGGGTGAAGCTGGCACGATCAAACCGAGCTCATGTTCTATTACACCTAGCACTGGGCTTCGTTACTTACCTACCCTAACATAATAACCTCCTCCTGTCTGAAAGGGTCTTGAATAGTGACGTCACTTGTTAAAAAAAAAAATCTTAATGCAACATGGGGCATGTTTAATGGGGGTGTGGCTTATGACAGTGGTCTTCCAACTGTATTTTACATATTTTTTAAGTTAAAACTTCATTGAGTATTATTGACCTTATCCACGTCGCTCGGATACCGTACCGGAGCAGGTGCTGGGTGTTAAGGTCATACAACCTCAAAGGTGACTGACTATTCAAGTGAGGGGCTTCGTCGAGAGCGAGTATCCATGTTGCTATGGAGAACACAGTTAACGCGAAAAGACTTAGGCTGTGTTGAGTAGCTAGATAATCCAGGACCAAATTTAATAAACAGTATTAAAATGACTTTTAGATCACCTTCATCGCCATTACACTTTAACTTTCACAACATTTGAGGGAGTGTATGATAGTACACAACATAATGCATCACATTAATATTATCCTATTCATATTTTTCTTCATACTCCTATATTTATTAGCAAATCACAACATAATGTGACATACAATAATGTTACAACACAACATGATATGACAAAACATGCAATAATAATACAGCATGGCATGACATCATAAGGCATGACAAAATAACAATACAGCATGAAATAATATGACATGCCATAAAGTAATATCACAGCATGGCATGACGAAATAATGTTACAGCATGACATGACATAGCGGATATGAGGGCGCTGTAAACTTTTTCTCTCTTCCACAACATTAAAGACAAACATTTATCGTCACACAATATTTACGTAGGTGGAAAACTTCTTACCTAAGGAAAAGACAATCCATCTTTTAATCTATATTTAGTGAGCTCCCATCCACCCACTATCTCTCCACTGTATAGTTATCAACATGTGTAAGAAGGTCAATAAATTTATTAAATCAACAATCAAATATATTTAACATTTACATCACTTCATAACAATGTTGATTAATACTGGAAAATCATTCAGTTTATCCTAGCATAGATATTAGCAGTCAATTAAAATAAATAGATATTCTTGGATATCATTATGCAAATGAGAGTAGGGTTTCAGAGAAATAATGAAAGTCAAATGTACATAACCTTTTAAAAAATGGTGGCTGTCACCAACACGTTCACAATCACGCAGTTTTCAACAAGTCACTGCTGTCTTTCTTTTTTGGGCAGTGGCCTCATGTGTCTCTTCTAGGCACGTTATACAACTGTTCCAGAATCACTGATGAGTTCATAAAGTGCACTGTAGAGAATCATCCTGCATTTCACATGCGCTATCAAATGCATCGGGAGGAATGTCTTGAATTTTCATGTGTAATATTAAACACACCATGAGGGACATTCAAAATAATTCATGAATTCTTGAGACCAAACTCAAGCCACTATTTCCACTGTATTGGTTCTAGAACGGAATTCACAGGAATCAGCTTACAGTAACACATTTTACTGATAAGTTGATGACAATGCTGGAGTCACACACCAACGTGACCAAGCAAGTACAGTAGTCACTGCTGGAGTCACACACCAACGTGACCAAGCAAGTACAGTAGTCACTGCTGGAGTCACACACCAACGTGACCAAGCAAGTACAGTAGTCAGTGCTGGAGTCACACACCAACGTGACCAAGCAAGTACAGTAGTCAGTGCTGGAGTCACACACCAACGTGACCAAGCAAGTACAGTAGTCACTGCTGGAGTCACACACCAACGTGACCAAGCAAGTACAGTAGTCACTGCTGGAGTCACACACCAACGTGACCAAGCAAGTGCAGTAGTCACTGCTGGAGTCACACACCAACGTGACCAAGCAAGTACAGTAGTCAGTGCTGCTTGGGGCAAAAGGAAAAAAGGCATGCTTTCTCTGAAAAGTCAAATTAATGCAGCACTAAATTTCAGGCATATTTCATCTCTAAACTCCTTTCTCTCTTATAAACATTCTCAACTTACAAAATCCTGCAACAATTTTGTTAGCCAGATATACACATAAGAAATATATCAACAATCAAAATTCACAAGTATAATGTACAATGTAGTCAAATTAATGAACATAGAAATAATGGTTCAATATCATAAAGCATCTCAAATGACATAAAGCTTAAGCTTTCTCAGGAACTCTAAACTTTCTTTAAAATAAACTTTAAGTATCATTGATGCTCTCCATACTTCTGAGTAACTTTAGGTACAACTCTGAATTCGCTATAATCTTTCAATGATCTATTCTTGTTTTAGCCTGTTTTAAACGTTTATATTATTTAAATTTTAAATAAAATGATTTAAATTAAATGTTTAACTATGTTTACCTATGCTTATACCATATTCATCTGAACTGTCCCACCGTGAGATAACCTACATGGTTAACTCTGCGTTAAAACAAACACATCTTGATTTGTACATAATAAATAATTATTATGTGACGAGTGACTTCCCTCTTCACTTGAAGTTCACAATAAATAATTATTATGTGACGAGTGACTTCCCTCTTCACTTGAAGTTCACAATAGAAGCACAGTGCAAATTCAATCAGACATATTCTGCTTCGAGATTTTACAGCAACTTTTCGTATTTCAATCATCCTTCTATACAAAATACTCTCCCCCATCTCTCTTTCTCCCCTTCCCTTTCTCTCGATATTAGATAGTAGGCTTTATGTAAAGCGGTACTTATCAACAGCAAATCATATCTATGTCAGTTTACTACCCGAAGCGGCGTATTCAAGAACATCAACGCCCTTACATGTAGTTCAAATCTGGCTATGGCAAAATGTGTCCGCTTAAGCTCGATAACTATCATTAAACACTTATACACACACGTACATTCATACATACACTGTTAATGCGCAAAAGAGAGAAATTATAACTATATTTATATATTTATCATATATATACAATTACATAACCTTTAGGTTGAGATGAAAAATTTATACAAATTGCTTTTAAATACGACAAAATAAAACCCATTTAAGCACAAAGCAAGCTACTGAATCAAAACGACACAAACGAAATGCAAGTGTCGAGATTTTAAAGCCATTTTGACAAATTTAATTCTAGAGTCTTTTTGATTCAGTAGTTTACTACATCACACCATTCGACTTAATTGCAAATGGACGTGCTCGCCAATTAAGGTGTACCCATGTTTATGGTTTGTACACAGGACTGAAATGGGGTACACTAGAATAAATAAATGACTGATAAATAAGGAGGATTCTATTTCAACAAACTCGATACTTTGTCGGTTATCTTTCTTTTTACATATCGGGCGAGGAGGAAAAAGTGGACTTTGGGCAAAATTCAACACACAAAGTACATCGTCCCCGTCTTCAATGTCAACACATCGTAGGAAACACTGGACGTAACTGATTCTTATTATACATATTCCTAATCTTAACTCTAATCTTAGCCTGTATCATATTTATTAATAATGGGAATATCTTTATGCCTCAGATATACATTTATGTCTATAAACGTCACAAAAGTTTGTCGACCCTCTCTTGTGACTTTCTTTTTCTTTAAATAAAATAATAAATAAGAAAAGGAAAGGAAAGAAATTCCTGTACAATATTAACTATACATACACACAGACATGTGAGTGAATGGTATTGACAAAAGGGAAATAACTCAACATTCACGTTTGAATATGCCTTACAGAGTTTAATATCTTTTGATCTTTAAAATGAATGACAGAAGAAATGGTTGTGTTAAAGACATATTTATTCCTAAACTTGTCAAACAACGTAATATTGTCGTCTGTTTCTTAATCGAAGCTTATAAAAGAAAAGTCGAAACCTCTGATTGGCATGCTAACTAAATATTGTCGTCTGTTTCTTAATCGAAGCTTATAAAAGAAAAGTCGAAACCTCTGATTGGCATGCTAACTACTAGCACTTCAAACTAAAGCAAGCCGCTACAATACACACAAAAATCAATAGAGTCCAGCACATGACACGATGACTCCCTAGGTCTGGCTACGTAACCGCAACTTTTAATCCTAAACAACAAAATAAAACTCTACGTTCAAAGTAAGGATAGCATGATTTTCCCGTGTAAATACCATCGTGTTTCAGCTATGAGAGCTCAAAGTTCCGCTATGGTAGTCCAGCAGCGTGAAGCATACTCGTGCGAGTTTGGCGCACGGTCGCGTTCCATAGTCAAAGCGGAACTTAATGCAGTCCGAGAACGTTCCTGTCCATCATTACTGATATTCACCTCAGTGCGGTGTCATAAATTTCGAAGGATCGAATGTTATAAGGACTAAATATTATAGTACTGTATATCAAGGCGTTTTATCTGCGAACGCTGATGAATAATTTTCTTAATTTTCTTATTTAAATAGTAAATCATTTTAATTGCGTGCTCAGAATAGAAAACATTAGCAAAATGAATTTAAGTTTGCATATAATTGCGTTTAAAGTAAGATATTAAACAATTAATATTATTTAAATTAAGCTTTAAAATGGTCAGCTCCCTTCCATATAGTACTGTGCTGTATTGCACACATCTATGACACATAAGCTTTACTATTAATCAGTGGCATTTGCTGTTTTCTGGGCATTAAAATAAGTGCAGGATATTATCAAATTAAAACTTTATGATCAGAAGGTGTACACAAATATAAACCTTACACACACACACACACACCCATGGTGTGTGTGTGTTGGGAAGGGGGGGGGAGTATTTATTGTTTGTATACTGCAACTGTAAAATTATAACGTGTTTTGAACTCATGTGTGCGAGTGAGTATTTGTCATAATTTATTTGCAAAGATTTTCCTGATGTCACCTTAGCGTTTGAGTCTGTTTCCACTAATCTGCAGTTACTTTAGCATTCAAAGTATGTACGAAAATAAAACAGCCGATAAAATGTTTTTAAAATTCGTTGGTATGAATTTTTGCTTGGTAAAAGGAAATACAACTTTTTTGTTATTGCATAACAATTCCCACTCAGTCCAACTGCTCACAGCTTCGGTTATAGATTCAAATAGCTACGCGCCATGAGCAAACGAGCAGATGAGTCTGGTGTCTCTGAAGTCTAGAGAGAGAAGTTAGTGCCCAATCATTGCTTTACCACCTGCCCCAATCTATATGTGACGCATTGCACCATAAATAGCTGACGCTATTTGTGCTACACAACGGAAACGTTTTTCTTCCTGTTTGTATGCTGAACGATACCATTCAATTGCTAATGCGCAGTAGTAATTCACAACTGGTATTATACTTCAGTCGAGTGTTGTTGATAGGCGCTTAATTACTGTTTCACCGCAGACAGCCGCTACCTGAGAGTAAAGGATTACGCACCGGCATTTTCTGCCTTACATCATTATAACTGTAGGTATATCATTAGATTAAGTTAAGATTTATTTTTGTTAAGATTAAATATCACTGCTACTGCTACCGCTGATTACTTTGGATTGCTCATTGACTGTTACAAAAGTCTCTGGCTTTTAGCAGACATTTTCTTAAACTGACAATACCTTTTTGTCAATAGCAAGGCTTACTACTGACACGTGTTTTCGTATTGTTTGACACCTGACTGTCAGATTTCTTTCTGCGCATCACATTTTCCGGTATGACACCAACATTGTATCGTCAATATCAGTGTCGACAATATAGATTTATAGATTTTAGGATTCTCCCCCCATCCCCCAATCAGTTAAACATATTTTTGCAGCGTAGCTGACTCCATTTTCCAGCTGCAGGCTCGGGTCGGGTCAGGTGTCATTGCCAGCTAGGGCAACAATATTACGGCTAGCATCATGTGCTATGCGTGGATACGGTATTCATTCTCAGTTTTAAAAAAAACAAAAAACCAATAAACAACAACAACAAAAAAAAAGCCGAAAAACAACAAAAAAGAGCCACTAAAACATCTTAGAACAACGTTTCAAAACGAATACATTTTGGCATTTTTTGTATAAGTAATTTAAAATTATGCGTCTGATTTCTGATTCAGCCATTCCTGCCTAACATTTAAAGTTCTGAATTTTATTACTGTAACTATGTGTGTGTAGATAGATAGATAGATAGATAGATAGATAGATAGATGGTGTGTCACACTGTTATGATTATTATCATTAATATTCAGTCGTTATTAATGCATAACTAAATACAAGTGATTGGTATTTCAGTATATATTTTTTAATTATTAATATTATATTTTATATTAATAAATTCCCGATAAGACACCAACTTATGTTCCACTTGGCGGATCCCCTGGCGTTGTAGAACTCTAATTTTCCTTGTATATTATAGACGTTCTATTGGCACATAATTTGTACTCGCATGTGGAACTTCTTACTAAAACGAGTAATTCGATCCGACTTAAGATATTAAAGAACCCCATCCACCCACTAATACTCCAAACATACAGCTTAAATAGTATGCGTAAGAAGGGTAATAAAAAGTTAACAATAAATTTATTAATCAACAATCATAACATTCAAACGAATACAGATAAAGATTAAACAGACGCTTATACTGCTACTCAGAATAAGTGTTCAGAAAATGTCTCTCACTCGTGCAGACTAACAATAGGTGATCAAGTTAATAGTCTTTACTAGATTTATGAGTTTCATCACTGAATTATAACTCGAAGTATAGAAAAGACGACAGTTAATTTCATGACATGTTTTCACTGAGAGTGAGAGCCTTCGCAGGCGCGAAGTTGTCGCCATGTCACAGGTCCTGCTTGGATAATGGGGCTAACGTGCGGCTCTGGGCATGCTACCCGAACTGTTCCAAAAATTCTACTTGAAGTTTCCCATGACCTAGTCAGGACAACCTTCGCTGTATTATTTCTCGAATGGAGGTTACCATAGTTGAGCCCCAGCAACCCTGTTGGTGATAGGTGTAGGATACCCGCAGTGGTGTAACTCACGTGGAGCACCGCAGATCACTGTAGCGAATAGCGGGCTGCATGTCATGTGGAAAGGCCAGGAAAGGCGTGCTTTCTGGACAGAGTCAATCAAGGCACAGCGCTAAGATTTAGGTCTAAAATGTTTCTACACTCCTGTCTTCCACAAGCATTCTCAAACTTATATTCCTACAGATAAAATCATTAGACCTCATTCATACATGTGGGCACAAATATAACATAATCATAATTAAATTCACGATTAACATTTGCATTAGAAACAATGTGATATACTCAGTGATATATAATATACAAAATCTCTATAATTATATTTCATAGAAATGTCAATTCAAGATATGCAAACATCTCTGAATCAAATTTCAATAGTTATAAGTATACAAAAATATTTCTAAGCCCATTCTTTCTTTATCAATCAGACAACTTACCACAGCTTTTGATCCGCCTTTGAGACTGGACTTGACAAGGTGCAGAAATGTTGAGAGGGGAAATTGGCTGGGTATTTATACTATTGCGCTTGCTAGATTATGGCACTTGTGTGTCTGGGCTTTTAGGTTGCATGTCAGATTTGGACATTGTCAACCATCAAGGTCATCTGCCACTAATTTTATAGGTGTTATTTAAATTAGCTCAACATCAAAGTGTGTTGAAATGCTGACTGCTTTACTACAATCCACACATTATTATATTAATTATCTCAAATATGTGCAGACAACTTTGCTCGTCACAGATAGATAGATAGATAGAGAGATCGATCATGCATGGATGGATCAATCTTGAAACATTTTTCTATATAGAAATAGTTACAAATGAAAAGTAGATAAATACTGATTTTATGTGTTCTTATTTATTTACTTATACTTAAGTGATAGAGGTTGGTGGGCTATAGCTTGGCAAACACTTTTTAAAAAAGGGTTTATACTTTTTTTTCCAGTGGTGATTGTGCTCTACATTTTTTGTCTGGCAACATGAATATCTTCATAAGATGCAATGGCAGGAGCTTTAATGTTACAGTGGAGCCAACAATGTGGGTCGAAGATCTGAAATTTATGATACATCAAAAAACAGAAATTAATCCTGACAATCAAATCTTGAGCATATCTCTCCTGGGAAAAACACTTATGGAAGGAAAGGCTCTGAGAGAGTATAATATTACGAATGGCATAACACTAGAACTGAAGATAGTTCAACTGCCTGGCTTCCAAATCATTGTCTGGATACAGGATGATCCAAGAATTTTAGATCTGGAAGTTCTTCACTCTAACTCTGTGGAGAATGTCAAGCGCAAAATCAAAGACAAAACAGACATTCCCACCCGTCTACAGCGCCTTCTTCTGAGTGGTACTGTTCTTGTCAACTCCTGTCTCCTTAGGGATCTGAACATTAGGGAGGGGAGTGTCCTGGATCTCATTATAGAAAAAGAAATTTTCATCAAGCCGGAAAGTGGTCCGACATTCTGCCTCTCGGTGGCTTCGTCTGACACCGTAGACACTCTAAAGGCTATCCTTCACACCAAAGTAAATATTCCCCCCGACCAGCAGAAACTGGAGATCTTTCTTCGTGGAAAACAGCTTCAGATGGGTATTCTTCCTTTATCGTTTTACGACATAACGAACGGTAGTACCTTGCTACTGGGGCGCAAAAATTTCCCCTAGATTAGGGGTGCACAATCATTTTAGGCCAGAGGGCCAAATTTCCAATTGATAGTGCGTGGAGGGCCGCCACATGGATGGCTCAATAGAAAAAAAAAACGCAAATAATGAAATAATGTGCTTTACATTCGTAATAATGGTAACATCCAAAAGTCTCCGGGGGCCGCATAGAGCCCTCTCTCGGTTTGTGCAACCCTGCCCTAGATGATAAACAGCCAGATGTACTAATTAATTATCAGGCATTCTTTCATCATAGGTCAGTATGTAGACTTTTCGTTTTGGTAACTGGAAATCTGGCAGCGATAAATTTTGCAATAACTAATCACTTTTCAGAATCATTCTCCCAGGACTCCGTTGCAATACTTTCAACAGTGGACATTGAAATATCAGTGTTAACTGTAGAAGGGAAGCCCTGCCTCTTGAGTGTTTGGCAGGTGTTATCCTCTGTGAAATACTAGTAATATGTTAATATGTTATGATGCTCTGGTGGGTGAGGATGACCCAAGACTGGTACTTGTTTGGTAGCTTTGTTTTTTTTTATCTGAACTAGAGTGTTATCGTAGATATTTTAAAATAAATATTGTAAGTGAAACATTTAGAAATTGGTAGAGATAAAAACTGACATTTGGTTTGGCTGTTTAAAATTTTGTGCTAATACTACATTACTTTAAAACTTTATATTACTAATAGGAGAATATTAATAGTAATGGTGATGATGTAAAATATTAATGGTGATAATAATGATATAGAATATTAAAGGTGAAGGTGGTAAAGTTGTGAAAATGAGGAAAATGCAAAAGAAAATTAAATGGGTCAAAATTCTCCTAGTCATTCCAGCATTGTGTGTATATTTCAGTGTGCATGTGTGCGCGCGTGTGTGTGTTAGTGTTAGATTTAAAAGAATACATGTTTGTTTGATTCGTTGACAGTAATTTTATTCACAGATACATTAAAACACAAATGAAGTCAAACACATCCTCAAAAATGACACATACACAAACATATAACAAATTCACACTATATAGCACATACGCATAAGCACACATCAAATTGAACATTTTATTTTATTTATTTATTTATGTTTGCCACACAGCAGTAAGACTGATAAATAACAAGGGACGTCACTCGGTTTCATAATTAGAAGTGACATTTTTTGTGAGTAAAGGATTGACTCGGACAAACTGCTATGATGTAATGATGTCAATAATAAACCGTTTTAAAGATGTACCGAGAATAGCCAGCATTTTCATTTGGAGATGATGTCTGCAAATAATTGCAATCACACAATGAGACACGAACGACGTAATGAGATAGCTAAAGTGAAATATAAAATAGTTGAGATATGTACATATAAACGTACGCCTTAATTTTCTTGATATACAAACGACGTAATGAGACAGCTAAAGTAGAATATACAGTAATTGAAATACTTGCTTTGAAATATTCGATGTAATTTTCTTGAAAGAGTGGAGCTTAAGTGCGGATGGAAGGCACTGAACTATGACAAACAACGTTTGATTTTTTTTTCAAGAAAGAAGGGTAGTCCACGATAAATAGTGGTCAATCTAACAACATTATATCTACTTTGTAATTTGACCCTTGGCCTATTCACCTATTAATGAACGTGTTTACATCTGACCCATAGTGTATGTTTCTTCAATTTTTATACTTTTACATTTCATTATTCTATAAAGAAAGCTTAATTCATATATTTTTAAAAAAATTTAATCATATATACTTGCTAAAAATAAATAGCAGAGACATTTTTTTTTAAATTTTAGCCAGGCACATCGCACACAACGGTGGTACACGGAAGACCCTATAGCTCCGTACACAACTGTCGTGTTTAACAAAGGGTTCAGTATACGTAATATCAAAGGACAAAAGTTATATGTAATTGTAAAGTGTTTCTTGATGCTATTGTTATTGCAATATTTAAGTTATTAGCACAGAAAAATTAGCGGAAACACAAAGTAAATAAGGAAGGATGCGTTAATGAAATGATAACTCTACATGCAAGTAATTAGGTGACCCTTTCAATCACTACTAAGTTGGCTAGTCCAGGCAATTTGGAAATCCATGGACTCTGGTGGACCTGGTCTGTAATGTCTAACTACAGGCATTATATTATTAAAATTGAAGCTTTCAGGGCTGCAATGAAGACTATAACAACGGCTAGGATCCCAAGCCACAGGAAGTTTTGAGGCTGAGGAGAGTAATTCTGAGGTACAATTGAATAATTATGAGAATTGAATTCCTGATATAGAGTGGTTTTGCTCTTAATTTTTTAGTCTAACACAAACGAATTAGTGAAAGGCACACATAGTAGTGAATGATGTCACACAGATAGCAGACACAACTGATAGGGACAAGAAACCAGCTGCATTTCAAGGACGAGACAACATGGCTTGTTGTCTTCAAAACAACAGAAAGACAGCTAAGCGGTTTATTAACAGGAATTGACTGAACCAAATAAATTCTAAATACTTTAATAAACTGAGTCAGAGTAGAAGTAATAATTTTCCATTAGTTAACTGAAAAACGTATTTGAAGAGTCTGTTATTAGTACTAACACCATAGACGTCCAAACAATCATAGTAAATATAAGGATACATGCTTGACAAAATCTAATTGGTATTGTTATTAATATTAAATATTAACAATACTAATATCTGATGTAAGCGGGTCTCTAAGCAGACTCTTTTCAGTGAAATTTTATTATTAAATTTAAATTGCTATTTCTTATCCGTATATTGTTAATTGTCTTTGAAATTAATTGCTGGTGAAGACTGCACTCCTCTAGAGAAGAGAATAAATGCGACTGGAGTCGAGAAGAAATTAAAATTAATGTTAGAAAATAGAATTGTATTCCACTGAGCTGCTGAATTGCTTGAACAAGCACTGCCACTATATGCACACAGCTTCGTATTCGATAAATGGTCGTTACTGGCAGGAGTTTGTGAGAGGGGGGGGAGGGAAGAACAGCTGAGTGACAGGCACAACTTGCTGCATTCAGCTCACGATTGGCTGTTTTCTTACCGAATAGGAATCCACTGCATTCGACACCAAATTCTCAAACAGCAGACCAGAGAGAGAGAGAACAAGAGAGCAGTATTTATTGTAAAACCACAGAAGACGATTTATTAACAGGAACTGACTGAACCAAATCTAAATAAATTCTAAATACTTTAGTAAACTGAGTCAGAGTAGAACTAATAATTTTCCATTAGTTAAATGAAAAACGTGTGATTCGAAATACATTGATCCACTGAGAAAGTGAGTGTTTGCAGTTTGTGGCGCTTGTAGGAATAGACCTAAATCTGATTATTCGCCTCCTCACCAGACTGACGACTGACCACAATTCGGATTGTGTTTCAAAGGCCTTGCTGTGCCGTCTCTCTCATCACTCACACCACTCTATATCCAACCTGATATAATAGCTGTTCTTTCAAAGCTATAGACGAAAAAGACATTCATTATATGAATACTGATTTAATAAGTGTTTTCTCAAAGTTAAACATAAAAAGACAGTACATACATATTGATTTAATAACCGTTCTCTGGAAGTTATAAATGAAAAACAATTATATAAATATATATGTTTCGTCAACGTTATAGAAGAAAAGTACACAAGAACTGTTGATTAAAAGCGTCTAAATGTCTCTTAAACTTTGAAAAAACATAGCAGAAAACAAATATTTTGATATGTTTTTAAATGAAAATGAATGTAAATAAATATCATTTTAAGCACGCTTGTTTGTTTACTTGCTAAAAACGAAATTATTAAATTATCTTCAAACGCATTTTTAGCCTTCATTATTAGCAAGTCTCACATCATTTCATCATTGATCATCAAGAAGTGGTGAAAATTAGATGGTTGAATACATTTGTTATGAAACTGTCTATGGAAGTGTATTTTATCCTCGAGATGTATTTAATTTCATTTTATGGCTATTCTTTTATTCTTCAATTTGCCGTCCGCGAAATCAATGAAGGTGAAAATAGATACTAAGCAGAAATCAGTCAGTCAAATTAATGTACAGCTTATGCTGACTGATATAACTTTTTTCAATATGTTTTATTAAATGAAGTACAAATCTTACAGGACCCAAAATTCGACTGCTTTCACTACAATACATTACACTATACTACACTACAACCTCACCACCCGCCTTCAGTGTAACGCGTCATAAGTACTTCTCGTCTTGTGCCCACCAAATACAAATGATCGCTTTGGTTTGACGTGTCTAATTTGGTCTTCGTTATTGGACACAAAATGTCAGTGTGTAGTTCACACAATGCGGCACACGCTCGGGTGTTTCGTTGTGATTAGTGAGTAGCTGGAGAGTGAGGGTGACCTGCAATGCACGTTGTAATTTGGTCGATGAATAAGTGACGTCGGGAATCACGTGACCCAGGAATAAGAGGATCAGTCAGTCAATGGTAATCCTGTTTTATTTTAGATTTTAGCTTAAGCATTTTCCACTGTCGGAGGAGCACCTTTAACTTTCTCTCGCTTTTCACAAATATGTTGTACGAGAAACACCTTTTTCTTTCTTTCGTATTTTATAGGTATTTTTCGTTTCCTCCCTCCTTCCAGTTTTCTACCGTATTACACAAGCATTTTTTTAGAGAAACAATTTTTCTCTCTCTCCCTCTACATGTATGCCGTTAGATAAATACATTTACCTCTTATTTTCACAAGAATTGTATTAGAGAAATACCCTTTTTCTTATATTTCATTGCACACATATATTATCAGAGATATATCTTTACTTTTCTCTCGTTGCACAACTATAGTGATACTATTCTGGCTTTGTTTTCTGGCTACTGGTGTTTGTAAATAGTGCTAAGTCAGGAAAATTTCGAATCATTCTGGAAACTGTATTCTAAAAGACCCCAGCCGTCTCGAAACACCTCACCCAAGAATGGTGAAATGATCACTCGCTGATGTTCGGGTGCTTTTCATCGTGCACTTTAGCCTTGACACTACTCATTGTCTGGATAGACACAAATTTCCATTTTGTTGTTCCACAAGTATTTGATACTCTCTGATTACTGGCTCATCAACGAATAATTAATGTAAGGAACAGTACCGAGTCATTCTGGATGTTGTAGTCAAAAAGGGTCAAATCGTCCTGCAGCATTTTACCCAGAAATGCCGAGATGGTCAAATGCTGCTGGTCGGGTGGAATGCTCGTTTTCGCCTGAATCTGAGTCTTAACACTTCTGACCGTGTCAGAGAGAGATGCTTCCAGAGAGAAGTATTTTCCATTCAGTTGTTTCACAAAAAAAATTATTCTCTTTTGCCTGTAAACCGTGGATGATGAGCTTTCAGGAGTTGTAGCCTCTCTTTGAGATCGAAGTCGTTGTTTGAGTTCCAGTGTAACACCATCGGTGACGTCATAGAGTGACAAAGAATGACCGTCCTGGAGCTGTTTTCCACAAAAGAGAATGGTCAAAATTTGTTGGTCCGGTGGAACTGCAACTCTCGCGGCAAGCTTTGCTTTGAGACTGTCCACTGAGTCAGACCTGGCCACAGTGAAGGGAAATGTTGGCCTATTTTCAAGCTTGATGAAAATTTCGATGCTGTCCAGAGGGTCAACAACGAGGTCAAACGTTGTTTTGTTATCTTCGATATCAAAGTCGCTAAGGCAATATGAGTCTCCGAGAGCTTTGCCACGTAACAGAAGTCGTTGCAGGCGACAAGGAATACCGTCACTCTCTTCGATTTTACGTTTAACTGTCTCGATAGAGTTAGAGTTTAGAACTTCTACAGACAGCAATTTAGAGTCACGTGTCCTCACAAAAATATGCAGATAGGGTGAATTGTGTACAGTCAGATTAAGATGAGCGCCATTCTGTAAATCGTACTGTTGGAGCTTGTGTCCTTCTGCCAACTGTTTTCCAGTGAAAGGAAATGAAAGACATTGGTGGTCAGGGTTAATACCGGTTTTCTCCTTTATTTTTGCTTTAAGGCTTTCGACAGACTCAGACAGCGTCACATCGAGACGAAACGTGCAGCCAGTCTGTCCTTTGATGAAGACTTCCCTGCTATCGTGAGGACGAATGACAAGATCAAGAGTCTGGGGGTTTTCGATCCCACAGTCGTACAGAGTATCTTCGTTTTTAAGATTTTTTCCCGCCATGGAGAGGCTCTGGCGCTCTTGAGGAAACCCTCCCCTTTCCTGGATTTTTCTTTTGATGTCTGCAACCTTTTCGGATGCTAGCATATCGAGCTGAAATATTTTGTTAGAGGCGTGAGTGACGACCTTGATGGGAAATGGGGAAAGAGCACGTAATATTAAGTGGAGTGAACTGCCCTTGTTGATGCCGCAACGAGCCACGGTGACCGATTCATCTTCCAATCGCTTGCCTTGAAACATAAGGCACTGCTGGTTGGGGATATATCCTTTAGCTTTGTACAACTTCCGTTTCAGTTCTCCAATGGTGTCTGTGTGTTCGACATAGAGAGATGTGGTCACACCCGTTAACATCACGACGGAAAGCTCCATCTGGTAAAATAAAACATAGCAGCCATAAAAATATGTACACGTTTCAAGTCTGGATACACAGAACATTCACAGTAATCAGGCGACAATTAGATGAAACCTAAATTCATACGATTAAACAAAGATGCCTTGTGGTTGATGTAAGAAATGGATTGTATACCTCACTCTCAGGATAGACTAATAGCGAAGGAAAAACAGTGAATTAAGGCGTGCTTTGCAGGAATATAGAGTGTACTTGAAATACCCTATTGTCATCATGCTGCTTTTCACAAATCCATTTATGTTGTCTGTCTAAATATGTATGAAATTGTAACTTTTATAAATCAGTTAAAGAAGTGAATTGACTCGGGTGGTCACCTGTCCATCTGAACTGATTCGTTATCGGTTTTAAGATCTTATCAAACAAAATGTTCACTTGTCATAGCTTACTTTTCTCATTTTCTCTTTCTCTTCTTAAAGGAGAATTCTTTGAAAGAGTGTACATGCATTAATAATTATTATAATATCATCATAAGCAGTGCGCAAGATCGGGTCACGTTGACATTTAACAATTTATTTAACATTAGAAATAAGGATAGGCAAATTTACTCCGCCACAGGTTCATTAAAAAGATATGTTAAGTAGATGATCAGATGGATAAGACTTGCCGCATGGATGCTATTTAACCAAGTTTGACTGGAATGCAGGTTGAATTATTTGCAGCAGATAACATTGTTGTTGGACACTTTACTAGCACTCGACACTTTGTAAGTGCTCTCTTTTATAACTAAGATACACTTCTGGTGCAGAATTGTCAACGGTAGGCATTTTATGAGTGAAATGGAAAGAGCATACTTAGGCACTCGAGGGAAGGGGGGAGTGTGGTCTGCTGCAAAGCAGACAATCAGTGTCTCTTGAGGTCTGGCTTTGATGGCATTCAATAAAAGCCGATGGATACATTACATTGATAATCGAGGGTTGATTGGAGAAATGTTGAAAAACAAAATTGATTTAAAGCCTCTTTTAATTTTCTCCAATTGTGTGTACAAAGTGAACTCCAGTGTTTTATTCACAGTTTATAGCTTAAACAACAATATTCATTGCAAATGATGCGCTGTAAGATTATAACGGGAGCAATGAAAACCGAAAGTTGACTACAAAAATCTATTTTTATAAGTTGTGGCAGCGCGTATGCTATTCGATCTACATTGTCCAGTGAAAGTCATGCGATATACTAAAAGTCAAGCTTACAGTTTTAGTAGTGATGAAATTCTAGAGAGAGAATATATTGCTCACAATCCATCTGCCATCAAAGTGAATTTTCAGCCGTATCGTGTGAAGGGAACTTTGACTAGTCTTCCGAAGTGTATATTGTACTGCTGCTAGCTTAGAAAATATTACAATGAATGAATGGTGTGTGATATTAATGTTGTAAAACTTTTGACATTCCTAATCTGCATTTTATTGTTCATGAAACGTTTATTTATTTATTTATCTTACTATATTTATGTTAGTGAATGACATTTTCGGTTTGAGTGTTATAAATATAAAAATTAATTAGGTTCATGACAATAATAGAAAATGACACAAAATGTTGGGTAGCTAATTGTAATACCCTCCCTCTCCAACACCTCCACAAATACACCCAAGGTAATATAAAGAATTGTTATAGACCCTGCACACGGTATTGGCCAATGTCAATTAGCATACTTGTAAAGTAACGAGGGATCGACCCAGGATTAGGTTACACTGTGTTGGTTGTTCAGTTTTGTGTAATGACATATTATTTTGTTGTTACTTTCTTTCTTCACAAATTTGAAGAAGGTATGGTTATTTTTTATTTTCGGAAAGAGACAGATATTATAGTAATAATACTTTGATTTCTTTATTTTCATGCACACACACACACACACACACACACACACACACACACAGACATATATTCTTTATCGAGAGAAAAATATACACAATATATATAAATATATTTACAACTTTGTGTGTAGACATATTGTGTTTATAATTGAATGCTTTCCAGCCCATTTTCTACAGCACTGTTATTTTCAGTGTTTGGGTTTTCCCACAAATGACTGCACTAAAGCTTCCACTAGTGACACAGAAAACGCTTCACACACACACACACACACACACACACACGTAAAGATAGTGTAGTGTGTGCTTGAAAAACAATAATAAAACTAAAATACACACAAATTAAAACTAAAGCATTGATTATATTTTTTTCACACAAACGGTTGTTTATAAAGGATATGGCAAACTACTGTTGACATTATTTAGTGATTGTATTCATTACGTGTACTGGTATAAATTAATATTTTCAAGACTTTATTTTCAGCATTTTAAATACTTTAAAGACTTTATCCTTACCCAATGCTAAAAACAAAATTATTATAATAAATGTCTAATTAAATTTATTAAATATGATTATAAATAATTTACAATGTTAACTAAGGTATATTTTGAAAATAATGAATGCTTTCCAACACGTTGTCTTCAGTATTGGTATGTAAGGCTGGTATATTCAAAATGGTCGCACCGAAACTTCCGTTAGCGACACATCGGCAGCGCTTGCTATCGTTTGTCTTGAATGTAGGGGATGGCTACTGCCGCTTTCGCGTTTCGCTATCGTTGGATGGAGTGTAGGGGGCGCTTCCGGCTTCCGCCGCTTTCGCGTTTCGCTATCGTTGGATGGAGTGTAGGGGGCGCTTCCGGCGTTTCGCTATCGTTCGATATTCTCTCCATTTATATATAGCACAGTGGTCTGGACCAATCTCACTGTAACACATTCAGCAACTCCATTATACAAGATGCTGTTGAATGAGGATGGTAAATTTTAATTCAGTTAATTTAACTTATTTAATGAGATAAACTCAGTCTTACCTAAAGGGCAAGCGGGGTTTCCTGCATTACTGAAACTTCTTGCGTTAGAATGGTTAGATCATGCGTGTATTGTACCTCTGCTTAAAGTGGATCAGGAAGCATGAAAGCACGCAGTGTTACTTAGTTTATTAGGTAACTAACTGAATATTGGGAGTCATGATTTGCTCACCCACCCATCCTGATACTTCTTTATACATTTTCTGCGTTTTCTTTATGTAACTCAAAGCTGGGATTAAAACCCTGCCACTTGAGCGACCCGAAACAGCATTCAATTTTTTTTTTTTAAATGCTGTGAATTGTAAACACGACAGTAGGGACCTAGACTTCTCAGGTGATACAGGTGATAGTGACCCAGCCCAATAAATCGATGTGTTACTAGTATACATGAGCTGTTAGCTCAGGCCGTGAACGTGTCAATTGCTAGTGTTACGTGACAAGAATCACTCATCCGCTGACTCGGTTTGTTCCTCTCAAAGCTAGCTAAATTAATGACGACTGGCAGACAAATAAAAGTAACTCCTTCATACCTCTACCCCACTCCCACCTCACCCATTTTCATACGGAAGAACAAAGAAACGTTTTTATTGATTTCTTATTCTTTATATTTTATTTTTGCGAGAGTTCGTGAACTGTTCAGATTCTCCGGCACCCTCACAACTGTTGACAATCTAAGACAGTATGTAAATAAGGCATTCTCTCAAGAGACTTCTACGAAATGTGGGTGGCCATTTCTTTTATCCATCCTCCACCCCGATATATCCTTGACCCCATGATCTGCCACTGTTTAGCGTTAGTTACAGAATTGTGCTTGAAAAGAAACTGTTTCACGCAAACTTCCATTCATTTCGCAAAGCACGCACGCACACACACACGCACACACACACACGCACGCACACACACACACACACACACACACACACACACACACACACACACACACACACACACACAGGGAATGATTTCAAATCTTTCGCATTTGTACAGAGATACGTAGAGTAGGGGATCTTAAACAGTAGTGACCGCACCAATCCATGAGGGGGGATGCATGAGTAAGGTTCAAGGTGGAGTAGGGAAGGGTGCAATGAGAACGTGGGTCTAATGTTTTATTAATATTAATACTTTTATTTCTTTAAACAAGATTAATATAATATATTTTGACACACATGCACGCACACCCATAAACAGACAAACGCGCACGCATGATTACTCATGCACACAAACACACTGACACAATTATTGTTTAAATCATTGTTTGTCCTGACTCCAAGAAACAACGTAACAGTAATTTTGTTCTCGTGAACGCATATCGATTATTTTTTGTGTCTCCTGTCGAAATCATTCTTCGTGCCTTGCGGAATATTTTTCAGTGCTATTCTTGAATTAAAAGGTAGGTAAGATGTTACGGTTAAAAGCTCTAATTTTAATTAGTAGCCGAATATTTTTCAGTGCTGTTCTTGAATTAAAGGTAGGTAAAATCTTACAGTTTAAAACTCTAATTTTAATTAATAGCCGAATACTTTTTAGTGCTATTCTTCAAATAGAGGTAGGTAAAATCAGTAAAACATTAATTTGTGTGTATTTAATTTTAGATTAGGCAATGTGGGTCCGAGACAGGACTTGCGTGAAGGTGCAATCTTAGTTCAGCTGTTGTGAGCCTTAAACATAATTTTGTTAAAATTTTATTTTAGATTAGGCATTGTGAGCACTAAACAGGAATTTGTGAATATTTAGTCCTGGATTGGGGGTAATGAGCCCTAAACAAGACTTTGTGAAGTTGTTTAGAAGTTGTGAGTCCTAAAAGGTTTTATGAAGTTTGAATCCTAGCTTAGACGTGATAAGATCTAAAAAGGTTTTATGAAGGTTTAATCCTAGTTTAGACGTGATAAGACCTAAAAAGGTTTTATGAAGATTTAATCCTAGTTTAGACGTGATAAGACTTAAAAAGTGTGAAATGGACTCCAAGGACATTACCAGACGACTCCAGTTATGTGAATGGATGTGCTAGTGTCAATGATTATTAAATGAAGATGATATTAAAATATGAATTAATTACCACTCCACTTCCAATCCGTCTACAATCATACACTAGGTCCACGACAGGGTCTTTGTCTTCTGCAGTCTGGGAGTGACTAGGTCAAGCCCTGGGGTACGTCATTAATTACGTCTCCCACCCCAAGTGTTACCCGTCCAGATAACCGACTCCTAACTGAACGAATCTATTCTTCAGTCTCAGCCGTTACCAGGCCCTCACAATTTCTCCCCTAATTAGGTGACAGACTTGCTCTAAGAAATGTGTCGCGACTGTCTTTGTCAAAACGTAAATTACGTCAAATTTTACGAGCCCCCACTGTCCCCTATTACACATTTGCCTCAGATTACGTAATCGAGTGAGCAAGTTATTAAATTTAACAAAATTTATTAAAATATAAAAGAATGATAACAAATTAAGTTACGAAGTTTCAAATGGTTTCACATAGGCAAAAATCCGAGATTCGCAGATCTCACAAGAAAAATAACATGTCACTTTAGAAAGAGTATTCCCTGCTGTCTGTCTCTCATAACAAATATATTTTTAGTAATTCTTAATTTAAAGAAAAATATATGACAAATTAAGTTTACAAGAATTTGAAATTTGAGATTTAAATTAGAATTTCCTCCTTCACACTTCAGAACACATTATATAGAAAAAAGATTATTATAGCAACATTCATAAGAATTAGAAGACAGGAAGAACAATACAAGAATTAACAAAATCACAGAACATTTACAGGTTTTCACGAGACAAAACAAGGATTTAGATCACCTGATAATTTGCGTGCTCCCGGCCAATATGTATATCCATAAATTACAGCTTGCTGGGACAGTTCAGAATTACCACAGGTCTTTAGTCTCACGAATGTCCGAATTCGCACATGTCCCGAATTTATCACAAAATTCCAGTCCAGTAAATGACAACCAACGTAGATTAACACCTCACGCTCCAGGTCGTCTGGTCATGACAATGTGCGCTTGTTCCCTCAACAAACAAGACTTCGTAAATTCGCCTGATCGCCCCCTTTACAATGGTTTGTGGCCAGAGTTGGATTCCTCGGTAAAACTACCTTCATTCAGATTCCCTTCCACTTGTGTGCGATACAGTAGGCGTCAGTAGACTTCACGGTAGCGTCGCCGTAGCGGTTATCGTAGCGGTTACCGTAGCGGTTATCGTAGCGGTTACCGTAGCGTAGGCGTCCTTCAGCTGTAAATATACAAGTGATTGTTTGCCACGCATCAGTCTCGTGAATTTAAATATAATAAACCTGCAAGTTTAACATTAGTTCTCATTTAAATTCTTTTCACATACGTTACTTCCTTCTCGCTTGACAAAATGCAGTTACAGTTTTACAATATTAATTAAATAAAAATCTATAAGTGCAAATGAAAAGATAAAATTTATCTAAGTACAAAACTTAAGTTTTTACCATCTCAGACAATCTGGCTTGCTTCTAATCGTGGAAGGACGCGAACACGAGATTCCTTGGTTTGTAACAGAATGAGCTGTCAGCGCCGAGACGGACTATTTAAACTATCGCAAGATTTCTCGTACTAATCTGCCCTGAGGATAGACTTCTTTACTCTCTGCTGACTATTGTTCTATAGTGCCGCTCCAGTGCGTCTGCAGAAAGGCTGGCTTGTTAGTACCTGTGGTGTAGCCCTTAGAAGTTGCTCGATCTGAGATCGCTGGTCGCTCTTCCCTGACGTCATACGTCTCTGTTACGTAATCGTAAGTGTCTTCCCTTCTCACGCGTCTGCGTGTACCTGACTGTAAGTGGTTCGTCTGGCTTTGAATCTCCGACTCTATTGTGAGACCAAAGCGTTCCCCGTCTTTAGAAGTATCGTCGTCATTGTCTGCCTAGAGATGCGAGAGTGTTTCTGGTAGCTTATCTACCCCTGGTTAGGTGTCCACCCCCCCCACACCCTGGTTAAGTCAGTTCGCTTCTAACCGACATAAACATGTGGTCTTTTGTCCTGGCTGCTTAAGACAGTTACTTCAAAGACTTGTTTTCTCATGAAAGAATTCTCTTATCATGAGAAAACTCTTCTAAATATTAAGAAAAGAAAAATTAAATAAATTTCAAATTTAATATTTTTACAGTTTGCAATTTCTGCGCCACATTCTCCCCTTCTTTTAGATAGTGAATCGGTTTTTTCACTATCTCCTTAATACTGCGGAGAAATGCAATACGTGACGTTTGATCAAATTTAAAGAATGCTCAAAAAGAATATGTACAACATTCAGAATTTCTGATCTAAGTCCCTGCGTCGTCTATACGAAAGACGTGTCTTGCACTCTAAATGTCGCAACCCTTTAGCCAAGATAGATAATCCTGCTTGTGCATCAAGTTCCTGATTTTGCAACACTTATAGTAGCAAAAGTTTGAGTTGTATTTGATTGAGCAATTCAGACTCATCAAAACATATGATAGATAGAATTGAATATCTGATAGTTCTGAGTTCATCATTGTAGCCATGCCCCTTATCTGTCTCTTTACTAACAGAAATGTGCTAGATCTGTTCGTGTTTGGTTTCAGGAATTTATGTGAAAGGTTTTTGTTGATAACCTCCCCTTGGTTGTCCCCTTCTTCCCAAACTTTCAGTCTTGCTAGCGTCAGTACCTTTATTGAATTTTCAGTCTGACTGGGTTCCTGCTTAGTAGTACAGATATCACTATGCATTTTAAATTTTGCTTTCACACCCGGTGTGCTAGGTTTGCCCTTCTTTTTATTTTGAAGTTTGTCCCCCTTGTCAAAATGCACCTTTGTTTTCAGTGGCGGCTTGTTCCCTTTGGTCCCTAGGACCGTCTGCCTGTCTAACTGCTGGGTTTCCCCCCCTATGTATGGGTCCCTCTTAATTCTCTGATTTTCCCACACAAGGTATTTTGATCTTTTTCTGGCCCGGCTGTTAACTCTGGTAGCAGTCATCACAAGTTCATGTTTTGTCAACATTAAACTTAGTTGTGGAGCTTTTTGATTCCAAATCTCAGCTCTACTGTGTCCTGTCAAGTTAATGACGTCATCGCCTACAGTTGCGACTTGTTGATCTGTTTGATCAACGGTGTGCCTATGTGTAGCGATTTCCTGCCTTTCAGTTGGAATGATTGACAGTTCACTCTGCCAATATTCGTCTGATTGGTTAGAACTAACGGTCTGAAAGGTTGTTTTTAACCAATACAGTTCTGTCCCCATGTCCCAGCCTCCCGTGATAGGTAGACTGTCTGTTTTGCTCACCCTTCCAATCGGGTAGCATTGACCAATGGCTGCATCAGTTAATTTGACGGTTCTGCCCGTGTTCCTAACACTGACCAATCCTTTGTCCGTCTCACCTCCCACCATGTCAGTTCTACTGTCGACCTCCTTCCTCCTCCCTCTACTACGCGAATGAATGGGAATGATCATATTTCCTTCATTCTTGGTCTTAGTACTAGCAGTGTAACTCATGGCTATGTTTGTTACTGTGTCAGTACTAATCGTTTCCAAGCTCAGTTGGCACTTAGACATCCTGTCATAAAGTGTCACTGGCAATTCCACTTTGAAATTAGCGTCTTTGACTCTATTCCTTTCTTCCTTACCAACATGCGCTTTGCCCTTCAGAATCTTGGTCTCAACTAGATCCAAGTTCTCTGCACCCTTAAGTTCTGTCTTACTACAGTTCTTAACTCCATGTGTACTATTGAGCAGAATTATCTCAACTGTCATCCCTGTGGCAGTAATAATTCCCTCAATTTCTGACACTGCAATCTCACTATCTTGGGCTATTTCAAAGCTCCAAGAAGTGTCTTTGCCTTTCCAACATACTCTGTCGAGTTCTGTAACTTCCTGTCTACTCTGAGTAGCTTTCCTTGAACTAAACTCAGTTGTAAACTCATAGTGCTGTGGTGGTTGTTTGGCGTCAATGCTTATTTCACTCTCTTTTCTGGTCAGTCTGTCATCTGTCTCAGTTTCTAAGTCAGTCTCTGTCACGTCTCTCTTTTCATCAGGGTTCTGAAGCTTACAATATTGTTCAAAGTAATGATTGCTTCCCCTTGACCGAGAGTTGACATCTTGGTCATGAGTGGGCGTGGTCAACACACACACTTCGTCTGCATAACTATCAGTACTGTTTTCTTGGTCCACATTAGATTTCAAGTCTGTTTCTTTGTCACTGAAATCTAACCCAGGGTCTGTTGAACAGTTGTCTGTGTCTAAACACTCCTTGTTATCACCCCTATCTTTCTGTGGTCCCAAACTGTCTGTGTCATGGTCTGTCATGTCAAATGTCATGTCTTCGTAAGTAGGTCTGCTAGTCATAGGTATGCTGTCACTGTCACTGTCATCACTTGCTGACTCATTCAAACTCAATGAATCAGTGGCGGACACTTCGTCTGTGTCCCATGGTTTGATCTCACAAACCATATCAGTGGTTACTGAATCATTCACAAACAATGAATCAGTAGTAGACACCTTCTCCCTTAGCGGTATAGGTGCCGCTAATTGGCTGTTCTTAGCCCCACTCACCCCCGTCCATTGGCGAATGAGTGTCCCTTCCTTCCATAGAAATTGGATACTGTGTCCAGATTCCTTGGAAGTGTACGCCCCTTCCAGGTCTGCCTCCTTCCGACAGCGCTCTGTAGTAGCGTCCTCTAATTGCGCAGCCCGAAGCAAGTTTGACCCACTGACCAATCCGCTGGCCGTGTCTCCCCCTTCAGTTACTGGCAGCCCGACACCCCCTTCCCCCAGCTCGATTTCTGTCGACTGAGAAAGTGTGTCGCGATCTCTGTTTTTCGCATTATCCAGGTCAGCGTTCGGCTGGGTGGGGGTGACACTCCCTGCGTCCCCTTCACCCTCCTGCTTGCTTCCCCTGCGTGTTTGTCGGCGTGTTTTCACGGCACAAACTTCAGAGATGTCAGCTGTGTTTACATTACCCGGTAGTATGTATTCACAACCCATGATTGTGGTTACTGAATCATTATCCTTACTGAATGAAACAGTACTGGACACACTGTCTGTGTCCCTTAACGGGGTCACCTCGTGCGTGTCTGCCCTACTGACCAGTCCCTTGGCCACGACAGTCACGCTAGCTTCACCCGTTCCATTGGCCCCGTGCACCTCTCTGTGGGTGGGCGTAGCCAACACATCACCTTGTTCTACTGGACCAATAACCTTTGTATTCTCCTTAACAGGCGATTCATTCTTATTGGTGTTTTGCCATTCCTTATTGGCGCAACCATAAGAACCAATAGTTGCAGTACCCCTCTCTGGTAGGAGGTGCTTACAACCCATATCGTCACTAGCCAACAAAGCTTGACATGGCGCAATAACATTGTTTTCCGTAATTGCGTCAAAATTCGAACACTTATTTATCTCTAACTCTGGTATTGGCACTATCTTAACACTCCCAGTGAAATCAGATTTTCGGTCTATTTCAACTCTTTGCCTTACTGAGTTTAGATTTCCTTTCTGTTTGAATTCTGTCCTCCGTTTTGTTGCTAGTCTGTTAGTGTTTCTGGTGTTATAACATGCCTTAACACTATGTCTGGTTTTTGTGGCATTAAAATGCGACTTGTTTTGTGGTTCTATCGCACCACTTACAGGTTTAACTTTTGATGTGTGTGGCCTGTCTACTCGCACTGGTCTGTGTATCGCGTCAGTGTGTCGCACGTCCCTTTCAGTTTCTGCACTGCTTTGTTTAGCGTTATTTTTTATTTTAGCGCTATCAGTCCCACTATTTCTAACTGTCTTTCTTTCAGTCTTAATCATGAAACTCTCTCTTCCTTCTCTTTCTATTCTGTCATATTCTAACAGTTCCTTTTCCAACTCTTTAACTTCTATGTTTAAGAAATTTATTAAGTCAGTTTCCTCATCCATCAAACCTTCCCAATAATCTATGAGTTCAGGATCTCCTTCAGCTTGCTTCTCTTCACGTCTATATTCTAACCACCTATCCCAGCTAGAATCTAGTCGTTCTTCTGCTAGTTTTAGCTTCCGTTCAATCTGTGCTCTACGCATCCCACTCATGATTGAAATGCTAGACTTTTTCTTTTAGAAATAATGCTACGTGGACGTTTATTGACTTTACGCGTATTCCGTTACACAGTTAATGCCGACAATGCTACTGTTCTAATTGATCTTGCCTATTGACTGAACAGATATGTCTGAGAAGGTTTACAGTGTACAAAATGCGTTTAGAAAAATTTTTACACTAATATCTCGACTCTATATCTTAGACATCAATCAATATAAAATATTATCTCAATTCATAATATTCATGCATCAATATTTCAACAGTACAATACGTCAAGCGTACATAAAGTGGACAACACAACGATACAACGATACGAAGAATTTACAATACTTTACAACAATGAAAAAGATTAAGAAAGATAAAGTATAGAAAAGAATAGATTTCTTAGACCTACGCCTTAGTGATTCCCTAGCTAGTTTTCCCGTCTAAGTTTTCCCTAGGTTCTACGTTCACCCGTCAATTAAGTGAATGTACATCGCCGGTACGAGCCTCCAGTTATGTGAAATGGACTCCAAGGACATTACCAGACGACTCCAGTTATGTGAATGGATGTGCTAGTGTCAATGATTATTAAATGAAGATGATATTAAAATATGAATTAATTACCACTCCACTTCCAATCCGTCTACAATCATACACTAGGTCCACGACAGGGTCTTTGTCTTCTGCAGTCTGGGAGTGACTAGGTCAAGCCCTGGGGTACGTCATTAATTACGTCTCCCACCCCAAGTGTTACCCGTCCAGATAACCGACTCCTAACTGAACGAATCTATTCTTCAGTCTCAGCCGTTACCAGGCCCTCACAATTTCTCCCCTAATTAGGTGACAGACTTGCTCTAAGAAATGTGTCGCGACTGTCTTTGTCAAAACGTAAATTACGTCAAATTTTACGAGCCCCCACTGTCCCCTATTACACATTTGCCTCAGATTACGTAATCGAGTGAGCAAGTTATTAAATTTAACAAAATTTATTAAAATATAAAAGAATGATAACAAATTAAGTTACGAAGTTTCAAATGGTTTCACATAGGCAAAAATCCGAGATTCGCAGATCTCACAAGAAAAATAACATGTCACTTTAGAAAGAGTATTCCCTGCTGTCTGTCTCTCATAACAAATATATTTTTAGTAATTCTTAATTTAAAGAAAAATATATGACAAATTAAGTTTACAAGAATTTGAAATTTGAGATTTAAATTAGAATTTCCTCCTTCACACTTCAGAACACATTATATAGAAAAAAGATTATTATAGCAACATTCATAAGAATTAGAAGACAGGAAGAACAATACAAGAATTAACAAAATCACAGAACATTTACAGGTTTTCACGAGACAAAACAAGGATTTAGATCACCTGATAATTTGCGTGCTCCCGGCCAATATGTATATCCATAAATTACAGCTTGCTGGGACAGTTCAGAATTACCACAGGTCTTTAGTCTCACGAATGTCCGAATTCGCACATGTCCCGAATTTATCACAAAATTCCAGTCCAGTAAATGACAACCAACGTAGATTAACACCTCACGCTCCAGGTCGTCTGGTCATGACAATGTGCGCTTGTTCCCTCAACAAACAAGACTTCGTAAATTCGCCTGATCGCCCCCTTTACAATGGTTTGTGGCCAGAGTTGGATTCCTCGGTAAAACTACCTTCATTCAGATTCCCTTCCACTTGTGTGCGATACAGTAGGCGTCAGTAGACTTCACGGTAGCGTCGCCGTAGCGGTTATCGTAGCGGTTACCGTAGCGGTTATCGTAGCGGTTACCGTAGCGTAGGCGTCCTTCAGCTGTAAATATACAAGTGATTGTTTGCCACGCATCAGTCTCGTGAATTTAAATATAATAAACCTGCAAGTTTAACATTAGTTCTCATTTAAATTCTTTTCACATACGTTACTTCCTTCTCGCTTGACAAAATGCAGTTACAGTTTTACAATATTAATTAAATAAAAATCTATAAGTGCAAATGAAAAGATAAAATTTATCTAAGTACAAAACTTAAGTTTTTACCATCTCAGACAATCTGGCTTGCTTCTAATCGTGGAAGGACGCGAACACGAGATTCCTTGGTTTGTAACAGAATGAGCTGTCAGCGCCGAGACGGACTATTTAAACTATCGCAAGATTTCTCGTACTAATCTGCCCTGAGGATAGACTTCTTTACTCTCTGCTGACTATTGTTCTATAGTGCCGCTCCAGTGCGTCTGCAGAAAGGCTGGCTTGTTAGTACCTGTGGTGTAGCCCTTAGAAGTTGCTCGATCTGAGATCGCTGGTCGCTCTTCCCTGACGTCATACGTCTCTGTTACGTAATCGTAAGTGTCTTCCCTTCTCACGCGTCTGCGTGTACCTGACTGTAAGTGGTTCGTCTGGCTTTGAATCTCCGACTCTATTGTGAGACCAAAGCGTTCCCCGTCTTTAGAAGTATCGTCGTCATTGTCTGCCTAGAGATGCGAGAGTGTTTCTGGTAGCTTATCTACCCCTGGTTAGGTGTCCACCCCCCCCACACCCTGGTTAAGTCAGTTCGCTTCTAACCGACATAAACATGTGGTCTTTTGTCCTGGCTGCTTAAGACAGTTACTTCAAAGACTTGTTTTCTCATGAAAGAATTCTCTTATCATGGGAAAACTCTTCTAAATATTAAGAAAAGAAAAATTAAATAAATTTCAAATTTAATATTTTTACAGTTTGCAATTTCTGCGCCACAAAAAGGTTTTGAAGTTTTAATCCTATATTTGAAGTTGTGAGCCCTAAAATGAATTAGTGTAGATTTAATCCTAGATTAATCAAGGTTACCCCACTTGTATGTAAATCTCATCCTAGATTTAGCACTGTGAGCCCTAAACAGAAATTTGCGAAGAGTTAATCATTAATTAGACGTGGTGAACAATAAACCTGTCTGAAAATTTAATCGTAGATTAGGCGTGGTGAACCGTAAAAGGCTTTTTGTCTGAAGATTTAATCGTAGATTAGCCGTGGTGAACCGTAAAAGGCTTTTTGTCTGAAGATTTAATCGTAGATTAGCCGTGGTGAACCGTAAAAGGCTTTTTGTCTGAAGATTTAATCGTAGATTAGCCGTGGTGAACCGTAAAAGGCTTTTTGTCTGAAGATTTAATCGTAGATTAGCCGTGGTGAACCGTAAAAGGCTTTTTGTCTGAAGATTTAATCGTAGATTAGCCGCGGTGAACCGTAAAAGGCTTTTTGTCTGAAGATTTAATCGTAGATTAGCCGCGGTGAACCGTAAAAGGCTTTTTGTCTGAAGATTTAATCGTAGATTAGCCGTGGTGAACCGTAAAAGGCTTTTTGTCTGAAGATTTAATCGTAGATTAGCCGTGGTGAACCGTAAAAGGCTTTTTGTCTGAAGATTTAATCGTAGATTAGCCGCGGTGAACCGTAAAAGGCTTTTTGTCTGAAGATTTAATCGTAGATTAGCCGTGGTGAACCGTAAAAGGCTTTTTGTCTGAAGATTTAATCGTAGATTAGCCGTGGTGAACCGTAAAAGGCTTTTTGTCTGAAGATTTAATCGTAGATTAGCCGTGGTGAACCGTAAAAGGCTTTTTGTCTGAAGATTTAATTCTCTCAGTGGAACGCGACGCTCCTCACGTCGTAAGTTTATTACGTCACTTGTCTACAGCGAAGCTTGCGGTATTTGCCTGAGCATGGAGAGATTTCGTGAGCTGTGAATATATTAAATGTACATTATATCTCTCTGAGGTGTCCTCTAAAGCTGATGTGGATGCGACGCAGAGATATTGAATGTAAAGGGCGAAAGGTGGGAGGGGCTAGATAATAGAGAAAACCGGTACGAATCTTATACATTTGTTCACCCCACCCCCACCCTCCTCAGAGTGTAATTCCTAGCGAATTGTCGTTTGGTTTGAGTGTTAAACGTCAAAGCAAACATTTATGCTTTAAAAGGGAAATACACCGCTTGAATAATTACAACCAGTATACAATGTGCGTAGCCTACCTATAGCACACAGGGTCCTATTACTGTATTAGTTGTCACGTTCGAAAGATTAGTCAATGTTCCCAATCCAACATAGTGAGTTATTGAGTGGTTAAGGATCACCGATAAGCGTTTTTTGCTTTCTTAAAAGTTCATTCGTGTGTCGAACGCCAGTTATTTGAGACAGCCTAGTGTCAACTGCTTGTTTATTTGGTTCCTGAACTGTCAACCAGACGATGAATTAGTTGAGCCACATCTTTGTAAAAAATTATAACTTGTAGTAATGGTTGCACTGTTAAAGAGAGACAAATATTCTCTCGTGAAGGTTCTTTAGATCCTGTGAACCCCGGGAATTAAGCCCCCCCCCCCCATCACCAGCCACCCCCCTCTCGATGGCCCTGGTCATTGATTCCGGGAAAACGCACAAAAATGGCTGGCACAAACGTCTTAGAGATTATTTTATCAATAACGGATAGAGAGCGAAATGACAACAGAAGGCGCAGACAATTTTATTTTTCTGCTGGGAAATTGTAGCCGGCTTGTAGTAGTAGTAGTAGTCCGCTAACAATGCACCCACAGGAATTGCATTAGAACTTTTCTTTTCGATGTTCTCGGCTCTTGGTAGATTCCTGTGGGGCCTTCCTCTCTTCTCTGGCGTTCGGAGAGGGTGCTGGTGTCGTGTTTGGATGTCCGTGTCTGCTCGAGAGTGTGTTTGTCCGGTTTTTTTTGTTTGTTTTGTTTTTGTTTTTTTTTGGTCGTTGTGGTGGTTGTTGCTGCTGCTGTGATGGTGTTGTTGGTGGGTGCTTCGTCATCTGTCCTGGTTGGCCGGTGGGGCATGTCTTAGTCCGGTAATCCGTAGACTAGCTCTTTCTTGTGCCGTGTTGTTACTGGCGCCTCCATTGTAAGCGGGGGGGGGGGGGGTGTCTCACAGATCCCAGACTGGTATCACACCAAGTGTGTATCTAGCGTGTACATGCGCCCAGGTTGTTCAACCCCCTGTCCTTTTTATTTGTTTTGTTGTTGGAGTTGTTGGTGTCGCTGTCGTCCATGTTGTCCCCGGTGTCCGTTGGGATATGTGTACCACGGTGCTGGTGGCCAGTAGAGGTGGTCCAGGAGCAGTTGTATCATATCTGCTATGGGGTGATTGAAGTATCCCCATTGCATGCGTTGTTGCTTCTTCCTTTGCCGCCGCCAATGTTGTCGTTGTCGGTGGTCGTGTTGTTGGTGCTGTGGCTGTGGTTTCGGTTGTTGCTGGTTTTGTTGTTTTCTTGCGTATGGAGGCGGGCGTCGTCTTGTAGTTTTGTCTGCTTGTTGCATTGTCTGTCGTTTGTGCTTGTCCGCTAGTGGTGTTGTCGTTGTAGTGGCACAAGGTGGTGTTGCTGGTAGAGGTGAGAGAAGTGGGGCCACCTGCATGTTGTTCAGTTCGGCGATGGCTACCTCGTTTTTTTCTCCATCTTCCTCCTCTGAGCTGTCTGTTGTTCCTTTCGTTTCGCTTGCGTTGTGCGTTTGCGTTTTTATTTTTCCTGTTTTGTTTTGCTCGGGCGTTTGTATTTTTTCTTTTTCCGTCTGAGTCTTTTTGTCTGCTTTGTTTGGCGGCAGCGTCCATATTATCTTTGTATTAGTTTCTTTGTCTTGCTTGTCTTGTTTGCCATAGTATTCGTAGAAGTGATTCTTCAATTCGTCCACTATAACTAGCAAGCAGTCGATGATAGCCGTTGTGTTCGTTGGTTTTTTTGTTTTCAAAAATGAGCCACGTCATCCGCTCGAAATGTTCGTCTAGTTTAGTGGAGTGGGTGTAGATTTGGAAGTGGAGTGGGTTTAGCTTCACCCGGCTTAGCTCCTCTGTTTCGTTAATTCTCATTTGGTGCTCTCGGGTGTAATCTTTAATTTTGAACCCGTCTGATATTAACAGATCTTCATCGTCATCACTTAGGTATGCTAGACCAGGATCGTTCCTTCGCACCTTTGGTGTGGGGGGGGTGAGTTTGAGCTGTCTTCCTGTAGCCCTGATAAGGGCTTTGATGTTGCTGCAGAATTTCTTGTACGTCTTTTCCCCATTTTTTCCGGTAGACCGTCGAAAATGTAGTGCTGTGTGCCTGGCTGACGCTGAAATCTAAAATCATGTGTAGCCGGCTTATTGAGGTCAACTATAAATAAGACTACGTCAGTTTTTAAGCAGGTAGCTGCTGTCCCGTGAGCAAGCATTTTTCATTCATTGACTTAGTCACACAGCAAAACAGTTTACATACGTGTTTATCTCAGCTTATGGCAAGCGCACAAATACTGAAGAGAAGACTTGGATGTTTTATTTCAGATTTTTAAAACTCGATGACCACTTTTGTTCCGTTCAACTCACACTTGTTAGTTAGTCTTTCTGCTCACGCAGTCTTGGGGTCTTTCCACGCAATCTGAGTGAGGAGCAGTGTTTCGACTCTTGTGTGGTGGATATAAAACGTGTTTGATGGCAGATCTTTGACGTTCTAGAATTGCAAGAAGAGGTGTTAGAGGCCAAGGTAAGAAAATACTCTGTGTGTGTGTGTGTGTGTGTGTGTGTGTTCCCAATTATCTTCTGAGCGGCATTAATCGATTTCCTATGGCATCACCACTGATATTAAATCGTTGTAAATATTATGGACGGCAGAAGAATTAAAAACCGGGCTAAACAGCAAGAAACTTTGAAACAAACTACATTTATTTCCGGGCATACAAGAAATACGTCATGTAATTTTAATAATTCGGCTGAGAAATTGTCTTTGAATTTAAGGTATATTCTGGTATTTTTTATTTCTTATTTATTTTTGTTGTTGCTTACTCTAATCTTCCACTCTCTGTTCGTCTCAAGGTCAAGCTAGAAATTGTTTTCACTCATCTAAACGTGCTCAAGTTTTGTAAATATGCTCAGAATATATTGCAAATGCTAAAGTCGTATTTATATTTGTTTAGATGTTCTTAGTTTTTCTTAAAAGTATTCTGTTGTAAGTAGTACTTAAAATTTAAGTGTTCTTCCTTTTCGGTCACGGCAGTTGTAATCATCTCTAGTTTGTAACGCATGCATTCACTGCTCTTTACAGAATGTCGGTAGAAAGAAAGCTTCCATTGATTTATTCCTTTCCATTGATTAATCATCTTACCACCAACCCCCCCACACACTCTCTTTCACCTTTCGTTCTCGTTGTAAACGGTTTATATAGTTCGGATAATCAAACATACATGATAATACCCAGTTTATACGAAACACAAAATGTAGCCTAATAAGGCATACAGTTAAATTATTGTAACGCAAGGTATTATTCCTGAATTTTGAAATATGCTAACCATTACCCTCTACCACACTTCCAACAGACAACAAACAACAGACAACAAAAGACGCTTCAAGATCATCGTTGTCTGTCCAGTCCACCAATGGATAAAGCCAGAATTGAATTTTTAACCCTTGTAATGAAAAATTAAAATAATTTCTATGCTATACTGCATGTAACTTACAATAAATAATCGGAAGCGAATGTATTTAGCGGTAGGGTCAAGGATATCAACATCCTACTGAATAACGACATCGTGTTTGCGTCCAATAGATAGAAGCAGTGTGAACTACATCTGCTTTGCAAACACATAGAAGAGTTGTGGCTAGTAGTGTGGAGAGAGAAAATTAAAATGTCTTGGCTAGTAGTGTGGAAAGAGGAAACTAAGATGTCTTGGCTAGTAGTGTGGAAAGAGGAAACTAAGAAGTCTTGGCTAGTAGTGTGGAAAGAGGAAACTAAGAAGTCTTGGCTAGTAGTGTGGAAAGAGGAAACTAAGAAGTCTTGGCTAGTAGTGTGGAAAGAGGAAACTAAGAAGTCTTGGCTAGTAGTGGAAACAGGAATCTAACAACCATTGCACTATCTCACTGACTCATAACAGATAGATGAGGGAGGGCGCCGTTTCGGATAATCGACATTCTACTCTATGTTGAGATTTACATTGGATTTCATCCAGGTAGACTAACTGATCCCAAAGACCGTAATGTCCTAATGATTATCACTATGACTGTTTGTTTTTTTAGCTTTGTGTATAATAAACAGGCTAAATATTCATTGAACATGGCTTTCAGGGACTATAAAACAGAAAAACTATAATTATGATTTAGATGTAGAGACTCTTTCAAGGACTTTAATAAGCATTATGTCGTACAGTTAGATACATTGTTTTTTTTTAGTCAACCCTTCCGGACACTTTCGTTACGTATCAAGACACTCGAGTTTGTGTTCGCCGAGATTTGCTACTCTATAAAAAGACACTATGTGGCTTCATAGACATAATTGATATGTTTCAAACTTTTGTCTTTAAACTTTCAGAAATAATCATGATACTTTTAAATAATGGCGCGATAGTTTTAAATAATGGCGCGGTAGTTTTAAATAATGGCCCATATTAGAGGTATAATAGGCCTTTGCATGTGACCTAATCAAGACTAAGTTGTCGTGAAGCCAATGTGTGTTATTTTCACTTTCAACTTCGTCATAAAATAATTTTATAATTGAATTTGTTTTCATTTCTGAAATCCACCCATGTAGTTAAAGCTGCACTTCAAGCATTTATTTTTAACATCGGTCACCCAAAACTGTGCGCTAACCTTTTTCTCTTTCACTACAAAACAGAGATCATTACATGGGCATGTTTGCCGACATTTTATTCAACGTATTTGCTTTCAGATTAATCCACGTGCCATTTCACAAGCTTACTTCTCTTTGGCGTGTTTGCTTTAAATGTTATTCATGTGTTTGCTTTAATAAACACGGACTCCATTGCCACTGAGAGCTTAACGCCCCCCTTTCTACCCGCTACTTGACAGTGTGGTTAGGATAGTTCTACAGAATAAAAAGGGAGGGCTTGCTACTCTACAACTCAAAAGAAGTGACAACTCAAAAGAATTCACTCTGTTAAAACAGCTAAAACTGATTACTCTGGCAGCTGTAAATAACTTACGATATGACACTCGCTACTTTAAAAAACAAAAAAAAAGCCCACTTGTGAAATTGATAAATCTTGCAATTATAAATGGTTGTCTATTAAAACAGCCCTCTTGTAGTAAAATAACTCTTACAGGTCAACAGCTTACATTCAGACTTCTCTACGTGTTAGGGCAGACCATAAAGTTGAAATGTTTAAATTTAAGAACTGAACAAATGATAAAATAGTGTTATGAAGTGAATCTGATGTTTCTAATAGCCCACTGTGGTAGAGCTAACTGTAACAGGTGAAATGGTGAAACTGATAAATCTTCAAAATGGAATAAAATTATATGAACAAAAAAAATAGTTTGAATAGCCTGATTTTATCAACGTTGGTGTTGCTTTTATTTTATAATCTGTAGTCACATACATACAAAGTTCATCCCACCTTTCCCTCTGACTGAAAAATGCGTTATCCGAAGCTCTACCCTGAGTTGACTGACACTTCTCGTCGGCGCATATCGACCCGCAGAAAACAAGCAAATTACAGATATGCTTGCAATCATGCCATTTTTCATTTTACTGTACACACCCACACACACAGCCAACTAGGTCGGCAAGCTATTTGCCTTATCCCGCTCCAACCCTCCCACGCGCGTGTTGTAATGTACCAGTACAGCACATCTTAGAATGGCGTTTTATAAAGTTTCCATGTAAATAGCAAGTTTAAGCTCACTATCTATTGATTTTCGCTCACTATCTATTGATTTTCGCTCACTATCTATTGATTTTCGCTCACTATCTATTGATTTTCGCTCACTATCTATTGATTTTCGCTCACTATCTATTGATTTTCGCTCACTATCTATTGATTTTCGCTCACTATCTATTGATTTTCGCTCACTATCTATTGATTTTCGCTCACTATCTATTGATTTTCGCTCACTATCTATTGATTTTCGCTCACTATCTATTGATTTTCGCTCACTATCTATTGATTTTCGCTCACTATCTATTGATTTTCGCTCACTATCTATTGATTTTCGCTCACTATCTATTGATTTTCGCTCACTATCTATTGATTTTCGCTCACTATCTATTGATTTTCGCTCACTATCTATTGATTTTCGCTCACTATCTATTGATTTTCGCTCACTATCTATTGATTTTCGCTCACTATCTATTGATTTTCGCTCACTATCTATTGATTTTCGCTCACTATCTATTGATTTTCGCTCACTATCTATTGATTTTCGCTCACTATCTATTGATTTTCGCTCACTATCTATTGATTTTCGCTCACTATCTATTGATTTTCGCTCACTATCTATTGATTTTCGCTCACTATCTATTGATTTTCGCTCACTATCTATTGATTTTCGCTCACTATCTATTGATTTTCGCTCACTATCTATTGATTTTCGCTCACTATCTATTGATTTTCGCTCACTATCTATTGATTTTCGCTCACTATCTATTGATTTTCGCTCACTATCTATTGATTTTCGCTCACTATCTATTGATTTTCGCTCACTATCTATTGATTTTCGCTCACTATCTATTGATTTTCGCTCACTATCTATTGATTTTCGCTCACTATCTATTGATTTTCGCTCACTATCTATTGATTTTCGCTCACTATCTATTGATTTTCGCTCACTATCTATTGATTTTCGCTCACTATCTATTGATTTTCGCTCACTATCTATTGATTTTCGCTCACTATCTATTGATTTTCGCTCACTATCTATTGATTTTCGCTCACTATCTATTGATTTTCGCTCACTATCTATTGATTTTCGCTCACTATCTATTGATTTTCGCTCAAGGTAGAGTAACACTTGATGGCCTGAGAACGTTAAAGGTAACATACTCACTGGGCAAGCATAGTGAGAATTATGAACACAGTGTGTGTTATTGTCAGTCCGAACTGACGGGATTGTGAGCACGCGGAGTCTATTATTATATTATCAGTTCTAAATGACAGGATTTTGTCGTACGCAATATTCTCTCTAAGGTGTGCGGCCGCGTGCAGTTCATTAGAAAATTCCGCGCACAAGTTTTGATTGCAAGGTCAAACAACCGCCAGTTCCGTGCATACAGAAAAAATAGTAGAGGGAACGTTGGTCGTATGCCGATTCATTCATTCATTCATTCATTCTTTCTTTCTACATTTCTTTCTTTCTACATTTCTTTCTTTCTTTCTTTCTTTCTACATTTCTTTCTTTCTACATTTCTTTCTTTCTTTCTTTCTTTCTACATTTCTTTGTTTGTTTGTTTGTTTGTTTGTTTGTTTCTTTCTTTCTTTCTAAATTTCTTTCTTTCTAAATTTCTTTTTTTCTTTCTTTCTTTCTTTCTTTCTTTCTTTCTTTCTTTCTTTCTTTCTTTCTTTCTTTCTTTGTTTCTTTCTTAAAATATGTATTAATATTGATCTTTTATGTTTTTTCCCTGTTAGGACTCAATGGGAGGAATTTCTGTCACTCCCTTGGTCTTGTCATTTACAGGGCTGGTAAGTTCAAACACTATAAACTCATAAAATATCACATCACTGCGAATTTTAGTAAGGTCGACAGAGCCCGTGAAAGTTGTGTGTTTGTTCTACTATGTATACAAAGGCTGTTACTTCTCAGAGAGGCTATCTTTAACTTGATTGTTTCACGGCTAATAATAATTTAAACGCGTTATCTGATATAGTGCTAACGTTGTCGCTTTACCCCAAAGTACCACAACGCATCTACTAATTTTGATTAAATATTACGTACTAACACACTGTATTTAGGCTGCAGTTGAATCACTCAATTCCACTAGCAATCGAAATTTTACATAACGAAATAAACTTAATGTATAAATGACTAAATAAAATCTAAAACATCCCAAACACGACCCAAGCATCTTCTCGGTGTTCACTTGACTCGTAAAGCTTCACATCATCAATAACTGCTTTCTCATTTGATTACAATCTCTAAAAGAGATTTCGTGGACATAACTTGCTACACCTGGATAGAGTTTACGATAAGGAAAAGTTAGAAGTGCATTCAACAGTTAATATACCCGTATCAAACACCGGCTAGGTCATCTACGAATATACCCCCCTCCCTCACCCCACTCCCGACATCGACACTCACCAGGTGGTGCTGAAGGGTGGAGGACAGGTTGGGAAGCTAGTCCTCGCTGTTCACTGACTCCTGTGCAAACACAGTGAGATATTAGCGCCAGTGCTTATCAACATTGCTACCCAAACTTTCGAAACACATTTGCCTGGCGACCCAAATTTCAATACATAATAGTATTGTTTGTTTAGCGACTCAACGGATGCCAGTTAAGAGAGGAAGAAAATGTTTTAGAAAATGAATTTGTGTTTTATGTTGAGATGCTTTATGTGAGAAGACTATTACTTCTACAGTTGTGAATTATGATGCTTGTATATAGTATGTTAAACACTTGATATTGTTTCTAGTGAACACGATTATAAGTTATTATGCTGTATGCATGTATCAGGCTAATAAATATTGTTGCAGGAAATTGTAAGTTGAGACATGAATGTAAGAAAGAATAGAGTTAGAGATGATAAACTGGAAAAAACTTAGCGTTTGTTCCTTGATTATATTTTACAGGGAAGAAACAGCCTTTCTAGAATTTCCAAGATTGTTGGAATTTGGGGATTTTCTTTCTGGCTCATGGTTTATTGATTTATAAACCATTACAACTATGGTAGATTCGAGAAGACTCTATCCCCAATGTGTAAGTATAAAGATATACTGCACTTTGTTTAATGTGTGACAGCAAAGTATGCTCAACTACACCATGGAATTTCTGGTATAGGGAAGTTATTGAAAATTGCTACATTGTTGTTCTGCTTGAGGGAACTGGTCTAGCAGAGTGCCTAAATTAGTCTTGAGAGAACAATGGTTCATGGAACATTCTACAGTATGCTAGAGGAGCACATGAAAAACTGACAATTCTATTGTGAACAATAAACTTGTGACATTGTTATGAAAGTCACAAAAGACTATTGCAGCATGATCTTTGACAAGGTTATGTGCAAACTATTATCATTAACTCTCTATAGCTCCATTTCTGTTCTCTAATAAGAATGGTTATGTGTTTATATCGACACTAATCTTCTGAATTATGTGTTAGGATATAGGACTATATAAGCATTGAATTATTAAAAAATGGTTTCATGGAATTATTGATGTAAAAATATATTTTCATTGTATTTGTTATATGTATATTTGATTGTTGATTTAATAAATTTATTGACCTACTTACACATATTGATAAACTTATGTTGGAGAGGTAGTGGGTGGATGGGGGCTCACTAAATATTTATTGACTTACATACACATATTGATAAACTTATGTTGGAGAGATAGTGGGTGGATGGCGGCTCACTAAATATAGATTAAAGATGGATTTGTCTTCTCCTTTTTTTAAGAAGTTTTCTACTTATGGAAATACTGTGTGACAGTAAGTGTTTGTCTTTAATGTCATGGAAGAGAGAAAACGTTTACAGTGCCGGTATATGCGTCAAATGAGAGAGACGAGTGGTGTCTTCTGGAAAATTATTAATAACCTAAATTAAGATTCTCATGACTTGTAATTATGGTTGATTTATAATAATCATAACCAGTAACTAGTGTGGCATGTGTCATAGATAGATAGATAGATAGATAGATAGATAGATAGATAGATAGATAGATAGATAGATAGATAGATAGATAGATAGATAGATAGATAGATTCTGTTGCATTCAGAACACAAATAACGCACACGGTGAACATTTGTTCATTCTGCGTGAAACAGATTTTGGTGAAAAGCTCTCCAGTTCACAACAAATGTGTGACCTACTTTAACTCCCTGAAGGAATGCCCAGACTTCTTGGATGCAGAGTCATGGCACGAGTGGACAGACCAGTGTTGCACGAGCGGTCTCCAGACGGACACATTTCACTGTATGGAAGACGATACGGGTAATCCAGTTATCACCTGTCAAAATGTCGTCAGGTGTGAAAAGGGTAAGTTGTGTTGGATGGTAGGCTTTTGATAGCGCGTGAACTAATGTAACAGTAGGGCAAACTGCACTGATATGCTAAATGCCGAAATAGGATCGCACATGTCTGTTGAATAAATTTTAGCGGCAAACTTAACAATCATTAAAATGTCTTGACTAAAAGATATTACAGCAGGATTGCCTGTAAAGAAAAACATCCCCACCCCCACCCCAACAAAATGTAGCCTACTTAGTAGCTGAAGGTATTTATTGATAACACCTTTCTTGGGATGACAGAAAACATTCAGTAAATGTGTATTTGATCCAGTATTATTATTTTTTTAAAAAGAAATTAATCGATACCTAACACTCATGTTTATGCATGGCTTGAATTCAGGAACATATGCTTCCTTCTTCAAGCTGGCCTCAGGTCAAGGTCAGGAGTCATATGATGTCAAGATTGTGTGCCTGCCGTGTACATCCGGTCTGTATGAACCAAAGGCCAGAGACAGCAATCGATTTAGGTAAGACATCAATGTGTCGATTCGATGGGAAATGTGAACTTCCCTAAACAACCAGAGTAAAATGCAAGTTATTCATAGTTCATGGACTTTTAAAATACCATAACAATCCAATTGCCGTGATAGGTTGCTTACTGTATACTGGACAAAACGAATTCATATAATGCTTGAATTACTTCTCATACAAACCAGGAATGGTACCTATCAGAGAAAAAGAGAGCAAAGCAAAACAAAAAGTGAACCAACTACACTAGCAACAACAATGAAATCAGCAGCTGCAATTACAACAACGATTTCAACAATAGAAACATTACTGGCACCAACGAACATTTTTTTAGGCATTGACAAAAGCTAAAGGTGCACTTGATAAAAAAAAGTGCATAAACAGCTAGGCAAAATAAATTACAAAATATGTATCCTCGATTTACAGTTTTTCACTGATACCTAGATTTAGACACACACACACACACACACAACTTAGACACAAACACACAACTTAGACACACACACACACACACACGCACACGCACACAAAACAGCTTTTTTACAAATTACTGAAATCAATTTAACAAAAGGAAAATAAAAGAGCTCGCGATGAGCCAACCTTTTAGATTTAAAAACTTGAAAAATTTGAAAGAGTATATTTCTTTCAAATCTCATGTATTTTCAGGTACCAGCGATGTTCTGAGCAAATCCAAGTGTGCCGGGGTGATGGGGAAAAAGTGTCGCGAAATGGAAGTGCCAGCCAGGATACATTATGCACGTGCGACTGGGAGGCTGGGTGGGGTCCTTACCCCATGACACACGAGTGTACAGATCCTTCTGGCTTTGGTGTACACAGCGACTGTGTCTGTCACATTTACGAATGTTCAGCTGGAACGCAACTGAATAGCAGTTAGTTTCTTGTTTGTTTGCTTTTCATATTTTTTCTTCTTCTCTTTTTTAAAAAAAATCTTTATTTTTTTTTCTTTTGCTGATTTTTTTCTTCCTGTCCTTTCTGCTGTTGGTAATGATTGTGATGTTCTCCTTCTACTTGTTTGTTGCTGGTGTTGTTAATATAATTCTTCCTTGTATCAATTGAACCTATTCTTCATGTTGTTCATTGATGAAGTGAATTAGGAAAATGCAGCGTGTAAGAGATGGTTAAGATTTTAGACTAACGAAGTACTTTTCTACCTGAATTTTGTTTAGTTCACTGCCCCCCCCCCTCCCATATACATTATTATATATAATAGTTTAATGATTCTTCTATTATTTCAGTGTTCAGGTGCACTGCCTATGAATCTCAAACCTCAGTGGACAATGTGATGACGTCGACAAGGTATTACTTTCTAAGTGGCAATTGTAATATGTGTCATTGATAAGGTATTACTTTCTTAGTGGCAATTGTAATATGTGTCATTGATAAGGTTTTACTTTCTAAGTGACAATTGTAATATGTGTCACTGATAAGGTATTACTTTCTTAGTGGCAATTGTAATATGTGTCATTGATAAGGTATTACTTTCTTAGTGGCAATTGTAATATGTGTCATTGATAAGGTATTACTTTCTTAGTGGCAATTGTAATATGTGTCACTGATAAGGTATTACTTTCTTAGTGGCAATTGTAATATGTGTCATTGATAAGGTATTACTTTTATTTTTATTACTATATATATATCTGGACTCAAAAGTTATGGCCACAACTGGACAAGAGATGAATGTTAACAAACTTTCTTTTCTCACCTTTTTCAAAACAGCTGTTATTTCACTTTGTTCAAATTTCTAGTAATAGTCAATTTAACAAAGAGGTAAAAACCTTTAATTTATTCAGATTAACAAACATCATGACGACTCCATCCTCAAGTTTCAAACTTCTATCAATGACGACTGCATCAACAGTTAACACGAGATCTGGAGGTAAGCATTTTCATTTGCTAAGACCTATAACTATTTATTGTTCTAATTTTAGACTTGTGCATTTCATTGTTTACTATTAAGTAATATATATACGTCATGTTTCATTTCAGTTTTGCTATTGTATGCTTTTGAGTGAAAGTATTTGATAAAAAGAACTCTTTTAGTTTGAAACTGTTTTTGTTTTAAAATTATTTGATTTTTGCGCATGTTAGAAACTCAGTAATTCATGTGAACTAATTTTACTAACTGTATTATGTGTAATTATATGTATTGAGGATTTAGCACTTAGAACAAATGGAGTTGTTTAAACTTAAAGTGCACTCAAGATAATTAATTTATTCATTTATGTGCCTGAGGTGATAGGTAATTCAAGAACTCTCAGGAACATATTAAGTGGTCACCTACAATGGGGAGAGAGGTCATGCCCTGGATTAACGAGACAGGGCTGGAGGCTTAATCGTATAAAAACACTAGAAGACTCAGAGATGCTGAGGTGACATAAATATTTAATTAGCATTTAGTTTCATGTGACCAGCACGTGCTAGGGTCTGGACAATTAATTAGTAAGCCTATGCTTTAGTTGGTACCCAATTTTCTCTCTCTAATGGAGCGGCATTTTTATTTAGCTTACTAGGGGACACTGGGAATTGCAGTGAATATAAAGTTATGGTGTTTCTTTTGAGAGAGAGAGGAGAGACAGAAAAGGAGACTTGAATTTGCTCTATGCTGTGTGGCCCTTCTGGCCCATAGCTGCGGCTGGTGCCATGACTTAGTAAATATTTTTCTTTTCATGATTTTTTTGAACATCAGTTTGAATTGAAGATTCATTTATGGACCTGAAGCAGAAATGAATAATGTAGTTTTGTTTTAACTCAGGCAAAATGTGTCATGCTGGAATGAGAGATAAAAATGACAATGACAGTATGAGACTGAAACTGAGAGTTTGGAGAATAAGATTCTGTGTAGTGGTATTTCTTTTTATTTCCTTTTGTGATGCCACACTTGACATTCAGAAAAGTTGTGATGGTAAAGCAATTAGAGCACTTTCAGCACTTTGAAGTTAACTAGAAAGAGATGTCCCACTTCCTTGGCAAGATCATTAATTATTTAATGAACCATTGTAGTGTATCGGCCAAACAGTCAGATAGGACATTTTGCCAATGGACAGCAGATTTTGCCTTTATTCTAGATGCTATTCCTGGTGGACTTTGATGGACTAATTACATCTGTGTGGACTTTGATGGACTAATTACATCTGTGTGGACTTTGATGGACTAATTACATCTGTGTGGACTTTGATGGACTAATTACATCTGTGTGGACTTTGATGGACTAATTACATCTGTGTGGACTTTGATGGACTAATTACATCTGTGTGGACTTTGATGGACTAATTACATCTGTGTGGACTTTGATGGAGGGTAATACCATGCCTGATGATACTTCACTGATGGTGGAATGTGACATCAACTTGAGTCACCAATTGATTTAATGGTGTGTCAGAATATCCATTCAGCTCCATTTGACTTAACTTGTGTACAGGAAAGTTAGGACCCAGCCTATGGATAGGCAGTCATTTCTATGAGTTACTTTTGACCACACTTATCATCTTTTGACACCAGGAGTGTGTAAGATGGGGAGAGGAAGGAAGCAACCCCAGCGAGACAAGAGATGACTATGACCTGACATATTGAGCAAACTACATACAGCAAGCATATAATTTTTGTCTCCATCATTTGTCTTGCACAAGTAAGCAGCCAGCATCAATAGAATATGCCCTTTGAACTGAAAAGCCTATTCTAGTCTAGAGCCAACATGCGTACACATCTAAATGATTATCACATTTTTCTGCATGGGAATCTACAACCAGCGTTGACATAACCCGCACATAAAACTCATTATCATCATTTTCTACATGGCTGATTGTGTCATCTTTTCTCTGAGCACACCCAAGTTGATTTTTGATGGGTACTCAAACTATGTGAGTAATCTAAAATTCAATCTATTAATAAAAACCTCAGTACATATAAAATTAATTATGAATAAGTAGGGCTCAGTAGGATTTATGATTTAAACTTTTATCTATCTGACACTGAATTTGAGGAGTAAAATAGCTCCAGAACTCTTTAGTGACATTTTTTAGAAATAACTTTGAACTTTCTACTTGTAGCTATTTTCATTGCTACGCTTATGCAGGTTGTTAATTTGTTGCTTTTTACTTATTTTCTTTACTTTTGTTATTTTCATCATCCATCACTTAGAAAAATTACTTCTTTATCCTCAAAGAGTACATTTTATGACTGAATGGTTTATGAAGCGAAAGAGAACTTGTAGGTCAATAAAGTTAAATCATATCCATAAAAAAATAGTAAATGTCTACTATTGTTTTGAAAGGGCGAGTGCGTTGTCTATATTGTATTGTCTATATTTTCCACTCACATTTAATGTCCCATACTGTCACAAAACGGGAGGCTCGTTACAAGCCGACCCCGAGCTGAAGTTAGAGATGCAAGGGGTGAAGTCTATTTTTGGCCTGCTCCGGTGCACCTCCAAGAAAAGCCCATGTGACGTATGCCAGTACTACGTCGTGTCAGGTTGTTACATAGACATACATGACATACACCATTGATGTTTGGGTGGGGCCCAGTTTATTAGTGTCATGCCAAGGAACGTTTTATTGGCGGTGTGTGTTGTGAGTGTGTATCATAAATGTGAATAAATGGACGAACAGACGAACGGTGCAAAACAATAGTACAAATTCTTTCGTCCCTCTCAAAAACTATGAATAACAAGAGAGTTGAAAGATGTTTAAATCAGGTTATTTATTTCCCGATTTAAAAGGGGCACTACTCTTTCGCACAGTGATTAATCATTCATTCAACTTTCCAATGTCATACACTCTGTGGGAAATAAGGGGAGATGAAAATGATGAAATTCAAAATATAAAATAAAGATTAATTACACAATTCTTATGCGGCAAATGGGGCCGCTTTAACAATAGTTGACATGTAAAATAAGCATTACTTTTAACATTAGAGTTCTTATTTTGCAAACGATATAATAGTGTTCATTTTCTTAGAGTTCTAGAGTTAAGTATGTGCGCGTTAGCCGTGCGAATTTTTACTCACTATTAATGTCAGAGTTCCAAGGAGAGGACGTAAGCTCACACGTCACTTATAAGAGGCACTTCAAAGTGAAGATCACGACGCAATTGAGGCGTCGCATTACAGGTGAAGATTCTGCAGAATCTAGGCACCACTTTCAGATTATCATTGGGGAGAAATCTGAAATTTAGCTGACTGTTGTCAGCCTCGATAATGGTCGTTGTAAACGGACACGCCAACGACGTTTAGCATTATCGGGTGGAGTCGTCCAGTGGGATGTGTCGTCGCATTACATTGAGTGTAGAAATCCGGATATGTATCTCCGGCGCTAGCCTTCTCAAAAGCGGGATAGACTGCCAAACGAACTCAGACGGGGGGGATACAAAATTGATCCCTCGTGTCGTTAACTGCATACAACCAGCGTCGCATGCATCGGGTTTTTTCTTGGCAGCGAACTTTCCACTTTGCCAACAATTATACTGAGTAATTTTGCCTCGTTACTCAATATATGGCATCAGACGGATGGAAAACGGATGGAAAGAGATCTATTGCAGCTTTCCTTTATGAAATCTCTGTACATGAGATAATTCATACGTGAAGTTAGACTGGCTTCAGACGAATCGACGTTTTCAACATTGAGAATAAAGTCTTCATTTTGCCTCTTGTATAGCTTTACTGAAGGTCTCCAGAACTTTCCAGAAGCTATGCCGTGTGACATGATTTTTGCCTTGGATATATAGTGGTAATCGTGATGCACGCTTTTCTGTGGTCAATTCTAATGCGCACTGGTCATTTCTCTCGTCAACAACATGTGACGGTAGTGCGCAGTTGTCCCAATTTATTTAATATACATATTCTTCATAAACTAATATATATATTCAATATGATAATTGACACACACTGCGTCACGAACGTCTGTCTACTAAAGAGATCTTAGGTGACCGTTACTGGAAGTTACATGCTACATACGAAAAATAACAAAACTCGGATTACTTCAATTAGTTTTGTTAGCGGTTTTTTAAAATGAAATAAAATATAATTTCGGTCCCTCATTTCCTGTGACACATACAAACACGCCAGCATACATAACCCTTTCATGCATAATAAAAGAGTCAGACAAACAACCATGATGTATGCGAAGGACACTGTGACGACCAACCAACAGGTCCTACTTAGTGTTGACAAATCACTGAGGGGCATAAAGTTATGACAGCGTGACGTCGACGATAGCGGTTCGCCTCAATGACATTTCCCCCACTGTTCACTTTCTTTGTTTAAACCCCCCTCTCCATTTGTGACAGTCACAAAACTATACCTGTGCTGTCAGTCACAAAACTATACATGTGCTGACAGTCACAACACTAATCATGTATTGACAGTCACAAAACTATACATGTGCTGTCAGTCACAAAACTATACATGTGCTGACAGTCACAACACTAATCATGTATTGACAGTCACAAAACTATACATGTGCTGTCAGTCACAAAACTATACCTGTACAGATAGTCACAAAACTATACCTGTACTGATAGTCACAAAACTATACCTATACTGACCGTTACAACACTCTATCTGTACTGAAACGTCACTACCTTGCTGTAAGTAAAAGTTGGACACGCTTTTTAAGGAAATGAACTCACTGATCTCTGAGAATTTTTTGTTTCTTTTCAACAGACAGAAAGAGAGAAGAAGGCTTTGAGCACATGATTGCTACGGTCGTGTCAATCAGTATCGTTACGACACTGGCAGTCATCTTGGCATTTTACTGTTACGTGTATGCTAAACAGAGCAGATCTAAACTACACACAGACAGTGACAACGAAGACACCAAGAATCCATTAAACAGCATTGATGATCAAAGTGAGGAGAGCGTTGTTGTAGATTTAATCGATGAGTTGAGATAAATTCTACTTTTCGGAACACATTACATGAGAGGGTGGTGAAGTTTGTGATAACCTCATCTTTTAAAACGAATGAACTGTGAAGGAGTGATATTTTTTCATATACTAACTCCATATAATTCATCACCTGTCGAGTGGTGATATTTGTCATACTTTTGTTATAATCTCATCAAGTTGTGTTCCTGTAGTCAAGCAGTTTAAATTTCGATGCATTATTCTTTTCTCTAACAGAGGAGAATAATGCATCGAAATGAAACTAGTTATATTGCGAGTCATTTGTCTACTTTAAAAAATCAGTACGCATTGCGCCAACTCATCCGCACATTCTTCCTCTCAGGAATACAGATCTCTTTCGCTAAATCATTCCATTCACCCTCCGCCCTCCTGTGCCTGTTCTTTAGACAGGATTGTTTAAAAGCCAAGTTTTCAAATAAAATCACCATGGAAACATAAGTAGAAAGTAACTGGTGAATCTGTTGACTGCAGTGTATGCAGAGAAGACAAATATTAAAGTTTAAAATATGTATGTTGTTAGCTATTTTGTGTTTATTCTACTTTAAATTAATTTATTTATATGTATTAACTTTATCTATCTATTTATCTATCTATCTATCTATCTATAATCCATCCATCCATCCATCCATTCATCCGTCCGTCCGTCTTTCTATGTATTCATTTCACTTCTTTTCACTACTTCTCCCCTACGTTTATACCAGTACAGTAGTGAAATCTTCATATTATTCTAGTCTTTCATGCATTATATCGATTGTACCACATCTGTAGTACCAGTATAATGTTTCCATTTTTAAAGTTAGTTCTTGCATTTCTCAATGTTAGCCGCCTTCGTTCAAACACTCCTTGTACAATAAGAAACCTGCAACAAGTGGCCAATGGGGTGCGGTGACTAATTATGACTTCGTCCTGTCATCCTCATACTTATTCTGTCAAATCATGTCAAACTCTGACGTCTGTTTATTTTCGTGCAAACAAATCGTCGATGTGGTTTTGTGATGTGTATATGCGATTGGCCTGTGTTGGCCATAAACACAAGTTCTTACTACTGTCATGTTTGTTCTATAAATGAATTGAATAAAAAAAATAAGCTAACGTATATTCTATTTTGTGTTCTTTATACCTCCTTGCGTATTATGTGTGTGTGTATGTATGTGTCTGTGGTGCTTCAGATTTCTTTTGTATACAGTATGAGCGCAATTACTTCGTCACAACTAAAAGTGTTATAAATTTTGTTCATTCTGAAATTGAAATCGAACTGCCTTCTGTAAACTGGCGTTCACTCTTTCTGGAGCGTAGGAAAACTTGATGTCATATGAACTTATTGTGTATCTATCTAGATGTACTATTCAATTCATTAAGGCGTACTGTTCTATTCATTAAGGAGTACTGTTCAATTCATTAAGGCGTACTGTTCAATTCATTAAGGAGTACTGTTCTATTCATTAAGGTGTACTGTTTAATTCTTAAGGAGTACTGTTCAATTCATTAAGGAGTACTATTCAATTCATTAAAGCGTACTGTTCAGTTCATTAAGGCGTATGTTTAGTTAAACGTAATGTTTACTATAAACATTTACTTTTCAGTCCATTAAAGAGACGTCACACGTCGCGTGGATTTTATCTTCCATAAAAAGTGTGATTTCAACAAGTGTGCAATATCATGATAAAGTAATTTCTAACATCTGTATAATCTCGGGATCAAAGATTATCTATCTATCTTTCTATCTATCTATCTATCTGTTTATCTATCCATCCATTCATCCATCTATCTCTCTATCCATCCATCCATCCATCTATTTATCTATTTTATTAATCTATTTATCATTGTGTACGTTGTCTGGCACTTGTTAGTCCCATAACTGAATGTAGATTTGGGTTCTCGAGGACGTATTAGTGATAACTGCCGAATCAGGTTGTTAAGATGACGCGAGTTTAGCCAGTCAGCATATATCATAGGCGCAAACAGACATGCCCCGTGAGTGACGATCACATCTAGGAAAAGAATTCTGGCGTGATTATATTTGACCAGAGTTGACATCGACCACCATCAATTGAATGCTTCCTGAGAATTAGTTATATATAACAAAGTTATAGTTGCCTCTTCGTTTCTTCCTCTAATGAATTTTATATAACGATATAGTATTATGGAATGACAACTAAGAAATGCTTAAAGGTATTTTGAGATATATAGATATATAAAAACAATCCCTGTATGACTGCCACGGGGGTGGAGTAGGGTAAACAACTCTCACCACACAAAAACACTTCCACACCAAGCTCACAAAGCCGGGAGCACGCTCACCCCATCTCCCCTTACCCCCGTCCATAAAGACCCAAACCCAAAAGCAAAAAAAAAGAAGATACAACAGTTGCATCACACTGCAAACACAGAAGAGAGGACAGTTGCAACTCAGTCGAAAGTACTGACAGTCTCAAACTCATCGGGAAATTGACTTTAGCTCTGCAACTGTCAAAAAAAAACAAAAACAAGCAAACAAAACACCACACGAGGAACCACTACAGTCGCAGTGAAGCTAGCACCATGGAAACGAAACATAACAAACTCAGAACACATCGCCAACCACTCTCTTCAAAATAAAGTAAGAAGAGGAAGACTCCACAGCAATCCACCAAAAAACCGAGAACATTGGAAAGATGAAAAGTTTTAATGCAATTCCTGTGGAGCAAAAGAAGTTAAAGGAACAACAACTGCCACGAAACCGGCAGCAATTAATTATATGTTTCATTAATTAGATGTGTCAAATGATTAAGGGAAAATTAATTAAGTGAACTGTGTTTGTTACAGTTGTGTGTTTAAGAATCAGAAATATTATTTGGTGTGGAAATTATCTTGGTTGTCGAATTTATGACATTCATTAATTGCAGTTGATTTTAGTAAAATTGTTACTTTAAAGGTAAACTAATTCTCAGGAACCTGGAATTGGCCGGCATGAATTAGCTTACCTGTAAAGAGTATGGGTATTGTTCCAGAAGTGGGTTATAATAGTTTTCCCCTTTGGGCCAATCTGTGCGGAGTATGGAGGTATTTTTGTTTAGTGCTTATTTATTTTTTTCAAGAACTGAACCTATAATTGCACAGTTTGCGAATCACGTGACAAAATAAACATACTTTCAAGGCCAAAACAATGGAAAGAATGACTCACAAGAAATAACTAAACTGTAAACAGGTAAACGGTACTAATAGATCAATTATTCAGTAGTTCTGTGATGACTACACACTCAGATATAATTTTAGGAAATTGAGAGTGCGTCTCTGTGTGTGTCAGTGTGTAAAGTTTGTCTATATGTATGAAGTGTGGGTGCAAGTGTGTGAGGGGTGTATGTGTGTGCGTGTGTGTGTGTGTAGATATCTATTAGCGTCAGTATGGATTTATAATTAGTGAACACAACTTTGAAATGAGGCAAAACATTAAATATATATTAATTATATGTAATAATCAAAACATATTCCAACACTTAATGACTTATTTAGTGTTATTTCAGAATTGTAAAATGCTCCTTTAAGTCATACAATGCCACACAGCTATAATACACATGGTTAGATAGTCTGTGTTAGTTCAGAATTGTAAAATGCTACTTTAAGTCAATACAATTACATATGGTTAGATAGTCAGTGTGGCAGAACGAGACCCGGCCGCCTCTCATCTTTTCGACTATAGTGACTAGATCTACTGCCAAACTCGTGCAAGAAGCCAAACCTTAGATCTAGCACTTTCTCATATAGACATATACTTTCTACCTACCCTCTTGCGTGGAGGCTCTGTCGATATTATCCAACTTGGCCCGTCTTATGAGGAATTAAGCCCCACCCCTCACCCCAGTATTCCCTCTCTACGGCTCTGATTATTGCTTCCATGAAAACATTTGGGCGGGCACGAACAACGCGATTGGTAATAATATTATCCACAACGACCGTTAGAGAGGGAAATAAAATATAGTCCTCCTCTTTGTGGTGTAGGGAAACAAAATATAGTCCTCCTCTTTGTGGTGTAGGGAAACAAAATATAGTCCTACTCTTTGTGGTGTAGGGAAACAAAATATAGTCCTACTTTTGTGGTGTAGGGAAACAAAATATAGTCCTCCTCTTTGTGGTGTAGGGAAACAAAATATAGTCCTCCTCTTTGTGGTGTAGGGAAACAAGGTGCATATTTATATTTTTTTTATTTTATTTTGCTGTCATACCCGTATGCAGTGCGAAATCGTTTCAAGCGGGCCAGTGAGGACAATATGCTGCTCACCTGACCTCAATTTAGGCCATCTATAAATAAGACTACGTAAGGGATGTTACCATGTCCAGCCGTCACTCTCCTGGAGCAAGTATTTTTCATTCATAAATCTCGTGGCATATAATGATGCAACTGCATTTACTTGTTTGTGTCATTTTTGTTTAAGTGCGCATTCCAGCACAGAGGACTTGGATATTTTATTTTAGTTTTTTAATTCAGAGATCACTTTTGCTCAGTTCATGTACACACTTGTTCAGTAGGTTGTTTTTGTTGTTTACTCAGTCTTGGGGCCTTTCACCCAATCTTGGAGCCACTCACTCACTCTTGCTCGGCGTGCACCCCTATAGCCTGACTGTGTGAAGTGATTAGGAAGCCAGTTCACTAGGCCGAAAGCGCTACCCCTCAGCCAACTTCCGCAAGAGCCGGATTATTTCTCGTTTCTCGGTTCTGGTGATTATAAGGGATGACCGATGATTTACTCTTTTAACACTCTAGAACTGCAGAGACCGAGGTTATTAAACACTAATTTTTCTTTTTGTGCTCATAATATCTTATGAGTGGGCATTGTCTCCAATGGTATCACCATAAAATGAAATCGCTGAAAACAAAATGTGCGGCAGAAGAGTTAAAGCCAATAAAAAGAAATTAAAAGAAACAGTTTCGAACAAACTACATGGTTTTTTTTCGTGCGTACAAGATACATTTCATGAAGTTTTAATAATTCTGCTCTGAAATTGTCTTTAATTTTACAGGTATATTCTGACGAATTTTATTTCTTGATTGAATTGTTTTTTTTTTCTTCTTTTATTTCAATCAGTCTGCTCTTCGTTCGTTTAACCCTTTGCACTTCAATACTGAAAGTGACGCAATATCCATGTTGTTTGCGAGCATATTCAGTGCTTATTCGTATTGCTAAGATTTATTCATGTTTTAAAAATCCGATTTGTAACAATGATCAACCATTCAAAATTTTTCTATCTGATGTGGAGTTACTAATTAAAATTAAAGGAATTTCACTATACATCAAGACAAAACCTGCATCGTAAAGTTACTGGATACCAGAAGTCTATGGTACTCTGTGATATAACTCTATGACAGGCAATTCGATCATGTCATATCTCCTCTATATGTACACAATTTATACCAATTAGTGTTTGCAATAGTACAGACATATACACTGTAATCAGCCATGCATAGTACTATAATTATAAATAGAAGATTCTAGAGTACATTCTCTCTTCTACCTGGTTAAGGTACACAAACGTTTTCGACAAAAAAAAAATTAAGAAACAATTTTTTTTTAAATGGTAGAGTTATTTATCTTCGCACGAAACATACATATACCTAGAACACCTTTAGTTTTCCTTTCTAATTGATCTTTATAACAATGGCAGTTTAGTAAAACCTGCACATTACAACAATTAAAATGAACCACTCCAGAAACTAAATGTAATATGAATACATACAGCCATCCTATTGGCTATCGCTACTCAGTACGTATACAGTAAAACAGGGTCACCAACCTTTTCGATACTGAGAGCTACTTCATGGATACTGAGTTATACGAAGGGCTACTAGTTTGATACACTCTTCTAGTTTGCCTTTATACATTATTAATAACGTGAAGACTTAGAAAAGGCCTGCAGGCAACTCATATGGTCTTTGCGGCGACCTGGTGCCTCGCCTCGCCTTAGAAAGACGGTGACTAGCTGCAAACCGTGTGATTGTGAACTCACACCAGTGACAGCTGCCATCTTTGAAAAGGTTACCGTAAATATACTTTAATTATTTCTCTGAACTCTACTCTCATTTCCGTGATGATATCCATGAACTTGATTATGTATTTATATTAATTGACTGCTTATGTCTATGTTAAGATAAACTGAATGATTGTCTAGTGCTAACTGAACATTGTTGTGATGTAAATGTCAGAGCTGTTTTGATTATATTCATATGTTGTATATTTGATTGTTGATTTAATAAATTTATAGTTAAATTTATTGACCTTCTTACACTTATTGCATGTGTTGGAGAGATAGTGGGTGGATGTGGGCTCGCTAAATATAGATTAAAAGACGGATTTTCTTCTCCTTTGGTTAGAAGTTTTTCACCTACGGAAATATTGTGAATGTAGATGTTTGTCTTTAATGTTGTAGAAGAGAGAAAACGTTTACAGCACCTTCTGCTAAGTGAAGGAACGAGTGGTGTCTGCTGGAAAATTATCAATAATATAAATTAAGATTCTCATCACTTGTAATAAGTTATTGATGATTAATTAATAACAATATCATAACCATTAACTAAGGTGACGTTGGCGTCACACACTTTTAGACATGTCTCAAAGTAAGGAAGGAGGGAAGGAGAGAGAGAGGAGATGAAAGGGAAGTAAGGAAGTAAGAGTCTGCCAGTTTAGTGTCAGTCAAACATGAATGCAACTAAGCCATTAGTGAGTAAGTTTTAACTCACTTTACAGATTTTCCGGATCTTTTCCAGATAAGCCCCGCCACTAATGCAAAAAGTGCTCGCGTGAAAAGTTAAGCCCCGCCACTTTTTGCCAGCTCCAATTTAATACACGCACGCAACCTTGACCTATTTCTGATATCTAGACATTTCAATATTTAAACGCACGCCATATAAACAACTCCTTATCCGCCTCTAACCCTAACCCTAACCCTAACCCGTAACCCTAACCCTAACCTTTTCAATAAAAACTAAAAGTACAAGTTTTATATCCTCTTTTTTATAATCTTTTTTTTGGGGGGGTGGCGGGGGTTAACTTTTTGGCGGGGCTTATCTGGAAAAGATCCGATTTTCCTTGCCATATTTAGCTCATAAAAATTAGTAATTCAAAACAATTTAACAAGCTAAAGTACAACTCCAATGCTAAATGAAACAAACGAATTGTAGCCACACCCTCCAAGCATATACACCTGGTGAATCACAATAATGGCAGACAATCGATTTTCAAAACGAGGGTGGAGTTACCACGTGCCTGACAGTAGCGAAACGCCTGGCTTGCCAGAAACTTCCCAGCCGCCGAGAGTGAGAGAGGTTACTGGCTGGCAGCATAGGACCAGATAGGCGCGTACACATCGCCAGCAATCATTGACCACGCGAGCAACACAACACAACTATACACACACTGTGCTACAGACCCCGTGCTCGTAAGTAAAATGACTTTTTAATAACGTTATTTTTGTTTTGAAGCGGTGTTAGTCTCATGTACAGTTTACTTACACAGGTCTTTCTTCAGCGTATTCGTTATTTCACTTTGTTTTCGAGCCGGGATGGGCTTAGACTCCGATTTGTATTTGCTATGCTCCCATATTATGACGTAATGCGAAGGTCACCCGGGCCCTTACTTTTTTGTACGCATGATCGTCTGGATAATTCACAGTCGCACAAAGCCGACCGGCACTGCCTGACATGTACATGAAACTGGAACACTTGGATTCGAACTTAATGACCCGATACATTTTATACCTGATGACACTAACTACAGCTGATAATTCGTCCTTGTAATAAATGAACACTGGTAGTTTAAACAGTTTGAATATTTTAATTAGTGAAAACATTAATGCTTCGTCAACACTAACCCACGATTCAACACGTAATCGGATGCACATCTTCGATGACACTTTCTACAGAAAAAGTGACTGACCTTTGACCTCACTGTCACGATTGAGGGGAAATAACCATCAAAACATTTTTTTTCCTTATATTATCTCCCCTTCATCGCATGACGTTATTATATTATTGTCGACTGTTGAGAGTATGTGGCGTGACCCAAGCAATAGTCGGTATGTTTGCGAGCGTGAATGCCAAATTTGTATTTTTAGCATTTTAAATTGATTTGATTATTTATCTGTATTAGAGTTAGTCAATTAAATTAGAAGTAGGTAGTTGATATATAAATCTTTAAATATTATTTAAAATTTATTCTAGCCAGGAACTATTTTCGCGAAGGCACCTTAATGCGATTGCTGAGTATCGTGTTTTCTTCAGAAAAAAAAAGTTAGCTTTTATAAAAGCAGTGTGCTGACGTCTTTATGCAGTGTATGAGTTTGTGGGTTGACTACAGGAGCGACACAGTTGAGTGCAGCTCTGAATCCACCACGAGACTTTATTTTTCGAGTTTCTCGTAACTCGGAATTTATTTGTGAATGTTCGCCGTCCGTGTGGCCAAGACAGCAGTGTATTCGAACATCATTTTCTTCGTCTACCTGTGTCTTCCATGGTATTAGTTCTTCATCTTCTACCTGGTCATGCAAGCGGAGCAAACCTTGGCAGTTGTGATATTCCAGCGTGGCTGTAGATGTCAAACTGCGCAAGGAGAGGGCATTCGCCCCATATACTCCGGTCTGCACCGTCATACTTTCTTGCCGCTCTTTTCAGGGCGGGAAGGGGGTCTTTCTTACTGTTCAGCAAGGGAGGCAAATCTTCGAGGCCCGACAACGCTTCAGTGTCAACTCGTATTCAACTATATGTACCACGTACATTGTTATCTGCCGGCCGAATTATCAACCGTGACTTTTCTTCGCCAGCGTGTTGGCAAGAGTTACGTTTTCTTTTCTTCACGCAGACGTGCGTGCTTTTCTACATCTGACATCAGTAAGTAGGATAGACTTAATTTAGAGGTGCATTCGCTTAGGTAGGTTAATATAGTTATTTAATTATTAAGTTTATGAACATTTAGTCTTAAGTCGGACATATTAATAATGATATTCTGGGTTACGTACCCTTGACATTTATTATAAACAATTAATTCTATTAAACCATTATTTACGGACACTTTGCGGCTTTTACCGCTGTTGTAATTAATCTTTATTATCTGTGCTGGGTTTCGCTCACAGATTTGTAATAACATTTTTAATTTAGTTTAAGGCAAGGTATTGCGGTATTTACCGCTGATGTAATTTGTTGTTGTTAATCGTTACATTGGGGTTTTTGTTGTCTTACCCAGATAATTGTGCCGGTGATTTTTATTGTTACTGTGGTTTTCACCACAAGTTGTGTTGTTGATTCATTATTTTTTAAAATTTTATTTTATTTATCTTTTTCATTGCTCATTTCTTTTTCTTCCCTATCCCACGAATGCTGTGAGAGGATGTTGCTGTATGAATAACTAACATCGTACGAGAGTTAGCTCCCCTTTTATTAGAATAAATTCTTTTGTTAACTCTTTACAAGAGTTGGGCTTCTTTCTCTTTGTGCGAAAGTGGTACGATTGTTTGTTTGTTCGTTCTGTTCGTCCACCACATTACATTCATACGCCTACTCACATTCACAGCCAACTTTCACATTTTGCCCCACATCTCAGAATAAAGATATTTCCCCACAAGAACATACGTTGGTGTCTGAGTGCGAGAGTTGGTTATTACATCTATCACTCGATGTGTCGTTGGCAATCGCGGCTGGTCTGATCCCCCCTACCCTTCGAGGAGAAGAGAGGAGTCGGTCCCATCTACAACCCGCGACACTCACAAACCAGGTTTCCTTATCAATCAAACGGGCACTTTTGCAGTGGATTTGCATTTGGCCAAGATTAAAACGGACCTAGGCAACGGAAGCTTACGAGGTCATAGTTAATGCAGCTTGATTCATTATGATCGCGCGACCTTGTTACAGGCCGTAAAGGAGTGATCTGGCGCGAATACTGGGATCAGTGACAGGGCGAAAGGTATATGCAGCTCTCGCTGAAGTAGGTCAGGTTTCGATCCTGGCATTGCGTGTGTGTGTGTGTGTGTGTGAAAAACTTATAAGGTGAATCTTATTAACCTCTTTTTTCTAAAGATGTATAGTCCTTAGGATAAGACAAAAGATTGTATCTTCTGGGGTATAGCCATCTAAAAATCCCCAAAACATTAATTATTAAATTCTAAAGAATAGGTCTTTGGTCGAGCCAAAATTCCACCCCAACCCGCACTGAGACTTCACTACTCTTCCCCTACGTAACATGTTTCTCTCCCTTTACAAAGCTTTCCCTCTGGAGTAGTTCAATAAATGGCAAATTTACTTAAATTAAACTGCATGGAACAAGAATCCAAACAACATCGATTTTTATTTTTATATATTTTTTTTAAAATCAACTTTGTATCGTAACTATCCCGAGATCCTCGACCTGTCTGGGAAAATCAGCGAAAGACTGACATAACTGTAATGGACAGTAGCAAACAAAATCTGTTGCGCTCAACCAGAATAGTTCGAGTGAGTAAAACACACACACAGTGTCATTCTGTTGGTTTGTTTCCATAGTGCAAGCCTCAATGCATCAAGTACTGACTGTACTCTGCGTGGTCGTCGTCGTCGCGGTGATTGTGAAGGGCGAGTGGGTGGAACAATATCTCCTTGACGAAAAGTGCAGGAATAACGAGCTACATGACACTTGCGAACCCACGGAATTAGAAAATCTACAAAATAAAAGCTGTTGCCGTACTGGCTACGTGTTACACTGCCGACAACTAAATGGGACGACCTTCCTGGTCTGCTTACCTAATATTACCTGTCCGAAAGGTGAGCTGAATTACTTCACATTTAAAGACACACACACACACACACACACACACACACACACACACACACACACACACACACACACACACACACACACACTTCAATAAACCCTCTAAGCCAATTAGCAAAACAACACTACATACACATTTTACACTGCTTATACACTCAAACACACACACACACACACACACACACACACACACACACACACACCACTATACTATATGCATATACACTATACTAATGACACTCTTCACACACTCTTTCGCTGTCTTCCCCCAGACGCCGCATAAACTTTTTATCTTCACGATAGTCTCAGTCATTGTTTGCCTCTGGGGGAACCTCACAGCCTCGCGGTGCGTCTGAGGTGGAGGGCGAGAGGGCTGGCGGAAGAGGGTGAAAGGGTAGCACCAGTTTGGCGCACAAACCCTCACAATATTTGTGTTTGTATACACCCAAACGTTGTGCATACACGTTAGGAATAATGACTACATAAAAGTTTAACTGAAATGACATGATTGATGTCAAACTACAGAAAGATGACTTACTATATGGCATCCATAGTTGTCAGAAAACGATTTAGTGTGAAATGTTAATGACGTCTGTAAACCTTTCTTTATCCTTAATTATGGGGAGCGCTTCCTGCCTGGGCGCCGATTTCGCGCCCTCTTTAAATTATTTACATCTTGCACTTAAATAATTGTCAGTGCGCTTTATATCTGTGTGAAAATGTGGGGCACTGAGGTGTACGTATGTATAGGCCGATACAAACAATATTCCTTCTGTGCACATATACTGATTGTCCTGCTGCTGTGTATATGACTACTATATGCAAATATAAAAATGTCGCTTATAGGCATTCTCTGTCTCGACTAACTTGTAATACTTAGTGAGATTTTGATGAAGTAACCTGTTAAAAAGGACATTGTATATTGTGCACTTTTTTCTTTAAAATGTAAACCTAAATACTTTTATTTTCTTTAATAGAATAGTCAACATACATGTTTCGTGAAATGTTAATACAACGGAACCTACTGCAAAACGCCAGTATAAGGGATGACTACTGTAAAAAAATTGATGAATTAACAGGTTTGACCTGATGTTTGCAAACCAAGTCTTGATCTGCAATGTTTCAGGTCACTTTGCTAAACTGGTGGTGTCCATTGAAGAAACCCAGAACAGAACAAGGGCTAGACTTGAGTGTCAGCAATGTGACGATGGAACATTTCATAACGAGCCGACTCAATCGGATAAGATCAGGTATTTGTACAGATTATCAACTCACAGAGTATTTATCATCCGATTCAAAAGTATATATTAAACCAATATAATGTCATTCAGTTCAAGGAATTATCATCTAGATATAGTTTCCTACAGAATACATGAGTACTTGTTGCACGTGTTGTGTGTTACGATAGCAGCTTTACGTCGCCGCTGGAGCTTGCTTTGACCATTTCGTCATCAGATGTTCTCTGATCTTGAGTGCTCCAGTGGGACCAGCAGTTGTATTGGGGTGGGTGGATGGGAGGGCGCGAGGGTTGACGAAAAAGGGGAAGCAGGTCGCATCTATTTGGCGCACACTCGCCACCATACAAGGAGTGGGGGGGGGGGCATAGCAGTTTAACATCATTACTGGAGCTTGCGTTGATCATTTCGTCTTAGACATTATCTGATCTGGAGTGCTCCAGTGGACCCCACAACCTCAAATTGCGTCCCGAGGTGGAGGACGGGAGGACTGACCGAAGGGGGTGAAAAAGGTCGCACCAGTTTGGCACATACTCAACCGTCCTCGTCGGTGGGTGTGTTCACCACACAAATTCTGTTAGTAAACAATCACGTGGTTGTTGATATATTCCACTGGTGTACAAATCACCAAAAAATAATTGCAAATTCACGTTTTGCACCATAGGTCCGTGTCAGTCTGTATTAAGAAAGGAGAAAATTTAAATGGACGTTTGGTCCTGGCGTAAATTTAAAAGGTTTGAAAGTGTATGTACGTTACTTACGTGTACACCATTCTGTAAGCAGGTCCCCCTCCCCCCAGATAACGTCACAATTACATTTTATTGTGAGTTATTTATTTTTTTAATCCGTACTCTATATATTTTAAATAATACAGATGATTTTATAATAATCAGTTATAGTCATGAAGGTATTTAAAATGGTAGACTTCTGAATGACAAATACACACATACAAATGCACATACATCCACATGCCATCGCACTCACCAACAACAGCTTATGATTAAAAACAATAACAAATGAAGACTGGATTTCAGAACCAAATTTTTTGTCTAATGAAATGAATGTCTGCCTTTCAGAAACAATCAGTGTGAGAACATAAAATCGACCTGCACGGACGAGTCTCTTATTTACTACGATGAGGGCAGTGCCTCAGAAGATGCCAAGTGTGCGTGTAACTTTTTGAAGGGATACGCTCCGGACGACCCAAATTGCAAATACTTTGAGAGAACAAACAGCCCTTGCTCGTGCAGTCACAAACAGTGCGGTGAAAGGGAACAGCTCTCACAAAGTAAGCTCCCTGCTGTGTTCGAAAAGGCTCATTGTTCACTAATACAGTTCACTCATTGCACTATCATTTCACATAAAACATTTACTAACGAACCCAAATCCAAGTGAAAATAATATATTCAAAAAGTTGAATATTACAGGTCGAATTTTAAAAACTTAAAAAAATCGACATGATTAAGAGTTACGTACCCTAATCCTCATCAGTCATTATAGTATATAGATAAAGACTTGTATATAGATACTGTATATAGACACTGACCTGTATATAGATACTGACCTGTATATAGACACTGACCTGTATATAGACACTGACCTGTATATAGATACTGACACATATAAAATATATAGGTTGATGGTGCTCAAGATGGTGGCTTAGTGGATTGTGAGAATCCTCGAGTCTTTAGAAACATTGGCCATTCATGCTCAAATTCTTTAAATAGATTTAATTAATACGAAGTTCTCAAGCTACACTTGCAACATATTTTTGAACAGTGTGCAGATTACATCTAAGTTCAATAACATCGAAATTCAGTAAGTTTTACAGTTGGGAAGAAAGAAATGAATAAATACAAATGTGAGGTAAGAATATTCATCAATAATTCTTAATTAAAAATTATATCATTATTATTTGTCTGTTGCAGATTACACTTGTGAGAAAAAGAACTCCACATTACAAGGTGAGTAGAATTATGTGTAGCTAGATAAAGTATCACCTCACTAGATGTGCATTATTATATGTAGATACATAAACCATCACAATACCTGTGTATTATTATGTACAAATACACAAAACATCACAAGAGAGCTGAATTGTACAGGTTGACAAAGCATCACAACAGGGGTGTATTGATATGTATAAGTCGGTACACAAAGAATCACAATAGAGGTGTATTGTTATGTTTCACAATACATCACAATATGGCTGTATTGTTATGTATTGATAAGTATAGAGAATCACAATAGAGGTGTATTGGTATGTATTGATAGGTATAGAGAATTACAATAGAGGTGTATTGGTATGTATAGTTAGATGCACAAAGATTCAAAATAGAGGTGTATGTGTTGTGTAGATTTACAAAGTTTCACAATAGAGGTGTACTATTATGCATAGTTTCACAAAGCATCACAATAGTGTGTATTGCTAAGTATAAGCAGGTACACAAAGCATGTTATGTATAAGTTCACAAAAATCAGAAATGCATTGTTATGTAGGTATGCAGTGCATCACAACAGAAATGCATTGTTATGTAGGTATGCAGTGCATCACAACAGAAATGCATTGTTATGTAGGTATGCAGTGCATCACAACAGAAATGCATTGTTATGTAGGTATGCAGTGCATCACAACAGAAATGCATTGTTATGTAGGTATGCAGTGCATCACAACAGAAATGCATTGTTATGTAGGTATGCAGTGCATCACAACAGAAATGCATTGTTATGTAGGTATGCAGTGCATCACAACAGAGATGTATTGTCATGTGTAGGTTTACAAAGCACCACAATGGGGTGTGTTGGTATGTATTAGTAAAAAGCATGTCAATACGGGTGTAGTGGTATGTTTATGTTAAAGCATGACAGTAGGGGTATATTGTTATGTATATGTTCATAAAGCATGACACTACGGGTGTATTGGTATGTATATGTTCATAAAGCATGACACTACGGGTGTATTGGTATGTATATGTTCATAAAGCATGACACTACGGGTGTATTGGTATGTATATGTTCATAAAGCATGACACTACGGGTGTATTGGTATGTATATGTTCATAAAGCATGACACTACGGGTGTATTGGTATGTATATGTTCATAAAGCATGACACTACGTGTGTATTGGTATGTATATGTTAAAGCATATCAATACACGTGTATTGGTATGTATATGTTAAAGCAATGTCAATACGGGTGTATTGTTATGTATATGTTCATAAAGCATGTCAATACGGGTGTATTGATATGTATATGTTAAAGCATGTCAATACGGGTGTATTGTTACGTATATGTTCATAACAATTTGTCAATAACAAATGCAATTACGGGTAGCTGAAGGTTTACCGATAACAAAATAATTATTTTCTAATTCCTGCATCTACGGATTCATTTTAAATTCCAAAACTCCTATAAAGTAACAGAATTATTAGCAATTTATTTAGAATGTAACTGGTTTTCAGCAAAAATGTAAATGTTCTCCTCCTAGCATTTATATTTATTCTGTCATTATAATGATATCATATTGAACCTGATCTACTTCCAGGTTTCAACAACACTCCCAATGATGAGTAAGTAAGATTTGAATATTATCACTAAAAACTGAATAATTTTAAATAAGCTAATTAACTCTAGAGTCTAGACTATCTCTTTCTCTCACCTTCACCATTCCTATTCCCGAATTCCATATTTAACAAACCCTTAAATACACTGCAGAAACATACACACACACACACACACACACACACAGAGTACTTTAAAATACACAATAAATCTTTTAAATATAGTTCTTATGATAAAACTAAGAGAAAACTTTTATTTTAATAATAATATGTAATTAGGTGTAGACTATACGTCACAAAAGTATTATTGTCCATTGCTTTCTAAGTGAACAGGTTTACTTTCTGTGACTAATATTCTATTGCCATAAAGTTAATGACTAGAGGTATACATCGAACTGCAGTGTGGTCTAAATCTCGGTCCAGCGCGTTACATTACATTCCAAGCAGCACGCGGTTACTGTAGCGATATATTAACGACTCTAACGATCAATCAGACAGCAGTCACGAAATGTAATCCCTTATTTAAATACAAAGGATTATAATTAAAACACATAGCGGATTTGTTACATTAATCATATCGCCCTTTCCCCTGGATACACAGATGCTACCATTAAAATAAGATAGACGATGTATTTACATGAAGAAAACAACTTTTATTTTACGAGCGTTGCATAAACGTTCTGTCAAAATAAAGAATCAAATTCACACGATTACTACACCAATGAAAACACTCTTTCACGTAATACATACAACAGTTTTAGGCAGTTTATTTAAATTCTTACGAATCACAAGAAAAATTTAATTGATAATTTACATTTCCAACGATTTTTTAACTTAAGGTGTTTCATTTTTATAGTCTGTTCTTTAAGGGAATAATTCTCATACAAATCTGCCTACAGTCGAAGCAAATGAAAAATAAACACACAGAAATATATCGAAAATCTGATCATAGATACAGGATGAAGAACAGAATGAACAATTGGAAAAGAAAACATTTACCTTTAAGTTGTTGCTGGATGTGGGTCAGTCTCTGGTCTTGGCCGATACATTCATGATTTGACTCTCCCACATATATGTTTATATTGCATGATACCCTAATAAAGTTCTCTTCTGAATTCACGCTGGTTAGTACTGATCTTTTCACATTTTAAAAAAAAATCACATTGACTGTCACAATCACTTCCAAGAAATAAAATTAAAACAAGCACAAAGATTCTACATACACACTGAATCTGCCCTGCCTGCAAATTCGACTTCGTTTGAAGAAACACTGATTCACAGAGGACAATTTTTTGGCATGGAAAGATGTCCAGGGCGCCAGTAATAAATGAAGATCGTTTTTCTGTCATACAGATTGCAAGAAGACTAGCTTCCATGTTGACCAAATCTTTTATGGAAGCACACCCATCTCTTGTTCCAGGGTAAATGGAATAGACCCTTCCAGATTTTAATAAAGGTTGGCTCCTCTGCCACCCCGAATAAAAATGTTCACTTGGGACTCTGTAGAAATTAAATGACTATGCATCAGCAATCAATAGTTTCAAGTCTACTCTCCAACTCAAAATATATCTCTTATCTCAACAGAAAACTGGCTATATTAAGAGTTTTAAAAACATATTTCGAATAAAGTATATAACTGCCAAAAGATAAAATAATTCTAAATCTAATACAAATTCATTCTCAAACAAATGGAGAAAACTATATTTTACCAAATCGTCCAAGCCATAGCAAACAAATCTATTTCGGGCTTTTAAAAAAACAAACAACCCAGTAATCTCCTTTTGCCCACCATCACTAGTGATGGGAAAATTTAATAAATTAGGTGATCAAATTATAAGGTTTTGTTGCGGATTGCTGTCTAAAGAATGTATCTTTTTAACAATTATATTTAATGTGTCTTTTTAACAATTATATTTAATGTCTTTTTAACAATTATATTTAATTTGTATTTTTAACAATTATATTTAATGTGCATTACACAGGGGAACAATCAACGCTTAAACTCATGCACGACACAGATAGTTTAGCAGTTTTTATTTGAAAGTTACAATTAGAAATTACCTTGGACTTGTGAACCATAAAAGCAAATTTATCTTTCTCCTGAGTGAATGCATATTCGTTTAGCAGTGAATCAATACTTTCTGTCGAAGTCTGTCTATCTAAAGAGAGACAACTCATGCAAGATTTGTATGCACATATACTTAACTAGTTTTCTGCTATATATCATGGCTCCAATCCTTTCTTGTAACAAGTCTATTCATGCGTGACAACGCAACGAGAACACGAGCAAATCATTAACTGTACCTTTTGAATTGGGTGTGGTCAATAGGAGATCTTACAAAACACTATATGTCTTTTGTCTTCAATCAGACGTGTTAATCCAACTTTGAAATAATGCATACATACACAAAAAAATATGTAAAATATATTCTTGTAAAAATTCCTTAAAAATAATGAGTGTCATTTGTTAAGTGGAAAATTATTTTATAATGCCATTGAAAAGGTGTTTGTAAGTGAAATTTATATATTTTAGCATCATTATGAAAATATCATATTCCAAGTGATAGATTGTGATCATACAACAGGACAAGAAATGAATGTTAGTTTTTAGTTTCTCGCCTTTTTGAAAACAGCCGTGATCATATTTTGTCCTAATGACAGTGCATTTAATAAAAGAAAATTTTGTTTTAGATTCACAATCACCATAACAACTCACTTCTCAAATTTCAGCCTCCTATCAACCTTGACTACACCGACTGTTAATACAACAGCTGGAGGTATGCATTTTTATTTACTAAGACCAACAGCCATTTACTGTTTAGACTTGTGCGTTTCTTTGTTTACTATAAAGCGATATAAATATGATGCGTTTGGATCTTATTCAGCAGTCTTGCTATTTATATTTATATTACTGCGCATAAGTGGTCAAATAAAGAACAAAAGGACAGGGACTATTTTAAAAAATATTTAATTTACATCTTTATTTAATTTATACATACATTTATATCTTTTGTTGTTGTCATTTTATTTAATATAAAAATAGAATTGTATGCTTTCTTTAGATTGCTTTGCTATGTTAATAAGTATTTACTCCAGAAACAAAAATGAAAAACAAAGAAAAAAAATGTACACATGAAAGTTAAGTGTGCTTTCATAATGCTTGAGTTCGAAAAAGTAAACAAAATAAACATAGATAAATACTTTTATAAATATGCTAATAATGTCGAAAAAATGCTGGCATGTTAGTAATAAAAAAAATAAATAAACCAGCTTATACGTTATTCAGAAATGGCCTTTAGAAACGCTGCATGTACGCTTTTCTGGTACGCAGTTCTGAATATGCGTGTTACTTGCTGCCTAAATGAAAGAATAATATACATATATCTAAAGCCACGATTGCGCAGGGGAGAATTTCTGAGCGAAAATCTTGTGATGATCTGTTTTTGTTTTACACAGCAGGAGATCAAAATGGCACAACAATGATTATAGTGGTGGTCGTGGTCGTGGTCGTGGTCGTGGTCGTAGCTGTAACCATTTTGGTCGTCTACAAAATACGGCAGAAGAAAAAGAAAACGACTGAGAATGGCCAGTATGCAAAAGTGTCACAGCAGAACGGTAATGCTGATGCAGAGTGCAGGACAACGATCTTATAGTAAAGTAAATTATTACAAGAGGAAGAGAAAGATTCCAGCCAGCGATTGCCATTTTGACAACCGTCACAAGTGAAATTAGATCTGCATTTAAGAAGACTAGCACCAAAATAGAGTTTCAGGAAGATAATCGACTTAGCTCCCTTACCCATTGGAATTACAAAGCTTTAGACAATTGTCAATACTTCATGATTGTTTATGAACATTATTGCATTACGACTCCGTGAGACAGTTTTGCAATTTAATCATGCTGGAAATTAAAAAAAGAATAATGACTCTAACTTCCCAACCTCAAACCAGGTTGCATACAGGTTGCAATCTTCTTTGATTTAAGGATCAATTCATCCGTTGAGTTCCACTCTTTATCCCCGTCCTAAGAAAGCTTTCCACCATCTTTCTAAATGTCTTTCATTAAGCGCAAACATGACTCTGTGTGTTCGTGCGTGTTTATATTTATTTTTTTATTCTTCTTTAAACACTAACACTCTTTGGATAAAAGTATTTTGATTGGATGTCTCCACATTCCGATCATGATATATAGCATGCATTATCTCCACATATCGAGTGTGATATTAGTTATCCAGTTGTAACCCGTTAAAATAAAAGCTCAAGACAATTATGTCTACCGTCCTGTTTCCATAAAGTAATTTATACATGCGATGTAATTGGGACTTCTTTTTACCGAATGCATTAGTGTTTATATTGACTGTCGTTAATGTATCTTTCATTTCACTGAAGTGGCTGATTTCTGGCACAAGAAATCAATACTTGCAAGGAAAAAACTTTGATACGTACAACGATATAAAAATATGCATCATTCTTTGTTTCTTTTATGTGTGTGTGTGGTTTTCCTTTAATTGCTGAATGGTGTTATGTGAAGTTTAGCCACAAAAGAATATTTTTTTAATGGATAAAAAGCTATAATTAATTTAAATTGTGTGTATTATGAGTGCGACATACTGGATTGTGTTGGTTATTGAAAGGCAATGCTGACTTTCATCATGTGCATATATGTGTATGTGAAATAAAAAATAAAAAACACTACTTTCACCATTCTTCTGTTCATACCCCCAGCCACAATTCCCCTTCAACAATGGGTGACAACTGAAATTTTTCATTTGGTCATTTTAAATTTAATGATAATAATGAAATGTTTGAAATTAGTCATTTTAAATTTATTGATAATAATGAAATGTTTGAAATTAGTCATTTTAAATTTATTGATAATAATGAAATGTTTGAAATTAGTCATTTTAACTTGAGAAATTCCAAAACACCGGGCAAGATGTGACGGGTTGAAGGACAAGGGGTTGATTTTTTTTATTTTAAAAACACCTCACCACCTACCTCCACCTCCACCACTGTGTACTTGCGTACTATGCCTCGTATTTCACTTTCTACAGACATACATTATTAGCGCTTTTTATATCAGGATATTGAGTTCTCACGAGCTATTCTCACCACAACAAACGCCCTGTATATATTTTATAGCAGAGCAAGATCAATAATTATAATTTAAAAAATCGTTTAATGTTTTCACAACAGCCAACCCTTCAAGTTTACTCGCGTTAGGAATGCATTTCAGATTGTCTGAATGTGTGGCAAAAGCTGCGAAAGCTCTGACGTTTTCATTTTATGTAAAAATTACTATTTCATTTACACACTAAAGTAAATGAATTTTAAAAATTGAAAAGTGTGTACAAGAATAATGAAAGTGCAAGAAAAATTTATTTATGTTTTATGAGATTGAAATTTGTCATTGAGATATAATCCTCATCTATCAGTTAAAAATATATCAACATGTGTGTTTGTAAGTTTGTATACAAAGAAATAAATTTGTAAAACTATACTTTGTGTCTTGGTTTTACTGCAGTGGTGAGTGTACTTTATTGAAGTGATGAATATGTTTAACTGATGTACTTTATTTAAGTAATGAATGTGTTTAACTGATGTACTTTACTGCAGTGATGAATGTGTTTAACTGATGTACTTTACTGAAGTGATGAATGTGTTTAACTGATGTACTTTACTGAAGTGATGAATGTGTTTTACTGATGTACTTTACTAAAGTGATGAATGTGTTTTACTGATGTACTTTAAGTGATGAATGTGTTTTACTGGTGTACTTTATTCAAGTGATGAATGTGTTTTACTGGTGTACTTTGTTCAAGTGATGAATGTAGTTTATGAAACAGTATATATACTGTACTGAAATGGTGAGTTCTTTACTGAAGTGTTGAGTATACATTATGAAGTGGCAAGTGTACTTTACTCAAGTGATGAGTGTTCTTTACTGAAATTGTGAGTGTACATTACATTACTCAAGTGGTGAATGCATTTTAGTGGTGAGTGTACTTTACTCAAGTAGTGAGACTGAAAGCATTAGATTTTGTATACTGGGAATCAATTATCACAAACAATCTAAATCTACATAGTCAGAGAAAAGCAAAGTAAACTTTCTTGAGAGATCTTTATGACAATAATGAAAGTAGGCAATATAAATCAAGATGTGACAGCATAAACTGCAAATGGTATATTTGAAAATATTGCTCTGTGACCTCAGTGGCTTTGCTGCCAATGGTAATCAGTTGTATAGAATTATTACTCTCTCTCTATAAATATATATACGAAAAGCAGAAATAGATTATCTAGTGTGCTTGATAATAAACAGATGTGAAGTAAGCTTGTGTGTTCAACCAGTCCACAAAGCTAGTGATAAAACTGAATTTAATGCTCCTTTTCAGATAAACAGTAATTCATATTGTTTGTGACATCGAGCATACAACACCAAAAAAAAAAAAAAAAACCTGAAGAAAATTTTTTTTCTAAGAGAAAGAGCTATATACAGATCAGTTGTCATCATCCTTCTACTGTGAGGTTTGAGTGGGGTCAGTGTGTCATACGAAACCATCTAGAGTTGCATTCGCACGTACATACACTCACTGAAACAACAATATATACACAATAAGTACCACGAAACCAGTACCTTTAGTTGCAAACACCTGTGTATACAAGACAGAAACAAATATTCATATGAACTGACATAAATATGTGGATACAAATATATTTAGTCTCAAGACTAAACATAGGCATGCCCAATAGTAAAACATCACAAAGATTACTTTTCTTAAAATGTGTATAAACCTGCGCATTGTAGAAATACCTTTACAACACAACAGTTTATATTAGAGAGCACATTTACAACACAAAAGCCGTTAGCCATCAATTATCAAACGACATTTTAAAATGCTCCATGACGAATTGCTTTTGAAATTTTAATCCTTAAATTTATATATAAATATACTATTTTTCTTACTTCTGTGTAAACATGACATGAAGCTATTGGTATGATTAGATCCTACAAATAAGTATAATTACAGCTTCTAAGAAATAAATGCCATATTACAACCGCATTTGTAACATAACATGCTGTTATGTTGTGAAAACACAAAATGCTTCTATATTAAAAGTATATTGTCTTAAAGCATTTTCATAATAACCACATATATTAAACCCTGAAATTCCTTCCTTTAATTAATACATACGTCTTAAACTGACAAATTTCTTACAAAACAAATGCATGCTAACTCAAAGCATCATAATGATTTCAATAATGTTCTGTGTTGTCATCTATTCAGATAAATTTCTCAAACATAAAGAGGCTTACAAATTTTACAATCAAAAATTCCATTACATATATATCTATTTTTTAAAATGCACCATCTTGATTAAAGCTACTGAGTTGAAAAGTTCACTTTGTAACTGCTTGTATTATAAATATCTATAAAGCATCTGGAAATTTCATGAAATAGTAGTACTGTGACCAAAATTCACAAAGATATTACATGTAACAATATGTTTCACTTTTAGAATTGCAATTTTCTGTTCAGGCTTTACAACCCATAGTATTCTACAACGTGTACTTAATATACATGTATATAATATAGTTATTATTATATAATCTACAGACACGTAGTATACTATAATAGAATTACAATTAAGACATATTAATAATTATTACCATTACATAATCTATAGATCCCTAATATACTTCACTAAATGTACACTTAATATATTATTATATAAGCTCCAGTTCTCAATACATTTACTCTTAATATAACAAAATTAAATATATAATCTACAGTCCCTAGTATATTTCAGTAATATACACTTAATACTTATTAATATAATAATAATTATTATACAACCGACAAACCCCTAGTATGTTTCATGTATATTTAATATATACTAATAGTATTATGTATTCTACACTCCCCTGGTATGTATGCTCGAATACTTATGCCTTGAGTACAGCGAAATATAATAAATATATATTCTACAGTCAAGCACACTGCACAGAATTGCATTGAGGATGAATAAAGTTCTTTAGTGCAAATCAAAAATCAAAGGAGGTTGATAAGTGTTCACAATGCTCAGGATTCACACAGATTCCTTCGGGAATAAATAAAGTTCAGTAATAAAGAAATATAGTCTTAAGGTTAGAGATATGGGGGTTATGATTAAAAATATGATTAAGGTAAGTTTAGATTTTAATACCCGAGCAGCTTCAAACGTACATGCTAACGACTCAAAACAGTGGAAATCTGACTGACTTATGAAAATATGTAACTTATCTAGTGGGCTTTTTTTTCTTTCTGGGCCTCACTCGAGTTAGGAGCTAAAAATTTTGTGCAAATGGACTCTAGAGGTTCTAAAGTGTGATTTATATATACATCGTGATGTATATGTGATTGCAAACCAGTGTGAAAACGGATTTCAAGCAAGTATACTTTATACACACATCGTAATCCTAAGCCTGGGGTCTCGCAATTGATGACGTAGACAAATATGCATGTTGTTTACCGATATCAACACTGGATCATAGAGCTCAGGTTTGACCTATATTTCACGCAATAACGTCTGTGGTTACGAGGGAAGAGATTTTAAAAGCGAGTTGATTAAAAGTCAAACTTAAGATATGTTATTAAACAATTAGTGTGACGAACTGCTACACAAGACACCCTAACAACCCGATAAAACTGTTTCACTACACTGATTCATGATCTCGTAGTATATGACTCACATACGGCATAACATCAATAGCGAGAAAATGCTAAGTACAAGCCTACGTGGAAATGTTAGCGTTCAAACTACCGTGGTGGTGGTTAGGGGACCAAGTCTGTGTATGGTACATGAATCCGAATTGTTAACCTCTTACCTTGTTAGTTGGGATCAAAGTGGTGTATTGCATATATCCTTTCACTGTTCTCTGTTGTCTGTAAGCAATAATATCTTTCTGCACGCGCTGAAATACTGATTATTGCACTGAAACAATTTGACACTGCCAACATTTTCAAAACCCAAACCGAAAATAGAACTACAAAAATGACTGGGTTTTTATTTTATTGTTTATCTCTGACGTCATCAGCTTTCAGTCAAACTTGAGAGCACATCAACTTTTATGTTCAGCTACAACTTAGAATCTTAGGTCCATAGATTAAAAATAACAAAACATGCTGGGTGCTTTTTTTAAATCTCAGAAAGGAAGAATGTGTGTACGTATGTGTGTGAGAGAGGAAGTGTGTGTGTGTGAGAGAGAGGAAGAGAGTGTTGTACGTGTGTGTGTGTGTGTGAGAGAGAGAGAGAAAGAGAGAAGAGAGTGTGTGAGTGAGAGAGAGGAAGAGTGTGTGTGTGTGTGTGAGAGAGAGAGAGAGAGAGAGAGAAAGGAAGAGTGTGTGTGTGAGAGAGGAAGAGAATGTTGTACGTGTGTGAGAGAGAGAGGAAGACTGTGTGAGAAAGAGAGTGTGTGTGAGAGAGAGGAAGAGTGAGTGTGTAAGAGAGAGGAAGAGAGAGAGAGGAATAGAGTGTGTGAGAAAGAGAGTGCTTGCTGTAAAATTCACGTTTATGAATATACTTTTTAAAAATCGTTTTGCAACAGCTCGAGCTTTCTCGGACTGCCATATTGTTCTCAAGAATTCTGTCATCCAAATCTTCTTCATCATCACTATGATCAGAATCTGATGAATCATCATCTGAAAGAGGTAGTTTGAATAATGTTGCCCCGGTGTGAAGCAAAAGACAGACAGTGAAAACACGGCATCTTTTGGCATGATTAGGTCGCAGACCACTGTGGAGGCAGTGCCATCTATTCTTATCAACCCCTATACTCCTTTCAACAGCGGTTCGAGTCCAACTGTGAGCAAAGTTAACATTTCGCTCTTTGGAATTTTGAGGATTAAGTATTGGATCATTAGCCAGTCCCTCCTACTATGAAACGATTGCGTGGTTTGTTGTTGCCTTCAAAAGATTGAAATAATCCACTAATAGAGAAACACGCAGAATTTTGTCATTATACACATCATCCATCCAACAACATTTATGAATACCACTTAGGCGTCATAGAATACATGTAACGATAAACATATTTGAAACGCCCACGCAACAGCCACAGATTGTTGTCGCTTGCGCTCGCTCTATTGGGGCACTCCTACTTCTGTGCGTGCTTGCTTTCAAATGCCCCGTATGTTTGTTTCGCGAACCATTAAATTAACCACAGACGATCTGTGCGGATTACGGAGTACACATCTCGACTAGATCGGCTGACACATTTGGATAAGCTCCTATAAACTCGGTGTAGAAAATAGTCAGCAGACACAGAGGTTTGTCGATTTCCATGTTTTGCTCATGAAAGTACACAAGTGTTAACTTACTTTAGCATGTTGACAGACTGGCTACACGCTAACTATATACAGGCTACTGTGATGACGTAAAATTTATACATTACAGGCTTGGGGCTGCGTTCGGTGTCAAGAAGTACACTTGCGGTAAACGTGATAAGCATGACACATTTTATCTACAATGGGAACCACTAAGATGGTAAGGTAATTTAATTTGTTCTTATGTTCTTAAACTTTCTGTACCTAAACTCTGTTTCGCTGACAGAAAAATGAGTGGTATAATCGTCCTGCAAGTATCGCTGCGGGAATGTTTGTCACGAAATAAAATATTTACATGAAGTGTAACAACGCTCATCTGGAGTCTTCGATTAATTTTTGCTAGGTCCTGATTAACATTGCAAAGCTAACAGTTAGTTTGCTCATGTGGATTTTTTAAAAAATTGTATTGCGTCATACATGCAAGAAATGTTCAGTGCTCCCCCCTCCCATCCCTTCACCCATTAGATACTCAAGAATCGACTAAGTAACAGGATCAGCACACGAACGTAAGGTTTTCAGGATCGCCTTTAACTCAGTTCCATTATACAGTATTGTTAGGTTCTTTCTTTCTTTCTTTCTTTCTTTCTTTCTTTCAATATTATTTACTGGTATTCAAAACCTAAGGAACATTTTAATATTTCTTTTAAAAATTATTCTTTTTTCTTTCTTAGAATTCAATGGGCGGACTTTGTTTTCTCGTTTTGCTTCTGATCTGGACAAGGGAGGTAAGTTCGACTAATCGTTTCTAAAGTATAAAATTAATACGACTACTTCAGTTCGACAGAGACCTCGACAATTCTGCAATTATTCTGAAGTGTGACTATGAGTGTGCTATTTTTTAACGAGTGGTTTTTTTTTCAGTCTGAGCTGTGTGCTACAAGATAGTCGTCCGGATTATTATAATAATAATTATTTACGCACGTCATCATCCGGCATTAACAGAAGCACACAGAGGTTTTCTCTCAGCACAATACACTTCATCGTGCTGACTGAACACCACTTGCTGCTATCACCACCATCCCACCCCACCCCTTAGTAAGATGTACTTAGGAATCACTTTTAAAAATTCCACTTTAAAAAAACAATCAAATAAATAAATGAAACATCGAGTCGTGGTACTCATTTCATGAGTCTCTAAACATCTAGCTCTGTTACTTTGGAGGCTTATTTTCTACACGCCAAGTCGTGGTACTCATTCACGAGTCTCTAAACATCTAGCTCTGTTACTTTGGAGGTTTATTTTCTACACGCCAAGTCGTGGTACTCATTTCACGAGTCTCTAAACATCTAGCTCTGTTACTTTGGAGGCTTATTTTCTACACGCCAAGTCGTGGTATTCATTTCACGAGTCTCTAAACATCTAGCTCTGTTACTTTGGAGGCTTATTTGTTAAGCAATGATGATAATCATGTTGTCAGGTAATCTTCGCAGTGTTTGATATAGTATTTTATCTTCTGCTGTGGTGTTCTTTTTGTTCTTTATGGTTTATTTAACTTTTTCTATTGTTATTGGTGAATTAATTTTACCTTGTAATTGTTTATTGGTTCTTTCTTGTTCTAATATTTTTAGTTTTTTCTTGATGACTTTTCTGAGACTTTATTTGAGATGATGTGATTAGCAACGCTTTGGAAGTGATTTGCTAAAGTTTCTGCCTTTTCTAAGTCTGAAATTGTTAGAACTTTATTTTTGTTTTGTATTTTAATGGGCGGTTTTTGTAGTTTCGTAATACCCATACTTTGATTTTTTCCTTATTTTATTTTACCTGTCTCTTTTCTTGTGAGAGTACTTCATGCTCTGTGCCAGGCCTTTTTTGCTTATTGTATTAGTTTTTTTGTACTGTGTGTTTAGTTTTTGGTACCTATTTTTTACGGTTTCATTTTCTGGGTTCCTTCTATGTTTTCGTAATGCCTTTTTCTTATTTGTTGTTATTCTTTCTAGCTGTTGATCCCACCAAGGTGTGAGGGGTGTTTGTGTGTTTGTTTTTATTAATGTGAATGCTTCATTTGCCGGTTTTGTTATTACTTCTATGATGTTATTCACCCATATATTAATATCTTCATGAAAAAAAGTGATTGTGTATGATAGTTTCCAGATCGTATTTAAATTTCCCCCAATCCCCTCTTGCTAGGTTCCATGTTCGTGTTTGTGACATTGTGTTTTTGTATGACTGTTTGGTTTTGAAGGAAATTATTAAAGGTGGTGATCACGTGTATAGTTGTCTTCATCTGTGATTATTGTAGAGTCTAGCGCTAATTGTGACGCCATTATAGCCATATCTAGAGCGTATTGTCTTCTAATGGGAAGTGAGGGTGCTACACATATTAGTTCATTATCATTAATCCAATAATAATGTTTACACTTGTTTATTTAATTTGCCTTTGTTCAAGGACAATGAGCATTAGAGTTCCGTATAATTATATGTTTGGGTTGAATATTAATGCTGTCTAGTGTCTATGGTGGAGTGTAAATATTAGTTATTTGCATCTGTTGAGATTTATTTATTACTGTTGTTGTTTGATGTACTTCTTGATCAATTGTTTGCAGAAAGTTGTTTTTTTTTTTTTAATTTAAAAATTCTATCTCTCTGCAAGATTTTCCCCAGTTTTCTTTGCTCCAGTTTGTACTGAAGTATAATTGGAAATGTTTATTTGTTTTGTACCTGGAATTTGTGTATCCTGCAAACAAACTATGTCTGGATCATGTTCTTGCATACGTTTTTTTTAAGTAGTGGTAGCTTTGTATATAAACCATTTATGCTCCATGATATTGTTTTGAAGTTGTAGTGCTTGTCTCGTACATCTATTTGTTTAGTTACTGTGATGGTGTTTTTTTTTTGGTATTTGTAAATTTGATTGATATTTCGTGATGTGTATGACTGTAATGTTTGGAATATAAATCTCGTACATATGGTGTAAGTATGTATTATACGCAGTTTGTACGGGATAGCGTATTCTCTTGGAAGTATTATATGCCTGTGTGGTGGGTTGGGTAACAGAAATGGTCTGGCCCAGTATCCATTTAGTGTTTCTATGCTAATGTTTTGTTTATTACCGTCGTTTTGCAACTGTGTATATTAATATTTAAGTTGGTGTTTATATGATTAATAACTGATGGATTTAACAATGTGGGCTCATTATGTTTTACCTAAAGGTATTTACTTATTGTTTCAAGTGAGTTTTATGTGTTTATTTTAGTTTCCTGTGGGGAAAGAATGTATGGTTGTTTGTTATCTTTTTGTTCTATGTTTGTAATGTTAGTTTGGCATTCTCTATTTTGCAAATTTTTATTATTTTGTTTTATGAGTACATGTGTCTTGTGAGTTTTCTTCCATTGAATCCTTTATACTGGAAATGGGTGATAGTTGGAGTTTTTTTATCCAAACGTTTGTCGTTGTGGTGTGAGACATGGTGGAGATGGTGTTTCAATAGTTAAGTCTTTAGTATTTATTTGTGATGTGACTAAATGCGAGAACCTATCTTTGCGCAAGGAGGTGGGGGTAGGAAAGGGACTGCGGATGGTGTAAGAGTAGATGGTGTCCTTTTATTGATTGGATTTATTTTGTGAGGGTTTGTTAGTATCTCCACAAAGTAGAGTTACACTAAAAGTACATTTAAGGATACACTAAAATGCATGTATAGGTTTACACTAGACGTACTTGTAGAGATACTCTAGACTCTAGAAGTATATGCAGGTAAGAATGGATGTACTAGAAGTACTTGTACAGGTATATTTGAATTACATGTAGTGATACATTAGAAGTACACGAAGAGATACACTAGATGTGCGTGTAGGAATACACAAGAAATTCATATAAATATGTACGGATACACTACAGGTACCTGAAGGGATATACAAGAAATTTATGTTGGGATACACTAGAAATACTTATAGAGGTACATTAAAGTACCTGTAGGGATACATTAGAAGTACTTGTAGAGGTGCATTAAAGTACATGTAGGGATACATTAGAAGTACTTGTAGAGGTACATTAAAGTACATGTAGGGATACATTACAAGTACTTGTAGAGGTACATTAAAGTACATGTAGGGATACATTAGAAGTACTTGTAGAGGTACATTAAAGTACATGTAGGGATACATTAGAAGTACTTGTAGAGGTACATTAAAGTACATGTAGAGATACACTAGAAGTACTTGTAGAGGTACATTAAAGTACATGTAGGGATACATTAGAAGTTCATATAACATTCGGTAGGTCCAATGCAAAGACTAAGCGTTAGACCAAAAGCTTCATAAATTTTAGGAAGAAAGCATATCTTCGAGTTTGTTGTATTTCAGTAATTCTTGGGATATGCAAAGAATGATGTATTGAGGCATTTTTAGCCTGGACTGAAAGCTATCTTCGAACGACAGGAAGCACGTGACCCTGTTCATTTGTCACTGCGACGGACACGAATAATCTAATTGAAACATGTTCCTTGGTGTGCCTGGGCGAAAATACACATGACCTAAACTCGTGAACACAGAATTTTATACCGAGTTTGCTAGAGCAGTTTAATTTCCTGTATGAGCTAATGAGCCGCTGTGTGCGTGTATGTGTGTGTGTGTGTGTGTGTGTGTAAGTGTGTTTGCCATGCAACTATAACATTGCACTCGCACACAGCTTGTTGAACTTTTATCATTTCTATTTCAAAAAGCGATTAGATTTTTTTTTCAGTCCGCGAACCACAACAGGAATAAGGAAGCAAAAATGCCACAGCAAACTAAACATAACAAAAAGAAAACTTCAGTATCTTGAACAACATGTTGATCAAATTATGTGGTTGTCACAGTTCGTGTTTGTTTCAGCGAGTATGAAGTTTCATGTTTAACCTAATTTTATACCAAAAATTCATGGATAGCAATTTTAAAATGCTTCAGACAAATACATTGACTCGAGGAATTTTAATTTTGATATTTAAAATTGCGACTGGCTATGTTATGATGCAGCTGTCATCAAATGAGACGTGACATATATAACTATCAAACAAAGTTCCATACAACCAGAAACGTTACACACAAATGATAAACAGTTTGCAAATAAACAATTTACTGTGTTTCCGATGGAAATCAAACAACGGCACTAAGTGCAGTGGTACACATTCTGTATTATAACATTTTAAAGTATTTTATAGAACGACAAATATAATTATAACGGTGGTAACTTCTTTTTGGGGGGTTGGGGGATTTGTGCTTGATTTATTACCTAAGCAAATTGTTTTTTTCATTGTTCTCTTCCACTTAGAATCAATGTATTTACTTATTCTGATTGAATTGTTTTTCTCATTGTTCTCTTCCACTTAGAATCATTCTGTATTTACTTATTCTGATTGAATTGTTTTTCTCATTGTTCTCTTCCACTTAGAATCATTCTGTATTTACTTATTCTGATTGAATTGTTTTTCTCATTGTTCTCTTCCACTTAGAATCATTCTGTATTTACTTATTCTGATTGAATTGTAAGCGGATGCTATGTAGGCTTTGAAAATTTTGCATTGTATGTCATAACAGATTGTGATGGCGCCTCAAGTTTACGCCAGCTGTGGTACCTACCTTCAGGAATGTCCAGATTTCATTGAGTCCGAACAATGGCAAGAGTTGACTAACAACTGTTGTAAGAATCCCCAGTCGGAGACCTTTCACTGCCAGGAAGATGAGGCGGGCAAGCTTCTCCTCACCTGTCAAAGCGTCGTCTTGTGTGAAAAAGGTGCGTTGAATACCCTGCCCGGTCCTTATAGTTTCTGTCGGGTACTTCCGCCTCGGATTTGTATGAAAAGCAAGAAGCACGAGAACATGACCCCAGTGATTAGCAACAAGTATATCCTGTTGCGCTTTACTTGAAACGGATATTAGGTCGAATAATGTACTTTAGAGTGTTTACTTGTACTCATACTGCTGTGGTTTTCTTGTTGACTCCAAAACGTATCTAGCACACTGATTTGTTTGGTCTCTGTTTTTGTCGTTCACTCATTTATATGCTGTATGTTAAACTGTTAAACCGTGTTCAGTAACGCAATGGGTTAGGGTAAGAATTAAGGTTAGATTTATAATGTTTATAATTATAGTTAAGCAATAAATGAATTAAATTTTTAAGAACACAGCTTAGGCGCCATGTTTCGAGTTTGATCTTTACTATTACTCTTCACTGCGAAGACATTTTCCGCCTTCTTATATCAAACTTTGATTGGTCAGAAGAAAAGGTTCCACTGTTAGTCTTCTCCGATTGGCGGCAAAACACAGCACTATTTTCACCTTCTACTGATGAGAGTAGTTTTCTTGGCAGCCGAAATAGAGTTTGCAGCAGATTTCATGCCTCGATTTTAATGGACATTATCCTTGATATTACTGACCTTCACAGGTCACGGGACCACTTTAGGTCTTGGTGAAGAGCACAATACAAAGAGAATGTTTCGTACTAGTACTTTACAGTTGGCTGATTGGAAAGTCATTTGGAATACCAATAATTCGGCATCTGTAAGAGAACAGAGAGTAGAATGGCACTTCAGATCGCGATGTGAAGGTTTATCCGGGGAAATAAATAGAAATAAATTAATACAAAATTAATAAATAGTAAAAATCAGTTTCTGGTTGCTGTCCGATGTGCGTAAACTAAAAAAAAAAAAGACTTGCTCTCCTTAGGTACCCTTAATAGAAAATGAATGAAAGTGATATAATCACAACACACACAAACACACAAACACACACACACACACACACACACACGCACACACACACACACACACACACACACACACACACACACACACACAGATTCATGCCATGAACTCAGCAATAGCAAAGACTCAACTTGAATATATGCGTAGTTACCTCTTCTCAAATATTATTGTATAATCTCTTATACAAGGGTTTAATTTAAAGTAAAGTGTTCATGTTATCTCTTCGTTTCTCAACTGAAATTCCAAAAGGAAGTAACCGTTGCTTGTGCTCATAAATTCAAATGTTTTGTCTGAACTCCACCACCTGACACGTCCATGTCCTTGACTTTCATTAGGAACATATGCGTACCTCAACCTGACCTCCAGTCAAGGCCAGCAGGACGTCGAAGTTCTATGCCTGCCGTGTGAATCCGGTCTATATGAACCATACGCCAAAGGAAGTTATCAGTTTAGGTAAGATATCCGTACAGCGATGCCATTGTACCGTTATCTAATTATCTACTTACCCCAGTAAAAGTTCTGGGACTATACCCTCTAATAAGTAGATTCTACAGTCTGCTGCAATGGGTGTTTTATAGACCTGATTCATCTATGCTTGCCGGTTCGGGTCACAATTCAGGTTTAGTTTACCCAAACTTTAAGCTTGTAAAGCGTACCATTTACCTGAACGAAATGTAACTTTTAGCTTGTCATATGATGCAGTTATTTGTCAACTTGTGTCTGAATTAATTGCTGAATTAATTTGACAATTTAAGAGTCACTTATAGCAAGTTAAATCTTTAAAGTTCTACTAATTAAAACTTATTCACTGGCAGTTTGGATCACAATTCGAGTGTGGTTGAGACAAAATTGTTTGCTTGTCATACGTGCTATTTCGCTTGTAAACAAATCTCTAGTGAATAAGTTTTACTTGCTAAATGTTTAAAGAATTAACTTGATAAACGTCACTTTAACTTGCCAAATTAATTAACCAGAAACAAAATAATTTGTCGAGCATAGTATCAATGGCAAAATAAACATTAAATTTAGCGATCTAAATGGTACATTTGATAAGGTAATTTTTGGCTGAACTAAACCTGAATTGTGGCCCGAACCTCCAAACATATTTATGTATTGCCTCCGGTAAAGAATAGGGAAAAGTAACTCTACAACGATATAATACTTGAATTCCGTCAAGACCTGACGGCAATAGTATATAATAGAGAAACTGGTATCAAAACAACAATTACCTTAAAAAAAATAATGGTATCAACGACATCTACAACAATAACGACAGAAATCTAACTGATAGCAACATAACGTTTTCTCGAGCTGTGACAAACGGCTAAAGGTGCAATTTTATATATATATTATATGAAGGTCAATGCAATTACAGGGTCAGCGACCCTTCCTATTTTATACAAATCAGTAAAAAGAATAAAAATGACTGGACACCCAAATCACATTGTTATGTTAAAAACTGCTTTTGCTTCATTAATACAGTTTCTTCTCCCCCTTTGTAAGAAAATGCTTCCATCAAACTATTTTCAGATACCAGCGATGTTCTAAGCAAGTTCAGTTATGCCGGGGTGATGGGAAAAAAGTTTCGCGAAACGGAAGTGCCAGCCAGGACGTATTGTGCACGTGCAACTGGGAGGCTGGGTGGCGTCCGCACCCATTCATAACTGAATGCACTAATCCTTCTGGCTTTGCTGGAGATAGTTTCTGTTCCTGCCGGTTTTACAAGTGTCAACACGAATTGCAGATGAACAGCAGTTAGTTGTGTTTTTTTGCCGTTTTATTGTTATAGCAATCGTCTTTTTATTGATGTCAGTTTCTCTCTCTCTCTCACTCTCTCTCTCTCTCTCACTCTCTCTCTCACTCTCTCTCTCTTTGATCTTGATGCTGATGTTGATTGTCTTCCATGATTCATTTTTATCAGGCCCATTTTATATTTGTTTACTGATTAAGTGAAGTAGGAAAATTTAATAGTTCAATAACTGATTAAATGGTGATAATAGTGACACTTTTTACTTGATTTATTTCTGTGTTTGTAATTCTCAAGTAATGGTTTGTAAGTTATTGGCGATATCGTTTGTTAATGATTTATTTTAGTTTAATTTTTTTCTTTGCTGTTCAAAGAGTTCGAATGTACCAAGCCAGGACCTTTAACCCCATTGGAAAATGTTAAAGCACCGCCAACAAGGTATCAATTCTAAGTGGCAAATTATTATTATTTTATTTATTTATTAAACATAACAACTGTTAGCAGTGAAACATCTATCCGACTCGAAAGACAGAGTTTGCATAATGTGTGTTATGGGAGTAAAGAGACCGTTTTCTCATAATTGCGCAAACAATAAAGTTCATCTTCGAACACTACTTCTTTTTGATAACGCGTGTAGATCACTTACATTAAACGGTGGACCAAGCTTACAGATCACTTACATTAAACGGTGGACCAAGCTTATAGATCACTTACATTAAACGGTGGACCAAACTTACAGATCACTTACATTAAACGGTGGACCAAACTTACAGATCACTTACATTAAATTGTGGACCAAGCTTACAGATCACTTACATTAAACGGTGGACCAAGCTTACAGATCACTTACATTAAACGGTGGACCAAGCTTATAGATCGCTCACATTGATTAAACGGTGAACCAAACTTACAGATCACTTACATTAAACGGTGAACCAAACTTACAGATCACTTACATTAAATTGTGGACCAAGCTTACAGATCACTTACATTAAACGGTGAACCAAACTTACAGATCACTTACATTAAATTGTGGACCAAGCTTACAGATCACTTACATTAAACGGTGAACCAAACTTACAGATCTTTTACATTAAACGGTGGACCAAACTTACAGATCACTTACATAAACGGTGAACCAAGCTTACAGATCACACTAAACGGCGGATCAAACTTACAGATCACTGACATTAAACGGTGGACCAAGCTTACAGATCACTTACATTAAACGGTGGACCAAACTTACAGATCACTTACATTAAACGGTGAACCAAACTTACAGATCACTTACATTAAACCAGTGGTGCACAAACTCCGGCCCGCGAAGAGGCTCCTGAGTGGCCCGCCATGTCAAACGAAAAAATCAAATGTTTACTTATACACTCTGTGATTTGAAACAAAACAGCACCTCCTGCCCCATTTTTCCAGGCGCTCCGTGCAGATGATGTCTGCCCGCTGATATAACACTCACAGAGGCAAGAGAAAAAGGCTATACCAAGATGGGCAGCAAACCACACCATACATGCTTGCCCCTTCCTGTGATATGGGCGGTCAGTAGCTGTTAAGCCTTAGTGTCTGATCTACCACATTCTGTTGTTTATTTTGATTATATTTTTGTGACAAAATGGCAGCTAATCGTAAAAGAAAAGTTGACAACGAAAACTGGCAGTTTAATGATGACTGGACTCTACAATACTGTTTTGTTCAACAACAGACAAACATGATTTGTCTGCTGTGTCATTCAACAGTAGCAGTGGCAAAGGTTTCTAATATAAAGCGTTATTATGAGACGAAGCATCAAGATTTCCACAATGTTTGTCAGTGATGAGTCTTAGTATGCAACTTCTGTGTCGTAATTATAGTCTTAATCGTTATTTGTGTGTTCTTAGATGTGATGTCTATCTTCTATGGGACGATTTTGATCTTCACTTTTTTGTGGCCCCCGATGGTTTCGACAAATCAGATTGTGGCCCCCGACTCTAAAATTTGTGCACCACTGCATTAAACGGTAGACCAAGCTGCGTTATTTACTGCGCGTCAGCTGGATTTCACGATGTTTCTAAAAATAAAAGAACAAATCGAGGGGATGAAGGGTTAATTGAGATTGCTACATCTCCGTGGAGCTGCACAAACATTTGTTATGTGAAAATCACACCACATTGCAAACAACTCTTCCATGCAACACTAAGTCAGCAGTAATACAAACCAAAGTTGTTTTTTTTTCATTATCCGTTAAAAATCGATCATATGATTATTAGTTTAATATCTAATATCTGTTTACCAGGGAAATATCTACTACGACTGCCAAGGCAAGAGATTCAAATAAGCCAATGTCAACGAATGAAACAACAGGTATTGCTAATTTCGATTAATTTCTTCTGTGTTTGTGCGTGCGTGCGCGTGTGTGCGTGCGTGCGTGTGTGTGTGTGTGTGTGTGTGTGTGTGTGTGTGTGTGTGTGTGTGTGTGTGTGTGAAAGAGATAGGGGAAGAGAGTACGTGCATATTAGTTTATATTGGCATGGCTATTTTAATCTATCTGCAATTAAATGCTTTTTATTTTATTTTTTAAAAATAATTTCTTTTGACATTTCTGTACTTGTACTAACTTCGAGAGAGTTGATCTCACTCAAAAGACGTTTAGTACTTGTACTGACTTGGAGAGAGCTTGATCTCACTCAAAAGACGTTTAGTCATGTTCCCATTTAGTTACGCATCAGACTTACGAAAGACACTTAACTATAGCCACACGTCTTTCGCAGTTTCATATAACCAACTTACGCACAAACTTAGTTTCGCACAGAGATCCGCACACACTTGCTCCTCACACACACACACATACACACACGCACACAAACACACACGCACGCACACACGCAAAGTATAGAACACAGTTATGCACACACATAGATAAGCGCACACAAAGTTATTAAGAAATTAGTTAGTCACTCACTAAGTCACACACAGTCACATATATTTCAAGTCAACAATTTCTTTGCTTGCCAATTATGTTGAATATTTCATATAGAATTTCAGCATTTAAAATTGCCATATATAACAAGCTGTTTATTTTGGGATCCTCCCCCACCCCCCTTTAAATCCAATTCTAATCACTGATTCAAGATGACTGTCACAGAACGGGAGGGCTCGTTACAAGCCGACCCGAGCTGAAGTTAGAGATGCAAGGGGTGAAGTCTATTTTTGGCCTGCTCCGGTGCACCTCCAAGATAAACTCATGTGACGTATGCCAGTACTACGTCGCGTCAAGTTGTTACATAGACACACATGACATACTCCATTGATGTTTGGGTGGGGCCCAGTTTATTAGTGTCATGCCAAGGAACGTTTTATTGGCGGTGTGTGTTGTGAGTGTGTATCATAAATGTGAATAAATGGACGAACAGACGAACGGTGCAAAACAATAGTACAAATTCTTTCGTCCCTCTCAAAAACTATGAATAACAAGAGAGTTGAAAGATGTTTAAATCAGGTTATTTATTCCCGATTTAAAAAGGGGCACTACTCTTTCGCACAGTGATTAATCATTCATTCAACTTTCCAATGTCATACACTCTGTGGGAAATAAGGGGAGATGAAAATGATGAAATTCAAAATATAAAATAAAGATTAATTACACAATTCTTATGCGGCAAATGGGGCCGCTTTAATAATAGTTAACATATAGAATAAGCATTAATTTTAACATTAAAGTTCTTATTTTGCAAACGATATAATAGTGTTCATTTTCTTAAGAGTCCTAGACTTAAGTATGTGCGCGTTAGCCGTGCTAATGATTACTCACTATTAATGTCAGAGTTCCAAGGAGATGACGTAAGCTCACACGTCACTTATAAGCGGCACTTCAAAGTGAAGACGGGACGCAATTGAGGCGTCGCATTACAGGTGAAGATTCTGCAGAATCTAGGCACCACTTTCAGATTATCACTGGGGAGAAATCTGAAATTTAGCTGACTGTTGTCAGCTTCGATAATTGTCGTGGAAACGGACATCCCAACGACGTTGAGCATTATCGGGTGGAGTCGTCCAGTGGGATGTGTCGTCGCATTACATTGAGTGTAGAAATCCGGATATGTATCTCCGGCGCCAGCCCCTCAATTTGCGGGATAGACTGCCAAAACGAACTCAGACAGGGGGAAGAGCAAGTTGGTCCCTCGTGTCGTTAACTGCATACAACCAGCGTCACATGCATCGGGTTTTTCTTGACAGCGAACTTTCCACTTTGCCAACAATTATACAGAGTAATTTTGCCTCGTTACTCGATATATGGCATCAGACGGATGGAAAACGGATGGAAAGAGATTATTGCAGCTTTCCTTTATGAAATCTCTGTACATGAGATAATTCATACGTGAAGTTAGACTGGCTTCAGACGAATCGACGTTTTCAACATTGAGAATAAAAGTCTTCATTTTGCCTCTTATATAGCTCTCACTGAAGGTTTCCAAAACTTCCAGAAGCTATGTCCTGTGACATGATTTTTGCCTTGGATATATAGTGGTAATCGTGATGCACGCTTTTCTGTGGTCAATTCTAATGCGCACTGGCCATTTCACTCGTCAACAACATGTGACGGTATTGCGCAGTTGTCCCAATTTATTTAATATACATATTCTTCATAAACTAATATATATATTCAATATGATAATTAACACACACTGCGTCACGAACGTCTGTCTACTAAAGAGATCTTAGGTGACCGTTACTGGAATTTACATGCTACATACGAAAAATAACAAAACTCGGATTACTTCAATTAGTTTTGTTAGCGGTTTTTTAAAATGAAATAAAATATAATTTCGGTCCCTCATTTCCTGTGACAACCCCCTTCTTAAAATTGATTGGAGCTCACAGAGTGGAAATCAAATAGGAACAAAAAAAATTTTATTTCACACGATAGTCCCCACAGGAATTATATGCGCATCTGTGGAGAGACTATCCTCTCTCTTGTTTATATCGCGGTTATGGCATGCCGGGATAATGCATCGGCACCCGAATTTTCTCTGCCCGCGATGTGTTCGACAACGAAGCTATACTCCTGTAGCAGGAGTGTCCATCTAGTTAGCCTAGCGTTATCGTACATGCTAGTGCGCAGATATGTAAGCGGCTTATGATCGCACTGCAGGATGAATGGTTTAGAGTACAGATATGCACTAAATTTCTTGAGTGCCCATACGATTGCTAAGCACTCTTTTTCAATCGTAGAATACCGTGTCTCACGATCTAACAGTTTCTTAGAAGCGTATGCTACCGGTAGGTATTCGTCATCTGTCTCTTGGAGAAGTATGGCACCGAGGCCTTCGTCTGATGCGTCGGTCCTGACAATAAATCTTTTGTCAAAGTCTGGTAACTGTAGGACGGGTTTACTGGTCAAGATGTCCTTCACTTTTTCGAGGGCGGTGCTACACTCTGCCGTCCATCGTATTTTCGTGGGTTGTTTGTTCCCAGTTAAGTCCGTCAGTGGTTTAAGAAGCGTACTGAAGTTTGGGACAAATTTTCGGTAGTACCCCACTAGCCCCAAAACTGCCCTGACCTGTTTCTTTGTAGTCGGTAAGGTCATGTCACGAATGGCTGCAGTCAAGTCTAGATTTGGGCCTATTTGTCCGTCACTTATGATATGGCCAAGAAACTCAATTTCTCGAAAGCCCGCGCGTACTTTGGAGGGTTTCACGGTCAATCTATGGCGCTCGAGAATGTCAAGTAGACCACCCACTGAGGATAAATGTTGGTCCCATGTTCCTGTTGCTACCAGAATGTCATCAAAGAAATTCAATGCGTCAACGCTCTCTAACGGTAATTTTCGCATGAAGCGTGCGAATGTTGCGGGTGCGTTCGCTAGTCCGAACGGTAGTCGGCAAAACTGAAATAAGCCTAGCGGGGTTGGAAAGGCTGTTTTTGGTCTGTCGTCAATAGCAACTGACAGTTGCCAGTACCCTTTGCACATGTCAAACTTTGAAAAGTAATGTGCCTTGGTTAGTTTTGCGAATAATTCGTCCTGATTTGGAATAGGTTCCGCATCGAATTCAGTTATCTCATTTAACTGTCTGTAGTCCACACAAAAACGAAGCGTACCGTCTTTCTTTTTAACTAAGACGACCGGTGATGAATATGGGGAGATTGACTGTTCAATCACGCCCTGTTTTTGCATTTCACGCACCTGTTCTGCTATGTACTTTGTGCTCTCATATTTCTGTGGGTACTGTTTTAAGCGTATCGGTTTGTCACTTAAAAGTTTGATGCGGTGTTCAACCAAATCTGAGTGGCCCGGTTGGTCGGTGAATATGCGCGCGTGTCTGTGTAAGAGCTTTGACATTGCGTCGCGCTGTTCGACAGTTAAGTTCGAGTCAATCTCGACTTGATCGACTGTAACTGCGAGGTTAGGCGTGGTTTCGGCGGACATCATGTCTGTTCTGAAATTGGAGTCTTCCAATTGTATCAGTGCGACATTCACGTTTTGTATCTGTTCGTCGCTGCGTTCATAGTAACGCTTTAGCATATTTATGTGATAGATTTTCTGCTTATTTCCTATCTGTATGCTATAATCGTTCTGCTTCACACGCTTAATAACGCGGTAGGGTCCACGCCAGTGCATTTGCATGCGGTTATTATGCGTGGGCCGCAAGAGTAACACGAGCTGACCTGGTTCGAGGTCACGTTCCACAGCCGTACGGTCAAAATTTCGCTTGTATCGGGGTTGTTTTTCGCGAATGTTTTCTTGTGCTAAGTGACACGTTTCGGTCAGACGTTGACGTAGTTCGGCTACGTACGTGTGAACATCTTTACCATCGGTCACAGTGTCTCCCTTGACCCATGTTTCTTTTATTAGCTTAAGGGGACCACGAGGTTGCCTGCCGTATAGTAGTTGGAACGGTGAGTAGCCCGTACTCTCTTGTGGGAGTTCGCGATACGCGAAGAGTAATGGTGCTAGAAAACGCGGCCACTGGTCGGGTTGTTCCGAGGCCATTTTAATTAACATTTTCTTTATTGTACCGTTGAAACGTTCAATGGCACCATTAGACTGAGCGTGATAGGGTGATGAGAACAACTGTTTACACGCCAGTAGACGCATTGTTTCAGCCATCATTGCTGAGGTGAATTGAGTGCCCTGGTCACTCAATATCTCTCGGGGAACGCCCGTGCGAGAAAATACGTCTATTAAAGCGTCTGCGACTTCGATCGCTGTGATGCCCTTTAATGCGACTGCTTCTGGATATCGTGTTGCAAAATCCACGATTGTTAGGATATAGCGATATCCTCCTTCGGCCGCGGGAATGATTGGGCCAATAATGTCTACTGCGACTTTTAGGAATGGTTCCTCTACTGTTGGTACTATCTCGAGGGGAACTCGACTGACACGCCCTCGGTCAATATGTTGTTGACACTGCGTACATGTACGAACGTACGAGCGAACATCCCTACTCAGGCCTGGCCAATAGAAGTCTTCACGAACTCGCTGCTCAGTGCGACGCGCGCCCTGATGTCCAGACATGATTGAGTCGTGTGCAAAGCTTAGAATCAGCGGTCTGAGTGGTGTAGGAGTAAATAAACACGTGGTGCTTCTAGTATCATTTTCCTTAAAGTCGGTGCGCCGAAACGCTAGTCCGTCCTTCAGGAAATACGTAATTGTCGCGTACTTGCTGGACGTAATAGTGTTTTTCCGTGCCAGCTTTAGCATTGAGGACAAACTTTTGTCCTCCTGCTGCAGGTGACTGAGTTGACTTGGGGTCAACTGCGGAAATGTATTCTCGACTATCTTTAGAGCTGGGGGTCCTTGTTTACTACGTTCCCGTTGTGCTCTAGTGGTTACGGGGAGAACAGGATAGATGCCATCAGTGTGTGTGTCACACTGCCCGGGCGATAGTATGAATCCGAACTGCATGTCTCTTATTACTGCGGCGGTGACTGTACCGGAAAATACGGATGACGTAACATGTACAGTGGCTCTTGGACATGTACTAAGGTGTCCCATAACACATCGAATGCGGACACTACCCCTTAGATACTGTTCAGGGCGTACAAGTTTAGCATTTATGCAGCTTATGGACGCGCCTGTATCGACCAGTATTTTGACTTTTTGTCCGTTTACTGTAGCCTGTTGGGTCTTTAGAGTTGCACCTGTTTCAGTGCATACCTTTACATCACGTGGACTGGGACAGTTCTGAGAACTATGCCCCTTCCCTTTGCAAGTGTAACATGTCATAGGTGGGGAGTCACGTGTGTGACGTCGTACGTCTTGTGACTTAGTGTATGTCCGTTGTACCGGTTCGGGTTTTTCCGATTTCGTCATTGGTCGGTTCAGTTTCGGTGTATACTTCTGCCGATTTGTAAGAGGAGGGCGTGGTGCACTCCTCGTAATTACCGGATCAGGGTAATCATTATACGTGTCTGCTAACTTCAACATATCACTGAAGTTAGTCGGAGGATTTCGCTGCAAATATGTCGTCATTGCGGGCGGAGCAATATGGAGAAATTGATCTCTTAATATCAAATCAAATAGGCCCTCATATGTCTTCCTGATGTCTGTCAAATCAATCCATCTATCAAGATAATGGCGTAACCGGGTACCGAAGGCTTGCATGGTGTCATTTGCTTTAGGTATGGCTCTCCTAAACATTTTTCGAAAGCCTTCTGCTGTACATTGAAAAGTACGCATCAAACCCGTTTTGAGATCTGCATAAGTAATAGCGGGATCGCGCGTTAGATCAGTAAATGCGCGCGAGCTTTCACCTTGAAGTATTTGACCGAGTTGTTGTTTCTTTTCAATGTCAGTGTAATTAAAGTTGGCAATGAAACTGTCAAAGCGTGTCAAAAACTCGTCAATCGTCTCGACTTCAGGGTTAAAGAAAGCTAGCCGTGTACGGGGTTTATTTAATTCGGCCTGTTGCTTAGCAGTCCCATCTAACAACTTCTCTCTAGCTGTTACCTCTTGCTTAGCTAATTCAAGCTGTTCCTGATGTGCTCTAGCTTTTAACTTAAGCTTTTTCTCTTCTACTTCCTGCCTTTTATCTTCTAAATCCCTAGCAGACTGAATCTTTAATAACTCTATTTCTCTTGCCTCTTTCGCTCTTTTTTCCTCTAGCTCATTTTTCCTATCCTCTAGTTCTCTAGCCTCTCTCGATCTTTTCTCCTCTAGCTCTCTCAAAGTTTGCATCTCTAAATCCTTAGCTACCTGTCTCTTTTCTTCTAGCTCTATAGCTTCTTTCGATCTTTTTTCTTCTAGCTCTCTCAGGTTTTGCATCTCTAGCTGTTTAGCTAACTCTCTCTTATCTTCTAGCTCTCTAGCTTCTTTCGATCTTTTTTCCTCTAGCTCTCTCAGGTTTTGCATCTCTAGATGTTTAGCTATCTGTCTCTTTTCTTCTAGCTCTCTCACCTCTTTCGCCTCATTTTCTTTCGCAACATACCATTTAGCTATCTCCTCATCCACGTATTTCTTTAACTCGGCTTTCTCATACCCGAATTCTCTACCCATAGCCATGAGTTCTTTCTTTATGTTTACTAGCTCGGCCATTTTAAAAATTGCTAGTTATCACGAGTATGGATAAAATGACTTAGAATATTCGCGGGATTTTGACCTCTGTCGGTCACAAGTGGTGCAATGGTGTGCGTATGAACACCAGCTACCACGTGATTAGGATTTTGACAAACACGAACAAAAGAAATCCTAATCGCAAATTTGCAAAGTTAGCAAAATTAGCAAAACAACAGTTGCTATGTAGCGTACAAAATATCGATCTATGTATGTCTAAACACGAGTCGGTACGCGTTAACGATAATAGCGTAAAGATTATAAAACTTATTTCAACACAATAATAAGTCTTATCAAAATCCAGTTCACCTAAGTCTCAATAGCAAGGCCCTAACATGCAATAAACAATGCATAATGGTGATGAGATAGAAAAGCAGGAAAGAGATGACACTTTCTTACAACAACACAATTTACCTTGTCAGATCACGGTCAGTGGTCACCAGATGTCACAGAACGGGAGGGCTCGTTACAAGCCGACCCGAGCTGAAGTTAGAGATGCAAGGGGTGAAGTCTATTTTTGGCCTGCTCCGGTGCACCTCCAAGATAAACTCATGTGACGTATGCCAGTACTACGTCGCGTCAAGTTGTTACATAGACACACATGACATACTCCATTGATGTTTGGGTGGGGCCCAGTTTATTAGTGTCATGCCAAGGAACGTTTTATTGGCGGTGTGTGTTGTGAGTGTGTATCATAAATGTGAATAAATGGACGAACAGACGAACGGTGCAAAACAATAGTACAAATTCTTTCGTCCCTCTCAAAAACTATGAATAACAAGAGAGTTGAAAGATGTTTAAATCAGGTTATTTATTCCCGATTTAAAAAGGGGCACTACTCTTTCGCACAGTGATTAATCATTCATTCAACTTTCCAATGTCATACACTCTGTGGGAAATAAGGGGAGATGAAAATGATGAAATTCAAAATATAAAATAAAGATTAATTACACAATTCTTATGCGGCAAATGGGGCCGCTTTAATAATAGTTAACATATAGAATAAGCATTAATTTTAACATTAAAGTTCTTATTTTGCAAACGATATAATAGTGTTCATTTTCTTAAGAGTCCTAGACTTAAGTATGTGCGCGTTAGCCGTGCTAATGATTACTCACTATTAATGTCAGAGTTCCAAGGAGATGACGTAAGCTCACACGTCACTTATAAGCGGCACTTCAAAGTGAAGACGGGACGCAATTGAGGCGTCGCATTACAGGTGAAGATTCTGCAGAATCTAGGCACCACTTTCAGATTATCACTGGGGAGAAATCTGAAATTTAGCTGACTGTTGTCAGCTTCGATAATTGTCGTGGAAACGGACATCCCAACGACGTTGAGCATTATCGGGTGGAGTCGTCCAGTGGGATGTGTCGTCGCATTACATTGAGTGTAGAAATCCGGATATGTATCTCCGGCGCCAGCCCCTCAATTTGCGGGATAGACTGCCAAAACGAACTCAGACAGGGGGAAGAGCAAGTTGGTCCCTCGTGTCGTTAACTGCATACAACCAGCGTCACATGCATCGGGTTTTTCTTGACAGCGAACTTTCCACTTTGCCAACAATTATACAGAGTAATTTTGCCTCGTTACTCGATATATGGCATCAGACGGATGGAAAACGGATGGAAAGAGATTATTGCAGCTTTCCTTTATGAAATCTCTGTACATGAGATAATTCATACGTGAAGTTAGACTGGCTTCAGACGAATCGACGTTTTCAACATTGAGAATAAAAGTCTTCATTTTGCCTCTTATATAGCTCTCACTGAAGGTTTCCAAAACTTCCAGAAGCTATGTCCTGTGACATGATTTTTGCCTTGGATATATAGTGGTAATCGTGATGCACGCTTTTCTGTGGTCAATTCTAATGCGCACTGGCCATTTCACTCGTCAACAACATGTGACGGTATTGCGCAGTTGTCCCAATTTATTTAATATACATATTCTTCATAAACTAATATATATATTCAATATGATAATTAACACACACTGCGTCACGAACGTCTGTCTACTAAAGAGATCTTAGGTGACCGTTACTGGAATTTACATGCTACATACGAAAAATAACAAAACTCGGATTACTTCAATTAGTTTTGTTAGCGGTTTTTTAAAATGAAATAAAATATAATTTCGGTCCCTCATTTCCTGTGACAATGACTAACTCGAAAATTCGTTATTTTTATGAATGATAGTAGAACAGTAGATTTCAACGTCAGCAATCCCGTTCAGAGAAAGAGAGAGTCTGAAAAAGATCGTAATGTGTTTTTTAATTTCTGAAATCAACTGTAAACTTGGAAAACTAACTATTGCAATCACATACCAATAAACAGTACCATACATTTCTATTGTAAGTAGAATGAAGTTTTTATGACCAGAATTAACACATACAGGGAGATAGTTTTTTATTTGCTTGTTGCAAACAAAATAAGAACGAATCATTAATCAAATTAACTCATTATAATTATTGTAATTTAATACTGTTAAACTAAGGATATGTTCATATTCGCAGACGGGGACAGCAGTGGAGATAATCAGCAGACAGTAAAGTACATTGTGGTTGGAGGTGTGCTGACAGTGGTCGTCGGCGTCGGCGTCGGCATTGGCGTTGTTTTTCTTTGTAAGAGGAAAATTACTTGCATGTGGAGAAATAAAATAAAAATGACACCATTTATCCACTATGCAACACTGTCTCAAGGAGAATCACAGTCGTCTGCAGTCAGTAGCCCAACAGTACCGCAGTCATCTGCAATCAATCAAGTAACAGTGCCTCCGTCATCTGGAGTCATAGCACAACAGTGCCAACAGCCAGTTTAGAACAGTTCCAGCAGAACTTCACAGCAACCGACTGCCAATCAGAAAACGGTGTCTTGTAATGCTGTCAAATTGACCAGCAGTCAATAATACTTCTGCATTCCGAAGACTGACGTCACGTTAATCGTCTCTCCGTCACACTTTGTCGAAGAGCGACATCGCAGTGTTCAACAGTCATTCAAAAGCATGTCTCTCGAATGGTGACGTCATGTTGATCTACTATCAGCAATACAACTGTTTGGAAGAGTGCAATGTCACAATGGTCGTCAATAATACTGAACAACTGTAATGTTACAACGACTAGTTACAATGCAGAACAACTGTGATGTTACAACGATTAGTAACGGTACAGAAGAAATATAATGTCACAGTGACTAGCAGTTATTCATTAACAACGGAGAACAACTTAAGTGTGTCACTATGACTAGAGGTGAAGCAGAACAACATTAACAGCGGAGAAAACTTAAGTTTTTGTCACTATGACTTGATATTATCAGCATGCTGATATATAAGTGTCGATGAGTGATGTCAAAGAGGTGAGCTGTCAGTCAAACAACAGTTTGGAAGCGTGACACTGCAGTCAGACATGAACAGTGTCGAACAATAACGATAGAAGAACAGCCCACTCGTATTTCAGCGTTAACACAAAAAAATTTCTAATAGCCCAAGATATTTTAGTGCTCACACAGATTCTAACAGTCAGTCGGATTTCAGTGTTAGCATAATGATTCAACAGCCAATTGGAATTCAGTGTTAATACAATGATTCTAACATCCAATCGGTTTTCACTGTTAGCACAATGATATTGAATAAAGTGAGTATTTTATTCGGTCTACATGAGTGTCTAAAATTAAAATCAGAAATTAAAATTAGAATCAGTCATACAGTAATGCCAGACAGAGACCTTGCAGGCTGAAGCATCACTGTTATCACAAACAATATGAAAAGATAAAAAACCTCATTATCGTTTTAAAAATTTCATCCGCTGTGGAGAAATCATCTTCCATTTCATCTTTGATCTCAACACCACTTGCGAGCTTTTCACACAAGGTCTTGCCAAGCGCCAACTGACTTAATCTCTTGTTCACTCAAGAACTTGTCTTGCCACGTGCCAAATTATTTAATCTCTTTTTACTCAACCTAATCTTGCCAAACCAAAGTTACTTAATCTCTTTTTACTCAATGCTAGTCTCGCCAAATGCAAAGTTGCTTAATAACTATTTTAACCCAGAAATTTGAATGTACTCAATTATTAGTTTACTGAGCGCAAAATGTAGTTATACTATTCTTCTGAATCATACAATTCCATATTTGCAAATTGTCATGAGGAAAGGGGGATAACCCATGCCAAATAATTTTTTAAATATGTACATTTGCTTCAGTCAATGTCATCTGGCCATAGCTATCAGTGTTTAGGACCGGTATTTTGTGTTTACTACAGTAATTTGATTTGGAAGTAAATTGTTTCAGGAAGTTTAGTCACAGAAGTTCACCTGTGTTTTATTAGCTCCCAGACTGAAATTTATGTTGACATTTAAGCTGTAAAGTGTATTTATGTATTTATGCATGTGAAGTTAGATTTATACATTGTGTGAATGCAGTTGATTTATGCATTCTGTGAGTACAGTCTATTCACTATTGAGTGTGAGAGATTTATCTAATGCTGATATCTATAGCATTTATTCATTTATAAAATAACCTATTTAGTATGATAAATGTTATAGTAGACCTGATAGAGCACTGTGGTAAGGTTAGAAATGCCTGAGGTCTAGAAATGAAATTTTTCTGCTACAACTAGGTAAAGTGTGTAATAAGTGTGAAGTTCATGAACTCTCAATGGTGCATGCTCTAAAGTCTAAATACTGAAAATACAAACTCAGCAGTATTTTTTTAAAAAACTTGACTAAGCCATAATAAAAGGAAAAAATATGGTAACTCAGAGAGACACCAAAAATTTGTACATAGTGTGGTCAAGGGGAGAGAAACATGTTTTTTCCCCCTGTCAATTCCACGTTGCATCAATATGCCAGAGTGTGAAGGTAGAACATTTTGGACATATTTGTGACACAATGAAAAAGTTCACAGACTGGATCATCCCCTCGTGTTTGATAATTACTATAAATCTATTCATAGTGACATGTAGAAGAGTCAACCAGGGCTCTCTATCTGGGAATCATATTTATTCCAAGTCAGCCTATCCCACAGGTGATGAGATTGCTTCTAGTGCCAAAGTTTGGATAGAGGGCAAACAGCACTCTGCAATGACACATTCACTGCCAGACTGACAGTAGTTTTGATGCAAGAACAGCGGCATTGAAGACCATTGCACACAGCTTACCTACAGGAGGGTCAGCCTTTGGAAAGGCAATGACAAAAATCATCATATGAACGGTGGTGGCAGTACCACAAGGATTTGACACGAAGAGTTGTGTCAGTGAACAGTCATGACAACAAGTGTGAGTAGTACACTCTCTAATAACTTTGAAAACCCTCAGCACACTTAAAGCATTTGAAATTTAATTAACTATCAGAATTAACTTTAGTTAGGTTACTCAAGAACTGAAGAAGAACTATTTATTTGACCTATTTGAACATCTCTGATTAGTTCAATCTTGGACTCGAAATGCTGTACTATTATTATTATTGTATATTTATTGATGATAATATAACTGCCAGAGTAGTTATTATTAGGGGGGACACCACTCATATGTAAAGTTTAAATTTATGCTTTTTTACCCCTTAAGATAGTTTTCATCATTCATCGCTATCACCCCCACCCCCATGTATGTGTGTTATGAATATCTCGAGTGATTGATCTAACCACTGCATGAAAGAGAACGCCCATAGGTTAATAAACATAATCATAACTTTTCAAAACTTGTTTGCTATTGTTTTGAATGGGTGAATGTGGTGTCCCGTCTTGTTCTGTGTCTTATTTTTGTTTTGTGCCATTTTTTATTGTCTACACCATACACACTACCTTTTCCACTTGCATTCTCACAAAAAAACACGTCAGCAAAGCATACACTTGCATGCAGAATAAAGGGCCAGACAAACATATTTGGTGTATCTGTATGTGGATATTGTGACAACATCAACACAAGTCGGATGTTGCTGCTGACTGATGTCATCTTCCACCTCCCATTTCGCCAGAGGAGGGGGTTGTAACACAAATAATAATGGTAAGTTATATAAGCAACTAATATTTTAATAATAAAAAAATAAAAACTCTAATAGTTCACATTATTGGATCAACACAAAATAAGAACATGAACATAAGAATCACATATAACTCACTAATTAATTATTTCTAAATGTAAAGTGGAGGATAGAAGGGGAAAAAGAAACAAACAAAAAACTATCATGAAATTAAGTAGTGGTGTTGTCATTATGAAAAAGATGTGTTATGAAAACATGATGTCACTATAGCTAAATTTTGAGTGCAATAAGCGAATACCCTAGTTGCTGAGTCACTTTATGAGAAACTGTAGGCAAATATTAATTATTATCTGTTGTGCATATCTGCCAAGCAGCAGCTGTATGCAGATGCATCATCCACTGTTATAAGTATATTAACGGTATCAACTATTCGAACAGCCAATTTACCTGCTCAGTTCTCCTGAAAATGCATCTCACAATATTGATTGAAATGGCTACAAACGAAATAAAAATAAATATGTTTGAGAGAACGAGATTCTAAGTCCTTAAACTGGCGACAACTCTTTCTCAAATCTAGTGTGTAGAGTTGTGGAGGAACAGGCCAATTTTCTTGAAAGCCATTTACCATTTTTGCGGGTCTTTTTCTATTTATTTTTTAGAAAAGAAAAAATAGGTCATACTCAGCTTAATCACGTATGGATATTAAATTCTAAGTGTTTGAAAACAATACAATGCCATTAGTGATTTAATGCTTGGGGATAGTCTTTATAATGCAGTTATAAACTGTAACAGAGCTTTTAGATACAGTTTGAATGTTAGCAAGTTTTCAGTTGTCACTAGCTCGTTACTAAAAGAAAATTGATGGCACACTACTTCCTCTTTCAAAACACGTACATACAGGATAGGAATACCATTGTATGTCTTACAAGTCTGCAATAAGAAAGGCTGATTCAGATAGTAGGGAATCTCATGTAGGGATTGAAGTATTTGAATTTGTAATTATACAGTGTACATACTAGGGGATCTTACTCAAGAAACCCATAGATAACTCGCCTTTAAAACATAAGAAATACAAATAGACAGTAGAAATGTTTAACTGAACCTGTTGGCTGTATTGATTTTTATATTATATTTTCATGAACGTTAACCTATTATTTATTATCATGACTTATAACCTTTGTATGCCATGTTGAATGTAAGTGCTACACTATATGTTATTTAATATTTGTTTGCACTATTGTAATTTGCCGTAATAATTGTAAATGTAATTGCTACGCTATATGTTATGTAATATTTGTATGCACTATTGTGATTTGCCTTAATAATTGTAAAAGCAAAACCACTACCGCAGCAGTATAGCATAGAGCTAATGACTGAAGTTATTTTAACACCTTAAAAACATTTTTTGTAAAGTTAAACCTAAGTGGTATTACCACGATGTCTTTGAAAGCCCAACGAAAGAAGTTAGGGAAAGAAGCAGGCTTAAAAGGGCCAAACCTCCTTGTGCTCATTAGTGAGGAAGAAGAGAGAGGAGGAAAGAAATGGAGAGAGAAAAAGAGGATTTAGCTTGGGAAAGAATGTGTATAGAAAATGAACTAAAACACAAAATAAAAATGGCGTCCATGTGGAGTGATATAGTAGAACTCATGGGGGAAGTATGAGCTATTTCATCTAGATACAAAGAATGGGAAAAAGCAAACAGCATACTTGAAACTGAACACTCTGAAGTTCAAGAGTTAATGTTAAAACTTGAAAAAGTTGATGAGAAAGAGTGCCTGAAAGAGAGGTGAAGAATAGACTTGAGGATGAAAGCCTTATGGAAGTAGCCTATGAACTAATCATGACAAATGTTCTTCCAGCCAATTCACTAATGTGCAAGTGAGCAATGACAGTCTAGTTAGCTGTCACGTGCATGCTGCAAATGACACAAAAGATCAGGAGAGACCTTTCTGTTCATATAATAAAGTCATTCTCTATCATAGCATGCACATGCAGCTCGTTGCTCCCTCCACTGTTCAAAAACAGGTACTAGAGACGGACACTGTCTCACCCCATCTTGTTATACTAGAGACAGACACTGTCTTATCAACTTTATTCCTTGGTGATTGTTCTTCGTGATTATTTTGTTTAATAATCTATTATTATTTACTATCCGTACTTCTTGCTCAGGTTATGTAATTTACGTGTCTGGTGGGTGGATGGGGGCTTGTTAACTTAAAGACGGGTGTGACTCTCTTAGCAAGAAGTTCCGCCTGCGAGAAATTGTAATTATGATTGAGCAGAACATCTATTACATATGTACGTGAAGATGGAAATAAGAGTCTTGAAATCGTTCGTGGATCCGTCAAAATGGAAGAGAAGAAAGGTCGTCCTATTAGGATTTTAATAATATACAAATTAAGATTGCCATCTTTTGTAAATTATCTAGTTATACAAATTAAATTATAGAATATAATAATAATCAGCAGCAGCTTGGGTATAGTCTCCAGTATGTAAATGAACTCTCACAACTCGTCTAGGTATGCGGCTATTGATTGCCATCTGCATTTGAAGTCGTTCTCTATGCTTTATGGTTCTGGTCATAATTCAAGTTTAGTGGAAACAGATTTTCAGCTTATCAAATATACCTTAGTTTAAGCTTGCTAATTGAACTTTTAATTTGCCAAATAGTATTCTGCTTTGCTATATTAAATTGTCTTCCTAAATGAAAATGGCAAGCTCAACCTTACTTTCAGCAAGATTAAATTTATAACTTAGCAATCATCTGTGGCTTGGGTCACAGCTCAAGTTAGGTCGAGCCAAACATTTAACTTATATGAATAGATGGCAGCTAATGTTTGAAATAGGGTGTCTCTAAATGTAACCTCTAGCTTGCGAAAAACTTTATTTATCAAATTAAATCATTTAGCGACTGGGATCATTATTAAATAAAAACATTATCTATTGTTTCAAAGAAATGTGTGTGTTTGTTTGTGCACGAGCGTGTATGAATAAGTGGGTATATACATGTGTGTTAATTTATCCTACAGTTAGTTCAGGTTCTAAACTCTTAAAGAGATCGACAGTTGCTGAAGTAAATAAACGAAAACAACTGTTCAAACAATAAATTATTATTAATCTTAAATTGATTTTCCCTGATGTGTGCGATGTGTGATTGGAATCTCACACTGCAGCAGTTTTAAAAGGTGTGAATGTGAACTACTGACTAGAGTGACTAGACGAACGAAAGCAAAGCAAACCACTGTATACAGTCCACACCGATTGGTGACAAACGAATTCTCACAGAGGCAACTGAACTGAAATTCTCACATTTAATTTTTAAATACCAAAGCAAAAATGGTAGGTACATTTTAAGTTTGTCATTGTGCTAAACACAGAAATACTTTGGTTTGCAATTTAGCCTCTGGTGGAAAAGGGGAGAGAATCGTTTGCCAAGAGAACAGTATCGCTATGTAGGCGGCTTTTTCCAGGCTTGACTAAACTTTTATTTCAATTACAGGTCGTAGAAGTGAAAGAGAACGTTCAGTATTTAGAGGCGACCCAAACTGACCAGTAATTTATCAAGGTAAATCAAGTTTGGACAAGCTAAAGATTAAATTTTTGACAAGCTAAAAATACATCTGGCAAGGTAAATGGTACATTTGACAAGCTAAAGGTCTGGGTTAAATAAACTTGAATTGTGACCCAAATGGCTAACAAATATATTTTCAGTTGCTAAATCTGTAAATATTTAACATACTAAACGGAAATGTTAGATTGACAAATTTATATAGCAAAGACAAAACGATAGTTCAAAATATCTGGATAGCTAAAAGTTACATTCAGCAAGTAAATGGTACATTTGACGCACTCGGATGTTTGGTCGAACTAAACTTGAATTATGGCCTGAACTGTTAACCATAATCGACTGCTCTACTCTAGCAAGTCGTAAAGGCGTGCAGGCCGCGTGTCATCGATTTCTTACTCAGGCAGTGGCTTACTTAGAAGGATTGGCTCCTGCTAACTAGAAAAAGAAGTAGACTAAAGACAGAAAGTGTGTCCCATTTCTTGTTTTATTCATTAAATTTTGTTTTCTGAACTTAGTAAATTGACAGACTGGCAATTTTGTGTACACTTTTTATGAGTGATTCAATCAGATTTAAAAGGCATTGTACGTCTAAATATCACTATCGCGAGTACGAGATAGGATAGATTCGCTACTCATTCAAACTAAGGAATCGTGTTAATATTTTTAATACTGCTTTCCCCCCTACATTCTAGGACCCGATGGAAGGACTTCCTTACATTGTCTTCATCTTACTTATGGCGTGGCGGGTAAGTTACTTACGTAGTTAAATAAATGTAAAATTAATATGACTAAGTGTTCTGTGTGGCTGTGTTAATTAACCTACTAAACGTAGTTAAATAAACGTAAAATTAATATGACTTAAGTGTTCTGTGTGGCTGTGTAAGTTCGCTGAGTGGCTAACGTGACATTCACCTGATTTGTTATAATAATTTACTCGGGTAATTATGCTGCGTAATTCTGACGTATATTGAAAGAGAATCGAAAGTATGGATCTGCCACCGTTAGACACCGGTTAGTCAGTTAGTGTGTCATCTTTTGTTTACTTATCGCTGTGGGATGGGGTATGTCACTAAGTTTTAGAGATCTCAGTTAGCTGCAGCCTTCCTAGTTCAATGACTAACCCCACCTATCCGCACCCTTTGTTATTAAGTTGAAATTTATAAATTACCACTGCAGAAAGATAACAACAACGAGGCTTTCTTTGAGAATGGGGCCACGGATGGCTGAACTTAAGTGATAGCATTAAAAAGTTGGTGGTAAAATTATAGGGCTTGTGTATATATCTCAGCCAGAAGAAAAATTCAGTAAATATGGTTAAATATATTGTCGGACATGAAACGCATACAAATTTTGAAGTAGATGGGGGATCCAGAGTGGTAGTACCCGGGTCATAAACATAAGAATAATGCTGATGAACAACGATGATGGACGGCAGTCACGACAACAGATTTCACAACGCCTGGTTGTTGTTACATTGTCTTTATTTGCAGGTAGACACACACTCATTCGAACCACACACACACACTCTTTATATTCTATGGGGGCGGTCTTCCCTGAAGCCCACGGGAACAAAAAATAAAAAATCTAGTGTTAAAGGCTTCTAAAAATAACTTCTGTTTCTTTACTTACTTTTAAATATCAATTATAGCTAAACGCCTAAAAAAAATTCATAATAATTTAAATATACAATGAAACTACTATAATTATACTTTAATATATAAATCTTTCCTAGTATATAATCAAAGAATTGGTAAAATAAAATCTGTGTCGGTGGGCTGTAGGAAAAGCATTCATACACACATAGATTACAAAATACACAAATACAATAACATTATTCATCACATAAAAATAATCACTTAAAAATATAAACTATCTCCTTTCTGAATGTGTAAATTTAACTTCAATTACAAACTGCCTAATACAGTATACAACAATAAAAGCACGCGCTCTAACAAAGCTCTATAAATTAGCATTAACACGTTTATGCGACAATATACCAGGCGATTTCAAACAGAGGGAGCGATCGTGACCCAATTTGCAGCAGACAGTTGTGATCCCACTTGTAAAATAAAACGAGCGGCACATGAGGCTGTACACATACACACAGGATGATACACACAGAAATACCAAAACTAACAGGGGCTACACAAAGTAGATCTATATTTGTGTCAGTGCACAGGGGAAAATCAAGGGGGAAATTTACTTTGAAAAACAATCTCTATGTTGCCACCACTTGCCCCTTGTCAAAGAAGACACAAGATCAGTAACAAAGCCGCGTGGCCTAGTCGTCACTTAGCGATGGTAGTTTACAAATGTTAACTGGATCGGTAAAGGTGCGGGTGGGTGCAGGGAGGCACGAGAATGGATTCTGTCAAGTCACACAGTAAAATTGAGGTAACGCGGTTTGTTGTGTAGAATAAGCAGTACGAGTGTTACGCGTTTCAAAGCAATAAACAGAACAACAGCAGTACAACATGAAAATGTAGAAGGCTGTATACAGATATATACAATACAAAAAGACAATTAGAGGAGTCCAAGTTTCAACAGAATGCTGGTCTTTTAACAATCAAGGCAGAACGGTGAATTGGATCAACCTACTGATGTACGAAAACTTAGATGAATAGATGGCAGCTAACGTTTGAAATGGGGTGTCACTTTAAAGGTCAGCTATTTATATTTATGCAGAAAGGGAGACGCTAGACCTGCACACATACATTCGGTAATCTCAATTCTATAAATAGTAAACTACGGTGGGTGTGGGGGGTGGAGTCTAAAATTAATTATGATATATGTTACTAGAAAAGTCTTCTTCGTGTTTTGTTCGTTTCTTTTGATCTTTAGATAGCCTGGCAGTATACATGCACACTACACAACACAGACACTCATACATACACACATATACACAGCCACAACACACATAGACGCACAGCACAGTATACATACACATATACACAAAACAAAACACAAACACATATATTTACACATAATCATATACATCCATACGGCAATGAGGCACAGTACTAGATAGTATTCGAGGATGGCAACAAGTCACCAGAGACTTGAACTTGAATTCACCCTGGAACTCATAGTTCAACAAGGCTTGAAATGTAGTTCCACACATAGCTTGATAGCATAGCTTTGGTGCTAGCTCCTGTAGTTTCAAAAGCACTTCAACCTATAGCTGGTTTGAGGCACTGGAGAATAGATAAACGCATGTGTTAACTCTCTCGTAACAACATTAATTTAATCTATTCTGTTGCTGTCTCTCTCATAACGTTAAATAGATATCTCGTTACAGTTAATTTCAAATATTAAACAAAGATATATAAATGCCTCTTTTAGATTAACAGGCTTAATGTTATAGACTTTGGTTAACAATCATTTCGTCAGTAAAATAAAATGTAAAAATACAAAAATGAATTGTAAGGTCTTTTAACAATGAAGTAAAATAACAGTTACATGAATAATTTAACAACAAGAGTTTCATTCCATCAGATTTCATAACTATCCAGAAATACCTGATTTAGCCCTTTCTCTGACCAAAGCCAGCAAAAATCGGGACCATAGTAAAACTACTTAGTAAGGGTTCCAGAGCGCATCCCAATAGTTATACTAACAGCCCTTTTTCTTCAAGAAAGTACTAGAAGCATCAAGTAGCGTCGGCCCTCAGGCAATAGTTATTTTCATTCTCTAACTCGAGTCGTAAAACTCGTAAAACAATAACTTCATTAGACACAGTCAGTGGCATTTCCTATAATACAGATATGGGTCAGCTATGCGAGGGGTTTTAATCCTAGTTATGCAGTAGCATTGCTTGCCTGATAACAGTAAGTCTATAATTTGTTGAATGTTAATGTGTGAGACTGGCATTCTTTACATTCCAGAAATTGCATAATTGCCAGTCTCAAAACAGGCGGTTTTGTTCACGATTGTTTACGGATTTTTATTGACAAAAATTAAACAATTTTGGTTTAAAGTAATATAATATTTAGAAAAAAATATATTTAATTAATTATTTATGTTATTTGCATTTTTTTGTGTGTGTCACACACGCATTGAAAATTGCACAATATTTCCCGTCCAACAGAGTCTTGTGGATATGTCTCCAGTTTACGGAAACTGTGTGATCCGTTACAATTCCCATCAGGAATGCCCAGTTTTCACTGACACAGAACAGTGGCAACATTTGACAAACAATTGCTGCAACAATCCCCAAAATGAGACATATCACTGTCAGGAAACCGAGTTGGGCAATGTGAGCCATATTATCGAAACTTGCCAAAAGGTCGTCGAGTGCGATAAAGGTAAGCTGTACTTGATGATAACACCTGGAAAAAATGTTAAACAACGATTCACTAATTTCCTCTCCATCTTAGCAAAAACACCATGAAGTCCAGTCTGCTGTCGTACACCTTCGACTCAGAGTGTTTTGCTTGAAAAACAACAATAAACGAGAGCATGACATTGATGCTGACTAGCAGCATGAGAAATGATTTTATTAGCCAAACAGGAATTTGTGGAAAGCAGATTTCATGCCTCGAATTTTGGGGATTGCTTATCCTTGATAAGAGTATAGCTTTCTGACATCAAGCATTATCTGATATTTTGGATGGTGATGACAAACACCATGCAAAGAAAATGTCATGTATTTGTACGTCTTGGTTTGTTGGCTTGAAATGTCAGTTGTAAACATCAACAATTCTGTAATTTTTATGTGAATAGAGTAAGCTAGTACTTCTGACATGATGTAAAGATCAACGAGCGAAAAGCTAGAATTATTAATTTTAAAATTCTTAATGAAAGAGATCAGTTTCTGATTGCCTTCCAACTGATGTGAAATAAAGACAAATCTTACTTAGATGTACCTAGCAAGGTAACTCACTCTTTGCTACTAAGACATACATGGATGATAGCAAGAAAACACACACACGCACACACACACACACACTGTTATGGAGTCAAGGGCAAATTATGCCTGACCTCCTATCTAAAATTTATTTTAATTGTTTGTATCATACATTACTAGTGATCACAGCCAAATTATGTAATGTCATACATCACACCATAGTGGATTACACGCTATTAGGGAGCGAGTGAGTGTTAAAAAAGGAAATGCAGATCACTATAAGCAGATTACATAATACACTCGAACAATAGCAGAGAGGGGGGTTGCTGTTTTTGAGACCAGTCTGGAAGTCAACATCCCTATCTGTCCACAACAAACTACGAATTTTCAACAGCAACATCAAGTTTGTCCTCCTCTATGGCTCAGAGATCTGGAGAGTCACCAACACCCTAACCAACAAACTCCAAGTATTCATCAATAGCTGCCTTCACAATATACTGAAGATCAGGTGGACAGACAAACTAAAGAACACTGATTTGTGGCAGCGGACAAACCAAGATCCCATCAATCAGCAGATTGCGAAGTGTAAATGGTGATGGATAGGACACACCCTGAAGAAACCCCCACAAGACATCGCCCAGCAGGCTTTGCAGTGGAACCCCCAGGGAATGAGATGGGTCAGTTGCCCTAAGACCACCCAGAGACAATCCTGGGAAGAGTAAATGAAGAGCTGCAACCTATCATGGGATGAACTGAAAAAGGCTGTCCAGAATCAAGTGTGATGGAGAGCTGTTGTTGAGACCTTTTGTTCCACAGGGAATCCAAGGAGATAAGTCAATAAGTAAGTCAAGGGGTTGCTGTTCAAAAGTTGATTCCCACCTATAATTCATAGATGTGCATAAATAGCATGAAACAGAATTGGGAAATTATTCACAAGGAGACTTTGCCTAGACTTACACAGGCCGCACATATTCTGTGAATTGAAGATACGCCTGCGAAGTATTCAGACAAGGTAACACATCAATTTCTTATATTTGTTAACTATATTTTATTAAGAATGTTGTAGCTTGATTCTGTATATTTTATTGTGATTTGTATGAATTTGTTGCTGTTTTCTCCTGACTTGAAATGTATAATGATGTTGTGGAATGTTATTTTATCTCCACTAAAGAAATGATTAAATTGACAATTGTAAAATGCTGTGCACATTAAAAACATTTTGCTAATGTAATAATTATAACACACTTGTGTATGACATATTTTCATTCTAATTGTAACATGCATGTGCATGGGTTAAACCATTTTTATCTTCCTTGTAAAAATATGAATTGATGTCAATGTAATGGGACACCTATTTGTCTGTTGCCATTATGTATGGATTGGTGAACTATAGGTTATCATTCATGGAAATGATTGTTGTTGTTGCAGAGTGGGTTTTATATTCCAAGATTTTGGTACCAATTTTGGTTTCATTTCTTGGTTGAAGTTCAGTTGAGAATTCCAGGTTGGCATTTCAGTTGATGCTGAGTTCTATGGCTATTGAGCTGAGGACCTGATGCTGAGGTACATTATTCAAGAGTGATGAGTTATGCAGACCAGTGATATAGAACATTCAATTGTGAACTGTTGATGTGTGAATTGCCTGAGGGACTTCTCTGATAACTACTGATCAGATAAGTAGGCATCTGACAAGCTCTGAGATCAAAATTCATGTTACAATCTGTCTAAACATTTAAAGACAAAATAGGTATTCCTAATGAATTTTGAATGTATTGATGTATGGATTCACTATTTTGTTAAATTGTTAAATATTAAATTTTTATATTTTTGTTATCATAATAATGGAAGTTGACTAATTATTAGTGAGAGGAAGACCAAAAGGAATTGGGCTGGGGGCCAGAGTCAAATGTGAATGTTTTGTATGCATAATTAGTCACTATTAGGATAATGTGCCCAATTCATGCAATACTACACAGATTCATCTGTCACTATTGTTAATATCTAAACTGAGAGAATTAATTAAGGAAACTAAAGGGTGAGCGTTAAAAATTAGCAATCTTTAAATCCTCATTCTGAGACAAGGTCTCTAAACAAACACTGGAATGTAACACACACACACACACACACACACACACACACACACACACACACACACACACACACACATATATATATATATATATGATATACATACATGTCTTTGATAGAAGAAAATATCATGCCATATACATATATAAATCTTTCAAATAAGAAAATGTAATTTTATATACTCATATGTGTATGTCTTTGATAGAAGCAAATGTTAATATTGGAAGAAAAAAAGAAATCAATGATAAAATGTGATATAACCACAACAAACAAATGTGCAAACACAAGCATATGCACACAGTAAATCAACTTGAATATATGAAACTTACATGAATACTATTATATAAAATGTCTTATAAGTTTGAAGGAAGGTGTTTGTACTAAATATGTGCATCTTTCTTCTGAAATTCAAAGTGGAAAAAATGTTGCTTTTGCTCATAATCATATTTATAGTTTTCCAGTTCTGTCTGTCTGTGTAAAACGCTAAACCATCCTTGACCTTCAAGCACATGGAAGGTTTTTTGATCGACGCTAAAGTGTCTTTGACCTTCAAGTTCATGTGAGTTTTTTCCAACTCTGTGTATCTGTCTGTGCTACTAAAGTGTTCTTGACCTTTGAGCACGTGAGTTTTTTTAAACGAGTCAGTATTTTCACATGGCCAGCTTTATGTTGCATGGTCACATTCACAAAAACAGACAACATCAAAGTACTCATAAAAATTCGACAGTCAAGTTCATTTGCTAAAAGATGCTCAAATTTTCACTCACAATTTGACATATAATCAAACATGTGGGAGTTTTTCGAAGCAAGCCGCTATTTTCACATGGCCTTCTTTATGCTGCATTTATGCATTCATGTAACAGAGACAACATCAAAGTAGTCATTAAAAAAACGATGGTCAAGGTCATTTTCTATATGATGCTCAAATTTTCACTCACAATGTAATTTATAATCAAACACATGGGAGTTTTTCGAGCATGCCAGTATTTTCACATGGCCAGTTTATGTTGCATTTTTGCGTTCATGAATCAGACAACATCAGAGTAAAAGTACTCATCAAAATAACCGATGGTCAATATCATTTGTCAAATTTTCTCTTATTATGTGACTTATAATCAAACCTTCCAATAAACAACTTCATTTATGTTCCTAGCAATGCATTCATTTTATTTTTCCAACTGTCATATGACGGAGGAAAATATTCTAGTTAGAAATGTCAGTCCAAACTCCATTACCTGATTTTTACGTCCGTATCCTTGGCTTTCATTAGGTAAATATGCTTACCTCAACCTGACCTCCGGTCAAGGCCATCTTCCGCAGGACGTCAAAATTCTGTGCTTGCCATGTGCATCCGATCTGTTCCAGCCAAACGCCACAGGAAGTCATCGATTTACGTAAGTTATCCATACAGTATGCCAGTGTGCCCTAATGTAATTATCCACTTGCCTCAGTAAAAATGCTCTGATAGTGCTATATGGATAGTGGATTCTATAATCCCTTGGAATGGGTGTTCTATGGAAATCGTTTGACTCATGTTTTCTCTACAGTTTGGATCACAATTCAAATTTGGCTCAATCACACTCTGTGCTTGTCAAACGCACCCTTCAGCATACTAAATGTAATGTTTTTGCTTGTCAAACGCGCCCTTCAACTTACTAAATATAAAGTCTAGCTTGTCAAACGATAGTTTGGCTTGTCAACTTGTTTTGGTTTGCTATTTGATTTGAATGCTGATAGCTAATTTTAGCGAACTAAATCATTAAAGTTCTAATAAATCAAATCTTTCTGACGGTTTGCATCACAGTTCAAGTTTGGTTTAGCCAAAACGTTTAGTTTATCAAAGGTGCCAATTATTTTAGTTTGTCAAAATTCTACTTAGTAAGCTAAATCACTTAACAGTTTGGATCACAACTAGATACTAAACATTTTTCTTCAGCAAGGCTACCAATAGATCATTATTGAACCAATTAAATCACTTGTCGGTTTGAGTCACTACTGAACTTTGTCTTCATCTCAGTGTGGTGTAATTAAACCAATAGACAAATAACCAGTAATGATGTGTAATACAGTTATATATATATATATTACATACTGAATTCAGTTTTGGTTTTGGTTTTCTACTCATTTATCCATATTTCTTACATAATACTGCTTTCTTTCTGGAATTAACTCAAAATTAGATATCAGTTACACAAGGCACCCACCCATTCGCCCATTAATGTTGTAGAGAAAAACAATAGAGGATTAAGAGAATTTAGTAACCGAAACAAATTGTAACCTACTTCTAGGTTAGGGAGCTAATCCACGTTGGTTCTTGCCTGTTTGCTGTGAATACGATATGAAACAAAGCACGATTATTTGTATACAAATACTTCAAATAGATGTAAAAGGAGCTAGATTGGCGTCCACTGCATTTCTACAAATTATACATGGAAAAAAACTAATCACTACATGAGACCTAGAAAGAACTAGACTGTCATTGGGCCTCAGTAAATTGCATTCAAAAATCCTGAACTACTGAAATGTAATACAGATACGTATAACTTTCCATTTCCACCACCTTTTGTAATTCTGAAACAAACACTGACTTAAATTTACAGAATCACATACCCTGGAAACAAGTATCAACTTTTACAATTCCTCAGCCATCTTCAGCCAACACAAACTCTGAAACAAACATTAACTTCAATTTTACAAATTCTCACTCTGTGTGGCAAAACACTGAATATCTGAGAAAACAAACAAAACCAAATTAGTCTAGAACCACTGACTCTTTCCTGTATCCATTAGAAGTTACATTACTAAATCTATTATTTTAACATTACAATAAAACATCACACAACATTCATACTTAATAATATATTGTGCGCGAGCTGAAATGTAAAAAGAAAAAAAGAATCAAACTTTTTTCAGCCCATACCTGTCAGAATTTCTCACATGATATTTCCTCTATACCACTTCTCTGGGAAAGTGTCTCAGGCGTGTTCTGTCTAGACTCATTCAAAGATGACTAAGGGTTATGAATGGGTTCTAACTTCCGTCTAGGGATTAATAGTCGTCAGCTTGGAAGACAGCCCTGGTTTCCCGGCACTAACACATTTGGTCACAATAGTGCTCTTTCATTCATTGTCCAGTAACTCTTCTTCTGGTAAGACAGTTACACAAGCTACTCTACTTCGTCTCAGCTTTGCAGTAGCTTGCATAAGCGCTAAGTCTTTTTTTCTCTCTCTGATGCACACACTGTGATGCTTCAAATGACTTCCCACACAAACATCCCCTGACCTTGATTCTACTACAGGACTATAATGAAACGTACTTAACAAATGGAATAAAACAATAAGAAAATTTATTAACTTATGGGAATAAAAGTAATAATTAAAATGCAAGAAATAGAGTAGAAAAATGGTTAACTTGATTATAATTGTACACAATTATTTTCGTTTATTTATTTCAATAATTACCAGTCACTAATTAAACTTTAGGATACAAGTGATCTCATCTTCGAATTAATGGTACAGATCAGTTAATAGTTATGCCAAATTTTATGTCAAACTGCCAAATGATTTATATTGCTACATAAAATTTTGAAACATTCAAAGCTACATTTAGCAAACTACAACTATCAAAGGAATCAACTATTAACTGGTGAATATCAATGCCTCACAAAGTCAGCGACCCTTGATATTTTGCACAAATCAATATATTATGGAAAAAAGGATAAACACGCTGGTTGCAGTTGGCCCGTGATGACAAATACTAGTTTTGATTAATTCATACATTTTTCGAACCCTTTTCGCCCAAATTTGGTATCTATCAAATTTCTTTCAGGTCCCCAGTATGTTCCAAGAAAATCCAGTTATGCCAGGGAGATGGGAAAAAAGTGTCGAGAAACGGAAGTGCCAGCCAGGACGCGTTGTGCACGTGCAAATGGGAGACTGGGTGGCGTCCGCAACCATTCATACCTGAGTGCACCAATTCTTCTGGTTTTTCAGAAGACAGTGTCTGTTCCTGCAGCTATTTCGAATGTTCACGTGATATGCAGATGAACAGCAGTTAGTTGTTGCAAATGTTTTGCTGTTTTCATTGTTGTTATCGTGTTTTTTGTTGTCATTTTTCTCTTCTTTTTTCATTGTACCTCCTCTTGTCCTTAATTTGCTCTTGTTTGGTGATGTTCATTATCCTTCTTCTTTTTTTTCCTTGTTG